>CM035785.1:19477365-20077365 GCA_020466265.1 Siphamia tubifer
TGAGATCATTTGTAAACTAACTTAAATTGGGGTTCACCCAGTGTTTTGGATAGAGGGGTACTTCAGCACAAAGCTGTCATATCCCCCCTCACGGTCTCTTTTTCCCTTCATTTTCTTTCCAGTCTGCTCCCTGTCACCTCTCACCTTAATTATTTCACCTGGTCCTCAACACACCTGTCCTCATCACTTCTCCCTATTTAAGTACTTTCCTTTTCTGTCTCCTTTGTCAGTTCAATTCAATTCAATTCAATTTTATTTATAAAGCCCTAAATCACAACAAAGTCATCTCAAAGGGTTTTACAGTTCACCCCACGTTTGACTTCTTCTGTGCTCCTGTTCTCCTTCCCAACGGACCACCGGATCATTGCACCCGTTGGACAGATCAGACTTTTTGTGTGTGTGTGTGTGTGTGTGTGTGTGTGTGTGTGTGTGTGTGTGAGAGTTGGAATGACTTATGGTCATCTTTGGTTATCTGGACTTTATGTTTTTGAGCTCACAATAAAGAGCCTGTGTTGAAGCGGTTGGCGTTTGCATTTGGGTCCAATCCACTACACATCCATAACAAAAGCAACAATGGCATATTAGAGCCACATAACACTTGTCACTTCAGGAATAAAGTCGTAAAGTCCTGAAATGAAACCCATAATTTTCTGAGAATCAAATCAAATGCAAAAACAATCAGAATATTTGAATGTTGTAATATTTCAAAAGTAAAACTATAATATTATGAGAATAAATTCATAGTTATGAAAAAAAAATCATAATTTAACAAAAATAATGGCATAGGTTTGTGATATTAAAGTCATCAGTCATGGGGGGTTGACATAAATGCATATCCTCTTGTCCTTCTCCAAAGCTGAGAACAGAATAGTGAAATTATATTGTATGTCAATGTTAGTGTAATTTCATCATTCAATTAAGCCTCGAAAAATCAACAATTGACATTAATTGACATTAGTAGATGAGTTAATTAATTGACATTTGTGTGGCTGCAACCCATTAGTTGTGTTTTTTACCTGCATCACTGACTGTTAACATACAGTAGACTAATTTTCAACAAATAGTTGAAATAACAGTCCATCCCAAGGAAAAAGAAAAACCTTCATTGCTGATTTGAATCTGAACTAACTGGAAAACAGCTGCACAATTATTCTTCTTGTTGGAGTTTACTATGTATTAGGCTTAAGATGCTTCAGAGCTTCAGTTGCTCATATGACAACAACAAATGGCAGTGAGAATACTATATAGCACACAGTACGTATGTAAAGTGATATTGATTTGGTTTCATACAGGCCTTTTCACCAACACTTTCTGTACTGGTGGTAAAGCCAACAGAAAAACTCAAACTAACATTTTCAGATGTTTATATGGTTCTGTATAGCAATGGTTTCCAACCCTGGTCCTCAAGTACCACTATCCTGCAGGTTTTAGATGTTTCCCTCTTCCAACACACCTGATGGTCATTATCAAGCTCCTACAGAGCTTGATGACAGGTTGATCATTTGAATTGGGTGTGTTGGTAGAGAGATACATCTAAAACATGTAGCATAGTGGTACTTGAGGACCAGGGTTGGGAACCACAGCTGTATAGGGAAGGGGTGTCAGTTTCATTATAGTTACATTGAGCTGTAAGTGGGCTCTGAATTCACTTTACCAAGTAAATGGTAAATGGTCTGCACTTATATAGCGCTTTTCCACCTTCATGGTGCTCAAAGCGCTTTACATTAGCCTCACATCCACCCATTCACACACACACACACACACACACACTCATTCAGCTATCTGTCAGTCCTACAGGGAGTTTAAGGGCCAATTCCAATTCCTCCCTTAACCCTTGATCTCAACCCTCAAACTCATCCCTCAATCAGTAACCCTCAAAACTAAGTGTTAAGAGCTATTTGTGACTTAGGAATGCGTTGTCTCTGTAGTCCCTGAAATGAAACACAACTTTATTATTTTTTAATATTTACACTGTTAACCCCGCCTGTTTAATCATAAGCCACAAACACACATTGACTGGTCCATCAGGTCCACATTGTTGAGGACTATCTGTAAGTTATTCCTTCAGTTAGAGGTATCAAACAAATAATCTGTATAAATAACACCAGCTATAACTATTGTTAGATAACGCCGCGGTTTACGGGAGATGACATTACCCCGGTCATTTTATACCATTATCGGCAAGCATGCAGAGGTGGGGATTTCCAGGTCCATCAAGTCAAAGTCCTGCCATGTATTGGTTCAAACCTGTTCATTGAACCAGCCCATTTTGATGAGCACAATGCCTCATCCAGGTAAATGGGATAATTAGTGGAATCACCTGTGTTCAGTGAACAGGTTTGAAGTAATACATGATAGGACTTTGACTTGATGGACCTGGAATTACCCACCTCTGCAAGCATGTTATATATATATTACCTTGATTACTTTACCACAGTGAAAAATTACCATTTTTGTAAAGTTAGCTAACTTAAACGATAGCTAGCTTGTCAGTACAAGCCGCTGTTGACAAAAGATCGTAAAATAAAAAGTACACGTTATGCAACAATGAGGTATAATCCATGAAATGGCCCTAAACTAAGATAATACGATTTTCAGAATTTTTATATCTCCACTAACAAAGAAAATACTCTCCCACTCTAGCAACAGCCTATTGAAATAACATAACCTTTAAATAAAGACAACTCATTTTTTTTGTATATTTTAGAGTGAAAAGCATACAATTACTTTATGAATATATGAATATTTCAATAAGTTTAATATATATATATATATATATATATATATATATATATATATATATATATATATATATATATATATATATATATATATATATATATATATATATATATATATATATATCAATTAAGTCTAAGCTTATAATTAACACAACTTGCAGATAAAAATGGATCTACCAAAGCACAAAACATACAGTAACACATAATTATATTGTTAAAACTGCACCTATTTTTCTCAAGACACTTCATAAATGTCTGAATTTCCCTTATCTATCTATCTATCTATCTATCTATCTATCTATCTATCTATCTGTCTGTCTGTCTGTCTGTCTGTCTGTCCCCTGATTTGTTTGGGTTATTCACATTTCATTGTGAAAGGATAGTTTGTAAATATACATATTTTAATGACATTTATAAATTGAGGTGAACATTTCGAGTTGTCATTATACATAGGTTTTCTTGCTATTGATCCAACCCACTTGAGATTGAATTGGAATGTATGTGGCCCCAAACTAAAATAAATTTGGCACCTGTGGGTTTTAGCATCTTTAGTAGTTTTTGCATTTCACAAATTAATTCAGCTGACCATTTTTGGCACCTGAGGTCTGCTCAAACTGTCAGTTAAAGTTTAAATCAGGCCTGAAAACATTACTATTTACTGGGGCTTTTACTTAGATTCTCAATAGTTTTTTAAAATGTTTTTATGTCTCTTATTTTAATTGTCTTTTAATGCATCTTTATCATTTTAATTTCCTTATATGTTTTATGTAAAGTACCTTGAATTGTCCTGTACATGAAATGTGCCATACAAATACATTTGCCTTTGCCTGGAGCAAATGTTTGACCACCCTGGTATAGAGTCTTGTGTTATGTTATGTCCCTCTTGATGTCACTCAACTACTGCTGTCTCAATGTCCACAACTAGACAACCACTGATTACCTTAATTTCAGCCTCTTTCTGACTTTTACAATCATGCGGTGGTTGCAGTGACACACAATTCAATCTTATTTGTAGAGCCCTAAATAGTGGTGCTATGGTTAGCACTCATGTCTCACACAAAGAAGGACCCTGGTTCAATTCCAACTAGAGCAAAGCCTGAAAGGCCCCAACGGGCTTGGTCAGTTTCGGACAAAAATTTTGAGTATATCTTCGTACTCGGGTTGGGCTTGGAGCATACAGTGCAAATGTGCTGATGGGCTCATGCGCTGATGTCCTATGTATAAGTTCAAGATGCTGTTTTCAGTTGGTGGATTAAACCACATAAACTTTCCACACACACAACATCCTATGTATTGTATTGATAATAGGCATATCCTTTCAAAATAGTGTGAATTGAATAGTTTTGGGCTTCCGTCAGGCTCGGACATATAAATATTTAAATTCACATCAATTTCAGGTTGGTTTTGAGAAGCAATGTGCCAGATGCGGGCCAGACAGAAAAAATTGGCCTGAGCCGCACTCTACTTCCAACACCAGACCTTTCTGTGTGGAGTTTGCATGTTCTGCGGATTCCTCCCACCATCCAAACACATGCACTGATAGGTTAATTGGTTAATCTAAATTGCCCATAGATGTGAATGTGAGAGTGATTGTTTGTCTTTATATGTTCAGCCCTGAGATAAACTGGAAACTCATACAGGGTGTACCCCACTTTCACCCACTGTACCTGGAATAGGCTACCAGTGAACCGAGTGAGGATAAAGCGGGTTCAGAAGATGAGTTCGTGAGTAAGCCCTAAATCAAAACAAGGTCGTTTCATTGGACTTCACAGAGTTGGTGCACAGAGGTCCTTATAGAACAAGGTGGATGAGCTCTTGATAGTTGAAAGGCTCAAATAATAAATGGATGAGAAAATATTTAAACTATGGGTGCAATGGTACAGAAAGCACATAATATGGTCCATACTGCTATTTTTAGACCATGGTTTCATGTATGTGTTTTGTGCATAACAAGAACCTTTTTTTTTCTCCCAAAATTAGATTTTTATTTGGCTTGTCAGCAAAAACTGAATTCCACAGTAGGAAAAAATTGTGTCACAGTACTAAAAAGTGGGTTACTGTCTAAGCAATGTTATTAGGGGTCAGGTTGCAGGTCTAATATATACGGGCATGAGCAGGAACAGGTTCGGAAAAGAGGACCTGGGCAGTACTCCGATGCGGGTTGAGTCTAAAGCCCCTTCTCTGTCTGCTCTCTCTCACTGAGGGGCGGGGCTTCCCAATGGGGCACATGTACATGCATGCCCAGAGAGAGGTACAAGCCATGGCCATATACTGTGTGTGTAGTTACTGCACAAATGAGATGTGACAGTGGAGCGACTTAAAACTGTGTGAGTTATAAAGCCAACTCTATCCCAAATCACTGTTGTGGAGACACAACAATGATTGGACACTAACTTGCGGGGTGGGGTTTTTGCCTGCCTGAATAGGCATACATATTGAGTGACCTGTAAAACAGTATATAAAGTGCCAACGCAAAATCAAAAGTAAAACCGTGGTCCAAAAGACTTGATGAACTGAATGGCACATGGTTTTGCCAAATACACTGTTGCATCCCCACATCATCTGCATCCATTGAAATGCAGTGGGGGTGGCCGATAACTGAGGGGTTGGCGATTCAAAGTGCCACTTACACTGGTGTATAAATGTTTGGTGGTGGTCAGAGGGGCTGTAGTTTCAAAATGGCAGCCACGCTTCTGTCTGTCTGCCCCAGGGCAACTGTGGATACATATGTAGTTTACCACCACAAGAGGGAGAATGAGAGACTGAATGAATATTGGGTCACTAATGTAAAGTGCTTTGAGTGGCCAAAAAAACACTACATAAATCAAATCCATTATTATTATTATTATTATTATTATTATTATTATTATTATTATTATTATAACTTGAAACCCCACAGCCACTTCAGGAATCTGTGTCTTTCATCTTATGCTTCATTATTTAGGACAATAGCCTTTAAGTTACTGTTCATCTTTAATCCAATGCTTATTATATTTAGTCACTTCTTTCAATTCACCCTGTACTCTTGTACTGCATGTCCACATGCTCTCATACTGCTATCTGTATCCATTAAAGACAAGATATTGACTCCTCAGCCAACCAAGCACAAAAGTGACCCTGCTGGGACTTTGTTTCTGGCTCATGAGACTTGAGGTAATGGAGCTGCACCTTCCTTGATGGAGGTAGTGCAGATCTCTGAACTGATGGCTTTATTTAGCTCTTCTTCTTCGGGGTCAGGGGCAGAGGTGGAAGATAATTAATGTGCACTTATTTTACTAGATATGTGTGCATTATATGTCTGAGTTAGAGTGCTGCGATAAATTTGTTTGCTGATTAGTATATTTCTTGCTTCTATGCTGTGATTATGTCACTACTGTGTGTACCAATGATTACCCAGACGACATGGCAGAAAATGACATTTCTTTCTTTCTTGCCTCACGATAGTCATATATACTTAAAATGTAATATTGTGGAAAGTGGGTAAGTTAGGAAATTGCCAGTTAAACCCAACGCATGTCTGATGTCATGGATTTGAAAATTTGTGCACTGTAGATAGAGCATGAAGTGCGAATAAGGTGGGTATTTTAGCAGTTGCTTTTTTGCATAGGGATGCTTGCATCAAAGTTTAACTTGAATTATGAACAGTTACTGGGTCTTTTGTCATTGTCTGTCATCATCTAGCAAAATATCCAGAGCTTGGATGCTGTAAAATTCACCTAGAAACAATAGAAAATTCATACACAACTGGTTTCATAGTACATTTCCCAACATCTAAAAGCATTTTCCTATATCACTTTAGCTCATTAATGTTTTAGGATGGAATTTCAGGCACAAAATGTTTACTCCTCAATAACTGGCTTGATTTAGAACAAACAGGTCTAATTGTGTCAGCTGTCACCTGACAAGGCAGTCACAGGTCAAATTTCAGCATCAAAACTCAAACACAGTTAAAAGCTGTACTAACAGTGGCTGCATGACACAACCATGGGAAATAATGCATAGTGTCACATGTCACATGACCAGCAGGCTTATCACCATGGAAACAACTGGGAGCTGTTAGCAGACATTGTTTATTAGATGAAATATTGATTATATCAGCTGTCAGTGTTAGCTAGCTTATTAGCTGCATGTAAAGGTTAAGCATGTAATATTTACTGGCATTTAGGGAGGAAGCTGCAAATAGCAACCAAATGAACCTCATATCTCTCCATCTCTATCTGTGACAACAAATAATATCATAAGCTGGTGAACTTGATTGGGTTCAGCCTGTTCCCTCTGTAGATACTCTTGTTCAGTCTTGCACACCAGTGAGATTATACATATTCCTGAATACTGTCCTAAACCCTCCTCAAATGTTTATTTTATGTGTCAAGTGTAAGACAACTTTCCCCCTACAAATCTCGTCTCGTCATCTGAACCCGCTTTATCCTCATGAGGGTCGCTGGGAGCCTAATCCAGCAACAATGGGCGAAAGCGGGGCACACCCTGTGTGAAACGCCAGTTCATCTCAGGGCTGAACATATATAGACAAACAATCACTCTCACATTCACACCTATGGACAATTTAGATTAACCAATTAACCTATCAGTGTATGTCTTTGGATGGTGGGAGGAAACCGGAGTACCCAGCGAAAACCCACGCGCACACGGGGAGAACAGAAGGTCTGGTGTGGGATTCGAACCAGGGTTGCTTGCTGTGAGGCACGAGTGCTAACCACTGCACCACCGTGCTGCCCCCCCTACAAATCATTTTAAATTTTATAAAAATGTAATCTTCTATATTATGTCAATTTACATATTTAAATTTCCAAATGCTCATCTCAACTGCTGTGCACACCTGTTTGTGTATATGTATGTATATATATATATATATATATATATATATATATATATATATATATATATATATATCATTAAGTGTTCCATTACAGGCCAGTTTATAGATATAGTTTATAGACCACATTTTCCAGACTATAAGTCAGACTTTTTTTCATAGTTTGGCTGGGCTGGGTTGCACTCAGGTGCAACTTATATGTGAAATTATTACAATATATTAGGGCATTAACGACTTCAGTCAACTTATCTGTCAATAAAGTCAGAGTCTAGTCGACTTGTCATGATGATGTCATGACATTGTCAGCTGGAACAACACAGACACGCAGCTAAAAAAAACAACAACAACAACTGCACATCAGTAGGTGAACATATGTTCACATTTTTTCTGGACCCACGGCTCTAAAACCGGACTGTCCACACGTCTGTCACGCATCCTCATTTTTCTTAAGTGCAGAACGTTTAATTCAGCGGCTGATAAGCCGCACACCACTGTCCACATCATGTCTGGATAAAATGAGCATGCCTTCGCTACTGCTCACTAGTGGATGCTGCTTATATCAAGCAGATTAGTGAGTGAATGCCTCTTCAGATGGCTGTGCTGTCTTTTTCATCTAAGATGAAATAAGGTGAAGTAAAAGAGAGTGGCAGACACACATGCGATGTGTGTCTGTCCACCACAACGGTCTTACCTGCAGCAGCCACGTCTTGTTTAGGCCTGACTGTGTTTACGCGCTGAGAGAGAGAGAGACAGACAGACAGAAAGAAAAACATGCGACTTGTTGACTCCTCCAAATTTAAGTCGACTCGTACTGCGGGAGTCGACGTGTCGACGAGTCGACTAGTCTGTTAATGCCCTACAATATATAGAGTAATTTTACATGTTTGTTATTTTCATACTGGCAGCTGCTCAATCCTAGGAGATGTAACCAACATACTCTTGTCACTTGACATCACTGTGAACTGCACTTTTAAAGCAGTCTTGCGTCACTTGTGGGAGCAGTAGACAATGGATGGAGACTGCATCTTCACGGCAAATGGGAGGATGCACTGTGCTTTCTTGCAAGTCATTGGATGTATGAAGAAGGCATGGACGTCAGTGACAACCAAAACCACCCTGTTGGGATTAAGAAAATCTGGAATAATTGGAACTGATGTAGACTCTGATGACAGCCACGTACAAGAGGGAGCAGCGAAGTTGCAAAGTTGTTCAGAAACAACACAGAGGATGAAGAATTCAATGGACTTTGTGATTTAGAGTGAGATTGAGGCCCTGTCCACACGGCAACGTTTTCGACTGAACCCGATAATGTTTATCATTTTGGCCTCCCGTCCACGCGGCACCAGACGTGGCAAAATGATATCTTTTAAGAACAAGTTCCAGAGTGGAAATATCTGTCAATGGTGCCATCTGGACGAGCAAAAAGGATCCATTTATGCCTCGCATCTATGTCACAACCACATGACCAGGACAAATAGCAGCTTCAGATGCAACATTCATTTGTAAACAAGACGATGAGCATCATGGTGGACACTAGAGTAGTGGTAGTAGCAGAGCTGCAGACACTGTTAAGTTTCCTGGTGTTATTGAGGGAAAATCTACCGATGTTAAACCAACAAGACGAGCAGCAGAGAGGCCTATGCATGCCTTTTTCTTGTTGTTGTTTGTTTCCGGGGTGTGTTTGGCACTGGCATAATTCGGTATATGTGCATGCGCTTTACTTCTTCTATTGTTCTGGTGTATCAACTGGGCCTATCTTATAGTGCACCTGGAGGTGTGGCATGTGTACTGCACCGTTTTCAGCACATTTTTTATTGCCATAATTACGTGATACGTTACTGATCTATTCCTAGTGTGGATGCAATATTTTTTTTATCCAAAATTAACCTTGTGTTGCGGTGTAGATGGGGCATGAGAGTTTGGAAAACTTGTCAGCATGTTATGTTATGCTAACTGTTAGTATGTTACATTAACAGACAGATGTTCAGTTCATTGTCTATGCTTGATATAACTGAATAACCATTAATGTGTTGTGTTGGTACATTTACCTTTGCCTTAGCATACTGTACATCTATTCAACCTATTGTTCATTACTCCATAATTATTATAATGTGCCAAAAATTTGATTTAAATTTTTTTTTTCTTTATCATGGATTTTTGGCTGGTGCGACTTACACTCCACAAAATACAGTATCTGAAAAATTTTAAGGCTATTGAGAGTACAGTGGAGGAGGAGGTTGAAACTGATGATCGATGTGTTAGGACTGAGCAGCACGTTTGAGCGTGGGAAGTTTTAAAAAAAAGTGTGGACCTCACAGCTCAAGGCCACTGTGTGTGTGTGTGTGTGAGAAATAGAGAGAGAGAGACAGTGAGAGAGAGAAGGGGGGAGAGGAAGAAGGAATAGAAAATTTCTTGAATACACTGCCAAGGCATTTGTCAGTCTTATCACCTCTCTGGAGTCTCTCCATGGTGGTGCTGGTGGAGAGTAATTGAGTGCTTAGAGTTATAGATGAACTAATTAGTGGAAGCATTGAAAGCTTGGCTCATTAGTGTGAGGGGGAGAGTCCTGTGCTTCTCTGGCTCTGAGAGCTCTCTTTCATATCCAGTCTCAGGATAGGGAGAATACTGTTCCATACGACTTCATTAAAGCAGCAGCAGGGAGGAGACATATATGTGTTAGAAATGTACATGTACACCCAGAACACTGCACTGCACTGCATACAGTCTATATACATAATATTCAGGGTTCCTTTTAAATACTGGATACGCAGATCTTTGAAAGTCATAATAATTGTTAATCAACTAAACTGTTAAATTAGAAACAGGACTCAAAAGAATCTGTTTTGTGCATTGTGCTGATCATAAAGTTTGACAGTTTCATAAACTAGATCACTTCAGACTGGAAAAACACATATACAGCAATATAAAAACAAAAAATTTACCCGTTTCCAGTTTGCACGTGAATTTAACATTAAGTCTCCAAAATATGGTTATTTTTATGGTAATTATGTTTTCAACTAGTTGGTTTGTAGTTAACCTACTGATTGCTTTATAAGTTAGCCTGTTGTTTTCCGATTAGATATTTCATCTTTTGGTCTCAGACAAACACTATCCATCACAAGCGTTAAGGTCTAACACTAACACTAACACTATTGTGATTATTATGTTTAATTTTTTCAGTTATATCATTGTTTGATTTTAAAAATTCTAACATATTTTAATGCAGTTTGATTCAGTTTTTATTACTATACTCCAATATCAATAGTCCAACCATGTTACTACAAGGGCTTCACAATCTGGATCCGGGGTCACCAACCTGCCCCTCTTCCAACACATCTTATTCAAATGATCAGCCTATTATCCAGCTCTGCAGGAGCCTGATAATGACCGTCAGGTATGGTGGAAGAAGGAAACATCTTAAACAGGCAGGATAGGGGCCTTCCACGACCAGGGTTGGTGACCCCTGATCTGGACAATATAAAGTACAATGCCTTCTACCTTTAGAATTTTATTTTGCATGAGGAAAAACTCACCGCAAAAGCTTTTTTTTTTGTATAGGTACTTCCTTTATATTGTTAAATAAAGGACCCACAAGCAGACTCCACAAGTAGAACAGAAAAGGTTAAGCTCAAGAACACAGTGAACGGTGATGATGTCAGGTGTGTGATACTAATGAACAGCAGGTGCACTGAATGAGTTCTGAGATGGGTAATCTAGAAATATGATGACCCATTACCACCACTGGGAGGTCCTCAGGGAACCAAAAATACAAGAGAGAGATAACACACACACATACACACACACACACACAAACATACACAACACACTCCACACCCTCAAATACAGGTGTCAAACATAAGGCCCGGGGGCCAAAGGACCCTTAGGTTGAATAACATTGAAGATATTAATAGTGTCAAAATTATTATAACTCAGGGTTTACATACAGAATAATTAGATATCAATTGGGTCAGACTAGTAAAATATGACCATAATTACCTACAAATAACGAAAACTGCGGATTTTAATGTAAAAAAAAGTCCAATTAAATGTAAATTTTTATATGACCAAACCATCCTTTTACAAAACCCTGAATAAATACTTGAACAAATATGAACCAGCTGAAATAGCTAAAGAGAAGTATCATTTTACAAATATTCTGCCTTTTTCCTAAATATTTTTTATTTATTTTATTTGTGATTGAAATATGTTGTTCTGCACATGTGCAAATGTGTTGATGTTCTTCACATTTTGAGGTAAACACTATTGATGTAAACATCAGAATGTAATTTTTGTCTTTTCACTGTTATTATTTTACTGGTCTGGTCCTTTTCAGATCATATTGGGCTGAATGTAGAACTGAACTAAAATGAGTTTGATGCCCCTGTCCTAGAAGCTACACATAGTGATGAGTGAAATTGCCCATTTTCCACCCCTCCCGTTTTGTCATTTCTCCCGGTAATCTCCCATAATTTATCAGGTCTGAACGTTAAAAACTAAATCTGAAGACATATCATTTATCTGATGTTCTACTGTTGCCAGAGATCATGTATGGAACGTTTACAGGTAATTTACTGACTGTCTAACAACTCATACAGTAGATGTGTAGTTGATCTGTGCGCAGGTTGAAACTTTTCCCCCGGGCAGTATCACAATGGCAACTCAGTTTTAATATAAGAAAGTACAAAATATTAATAAGTTTGAAGATTCTCAGTCAAGTTCATTCCAACCAGGGGATATATCTGTCACTCTGTGTGTGCATGCATGTGATTAAAATGAGAATGAATTAATAATGTTAATGTGAATTTAACAACAAAA
Source organism: Siphamia tubifer (assembly GCA_020466265.1). Taxonomy (NCBI): domain Eukaryota; kingdom Metazoa; phylum Chordata; class Actinopteri; order Kurtiformes; family Apogonidae; genus Siphamia; species Siphamia tubifer. The sequence goes on from CM035785.1 coordinate 19,489,756, forward strand.
TGGTACTTATATAGCACATTTTATACAACATTTGGTGCCTAAAGCGCTTTACAATACCTCACATTCACCCATTCACACACACTCATACACCAGTAGGCAGCTGCTGCCAATACACAGGCGCTGCCTTACCCTACTGTGAGCAACTTAGGGTTCAGTGTCTTGCCCAAGGACACCTCGACATGTGGCCAGCCAGACGTGGGATGTGAACCACCAACCCTTTGATGATTGGACAACCCGCTCTACCAACTGAGCCACAGCTGCCCAGAAATACAATATAAATATAATATAAATACAAATACAATACATGCTATCCATTTAAAATATATATATTTCTGGATAAATACAATATTTAATCATGCACTGGAAACTAATGACATACCACTTAACCATCATTTATCATCATTAAAACATTAGCTCACTTATGTCTCCTGAAAACGCAACACCCACCGCCACCACAAAAACCTCCCGGATTCTACTACTGAAAAGTTGGCAGGTATGATCTCAGGTGAGCTATTGACAATAACCGAGCTAAGAATTTAACTAGTTTCTGAGGAATTTGAGTGTGCACGTGCAACAACACAATCAAATTATTGATTGAGGTATTTGACTCCAAGGTGGCACTCCACTTTGGCATTCTTCAGTGGGGCATCATGGATAAAGTAAAGAAACACAGGAGTAGCAGAAGGAGGACAACAACTTCAAGTGAGGCGACAATGATGCAGCAGCTCAGGACCTTTCATACATACTGTACTTTGCCATGACTTCATCATTATTGTCGTCTTCTTTTTTGTTGTTACTTTAGTTCAATTCATTCTGAAGTAACCAGTAACATATTGTCATAATAATCTATAAATACTCACAACTCCAATTTTTTTCTATTTGTAAATGTAAATATTTTCACATATTTACACTAAAACAAAGTATCATTTCATAAAATATTTGAATAATCTTGAACAAAAACAAAGAACCTAAAGTGTTTCAAGAGAAGTCAGTGGAATTTTAAGAATATTCTGCCTGATAGCAAATATGTTGTGTATTTGTATTTAATCCACTGTGATCTGTAAAATATAATGAACATGTGGAAATAAAAATATTTAATTTGTTTCATGCTATTCCCATTATTTGAACAGATAGTTTGTCAACGTAAACATTTTCATCATTTAATTGTACTTTTTTCACTCTAAAATACAGAGACATTTTTGGAGTTGACATTTATGTATTATTATGTTATTATTTCACTGGTTTGGCCTGATTCAGATGAAATTTAGCTGACTGTGGCCCCTGAACTAAGATGAGTTTGACACCTCTTAACATGACACCTTCTGTTTCTTCTGACCTGTCATAACCAATTAATGAAGCATTTCAGAAATTAATTGAACAAATCTTCATCAGTTGGAGCTCTTGTGCAGATAAATGTTTATTATAATATTTATATGGGGGAGGGTGTGGGGGTCGTCCAATGACTGAAAGGGTGGCGGTTCGCATCCTGGCTCTGGCTGTCCACATGTCAAAGTGACTTTGGGCAAGACACTGAACCCTGACTTAGTCTCCCAGTAGGACTGACAGAACCTTAGAAACCTACTGGTGTATGAGTGTGTGTGTGTGAATGGGTGAATGTGAGGCTTTGAGCACCATGAAGGTGGAAAAGCGCTATATAAGTGCAGTCCATTTATCATTTACCATTTATTAGTTCACACTTTAAAGATTTCCAACACTTCAAACCTTAGATTTTAGGATAAAAAAGGCAGAATGTGTGTTGATGAGTGTAAGCAGTGTCTTGACATATGTTCCATACAAACTGGCTTAATTGATTGAAGTGACATGTCTAGCCCTACTGTAGATACAGGTGTTTTTTGTGATGGACTATATACATCCTCAGCTTCCTTTCAGATACTGGAGGCTTTCCATTGATTGAGGAGAGTGCCTTATTATCATGTCCATAAAAAATGGCTCAGACTTGTTGGTTTTAAATGAGGCTAAAGATGTATTGACTGTCCTTGTACTGATAAATGTGGAACACTAGTCGATGATGGCAATTCCTTGCATTGATTAAGAGTGCTTTAATTTTTCTTACTTCCTGCAACTTCAATCTGCCCAAGTTATGTTGATGTGAGTAAGTTCACACTGCTTGTAAGCCTGATTTTTGTCTTGCTGGAACAGAAATGCAATGTCATTGTGTAAGAAAAGTAATTTTTTAAGTAATCTTTTTTGGGTTTTCCTAAACATCCACTTTTTCTTCTTTGTCTGATGTTTTCCTTGTTTAACTGTTGCACCTTAATATTCTCCCAGAATGTATGTGTGTATGTGTTATATGGAATTGCTATGACTTGTATCCAATAGTTCAATAATTAAAACTTCCAAACCAGGGGCCATAATTGCTTTGGGTTTTACAGAGAAGATAACATAATCCTATGTTCCAACTGAAGTCTTGTTCAATGTAGAAAAGATCTTTATGAAGAATCTCAGTAAGAATCTGTAAAATCCCTTATCTCTTATAACACACTAAGAACCAGATAGATGGTCATAAACCGTAATGTGAGGGACAGTTGCAAAGCAATAATTCCAATTCAGGTTAGCTCAAACACTGGCCTACAGCAGCTAATCTGCTTCCTCCAGCTTGTGTCCATCTATGCCACCAATACATCACAGCTATGACTCCCCAGTGCCACAGTGGGCAGGCACCATTAGGCTGGATGGATGTGGGAGTAGTGCCAGTCACGGAATGCCATATGAGCCTCTCTTTCCTGCTTACTCCTCCAGCTTGGTGCCCTTTAATGGGCACTTAATATGGCTGACAAATTTACAAGGCATTTAAAAATGACCCAGTCAGCACAGGAGAGAAGAGGAGGAGGAGGAGGAGGAGGAGAGGATGAGAACAAAGAAAGAGAGATGGTCCAATCTCATTTTCTCCTGCCGACCAGGGCAATAAACATACTGGATTTACATCAGAAGTGGGTTATGGGATGAGCAGGCTTTGTGTGTGTTTGTGTGTGTGTGTTTAGTGTGCACACACTGTCTCTTCAGTACAAATAATTCACCCTGAACACCTGTCAACATGAGTCACGACACAAGAGAATTACTGCAATTGAGCACATCCAACTAATTGGTGGCAGCTTGCCAGGCCCCCCCAACACACACGCACACAGACGCTTCTCCCTCTCTTTATCTCCCTCTCTTCTCTTCACACTTTCTTTTTAACACTCTATTTTTCGCACATATTTATTCCCTACATCACACTCTTGTACCACTCTACCACTCCTGCACCCCCCCCCCCATCATCTTTTTTAACATAACATTTATGGATGGATGATTTAATACTGGTTATCAAACCCATCATTGTAATTGTATCTCTAATTACACTTAATTAAAACAGTCTAATGGTTGCTGTTGAGCTGGTTTTTGAAAGTAAATCAGCGGCTCTTCTCTCTCGCTCAAATTCCTCCCCTGACTTAGCATTCGGTATGTTCACTCAACACCTCCGACAACCAATCAACTCCAAATTCTCTACCCGGCTCTTGTCAGGTCATTAATTAAGCTCCCGAAGTGCCTAATGATTAAGATAACGCAGCAATCTAATGGTGAACAGGCTCTTTCCTCCCTCTTCTTTTTACAGCTTTCGATTATAGCACCCTTGAGGTGTTACTCAATCTTGATGAAATGCAGACAATTGACAAATCAGTTGCTTTGAGCCTGGCCTTATTACCACACTGCATATTCATGAGTTGTTTGGCGAAGAGTGGGATGATTTTTAATCAAAGTCACAGAAAAGGAATAGGGGGGGTCTGCTGAGTGTGGTGGGCACAGGCCACCTACCCCCCAGCCTCTCACTACCCTGCTGTGAATAACATGCATCATTCATTGGACTTAGCTCACATTTGCATGGATGCAGCTGGCAGTGGAAGGTGTGTGTGTGTGTGTGTCAGTGTGAAGGGTTGCTTCAAGAGGCCTTGGACAAATGAAGGTGCCACATGGTTATACCAGATGTTCTGGTTTCTTATGTGCATAGCTCATCAAAAACAACAACCGGTGCCACTATAGAGCCCCTGCTATCTGGTAAGGCCAGCCAAACCATCTGCTTCCTGCATGCCAGGCCCGGTGCATTGTGGGTCCTGGCTATTTTTCTGGTGTGTACGCAGTTTCCAACCCCATTGGAATTTGTGCCAGGAAGTTTTGGTCAGTTAAACAAAATCAGCAAAAAAGTAAAGTAGGAGAACCTTACATTGTAGCAATGATTAGACCAAGCAGATGTGATACGAGATGTAGAAACATTCAACACATCACATCCGCACAACCATTAGAGTAGGCGCATCAAGAATTTTTAGTTTTTACAAAAATCTTCTTCTATGTGTTTAAGAAATTATGATTGATACCTTGTATTATTGATTTGATCATAATCTCTCTTCTTTCTAGCCTAGCCGTGCTAGGCACATGCAATGTGCTACAGTAGTAGTCGAGTTACACTTGATTCAACTTTTGGCTAGATTTCCCTGAAACTAGCTACCAAATCATGGTGAAGTAAGAGGGCGGGTGTAACAAAGTGACACTGCAATGATTCAAACTCAAAGCCAAATTACCAGAAGCAACCGTAGAAGAACAACATTGAGTGTTGATTTCCTTTAATCCAAGATGAGTGAAGAATCTGAGAAAATGTCAGCAATCTTTAAATTATTTTTACAGACACGACAACAGTCATTAAGCTCCATAATCAGGAAGGACAGGACAGGGGATGCTTGGGACCTTTTGTCTATTTCTGTAGTTGATTGTGTTTTCACACTCTTTATTTGGTCTTTGTTTGGTCAATGTCACTGAAATTAAAATTTTGATGCATTGCCTGTTGTCACTCATTCTATCAACTTTTTTTTTTTTTTTACCTTTCCAGTCGGTTTTCATTGTGGTCTCTGCTCTCTCATCTCCCTCCCTCCTGTGTGTGTGTGCTACAGTACGTGTGTAACTCCGCCCCTCTGTGTGTAACTCTGCCCCTCTGCTCAGTGCACAAATAGATAACGCCCCACACTGACCAATCAAGTGTGGCTTTAAGACAGAAAGAGAGAGACAGAGGGGGAAAAAAAGAGCGGTGCCAGCTCCCATCGTTCTTGTTAACTCGTAGAACCATTTTGTTTACAACCAACTCCAGCTCCAGTTGGGCCCTGGTTCACTCTGTGGCTCGGCCCCAGCACAGGAGATCACACCACAGCCCAGGCCTGATGTCTCACCACTCTGTAAGAGCCACTGAGAGCCGGCGTCAGTCTTTAAATTCTTGTCTGCTGTCAGTCGTCTCCATGTTTTAAAAGCATCTCCTGTGCATATCCTTGTTTGGTTTCTCCCTTTGTCAGGAAGTATTTGTGAATTTAACAGTGCCTTCAGCCTTTTCTTTTTTCCAAAGTAAAAATAGAAAACACAAACAGTGAATAATTGACATATATAGAAAAAGATCCTCCCCACCCAACCTGACCCAGCCGAACCTAGACCATCCATCATTTCACTGCTTTGTTTTGTTGAAGTGAGGAAAATAGCTTCTACTGTGAGGGTGTGAGATAGTGATTGAGAAGTGACCAAATTTGATCAAAGTGTGGGAGATTATTCATAAGATTATATCTTATTCTCTCTCACCTGGAGGCCAAATGTGGCCCACCAAAGGTTCCAATGCGGCCCATGGGATTAATTTGTACAATGCAAAGATTTCAGTCAAGTATGTGGAAGTTATTTTAGTTCTAGTTCTACATACAGATTAATATGATCTATAGTCAAATAACAATAGCAGAATAACCTTGGAAAAATAATTAATGTTGATTTTCTTCTCAGCTAAATAAATTACAACAACTTAAAATGTATGTCTTTGTATAAAATAACATTAAAGTTAACTAGTTGCAAACTAGCTTGTACTGTACCTAAAATATGAATAATCTGAACAAATGTGAACAACTTGAAATTTAAAGAAAATGAGGTGACATTTTAGCATTTTTCTGTTTCTGTTAGTGTTTAGTGTCTTTGTAGATCTGATACTTAATGTGCATGTAGAAATTATAAGTTAAGGCAGAATACTGGTAAAATTGCACTCATTCGTTTTAAGAATTTTTTTTCAGGTTATTCACCTTTTTTATTTGGATAATTTATAAAAAAAATAAGTACACTCAGAATTTAATAGGAATTTGTCAAGAATTGAATTTGTCATCATTTGTAGGTTATTATGCTAATATTTTACTGGTCTGGCCCACTGGAGACAAAATTGTGCTAAATGTGGCCTGTGAAAGAAAATAAGCTTGAAACCCCTGCTCTAAGTGAAGAGAGTTAGTCAGGTCGCTGAGCCACATCTTTATGGTGAGAACCTCTTTCTTCTTTCAGTGCATGAGGAGTCATTTCTTTGAGATGATGAGACCGTAGGATGAGAAACATTATTGTGAGCTATTTAGTTTTTTAGCATCATCTGAAACTCCCAGAATAACAGTGGATGGTTTGGGCTTTAATTGTGTATGAAGTATTTTGGATAATAAGCTAAAGATATCAAACCAATGAACCTCCTCTTACTTAGGTGGAGGTGTGGTACAAAGCGGGTCCAACTCCGTTGTGTTGACCTTAGGGTCAAAAAGGTCCCAGCAGCTTGTGGTAATGATGGCATTAGCCTTCTGTCTTTCTTTTCTACTGTATATTGCGATATGCAGAATAAATGGTCAAGGAGAGGTGCTGTCCCACTCCTCCAGTCCAAATGATTAGACCCATACCACACATCCCCATCAGTGTATTATTCATGTATTTGCCATGGATGAAATAACACTTGTTCAATCAGGAAAAATCATAAAAGTTTCAAAAGAATCCAAAAATAAAGCCTTTAAAATTGACTTACTGTGTAGATAATGTGTTTGATCAGGTCATGGTACTTACTTTTGTGGGTAACCTCCTTGTGGGAAAATTTGGAAAAATGGAAGAAAAGTGACAATTGAAATAAAAAGTCAGAAATATGAAATTTAAAAAACTGCATAATTAGGAGATGAAAAAAGTAAAAATTCAGAGATTTTAAAAAAAATTCAATTTTGACATAAAAAGTTACATTTTCTCTCCTCCAATGATTTCCTTCTGAAGTGACTTATTTTTCACACTGTTACATCTGTTTAGTTTGAAAAACTAATTAGTCTTTTCTGAGAATGTAAGGAGTATAAAGTACCGATATTTATATAGATGTAAGGAGTATAAAGTACAGATATTTATGAAGTGAAAGTAAAAATTTGCCAGAAAAACAAAATACTCAAAGTACAAATACGTAAAAAGAATCTACTTAAATAAAGTAATAAAATACTTCTGTATAGGATATATACTGTAGGTTTTGAATATATGTCTTATATGTCTTATGATTGGACATCAGTGATCAAAAGCCTGACATATTTTAAGTTATGTCATTTAAGTATGGTCATTTCAGTTCAGTTATGTAATAACTGTCCAAGAAACCTTAGTGTAGGATAAACATATGTTGTGTAAAAATAACAGCAGAGAAAATCACAGCAGGGCAAATGGTGACCTAGAGCACAAACTGAACAGGACAGAAAATGAAGTGATTTCCAATAAACTAGTGGAAAAAAACAGGAGCATCCATGCGTGGGTGTGTGAGAGGTAGTATGACCTTCACACTTCCCTGAATGTCTGAAACAGCAGAGTGACTTTTCACTTCCTTGGGCTATTAAAGTCCTTAAAATTCTGTCCAACTCTTCAACATTTCACCTCCTGGAAAAAAAGGATGTTCCACAGACAAGTGTATAAATCACACTGATAAATGTTGGACTCATAGTTCATTTCAGCAAATTGCAGATGGCGATCCCTCCCACGATTACAATCACCATCCTCTGTCTGTTAACTCTCAGAAATTTTTAGCTCCTTTGTTTCATTTGCTGCTCATGTCTCTCATTATGAAGGCAGTGCACAGTTTCTATTGGGTGCACAGTCTCACTGCTATGGTGAATGTTGGATAAGCCCATCCATAACCACATTTATTAGTGTTTCCCACTGAGCTGCTGTATTATGATGAGTAATTGCAGAGGTTTAATTGTTGTCAGTCTGAGGTATTTAGGTGTTGTGTTTTTACAAGAAAAGATGTTTCTATTCTCTTGATTTAAAATATGAAATGTGTGGTTCTCTACCTGTGAGGATGACAGTCTGCAGACCATCACTTTCTTAACCCTTTGACACGTACTGGTCACTCCACTAGACAGTTCTTCTACAGTTGTTCTCTTGTATATTCATGTTGTTGTTTTAGTTCCATATCAGTCATTTCATATCATTACTGTAACTCATCTGTTCTTAATACCTGATCTGCACTAACATGTTTATGTGTAAATAAATTGCTTATTGTTACTAAAAGTTGTAGGGAGGCTGTGGCTCAGTTGGTAGAGTGGGTCTCCCAATGGGTTGCCCAATGACCGAGAGGTTGGCAGTTCGCGTCCCAGCTCTGCCTGTCCACATGTCGAAGTGTCCTTGGGCAAGACACTGAACCCTGACTTTGGCCCCCAGTAGGACTGACCTTAGACCTTAGAAACCTATTGGTGTGTGAGTGTATATGTGAATGTAAAGCGCTTTGAGCACCATGAAGGTGGAAAAGCGCCATATAAGTGCAGACCATTTATTATACTGTAATTAACAGTCTTTTCTTCAAAAACTGCATTAAAAATGTTTTATTTCATAGTGTTCTGATATTGTGTTTTAAATACACGTTTCATTGCTTTAAAGCTTAAATACATGTTGTCAAGCTGAGTGGACATTATTTTAAGTCCATAAAAAATGGGGTAATTAAAAAGATTTCAATCACATTGGTTTTTTTTTTTAAATTAAAGAGGAATAAAAAAATCTTCACTAAAGTTCTGATAATTCATGCATCAAAGGATTAAATTCATTTTGGAATTTTTCCCTCCATCTCTCTCTGTCTTTTTTCTTTTTCCTTACCTCCTCTCTTTAACCACACCATGTACACCCCTAATTTACATATACACACACACACACACACACACACACACATATATACACACACACACAGTCCTGTTCTAGGCTTTTCTTTTGGTTTTGTTTTCTTTCTACTAACATGATGATTATTATTATTGCTTTTGTATTTGTGCTAAATTAAAGGGGCGGGACAACACAAGTGACAGGAAGTAAAATAAGACAGAGTGAACATGAACCGAAATAAATGCAAGACAAACAGAAAAACTACAAGACAAGACAATAAGAGTTGGGATTGTAAAATGATCATTGCAAAAACACATTTTGGTGACTGTAATTGTGATCTTTGATCTACCAAAATGATTCACCAAAATGTAATGGGATCTATTCTGCACCACCTTACATTTTTCCTGAAAACTTCATGGAAATTGGACCTATAGTTTTTGCTTAAAGCTGCTTACAAACAGACAGACAGACCAACACACCAACCAACTAAAAAACAATACCCCTCTCCCCTTCAGGGGGGCGGGGTATTTAGGACAGGTCGTAATCACTTGCAGAAGTGAGTTTATAGTTTGTGAGTGACTGAGCTTTAGTTTTTTTTTTAGTTGAACTGGGATGTGAGGTGTAATATTGATGTTACCAATTCCTGAAAAAACATCGATATCTTTGTGTCTGGTTAAGTACATAAGCATTTGTTTTTGTTTTGCAGTGCTACATTTTGCTAACATGACACTTTGTTAACTCTGTAGAGCTGTGGGCTAAATTTAGATATTGTTAGAGTGGGAAGAAAGAGCAGATTATGCATTATAAATGTAGGCTTTAATACAGTATCTGGGGAGGTGATTGATTTATTTGGAGCATTGGTCTAGTCATCATAAAAGGTAGATGCATAAAAGCCTGAGGGTTTTGCTGTGTGAGATCTAGGGTTGGGTACTGAAAGTTGGTAGAGGTATGGAACTGGGACAAACATTAATGGTAGTAACCAGACTGAAATGTGATGTGAATTTTGGTACCATATTTCAGTACCACACATACATATATGCCGCTGTTGTTTAATTATGCTCTCTGTCCACTCTTAACAGCAGCACGCACAAATGACATTGACATTTCAAAGGCAAAAAGGTGAAAAGTGTGGTTACAGTTCACAAGAAGTTCCAGATTCTTCCAGTGTCTTTAGACACCTGTTGCATTTAGAGGATGTATTCCAAAGGCTGGAATACATCTGATTGAATGAAGCAGTTGCTGACACACAGTGTTTACCTTAAAGCAGAAGCTGCACCATCTAAAGGTTCCATGAAGAGCTAAGGAGCCTAGTGCTGTGCTAGCAGAAATTGAATAATAATAATAATAATAATAGTTTTGTAGTGTGGTGGAGTCAGTGGTCTGACTCTGTAGTGCTGGTGAATGCACCTGCAGTTGGCCTGCCTCCCAATCAATTACTCAATTAACACCTGGGCTATATTAACGCTCAGTGAGCAGGTGTTCATTCCACTGACTCCTGCCCCTGGTGTGGATGGTGGAAGCGTGGTTGCTGGATTGGCAGGTAGGTGAGGAGGCCATTTTGATCCAGTTTATTCCTTTGTTGCTTGATCCTCAGTTTGTTCTTTTTCTTTCCTTTAGTTGTGAGGACAGCAGATCACCCCTGACCCAAGGTGGATCCCTTTTTGGTTTTCCTGCTGTTTTGCCCTTTTGGAGCCTTTGTTTTGCCCTTTTAGAGCCTTTGTGTTTGGTCCCACCTTTGTCCTATTTTGCCCTTCTACATTACTTTCCCTGATTTGCCCTTTACATTGGTTTTGCCTTTAGTACTTAGTTTTATTAGTGTATCAGTTGTTTTTAATTTTTGGTTCTCTGCTCTACCTGTTAACTTGTATTTGGACCTTAAAAGACCTGTGTTGCGGTTGTGGTTGCATTGCAGTGTCTTTCTATATATTTGTTTTTATCGGTTTGTTCTTTTAGTAGGGCAGAGTGAAGTTCCTACACTTTTTGCATGCGAGGACGCGCACTGGGACACTACTCTGGGATACACTTGTTTTGTAGTGATTGAGGTGAGATTGATGTGCAGCACCGGTAAGTATTGGTAGCACCCCTAGGTACCCCACTACATGGTCTGCCTCTCCTCTGGTGGCCTCTGTCCCTTATATTGAGTTGTTTAATTTGGTATTTGAATTTTAGCCATTTTAATGTCACTTTTAGAGATTGTTAGGGCCCTCTTTTAAATTTTGTAATAAAATATCTGATTCTTCCTCATATGCACTTTTAATTGTCTATTATCCTTTGCAGCTTTAGTTCATTTTACATGATTTTATTAGCAATAAAATTTCTTAATTGTTTAAGAAACTGAGTCTCTGTCCTTCTACAGAATCGAACCTGTGTCCTTCTGGTTCTCCTTGCATAATTTGGAATATATTTCCTGGGGTGCAAGTCCCCAGGTGGCGTTGTCGGTTTTACCTATTTCCTAATACCACACCTAGTAACATTACTTGCCACTTCTTCCCCCTTCACCTTGCCACAGTAGCAAAGATGCATTTCATGGTTTGTGCATTTGTCAGACAGACTCGTTCAGTAAGTCATCAATTATATTTTTATGCTATGGTTCAATCACCTATGTCTCTGGTTGTAGTTTGTTTTTTGTTTTTTTAAGTAGTGATTTAAATACCATTTAGGAACAGTTACTGTTTAGAAAGTACTCATTTGGTATTGAATGAAACCTTTTGGGTACCCAAGCCTTTGGAGAGAGAACCGATGCATCAGGACAAAGGGTTAGTAGGAATGGCCTCGCATTCTGAGCCTTGTCCAGTTTGATTAGTCTGTCAGTGTTTAACCTTATCCGATCACTGTTCAGGACATAAGTTGTGTTCAAGTCTGAAATCATGTGATCAGATTGGGACGTCCCTACAAAACAGCACAGCAGATCAGTGTTGGGAAAGTTCACCTTGATTAGGAACTAGTTCAAAGTTCAGTTCAAGTTACTCAATATGAATTAGTTCAGTTCATCATTCATTCTTCCAAATTATGAACTAGAAGTTCATGGATCCCAAAATGAACTTTTCGTTCTTTTTTGCGTTATTATTGTAACCGTATTAACCATTTCTGACGTTATCCTGTAGTCAGTATATCAGGGGAAAATGCCCCCCCCTCCAGAGCGGAAGTAAGTACCTTACTCCAGGGTTTACTTCCCTCTGCAGGTTTTTAGAACACAAGGAGCGGTTTCATTGAGCTTTGTTTTCAATGTTTATTTCCAAGAACGGGACAACACCTGCTCCGGTCGCCAGTCACACTCTGTACATTTAACTCTTTTTCTCCGCTCCCAAAAACTCTCTGCACCTCTCGCTCTCTCTCGCAACTCTTCTTTTAATCTCTGATACCATTACTGTCATAGGCGTCATTTTCACCGGGGACATGTCCCCACCACTTTATATGATGAACAATTTTGTACCCCCCACTTTTAAAATGTTTATCAATTCATTATTTCTTGGAAAACATGGTAGTCAGGAAAAACCAGCCTAGATTTGGAGTTGAATTGTCTATTCTGAAATGTACAGTATTGATTATATGGGAACATCTAGTGTTGAATCTGCAGGTTGCAAACATTCAAAATGTTAAAACGCAAATAGGTATGGTTTAATTTGTCACAACGGACCACTGTACAAAAATGGCAGACAGTTTACAAGACAAGTCTGTTAGAAGCTTTCCTTTTCTTGGAAGTTGGAGGCTCTTCTTCTGTCTCTTCAGTGGCCTTTTCCCCTTCGAAAAACTTTCCAAAGACATCTGTTTTTGTACTTATTGTGCTAACATGTGGGTTACATTTTTGACATTCAAGTGACAGAAGCGTGTTTTCATTAGTTTTTTGCAAAACATCGATATTCCTCAAATTTCGTCAAAGTATATTTGTGCTTTGACGGTTGTTCTAGGCAGGGGTGTCATAACTCCCGTGAAATATCATCCCACGACATTTTACTGCTGTCACCTTCGAAGCTTCAAATCACTTGACCGCAATATTAGCATGAATTAATCGGCTAAGACCCTAAAATGTAAAGCAAACCACCTGTCTCACATAAGGGTCTGTACATGTGATCCCTACGTTGTCAGACCGAAATATTAAGTGGAAATATGCTTTAGATGTGTTTAAATGACAACCGCGATTTAGCATGTAATAGCATTAGCATGATAAATCGGAGTCTGTTGTCGGCTCAAAACTTGTCACCCTGGAGGTAGTGGAGGAGAGGATGCTGGCAAAACTGCTGGCAATCATGAACAATCCCCCATCCACAAAACACTGGTCAAGCTAAAGAGCAGCTTGAGCAACAGACTCATTCAACCCCGCTGCTCTAAGGAACGATACGGGAGATTGTTCCTACCCACTGCAATAAGACTCTACAACACAGTGACCTCTGCCAGAGCCACAATCACACAGCTGGAATAAACCTACCTTTTTGCACTGCAAAACACTGTAGCATATACTTAATGTGCCTTATTAAGTGATATGTGTGTATACTATCATTGATAATATATATCATACTCATAAAATATTTGTATCGTTCTGCACATCCTATTTATACTCATACATATTCATAGTTACTTGTTTGTGGTATGCACATCCTGCTTGTCAAGTATATATTTATTCTTCATGAATATATTATACCTATAGCTACACTACATATCCCATTTACATCATATATCATACCTTGTGTGTAAGGCTAAATATGACATGTTTCTTTATGTACATATTATATACAGTTATACTGTTATTATATACGGTTATTATCAGTAACATTGTCATCATACCATCAGTATTATACCATCATCTTGCCACTGCATCTTATCTGCTTATTTAACTTGTGTTTTTCTAAATGCCCGTGTCCCACTTTGTATTTGTATTTTTATACGTATTTTTATTTATATTTTAGCTCTTTTTTATTCCTATTTATCTCTACTTAAGTATTTGCTATTACATTTCTTATTGTATTCAAACTGGACTACTGTGACAACTTAATTTCCCTTTGGGGATAAAGTTATCCATCTAATTCTCTCGTCCGTAAAAGTCACTGGCGAACTATTTAAAGGCACTAACACGTAACACAAACCACCTGTCTCACATTATAAGGGTCTGTACATGTGGTCCCTACATTGTCAGACCGAAATATTAAGTGTAAATGTACTCTGCACTTAAGAACAAATTTTAAACAGTCAATCATTGTCATGGTTACAGTGACTGTGGCTGTAATTTTCACTCCGAGAGAAGTGATCATGTGACAATGTAGTCACATTCTGTGACATATATTGCAGAAAAAGTGTTTCCATTGCGCTTTTGCGATATATTACAATATCGAAATGACTGAAAAACCACCTCATGAAAGCGTGAAAACTTTTTTCGATATTTGAGGTTTTTTTTTTTTCGAAATTCAGGTGTTTCCATTACCAGTTTTTATAGCGGTTTTTATATTTTGCGAATTTCCAAGGGTAATGGAAAAGCTAATGACGTAACCAACAGAATCGTTTTTCAAAATAAAAGATTGTTCAGACTCGGATAATAAATAAAGGAGAAATAATTAAGTAATTATTAGGCAGGTGGCCCGGTACCAATTGATCCACGGACCCGTCCGCGGCCCGGGGGTTGGGGACCCCTGCCTTACGTCATACATATACATACATAGTCATACCCAGCACTTTTCAGACCATACTCAAGTTTATGTTTATGGTCCCCAGCACGTAAAAATCAAAAAATCTTTGCAAGGTTCTTACAGGGTCAAAAGTGTATGGCGACACAAAGCCTGAGAGGACCGGGCTAACTCATGGCCCGGTCAAAAGTACGTCCCCCCAAAAAAAGTTCTGATAGTGGAAACATGCCGATTGACATTTTGATTTTTGTCCCTTGATACATATCATGATAATCTGTTGACATTTCAGTCCTGTAATGTAAGGGCATTATTTCCTGCTTTTGTAAGCAAGCAGCTCATCAATCAAGTTCTCTAAACCACTTCAAACCAGTCTTCTGCAGGCATGTGAAGCTGTATATAAAAAATAAGGTAACAATTATTCACTTTTCTTGGCATAATAGGATTTCAATGTCTTTTTTTTGTCATGAAGAGAATTAACTGATCCATTTCCTCCTCATCCTGTTTTTGCTTTTGATATGGCACTGGTGTCACTGTTTTCACACACTCTCTTTTCTCCATCTTCTCTCAGTTTGTCTTATTCATCCTGTCTTCTGTCAAAGATCACAGGGAGGAGATAAAATGGGCTTCCCTAACACGGTAGCCTGTCATGGTTTCCTATTCAGTTTACATCAAAAGAATAATCGCTCCACATTATATTACAGATGGTCTCGTACTGATTTATTTTTTTGAATGATTAAATCTTTGAGCTAAACAAAGCACACTAAAAACAAATGTGCTGTGCAGACTGTATATACTGAAAGCAAAACTCTGTTTTTGACACTAAAAACACCTTTTAACTTTATGCCAATGAACAAGGGGAAGCACAGTTTTTAGGTCTGATAAAGGAGTATCTAAATATTGATGAGGCAAGTGTGTTTACACATACAGAGCCAAGATGATGTGCAGCACGAAGGCTTTGACTTCACTTTCAACTCCCAGAGGCCAAACAAAAGCATTTCACACTTAGGGAGGAAACACTAACCTGAGAACTGACTTGGAAAGAGATAAAGAAAGCATCTGCTGTGTCTCTGCTTTTGCACTACAGTCCTGTAAACTTTCTCTCTTACTCTTAAAAGTCTGTATTGAAATAGTAACATCGTCTTCTGCATGTTAACGGCCTGCTCATTATTTTTTTGCATACCTTCAGTTGCAGCCATTCAGGATGTGGTCTTGGTTGCTTCAGCTGCTTTCAGCCTGCAGCACTTGGCATAGATTTTCACCTTTTTGTGGGTCTTTGCCCTATTGATACAACTTATGTTCAGTTAGAATTTACTTAAATTCAGCCTAAGTTAGAGGAAGATGTTCTGGAGTCTTATAAATACAGGGATTGTGGTTGTTTATGAAAATTGATTACAAAGAAAAAGTAGAGAAACTTGTATTGGCCTGGAAAGAAATACATATGTTCATTAAGCATATATTTTAATATAGGAAGAATTTATACAGGCAAATGTGCTTTTCTGGGAGTTAACTTTATAAAAATGTGTCATCTAGCCCTTGTGCGGTCCTCTGGGTCAAAGTGACCCAGTGGCCCACAAATGTGCCTTTTCATTCTGTACGTACTGTATGGCGCCATTGCTTACTCCTGAAAACAGTAAGATATCCTTGGGGGGTGGGGTGATGAGTTTTTGGAACTGAACTTTGGAATGTGGGTCTTTAAGACACGATTGTAGGTCACAGCCTGTGCGCCATGTACGGAGGACCGCACAAGGGATAGTCAGCTTGGGGGTCACTTCCCCTACTGCCCCTACTGCCCCCATCACTACTGTGACCACTGTTGCCTTCACAATTCATGTTTTCTCTCTTTAAGCTCTTGGCATTTTTTGAACTTCTTGTGTTCTTTCTTTCTGATGTTATTATCATTGGGGACTGCTACATCTGTCACTACCATTATGTCAGGCTGATCCGCCATCACCACCTTGTCAGTCTGGATCTGGAAGACCCACAGGACCTGTTTGTTCTTGATCACCTTTGGGACCTCCAGTCCATACAGATGTTCCTGTACACTGGTTATGCCCTTCCATGTATGCCTTGCCTGACAGCATCGTGCACCCCGCTGTGATATGCTGGACTGTCTCAGGGACTTCTCCACACAGCCTGGACCTGGGGTGTGGTCTGATATGGTAGACCTTGGCTTCTATTGCTCTGGTGCTCAAGGTCTGTTTTTGTGTAGCTATATTTATGAATGTGCTATTTTTCAGTCTGTTTTTTTCTAACCACTGCTATGTTTTCTCGATGTTGGCCACTTCCTCAATTCGCCAGAGGTTCATGCCCTGCAGGGCTTTGTCCTTCCATCATAGCTCTGTGGGCCGCTTGTCCTTGCTGGGCTTTTGCCGCCTAAGGCATTCAATTACCAGCTGGTCACTGGGGGCCATCTTCTTGTTATATACCTGGAGGTTTGCCGTTTTTTTCTGGACAGTAGTTTGGATACTTACTAATCCTCTGCCTTTCAGTTTGTGTAGGATGCTGGACTTTAGGTGAAATCCTCATGCATGGTAAGGGGCTTCCTTGTTTTAATATCAGTGGGTTTTATCTCTTCCAGTGGCCAGGGTATTATGCCAGTGGGGTATCTGATTACTGGTAGGGCAAATGTGTTTAAATGCATAGAATACAAAGTTCATAATTTTATCAAAAGCTCATGTACAAAATTTTGACAATTAAATGTTTTTTAGGTCTAATTTTACATTGACTAACAGGATGTCTTCCTATACTGTAGGTACTTGGGAATATGGATTGATGAAAAGTTCTATTTTAACGTTCACGTTTCCAATCTAGCTAAGAAACTCAAATTAATGATTGGCTTTTAGTTTAGAAATAAACCTTGTTTTACATTTTCTGCAAAGAAAAAAAACTCGTGGAAGCTCCATATTTGTCTGTTATTGTTTATGGAGATGTACTGTACAGACATGCAGCTACCTCCACATTAAGGAGCTTTGATTAAGTATATCATGCTTCTATACATTTCGTTTCTAATGCAACATCTCTCACTCAGCACTGCACTCTCTATGATTTAGTGGGCTGGACATCATTAACCATCTGTAGACAAAAACACTGGTTTATGTTTATCTTTAAGGTTCTACTGGCTAAACTTCCAAAATACCTCAGTAATCAAAATTCTGTTAATTTCCTCCAAGTGGTTGCTTTTGACTGTTCCTCATGTTCTAACAGACTTTGGAAAAATATAATTTTCCCATCATGCACCATGGTCATGGAATAATCTTAAAAAAAACTGTTACACTACAAACATTTATTTATGTTAGTGATTTTAAAAGTATCATTGAGAATACAATGAAGGAAGTCACTGTTACTATTTTTCTTAATGTCATTATGGTTGAATAGTTGTTATCAATGCATTCTGTTCTTGAAAACCAAAATGCCAAGATCCAAGATGGCGCCCCAAGATCCAAGATGGCACCCAGAGCGGCCGCCATGGAGTTTCGCTGCGTCCTGTTTTGTCTGTTTCTGTCTTAATTGTGTGTCTGCCTGCTCTTACACCCGTGAAGAGCTACTAAACATTAGGACTTTCACTCCCACGGACATTCTTCCAGTTTTTGTGGCTCCTGTAGCCGATCTGTTTCACTTTTTAGTCCAAAAAGTGAGACGGCGAAAGAGGGGTCGATGAGCCGGCGTCCTGGTGAGGCTCCGCAGGAGGGGAACACGAACGGCGTTACCTGGGATCTTCCTATCTAACGTCAACTCACTCTGCAACAAACTCGATGAGCTGAAGCTGCTGATGCGGATCAAAGACTTCTCCACCTCATCTGTCCTCTGTTTCACTGAGTCCTGGCTCAAGGAAAAGACACCGGACAGCGCGCTCCACCTAGAGGGATTCCAGCTGATCCGTGCTGACCGGGACCCGGGTCTCTCAGGTAAGACCGTAGGCGGCGGAGTCTGCTTCTACATCAACAACGGCTGGTGCACTGATGTGACGGTGATCTCCCAACACTGTTGTCCTGCTCTGGAATATTTATTCATCAACTGCAAACCGTTTTACTCCCCGCGCGAGTTCGCTTCATTCATACTGGGTGCTGTTTACATTCCGCGGACGCAGACACATGCACGGCTCAGCGCGTGCTCGCAGACGACATCCAAAAAGTGGAGAGGACTTTCCCCGACGCCCTAGTTATTGTGCTCGGCGACTTTAACCATTGCAATCTGAGCCACGAACTCCCAAGGTACAAACAGTTTATTAAATGCCCCACCAGGGCAGGGAACACGCTGGATCACTGTTACACAACAGTAAAGGACGCGTATCGGGCGATTCCCCGCGCTGCACTCGGACTGTCTGACCACGTGATGGTCCACCTGGTTCCCACATACAGACAGAGTCTGAAGCTCACAAAGCCACTTGTGAGCACCACGAAGAGATGGACCAATGAAGCTGTGGAGGAGCTGTGTGCATGCTTCGAGACAACTGACTGGGACATGTTCAAAGGAGCCACACATGATCTGGATGAGTACACGGACATGGTGACCTCATACATCCACTTTTGTGAGGAGAGCATTCTACGAACATGCACCAGGGTGAGTTACTCCAATGATAAGCCCTGGTTCACAGCAAAACTCAGACAGATAAGGTATGAAAAAGAAGCAGCTCTGAGAAATGGAGACAGGGTTCACTACAGAGAGGTCAAATACCGGTTTAGCAGGGAGCTCAGGAGGGCTAAATCCGCATATTCAGAGAAGCTCCAGCAGCAATTCACTGCTAACGACCCTGCTTCTGTGTGGAGAGGCCTGAGGCAGATCACTAACTACCGACCTCAGGCTTCAAAAGGACAGGATGACAAAGCCCTTTGTCAGAGCCTGTCCTGATACTACACCCGCTTCAACACCTCACCAGCCACGCCCAACACCCCACCTTCCCCCAACATCACTTCCCCCACTCACGATCACACAACAGGAGGTGCGCAGGCAGCTCGGCAGTTCGAACCCACGCAAGGCCCCTGGCCCGGATGGCGTGTCTCCCGCCACACTGAGACACTGCGCGAAGGAGTTGACTCCTGTCCTCACAGGCATCTTCAACTCCTCCCTGAGGTCGTGCCATGTGCCTGCCTGCTTCAAAACCTCCATCATCGTTCCTGTCCCCAAGAAACCACGGATAACTGGACTTAATGACTACAGACCCGTGGAGCTCACCTCCGTAGTCATGAAGTCCTTTGAGCGCCTGATCCTGCCCCACCTCAAGTCCATCACCACTCCCCTCCTGGACCCACTGCAGTTTGCTTACAGAGCCAACAGATCTGTGGATGACGCGGTCAACCTGGCCCTCCACTCCATCCTGCAGCACCTGGACTCCCCGGGAACCTATGCTAGGATCCTGTTTGTAGACTTCAGCTCTGCGTTTAACACCGGGGTGGCTGTGGTTCAGTTGGTAGAGTGGGTCGCCCAATGACCGAGAGGTTGGCGGTTCGCGTCCCGGCTCTGGCTGTCCACATGTCGGGCAAGTTGGGCAAGACACTGAATCCTGACTTAGGCCCCCAGTAGGACTTACCGTAGACCTTAGAAACCTACTGGTGTATGAGTGTGTGTGTGTGTGTGTGAATAGGTGAATGTGAAGCTAATGTAAAGTGCTTTGAGCACCATGAAGGTGGAAAAGCGCTATATAAGTGCAGTCCATTTACCATTTAAGCTGAAATGAAACGACTGAAAAGATCAACCAATTTCACAAGAAAAAAAATTATTCTTCTGTTACTTCACTGAAAACTTGAAAATAGTTACTTGAAATTATAATACATGGATAACTTGGTGGTGGTGCAGTGGTTAGCACTCGTGCCTCACAGCAAGAAGGACCCTGGTGCGATTCCCACACCAGACCTTTCTGTGTCGAGTTTGCATGTTCTCCTTGTGTCTGCATGGGTTTTTTCGGGGTACTCCAGTTTCCCTTCCACCATCCAAAGACGTGCACTGATTGGTTAATCTCAATTGCCCATAGATGTGAATGTGAAAGTAATTGTTTGTCTATATATGTTCAGCCCCGAGATGAACTGGCAACTTATACAGGGTGTACCCCGTCTTCACCCATTGTAGCTGGATTAGGCCCCCAGTGACCCCGATGACCCTAGTGAGGATAAAGCGGGTTCAGATAATGAGATGAGATATTTTTTCCCTTTAAATATAGCGGGAAAAATGCCATATTTTCATTTTTAGTAGGGACAATCAAAACTAACTTTAAATATCTGTGTCTGTGTCCATATCCATAGATACTCACCTGTTACTGCCATTACAAAGCTGTGATGGTGAATAAAGTCTCTGAGGGAAGATAAACCCTATGCTGCTATTAATCCTAGCCGTATTTTTTCTGATTGTCAAAGCTGCTGCATTTCAACAATGCTGTTGTCTTCTCTGTGTTTGCTCATTTAGGAACAAACATTTGCCTGAGTGCACTGCTGCTGCCGCAAACAAGCTCTCCTAGGAAGTGTTATTAATAGGATAATTAAGCACATGGTAATGAGTTGGATTAGGCCTAATTATGACAAGATTTGTTTTGGCATTTTGTCTGGTGAGGAGCCAGTGAAGTGGTAAAGTCTACCTTGAAGTTCATTATAGTTGATGTGTGAACACCTGACTGCACAGGACAAGCATCAGGGGCACAGGTGGGTGGTGGTGGTGGGGGGGGGGGGGCACAGGAAGGCCTTGTGCCAGTACAGATAGCGGCACAGGGTGCTGTTTGGCTTCATCTCTAAACGGCTGGTTAGAAGCACAACAAGGTTTGACCCCTGAGGTGGTGCCAGGCCAAGAGCTCGGTGTGTGCCAGATCCTAACCTGAAGCTGTCAGGCAGGTTTTGTGAACCTGCACACAGTTAGACATGGTCAGGAAACCATCTGATCTTTTTGAAAGGCTTTGTTCTGGGAAAGTTTTATGTCCCAGAAATTGTTTATTGGCTCCTGGAAATATATTGCAGTGTAAAATCCTAATACATTAGGTAAGTTGTTATTGTTGCCAGGTGGAGGTAATAGAGTAGAGCTGCAGCTATCATTTATGGTTTTAGTCAGTTAACCATTTGATGCCTGAATTATAAGAACATTTTTCCCCACAGTAAGTGTTTTTATTCCTCTTTAGGCTTGAAAAATGCACTGTGATGGAAATCTTTTTAATGAACCTATTTTTATGGAGTTACGAGCCAGGCCTTGCATAGTATGGCGCAGGAGTCAGCAAGACTGACCCTCAAATACAGGCCAGATTAAAAATAATCTCTATAAATGTGTGTCCTGTTATGTGTTGCCATGGCTTCATCTGCTCCAGACCACTTGATAATGCACCTAATTTGCATTTTTTCCCTTTTGTTTTGCAACATTCCCAAAGTTTCTTTAACCGTTTGATGTATGAATGATGATAATGTTAGTCAAGATTTTTTTTCTTAAGTGTTTTTATTCCTCTTTAGGCATGAAAAAAGCAGTGTGATTAAAATCTTTTTAATTAACCTATTTTTTATAGTTACAAAATGTCCATTCAGTTGGAATACATGTGTTTAAGCCTCGAACCAAAGAAACATGTATTTAAAATGCTATGAAACACTATGAAATTTTTCTATATACTCCATAAAAATTGCATCACATAACAGCCTTTTATATGTCAGTGATTCACATCATAATTGGTTAATTTGCATTATTATTTTTTACGCTAGGTCAGAACAGAACTTCTTCCAAATATGGTAATAGTGATGTCACAGGATAAAAAAATAGTTTACTAGTTAATTTAGAGCAGGGGTGTCAAACATGCGGCCCAGGGGCCAAAACCGGCCCGCCATAGGATCCATTCCGGCTCCTAGGATGGATTTGTGACACTGAAAATATTAACAATTAATTTTACGTTAATTCAATCTAAAGTGGATCAGACCAGTCAAATACTACCATAACCTATAAATAATATAAAAAGCTCATTTTTCTCTTTGTTTTAGTATAAAAATAAATTACATTTACGACCAAAACATTTGAAAATGTTTTAAGAGAAATATGTGGAATTTGATCAATATTCTGTTTGTTATTAAATCACTTAATGTGTGCATTTGTAGATGTATGTGTGATCTGTAAGTTGTGTTGCACATGTATAAATGATAAAATAAGGTGTAATATTATTAAAATTGCACTTGTTTTTCTTAAGAATTTTCAGATTGTTCATACAGTTCAAAGATGAGAAAATTTTCATTATGGAATTCGATTTTTCCCCCCCTCAAAAACAGAAAAAAAACATCATTTCTAAGTTCTTATCCTATTATTTATATTATTAGATTGGTCCAGCCCAGTTTAGATCATATTGGGCTGAATGTGGCCCCTGAACAAAAATGAGTTTGACACCCCTGATTTAGAGCCTTACCTCTCAAATGAAGCCCAGATATCAGGAAAAGAATGATTTATATCATAATGGCTTATGTATGAAAAACAGTGGTTATAATGGAAGTAATATGGGCGGCTGTGGCTCAGTTGGTAGAGTGGGTCGCCCAATGACCAAGAGGTTTGCAGTTTGCATCCCAGTTCTGGCTGTCCACACGTCGAAGTGTCCTTGGGCAAGACACTGAACTCTGACTTAGGCCCACAGTAGGACTGACCTTAGACCTTAGAAACCTACTGGTGTATGAGTGTGTGTGTGAATGGGTGAATGTGAAGCTAATGTAAATCACTTTGAGCACCATGAAGGTGGAAAAGCGCTATATAAGTGCATACCATTTACCATTTAATAGTACATTTTAAGTACACACTGCATACAGATGCTAGTCTGGGCATTTCCTTTAAGATAAAATTTGTCTCTCTGTGATATGTATACAGAAATGAAATGGACCCAGATTGAAGACTCAGAAGCACAAATAGGTTTTAAGGATTTATAGACAAAACTATTTCACAGGTGAATGTGTTGCAGCGTTTTGTTGTTGAAATTTTAGTTTAGGACGGTCAGGTCCAAGGTCTTTCACTCTCTTTTTTTCTTAATCCGAACAATGAGTGAAGTGTAGTTGTTTCAAAGAAACAACTGAATTTTCTGTAGCCATTGTCTGTGCCATTACGAAGGAAATAACACGGCAACTTAATGGAACGTCACTTAAATGACAGGCAAATAGTTGTCCAATCAGACTGGACTGATACATATAAGCTGTGATATCATTGACCACCATTTAATTTGTGATGCCATATAGGCAAAATGTTTTTCCCTAGCAACTATACACAATTGGCTATTTCGCCGTGTTTTGGTGGCGCATTTTCTGTGCACCCCGGGCCAGTTATATCACCGTCTGCAGCCTACGTATTAGTCTAATGTGATTGAAGGAGAAGCAATGTGGAGTCTGTCAGTGAAAATTCACTGCTTAATGAGCGCTAGTTGGTGGAAATATTGTTAAAATAATTGAGATTGCATTTAGGCTTATTATTTGCATATTTTTGCCTATCCACGTCTGGGAGGGTGGCGCCCAAGCACCTCTATGGGCCAGCCGCCGCTGCAACACATGTAAACAAGATCTAGACTGCTCATTTGCTCCAAGGAAGGCAGACAAACTCACACTAGACAGAGACAAGAGGAGCGTCTATAGAACACAAAACAAGTGTAACACATTAGGCTAATTTAAACGGGCGGGACAACACCAGTGACTGGAAGTAAAAGGAGATAAAGTGAACATGAATGAGTCCAGATACTAACAATGCCAGAAAAAACAGGAAGACAAACAGAAAAACTACAAGGCAAGACAATAAGAGTCTGTTTATAACACTCTCTCTCACACAGCAGTGAAAAGAAAAAAAGTGATATAGCATACGTTTACACATTTGAACATTTAATTCTGAATAAAGTAATTCAGAATTAAAGCTTTTTCCTTCGTGTTTACATGGACGTGTTAATTCTGAAAAAGCGTTTATATGGGAAAGGAGTGTATTTCGTTCTAGTTCATTTAACTTTACGAGCTGGGGGTACAGAGGGTTCTGATTCAACAGAATGCCCATGTGACGTCTTGACGTCCACCAGAATAAAACAATCACATCCACTTACTTACCACTTGTTGACCACTCTTTCCATTTTATTTAATTCTTCCAATTCTCCAATCAAATATTTAACTTTGCTGTGACTTCCACACTTGCTTTGTACAGCCATCTCAAGAAATGTTTCTACACTAATGCCGGCAGCGTGGAATATGTGTGTTATCAATGCAAAATATGTACATCATTACGACAAGACCAGGAGCATGCACAGAACAATAGGAATAATGTTAAATCAGAATTAACTGTTTACATGTGACAGGAGTTATCTTATTCAGAATGAACATCGGAATAATACAGTGACTTTATTTGGAATTAACATTTTCAACAGGAATTAGTCATTTACATGGTCAGCTAAAGGCAGAATTTTATACAGGAATAAAAACCCCCATGTAAACATCCTACTTCATACAGCCATATATCCTCAGAAGTATTTTGCAGACACCATATATTTTGTCACTGGCGTCTGAAAACATCACCATGCTGATGAGGTACGTGAGTGCTGGGTTCAGGCCTCTTCCATGACATCTTGATTGAATGACTAGGGAGCAGAGTCACAGCTGAGCTTAAAATTGTACAGGATAAACAACTCTAATCTTAGTTTGTATGCAACAGTTTTTGCTATTTTCAAGTGTTATTACTGTGTTGTCAGTCAAATTTATTAGAGTAGAGTGTCTTAATTCTTTTAAGTATGGGGTATTTTAGCTTAACAGAGAATGTGTGGCCCTTATGAAAATGTGCAGGCATGTAGGAGAAAGGAATCTTAATGCATTTGCATTTATAACCCAGACAGCTCTCGCTCTTTCTCTCTCTCTCGCACACACACACACACACACACATACAAACATACACTGCATACACACATCTTCTATTAAAGTGTTCCATTCGCTCCTGCAGCTCTTGATAAGAAAGCTAAGTCTGGGATTTAGAGCTTTAGCTTATCGTCATCTTTACGAAGCTTTCTCTGCAAAGTGCAGCAAGCATGGGCCAGCAATCTGCATAGATTTTACAGTGGAACTAAGGGAGAAAGAAGGGGAGGGGGCCGGTTGGGCTGCACTGACAATAAACACATTCGTCTGAAAACCTGTCTGTTCAGAAACAGGTGGATTTACATTCCTCAGGAATCAAAAGCTGGCTGGCTGGGTAAAACCAGGTCTACTGCTGTGGTATTTATGAACTTGTGAGCTCATTGTGTGTTAGAGTCAGAAAGAAGGAATTGCACACAATACGCAGTTAATTCCTTACCACATGCACACACATTCAGAGAGGGAGAGCTCCGTTCTGTAACAGGGACTTTTCATTTACTCAGTGGAAAAAAGCAAAAAAGATGAGATTATGGAGAAAGCTCATTTCCTGCTAAACTTGGACTCTGGTTTCCCAAATAAAATTGCTTTTATTCTTCACAACATGTGTTCCTGGAGATTAAGGCCCTGTAATCTTGCAAGGGCTTAATGAGACTCAGTATGCGGAGTGCAGGCTAAAACAGAAAATGTGGAACGAGCCTCGCTTAGCTCTGTTCTACCCAATGACTTTAATCCTGTTTATTAAATTATAAAGAACCTTAAAGGATAAAGATAAAGAATATTGAGTCGAGGATTTAAATGATTCAGGGTTATTTTTTCCCCCTCCTGTCTTAGTGAGAGTTATTTGATAGTACTGGATCATGTTTAAAGATGGCAGCAGGCAAGGGCTGTGACAGACTTTGTTTTTACAGACGGAGCTCTCTCCCATCTTAGTTTGAAACATGCATTAAATACGGACTCAGCTTTGGCAGGGTTCTGATTCTTGGGTATTAAAGTGCAAAGTGTTTCCCACTAGTAATCCAAAGTGTCACTAATCTATGTAACAACTGCAAAACACACACAGACATACACACTTGTGGTGAGATGTTTTCATTTCCACATCACATATCGATGCAGATCCCTGGACTCTTATAACAAGTCTTATTCAAATACATACAGTTTTAACAATCTTGTTTACAGTATCATGCCAATATGTATGTAAAACATGTCAGCCAGACATAAGCCGATTTGCCATTAACTGTGAAAGTTAATGGCCAAGAGAGTGAGTGTATGTGGACTTGTGAACTTGTCACAGAGAAGTACTGTGCTACTGGTTTAAGAGGATTGCAGCCCTCTAATCCAAATCAAAAGACATACCATGTGAATTATTACATTCTGTGACAGATTATTTTACCCCCAGATTAAGCATTCGTGCACACCAAATCTTCTCATGTCTTGCCTGATGAGAAATGGAATACGCACATTTAGAAACCCAGCCAAAAACATTTGCCCATTTGAGGTCATCACATTAACAGTGATTGCTGTGATCCACAGTAATATACCCATGGTACAACCTTAATAGACATTTTTGAAGGAACATCGTACTTAAACAACCTGATTTTCATGTTGTTTTAATGTTGTGTATTAACTGATCTATAAAATGAAACCACATTGGTAAAAAGCTTTAAAGAGGATGTGAAACAGTCAATATTCAATTTCAATTCAACTTTATTTATAAAGCCCCAAATCACAACAAAGTCCTCTCACAGGGCTTTACAGAAAGACAATCAACTACAGAAAAAAAAAGTCCCAAGCATCCCGTGTCCTTAGACTCTCCTTCTCGGCAAAAAAATATTCCAAAACCCAGTGGGAAAAAGAAGAAATATTGAGGAGAACCGCACTGAAGGAGAGATCCACTCCCATGGACAGACATGCTATAGATGAACATCCTTTTATAAATTAAGGAAGGGGGGACAAGTCCATCCATCAGACAGGTGGGGAAGGAGGCCCGGGATCACAGGTCAGCACAGGGCACAGGCAAGTCATGGTAGATCCTGTCGTCCATGGCTCCCTATGCGGACACTGCTTAGAGAGCTCGAGATGTCTTTAAAGCAGGGGTCTCAAACATGCGGCCCGGGGGCCAAATGCAGCCCGCTGACAGTTCCAATGCAGCCCGAGGGATGAAGAGTATAATAACCTATTAAATGATTCCATGTTTTCTTCTCAGCTTTTTCTTTGCCTATAAATGATGACAAGTTCCAATTTGTGTCATTGTTTGACTGCAGAAAAATATAAAATTACGAAAATATTTACATTTACCAACGATCCCGTAACAATAAAATGTGAATAAACTGAAATATCTAAAGAAAATTATACACAATTTGAACCATTTTCTGCTTCTGTTACTAAACGTTTAGTGTCTTTGTAGAACTGATCCATAAAAAACAACAACACATGGACTAATGATAAGTCGAGGCAGAATATTGTTAAAATTGCCCTTATTATGCTTTTTTTAATATTTGGATAATTTATGGTCTGGCCCATTGGACATCAAATCAGGCTGAATGTGGCCCCTGAAGAAAATGAGTTTGAGACCCCTGCTTTAAAGTGTATTGCTGTGAAAATTGAGGCTCAACTAGGTAAACTAGGTTTGTAAAAACAAACTAAACTAAAGCTGACCTAATAGTTGACTAAACACAATTACATCAGAATTGATCTAAGAATAATTTACAACTACAACTTAGGAATTTTCGTGGACGACTACATGCGGGGAGAGGAAGGGTAGACCGTAACTATAGCGGACACGCCAGGAGGGGTCACTTGGGTGGGAATCCCCTATAGAAGAACAACAATGACTATAGATGGCTGTAGACTAGGTGGTGATTTCCTTTTAACAAAGATGAATGAATCATGTGAAAAAACATCAGCAATCTTTAAATTCTTTTTACAGGAGCAACAACAGTTGTTAAGCTCCATAATCCCCAATTTTGTTTAGTCATTTGTAACTTTCCCCAGACTCTTCTGTGAACTTTCTGGTGCTCTAACTACATCCTCCTAAAGATTATGCTGATAAGTTGTAGTACCAGCCTATTGCCTATAGCAGGATTAGAAAGACAACCTTTTAGCCTCGCCTGAATAGGGATAGTGCGGCTAAGCTAATTATTATTATTACTATTATTTAAGTTATTTTTGTACCTACAACCCAGAGGTTTTTGACAGTAGTATAGCACTGAAGACAACACAAACCGAGTGACTCGTCTCAACTTTGGACTTTGTGGTCGGACTCTTGTGACTGGCTTGCTGCATTGTGGATGTGAGTGCATACAGTCATGGAGCCTGGCTGTGTGTGATTAGGTGGTGAGAGGAGTTCCTTTAGCTGCAGAACCACAATGTGAGGTAATTTTTTAATATAATGCCCTAAATCTTCTGTAACCTTTGTTTACAGCATGTAAGGTCACCTGGTCATTATCTGGAATGGAAGACTTAGTTTCTGCACATTTTTGGCTGATGGATGGAGACTTACAAGCTCAGTTTTTGTTCTCTGACAGCCTCACATTGACTCAACAGAACACAATCACACACAAAGTATTCTCCAACAAAGAGGTGGTAGCTGAGTGACAGTTTAATTCTTTTCCTTTGGCAAAATGCCCTGCACTCACACTGAGCCATCATACTTAATTTAACAAGATCAGTGAAGGAAAAAGTAGACGGGATGTTTGAAGATGCCAAAAGGGAATTAGAAGAAAAGTGTGATTTCTGACCCAAGACTGGGGAAAATGCAGCGTGATAAATGAAAGTCAAATTGAATGTGATCTTTTTGTATATCTAAACCTCAAGACATGAAGATAGGATGTGTTAGTGTGACTTTAAGGTAAAGTGGTTTGGGGATGTCATTGTCACCTTGGGAACTGAGTCTTTCACACTGCAGAATAACCTTAGCCAAACCTTAAGAAATATAAAAATAACTCAAAGAGAACAAAGAAATCCTCTTTTAGTTATTTTTCTTTGTTCAGATTGCCTTTGCATGAGATATATTCTTGTCCACCCCATTTTATTTGGAGTTATTCTTTAAGATTCACTGTTGATTGTTTAAAAACAATTTAAGGACCAACTTCCTAAATAAATGTGGGAAAGAGTTTATTAAAAAAGGATGTGTTACACCATAATCAGCTACAATCCTTATTAATGTTTGTTGTTATGAATCTAAATCTTTGGAGTTAGTTATATTATTATAGTTATTAGAAATAATTATTTATTATACATTTCTGAAAAAGAAATACATTACACAATTTTAGTTTTCTGTGCCATTTTGCAGTATCATGCAACAATGCTCTAATGACCACTATTTGAAAAAAAGTTGGCAGTTTAAGTAATTAAATGCCTCTGTATTCACACAGGATTAGCTGGTTGCCATGGTAATGTATATGTACAGCATCATGAGTGTGCAGATGACAGGATTGTGCTTGTTCTTCTTCACATACAGTAATTTCATCTGAAGCTTTGTGATGGCTGAGTATGTGATGCAACATTTAGCCTACCTAGCCTGTTCCTGATGAAAACATAACCATTACTAGTAACAAGTAGTACTGAGTAGTGCTACAAAATTTCTTTGATTTGATTAAACAATTACTTGAATTGGTGGGGCCAGGATTAGGGTTAGGAAATACACAAAATGTTGCACATGCAGTATTTCACTGCACCACCTTTGGTTTTGTTTACAGGAGACATTTACTTAAACTTTTTTTGCTACATAATGCTTATGTAGTGTCACAATAAGGTTTACTGTATTTTTTTCCATCCATAGTCCTCATCCCAAATTAGAGTCTAGACTTTTTGAAGGCTAATTTTTGTGTGAAAAGTATGTCTCATGGTCCCTGAAGTATTCTCTCACAAGCCTTATGACCCGATCAATCCTGGTGGTGTCCAATCTTTTAAACATTACAGACATGAGAGGACAATTACTGCATCGGTTAGATTAAATAATCAGTTAGATTAAATAACTGGTTAAATGGTCTGCATTTATAAAGCGGAGCTGGAGCCCAAACCGCCAAACTCTCAGTCATTGGATGACCCACTCTACCAACTAAGCCACAGCCACATTATTAACCACTGAAGTATTTACCCATGGAAGGATCTGAAGTATTAGCTTAGTTCAATTGAGTGTCAGTCTTCTGTAATTAAAACCAAAGGTGATGCAGTGAAATATTACATGTGTGATTTTTTTTTTTGGATGGGCAGTGTATATGGTGGTGGTTGTGGCTTAGTTGATAGAGCGGGTTGTCCAATGACTGAAGGGTCGGTGATTTGCGTCCAGGCTCTGGCTGTCCACATGTCGAAGTGTCCTTGGGCAAGACACTGAATCCTGACTTAGGCTCCCAGTAGGGCTGACAGAACCTTAGAAACTTACTGGTGTTTGTATGTGTGTGAATGTGAGGCTAATGTAAAGCAGATGTAAAGGTGGAAAAGTGCTATATAAGTGCAGTCCATTTAGCATATTTAGGCAAACTAATCACTAATTAGTTTTCACTAGTCCTCATATCTGTTACTAGTTCACTCTTCCTGCAGGCTTTTCTTCTTTTCTTCTCTGTGTTTGTACGGCGGATATAAAAAGTCTACACACCCTTATTAACAGGCCAGGGTTTTTTTATGACTTAGGCTCCCAGTGGGACTGACAGAACCTTAGAAACCTACTGGTGTATGAGTGTGTGTGTGAATGGGTGAATGTGAGGCTAATGTAAAGTGCTTTGAGCACCATGAATGTGGAACAGTGCTATATAATTTAAATTTTCCAATTTTCAATTTTATTTATAAAGCCCCAAATCACAACAAAGTCATCTCACAGGGCTTTAGAGAAACACAATCGACTACAGAAATAGATAAAAAAAAAGTCCCAAGCATCCCCTGTCCTTAAATCCTCTGTCTCGGCAAGAAAAAACTTCAAAACCCAGTGGGAAAAAGAAGAAATCTTGAGGAGAACCAAACTGAAGGAGAGATACGCTCTCATGGACGGACAGGCTATAGATGAATGTCCATTTGTAAAGGAGGGGGGGCAGGACCATCCACCAGACAGGCGAGAGAGGAGATCCAGAGTCACCGGTCAGCACAGGACACAAGCGAGATCCTGCTGTTCATGGCTCCCCACGCAGACAGTCAACAACACCAAATGAAGGGTGACCCTCAAATACAGGCCAGATTAAAAATAATCTCTATAAATGTCTGTCCTGTTATGTGCTGCCACGGCTTGATCTGCTCCAGACCAGTTTATAATGCACCTAATTTGCTTTTTTTCCCCTTTTGTTTGGCAACATTCCCAAAGTTTCGTTAACCCTTTGATGTATGAATGATGATAACGTTAGTCAAGACTTTTTTCCAAAGTATTTTCATTTCTCTTTAGGCACAATTTATTTTTTATAGTTACAAAAATATCCACTCAGCTGGAAAACTGGGGTCTTTCACACTTGCATGTTTGATCGGGTCTCACCAGCTACTACTGAGTCCCATTTCAACGAATGATGGGACTCGCCAGAATGTGCTGAGAATCTCTCCACAATCTCTACACTAGACTCATTTTCTTCTGCACTGGTGTCCTCCTCTGGCCTATTCTATTACATTGCATTCTATTTTGTACTATCAGGACATCCACGGTTGTGGTGCTCAGTGCCGATTGTTACATTTTTTGTTTTTTTTGTTTTGTTTTTGTTTGTTTTTGTTTTTGTTTTGTTTTTTGTTTCTCCTTTTGTGCTGGTTTGGTTTTCTCCTCTTTTTCTGATCTACTTATTTATTTTTTAGTTTTTTATTGAAGGACAGTTGGTGGTTGGGAATAACACATCACCTTGCAGTCTTTAATTACAATAGCACTGCCTGTTGGTTACTGTCCCCGTTCGTCCTGTCCATCCTGTCTAGCCTTTGTTTCCTCCGCACATCACTGAGGTGCAGCACTGCACTCACTGGCTTGTAAGGGAGAGTTCTAATGGGGGATGTCTGCTCAGCTTTCGGGGAGGACCGATGATGGTCACACACATGCACTAAATAGTCTAGTATATGTCTGCCAGACTGGAATATGTACTGATCTGAAGCAATGTTGACTCCCCCTCTGTGGGGTTAAAAGATATAAAAAATAAATAAATGAATAAATACATGAATAAAATATGTGAATGAATAGAAAAATAAAATAAAATAAATAAAATAAATAAAATAAATAAAATAAATAAAATAAATAAAATAAATAAAATAAATAAAATAAAAAATAAAAAATGAAAGCAAAATGCAAAAAAATTAGAAAAAGGAAAGAAAAAAAGGGAAAAGAAGAAGAAGGAAGGGAGGGAAAAAAGAAAACAACAACAAAAAAACTCTATTTGTTACCTACTTTCCTATCTGCTCATTTGTTTTTAGTTTTTTTTTTTCTTTTTTTGTATATATGTCTATGTTTAGTACTTCAGTTATTGATTATTGGTATTGTTATCATTGTTATTGTCATTATTTTATTTATCATCTTTTTTGTACTATGCACTATATTACTACAAGATGTATCTAGGTTGTTGAGGAAGTGAAGAAGGGGTAGGATTAAATAAGCTTATGCTTCATCCTACTCCTTTTCGAACATGTCATTGTTATTATTATTATTGCTGTATTGAATATTGTTGCACTTTGCGCATGTTCGAAATAAATCATTCAAATCAAATCAAATCAAATCAAACTTGTTTTAAGTTTTTTTTATGCAGTATGTTTAATAACAACAAGCAATTGATTTGCAGGTAAACATGTTAGTGCCGATCAGGTATAAAGAACAGACGAGTTACAGTAATTATATGAACGACTGATATGGAACTAAAACAACAAAACCCATGAATATACTAGAGAACAGCTGTAGAAGGACTGTCCACTGGAATGACCAGTATGCATCAAAGGGTTAAATTGTGAATAAGGGCCTAGTTTTTTGTTTCTGAGCTGAGTAACTGATCTGTGAAAGTGTGTTAATTTAGCCCATTCAATTAAGGTTAGCTGAGTAGCATTATGATTTGTACAGTACAAAACAGCCTGTACATCTTCAGCAGAAAAGAACTGGTTATTTGTTTCCAGAAGTTGTGACAGTTTACAACTTCAGAAATCAGCAGTTATAGAGCAGTGATGCGTATCAGCTAAACCTCCACCTGTGGAATAGCACCAAATAGCCTAATAAATCTGTTATTCAAATCTTGTCTAACTCCCTCCCTGTTTGGCCCATCTGTTACTGGGGGGGGGGGGGGGAACTGAAGGTTGTAAAGATACTGTTCATTTGATTTGATTACAACCTGCACTGCTGCCTAAAATGTGGATCTATTTACACAAATACACAGTACAGTACCTTTTTGTGTTTTTAAGCAAGTCTCTCAATCTTCCCCAAATCTATTCTCTTGACCTTTACTTAACCCTCTATGGGACATAAGGTTTTTGTCATGATGGGTGAGGTGGAAAAAGGACTCAGATGCCCTCCCTGTGCTGAAGGGAGAACACATTTAATAAAAAACAGAAGCAAAAAATTACAAAGACAGAGACAGAAAACAAAACCTGGAGGGTTGATCAGCCAGAGTCCATGGTGGTGAAAGAAATGGCCAGGTTATGGTGAGAAAGGAAATGGCAGCGTGTCCGAGTTATGGAGGTGACAAACTGAATTGTCCCACACCAGCAACTGCAAGCCTAACTGCTTATAAAGTTGCAGATCAGCCAGGAATTGCAGCTGCGCAGTGCGGGCCAGGTGAAACTGGAATGGATCTGGGGGAAAGGTTGTGACAAGGAGAGGTGAGGGTCTCAGGGAAAGGTTGTGGCAGGTTGTGACAGAAGTTCATTTAAAAAAGTGACTGACTTATGATTTTAAGTGTATTAAGCCCTAATGCAAATTACCTATCTTCACTTTACAAAATTGACCTTTTTTGGGGGTACCGTTATTTATAAATGACTTTGTCCCGTTAGGGTATAGATTTTTTCAGGAATTCTTAATGTAAAAACAATTGATAAAAGAGCAATGGCTTCATTATCCATGAACATTTTTGACGGAAAAACACATTACTTCAGAATTGATCTAAAATCATAAAAAATATTCATATTAGTAATTAATTCTGAAAAGCTGATAAACATAACGTTGAAATGACTATAAATGAAATGTGGTTTAACCACCCCAAAAATCAAAAGCAGTGCAGTTAGTTAAATTCTAAATTCTTTGTCATTTATGGTACATGATTGGTTAGAGTCTTGTGTTATTTTTTTAAGCCTGTTTTTTAAGGGTCAGTTATAAATTACATAGTCCCATAGAGGGTTAGGCATGTTGTTTTGTTTTTCCAACATTTCAAACAGTTTTCTTAAATAGAAACCACAGCTTACTGAGCCACCTAGGGACTTAGTTTATTATCAACAGAAACAATGTATGACACTGTTTTAACACTATACACATTTTTCAAACATCATTTGCATCCTGACAGTTATAACTGTGCAACTGTCATGCACATGCTCACAATGAGGAACATGCTTATCTTGTGTGTACACAAGACAAGCACATTGTTGTTTTTCACACTTAATGACACTGACACTCAGTTATGTGATACTGTGTATGTTTGAACATTGACCAGCCAAGTTCAAACAAAGTGTTGGATGCAAAATAAAAAAGGTCCTCGTCTTTGCATAGATGACAGGTGGCTTCTAGTGAACTCGCCTCATAAACAGACACTAACAACAGCAGTATATAGCTGACACTGATAGGGAGGGAGTAAACGTTCCACTCCTACTTGTCATAGACTTCCATAGAGATACAAGGACATAATGGAACTCCTCACTTTGAATATACACTGAGAATATAATCTTAATTTTGTGCCATATTCGGGGCGGCTGTAGCTCACTTGGTAGAGCGGGTTGTCCAATGACTGAAGGGTTGGCAGTTTGCGTCCCGGCTCTGGCTGTCCATGTGTCAAAGGACCTGACAGAACCTTAGAAACTTACTGGTGTGTGTGTGAATGTGACGTTAATGTAAAGCGGATGTAAAGGTGGAAAAGTGCCATATAAGTGCAGTCCATTTAGCATATTCAGGCAAAAACTATTCAGTAATTAGTTTTCACTAGTCATCATGTCTGTTACTAGTTCACTCTTCCTGCAGGCTTTTCCTGGTCTCTGTGTTTGTACAGTGGATATAAAAAGTCTACACACTTATTAACAGGCCAGGGTTTTTTTATGTAAAAAAAATAGACCAAAATAAATAATTTCAAAACATTTTCTACTACTAATGTAACCTTTACAATGCAATCTCCTAGGGAGGGGAAGTAAAAATAAGCAAGTGGTGCCAGGCACAGCAAACCCCCTGCCCTCACAAATGTTTTAGATCTTAATACACATCTCCCTGAGACTATGGGTTTGACCTTTCTGGGCCACTCAAGGTCAGAGGTCATGATGACATTTTGGAGCCTACCTGTAGTTTCCTATATGTCAACAATAATAACTAAGTCTCTATCACTACTCATTTTTCCACTATAGTCCATTTAATTTTTTAGGTACTGACCCTGACCAGCAGTAGGTGAAAATCTATACACGGAGGATGCAGAATTAAAAGACAAACATTTTGATGTTAACTGAAGGTCTCTTAAGTTATATCCAAAATCCAATCTTGTCCTTTATTGTAAGCTTGACATTGACCTTTGACCTGGAGTCTTTAAATTTGGCCTTCAGTTTTCTGATGTCACTGCACATCAACAGTGAGATCAAAAAGAACCTATACACAAAATTGAGAATCCAGCAATGAAAAGGATCTTCCTCATTTGCTCTACGTGTTATCATAGGGATCTTTTTTGGTGATCATGACCTCCACCAAAAGTTAATAGAATCTTTTCTGGACCATCTCACACCTTTCCTGAAATTTTCATGGAAATTGGTCTGGTAGTTTTTGTATAAAGTTGCTGAAAATGAGAGAAACATAAGAGACATAGAAACAAATAAATAAACCACTAACAATACCCCTTATCCCCCCTTTGGGAGGTTGGGGTAATAACTAAGATAATGTGATTGCACAAGTGTGCATACCTTTCATAACTAGGAATGTGGCTGTGTTCAGTTTTAACCGGTCACATTTAAACTCATGTTAATGGTAGTCAGCACACACCTGCCACCATTTTAAGTGTCTCTGGTTTAGGGTTAAGGTTAGCCAGCTAAAGACTGAACCCGCTAAAGACGGAACCATTCAATCATTGACAGAACATTCCAGTTCTTTGAAAGTGGAGCCTTTATTGTACAAAGCCCGTAAGGAAACACAGAGAAAAAAAAAGGGGGGGGGGGGGGTATAGTTTTGTGTTTATACTAAGAATACTGTTCTTCCAGGTGATCCCTGTTAAAAACAGAAACGACAATACAGTTGGAAAAGTTTACCTGGGCCTAAAATAGAATATTAAAGGGACATATCTTGCTAACCCCACTTACACAGTGACCTCTACTTGGACCCGGAGATGCGCCATTATCAGTATCCCCATGCGTCGGGGTCTGAGCCCTGGTCACTGTGTGTGACCAGGTTGGTCTGACCTGGGTTGATGGGTGACACCACAACCATGATGTCGTGGCTCATCTGGCTCGCCCGGGTGAGACAAACCAGATCAGAACGCGCTGTTAACGGTCCAGGACCTGGGCACTGGGACTCAGTACTTGGTCCACTTTGATTTTCTCTAGCTATTTCATCTGTCTATGTCTATTTTCTCTATTTTCTCTGCTTCAACCTTTTCAGGTTCCATTTCTTTCTCTATCTACTCCTCTAATCTGTCCCATGTGGAAGAGAGGGACGGAGTCAGATGTGGTTCATTTACGTAAAAGCATGAGGGTCTAAAACTGATTGTTTTGAAAAGGGCTGTTTCTCCCAGGTTGAAGAGTCTGCTGTATCACTTCATCAGTGTGATATTTTGAGCAAAGCAGGTCACTGAGACACCAGGAAACTGTGTTCTCTGGTGACATATGTCCCCTTTAAAACAATGTTTGATAGCAGAAACAGGTCTGATGTTAGTGAGAGACATCTAAGAAAATTTTTAGGTGGGAGAGGTCTTTCTAGTCGCAAAGAGTATTCAGATCATACAGTTGTATTTGATTTAATTTCATTAAGAACCAAATGCAATACTCCAGACAGATGTATGTACACCAAATGCAGACAATGTGGGTGAGGAAATAGGATTTGAGATTGGCATTGAAGGAATTGGGTATTTATATCTGTGAAGCTGTCTGGAGTATTGCAGTTAACCCTTAAAGACTCAATTATCCAACATTGACCAAAATCATCTACAGATCTAAACTGTTTTATACCTCCTGTATATAAATAATTGGGGTAAAATACAGTTGTTCATCTTTTTATGGTCATCAGATATGACTCATTCAGAGGCTCCATCATCTTCTATAACATTTCTTCACCAGTAAAACCCATGGAGTTGGATCAATGACAGCAGATGAACACTGGGTTTATGTTTAGTTAATAATATTGTGACAACCTGTGTTCAAGGGATTATCCAGAGTAAAAATAAGTTTAGCTAATTGTTTAGATGATTGGGAGTACTTGCATATAGTTGACATCAAAATCACACCATTCGGGTGTACATTGGGAAATGTTTATTTTGCCATTTTGAGCCAAGCTGTGTTGGCATGGAAGTGATTAGAGTATATCTTTTCGCTGACATGAAATGCTATTTGTAGACCTCTTCTAAAGTTCTCAGTAACATCACATTTACGTGGTAGTAAGTAGAGGGTCCCTAAAGGCAAACTGAAGTGTCCCACGGACTTCATGTCATCGAATAGTGTGTC
The DNA here is from genome assembly GCA_020466265.1 of Siphamia tubifer. NCBI lineage: Eukaryota > Metazoa > Chordata > Actinopteri > Kurtiformes > Apogonidae > Siphamia > Siphamia tubifer. The sequence goes on from CM035785.1 coordinate 19,527,857, forward strand.
CAGAGTTTCTTATCTCAAGCCATGTATCTTTCTGTACTCATAAGAGGTCTTTAGGAGGAAATCTGTACAAGTCCATTGTGGCGGCTGGGGCTAATTTGGTAGAGTGGGTCGTACAATGATCGGAGGGTTGGCGGTTCGCGTCCCGCCTCTGGTTGTCCACATGTCAAAGTGTCCTTGGGCAAGATACTGAACCCTAAGTTGCTCCCAGTAGGGTCAGGCAGTGGAGGTGTACTGGCAGCAGCTGTCTACTGGTTGTGTGTGTGTGTGTGTGTGTGTGTGTGTGATTGGGTGAATGTGAGGTATTGTAAAGTGCTTTGGGCACCAAGTGGTGTATAAAATGCATGATGTAAATACAGTCCATTTAAGCTAATTATCAATGTGCATCCAAATGGTGTGATTTTGATGTCAACTATATGTATGTCTTCCCAATCATCTAAAAAATTACCTAAATTTATTTTTAGACCGGATAATCCCTTTAAGGATGTTACAGTAACAGCGGTTACTGTGTTTTTGGATTAATAATAATAATAATAATAATATCTCAAAGTGCTTTTTTGGGCACTCAAAGACGCTTTACATAACAGACAAACAAGCAATGCATTAAAAATAATTAAATAAGTCAAATTAAAAATAAATAAATAAAAACTAAGTGAAAGCCAGTTTGAAAAGATGAGTTTTAAAATGGGATTTGAATGTGAATAGTGAGTCCGAGTTCCTGATGGGTAGTGGGACAGAGTACCAGAGTTGGGGAGCAGCGGCTGCAAAGGCTCAGTCCCCCAACGCCCAATGCTTGGTGCGGACGTTGGGCATGAGGAGGTTTAAATTTGCAGAGTGAAGATGACAGGTGGGATGGTGTTGTTGGAGGAGGTCGGAAAGTTAAGGAGGGGCCTGGTTATGTAGGGACTTGAAGGTAAGAAGGAGTTTAACGTAAATACGGTAATGAACGGGAAGCCAGTGAAGCTGTTTGAGGATGGGGGTGATGTGTTACCTAGAGTGGGAGTCAGAAGGCGGGCGGCAGAGTTCTGACTGTATTGTAATTTTTGTAGCTGTGTGGAAGGAAGGTCGAAGAGGAGGCTATTGCAGTAGTCAAGTCTAGAGGTGATGAATGAATGAATGACTATTTCTGCTGTGGGGAGGGCGGAGACGAACAATGTTGCGGAAGTGAAAGAAGGAAGTTTTGGTGATATGATTGATGTGTGCTTTAAAGGAGAGGGTGGGGTCCATGATAATGCCTCCATTACAAACAGAGAGGGAGGGAGTGACATGATGACTGTCGAGGACGAGTGAGATTGTCTGGACAGGTAGGGGGAGAACAGATTTGGGCCCAATGATGAAGAGTTCTGTTTTATTTGTATTGAGTTTTAGTAGGTTATTGTTCATCCAGGATTGAATGTGTGAGAGGCAGTTGGATATGGAGGAAAGGTTAACGGGTGTGATGGATTTCGTTGCAATGTGTGTGTGTCGTCGGCATAACAGTGAAAATTTTTTCCATGTTGACAAATGATCTGGCCAAGAGGAAGCATGTAGATTGTAAACAGAATGTGTCCAAGCACCGAAACTTGGGGGACTCCATGGGTGACAGGGGAAGTGAAGGAACTTGTGTTATTTGTGAAGACAAAATGATGATGGATAGGGAACCACAGTCAGCAGCAAGAGGCAGATCTTTAGTGACTTTGAGGAGGGCAGTTTCTGTACAGTGGTGGGTGCGGAATCCAGACTGAAATAGTTCAAACAGGTGATTGGACAGGAGGTGTTGTTGGAGTTGGGTAGCGACAGCACGTTCAAGAATGTTTGAGAGCAGAGGAAGGTTCGATATGGGTCTGAAGTTGTTGAGATTGTCCGGGTCAAGGCCAGGTTTTTTCAAAAGGGGTGTGACAGTGGCAGGGTTGAGGTGGGATGGAACTGAGCCAGAGGTAAGGGAAGTATTGATAACTGAGGTGATGAGGGGGATGAGGACGGGAATGCAAGTTTTTAGGAAAGAGGACGGAATGGGATCAAGGGGGCAGCTGGAAAATTTCACAGATTATTATCTGGGTTTTTCTGTTCATGCATTGACTGTTTTATTCCTCTGCCTTTGGCCTTTAGTACACATGTGCAAAGACAGTGAGGACAGGAGAGTGGGAGAAAAGAAAAGACCTATGGCTGGATGAGACATTTAACAGCGTAAATTGTGGCTCTGTCAACAACTTTTGTTCCTGTCTGATCAGTCCATTAATAAACCTTGGAACAGGTGGCATTGTACTCTATCTCAGTTGTCATCGACTGCAGAACTATTACAGTATATTTGAGTGAAAAGTCACTTTTTCTACCATTTTCTCTGTTGTACTGTTATCTTCAACTTTAATCTGTGCTGAGATGAGAGCGATATAAGACCTTCTTTAATAAGAAGGTCTTTCTCACTGCAAAGTGAATTCAGATCTCCCAGGTCTGGTTTGAAGGCAGTGGCAGTATCACATTTCTGGAAACCTGCCTTCATCCAGCTGTGAGTCAATAAGAAAGGATTACTTCTGTCATACACGTCAATCTATTTAGTGTTATAGTGTCTTTATATGTTGAAATCCTTAAACAATGCAACTATCTCTTTACAATTTACACAAACACAATTGCCTTGATTTTCAGTGTGAAGCAGTGTAATTCCAATCTCTTGTGAAAGCGACAGGCCTCACAATCAACTCTCCTCTGCCATCACCATGGCAAAAGTCAAAGATATACAGCCAGATAGCATTCACATGGTGCTGCCACCATGTGGTAAAGGGAGGAGTCATATCCAAGTTTTATGATTTATCTTCTTACTGTGCAGCTGAGAGCTGGAACACTCTCCAAAACATCTGAAACTTATTACACTTTTATCATTAGAATGATTTAAATCTTTAATCACTTCTTGTTTTACTTTCAGCTGCTCCTATTTTTGAGTTCAGTTTCAGTTCATCTTCAGCAGTTTTACTATTTGGTAATTTTGATATGGCATTGTATGTTTTAAAACTATTATATTGTATTCATACTTCTATCTTAATCTGTCTTTTTAAATAACCTATCTGTTTTTAATTGATCTTTGCAACTTTTGCTTTTTGGTATTTGTGAAAGGTAAATTGTATGTTTCAAATGTGTTGCTTTGTCTCGGCTAAATTGTAAATGAGGTTACTTCCACAATATATTTCCAAGTTTAAATAAAAGTTAATAAATAAATAACTTTATTCTGTTTGCCAGTGCTACCAGGCGATAAAAATACATTACAGGATCGAAGCTGCAGACCTTTGTAACCTGACATGATTGGGCCCTTGGGCAGACTTTGGGTATGCCTGAGCTAGATAATCAATATCTACAGGTAATTTCATCAACATCATTGATGGTGATTGTGAGATGAGATAGTACAAACAACAAATCTATGATGGCTCCTCATTAGTTCAATCATAGTGAATCCTGCTGTGTGCACAGCTTAATTACCGGAGCCGGTGTGATGTCCACATGGTGCCCGAGGTGAAACCGGCATGGAGTAGTGGCCGACAGCCAGGCACAGGGATTTGGCCATAACACTCTCTCTGTTTCATCCCAAAGTCTTTGTTTATGTAAAAACAGTAGTGAGCCCTTTACCCCCAGATTACTCCCTGCTGGGTGGATAAAGATACACACACATAGCCTGGGAATGGGCCCAGGGCCAGGACCAGCTCAGTTCAGGGATAAAGAGATTGGAACAGAGAGACAAGAGGCTTGGCTACAAACCATTTATCCATACTCAGCTGAAACACTGTGAAAGAAATATTTACTTGAAGTACGTACTACTCACACTACAAGCTGAAACAGAGGGGCAAAAACCACATAAAGAAAAAAAAAACTGCAGAAACAAGATGAATGATGAGATTGACTTTTACGGAAAACAAATTTGCGAAATTGTGTTCCGTTTGAATTATGGTCTTTGTTGTAGTGTCATCCATCCATTTTCTGAGCTGTTCAATCCCATTTATGTCAACATTCAGAAGCAGACTGTCCATCGGGAGTACTGGGAGTTTTCCCAGTGAGCCACTGAAGTTAGTGGGTGTCCGGCCATTAAGAGAAAAATCCAAATCCAAAAAAACCTGCTGTTACTTTTGCCTAGACGGCCCACCAGGTTGTGTCCAGTGGCCCACACCAAGGTGAATATTGGTGTAGTTGGCCCAGGGTTTTATAGGCTGGTGTAATGCAGTCTACCTGTCATTTTTTCCACTCTTATTTAAATATACCTATGGTCAACAACTTTTGGTACCTCAATGACTTCTCACAAAAAAGTACTCTCTCTTTCTCTCTCTTTACTTACTCTCTCTTTCACGTAGCCACATGACATGGCACACCTAACCATGTTTCCCATATTATCACAAGCGGTAGTTCAATCACTCAGATGTAGCAGTGACACTGGAGGAGAAGTCGTTGCAGGTCTGTTTAAAAGTAAGTTCAGCTCTTTTACATCTTTTTGTGAGTTTACATTTATAATGTTTAGGTGCCATCTACCATAAGCCGACCCATGTCAAAGAGCATCTGTGTAAATGTGTTATTAACTGTTGTTGTGCGTCAAGGTGCCTGTTAGTGTTAGCTTAGCCAGAGCTAATTGTTTTTATATGGACCTTGTGATTAGCTGCTCATTTTGACAATATTGATGCTGTTTCTATAAAAATCTGACTAGTAAATTCAATGTAATTCATAGATTAATTGTCCATATTCCTGAACTTTGAGTCATGACACTGACTCTCACTGACTTTCGTATTGTGTTTATATATTAATTAATCAATTGAATTTGCTTAACAATATTGCACATTATTTCAAATATAATCCAATAGTTTCATGTTAATCTGGTATATTGATCACTTTAGGAGGCTGTGGCTCAGTTGGTAGAGTGGGTCGCCCAATGACCGAGAGGTTGGTGGTTCGCGTCCCAGCTCTGGCTGACCACATGTCGAAGTGTCCTTGGGCAAGACACTGAACCCTGACTTAGGCCCCCAGTATGACTGACCTTAGACCTTAGAAACCTACTGGTGTATGAGTGTGTGTGTGAATGGGTGAATGAGAGGCTAATGTAAAGTGCTTTGAGCACCATGAAGGTGGTGTAAGTGCTATATAAGTGCAGTCCATTTAGTATATTGATGCATTGTGTGCCCTGTGTTTGTACTGTTTTTGAACAAATGTATTATTGACTTGAAACAGTTAATATTGTTTATGTAATTATGCGTACACTGCAATTAGATTATTAGTGTGTTTAGTCATTTTGTTGTGTCTTCTACACAAGCCAGATTTTCTAACCAGTTAACTGGTATGCAAATCACCCCTTAAATGTTTAGTCTAAAAAAAAAACATAACCCTAAAAATGACATGCAATTCATTTAAAGGAAGGATCATCCCATGTTTATTATTCCTTGATGGAAACTAAATGCACCAATTAACAAAACAAAATTCTTTAATGTTTTATTTATTTCATTTTTAAAAGGGTATGAAATAGTAGTAAATAGTAAAATATTTAACTTCTCAATTCAACGCATTTTATAGTTTTAAAAGACTGTCTAAGACTTGAAATTATGTTGCCCGAGATCATAGGTCTTTTGGTTGTCTTGTCACAACTGATGAGATGAGATAAGATTTTATTAACCCCACAATTGGGAACTTCACTGGTCAAGGCCACAGCAGAATAAAGACCAAGACAAAAAAAATGTCAATGTGTAAAAATAGTGCAAAAGACACACATTACAATTCCAACTAAGCCCATTACTGAATTCTCTATCATGAAGAAACTCATTTTTAAAAAGTGGAAATCCAAACACTCCTGCCACATCACCCACTGAATCAAATTACTCTCAGAACACTTACAATTTAAAAATTAAAAATGGTAACTCCACATTGGAACAGATGGTCTTCTAAAGGCTGTAAGAGCGTTTTTTTTTTTGTTTTTTTTTTTCTAATCAGAGCTGGTCTGATCCCTGGCCTGTGGCTGTGTTGCTGGGGCGTTGATGGTCTCCTCCCCTCCTTAGGCTCTGTATGTTTGGCTCCACCACCACCATAGCCATACTAGTTTAAATTCATTCATATAAATTCTGGTAATTGATGCAAATATGAAATTATTTAACCCAGTGTTGTATTGTGACTGCCTCCACTGCGACTGCTATCACAATAATATTTATAAATCAGACTACTGATATTATTACCTCCCACCAGCGGGCAATATGACACTTCTCCAAAAGTTTTTGTCATTCAAACATAAAGTGACATAATTAAAAACCTTGACACTTCTGGTTTTCATATATATATATATATATATATATATATATATATATATATATATATATATATATATATATATATATATATATATAATATGAATAGCTTGTGAAGTTCTCCTACTTAGAAATTATAGAGAGGTCTGAAATGTTCACATTGTACGTCCAGAAATCATAGTGTATGATAGTGTATGATGCAAACAAGTATTGGAACACCTGAGAAAAATCAATGTTAATATTTGCTGAACTATGCTGAACTTTAAATCACTGCACACTCTATACTGTTCTCTATTTCTGCCATATCTGTCTTACTGTGTCGAGGTTTGGGGAAACGCCTACATAACCACTCTACAGCCCATATGCACAGTACAATCCAGAAGAGAGCAATATGGACAATAAACAATGCAGGATACAGAGAGCACACAAACCCACTATTGTTCAAATCAGGCTTGTTGAAATTCATAGATCTGGTCAAAGTCAAAACAACACAAATAATGTATAAAGCAAGAAATAATTTACTGCCAAAAAATATACAGGGGATGTTTACAGAGAGGGAGGGTGGATATAATTTAAGGGGAGGTTTGAATTTTTAAAAACAACAACAAAAGTTCGAACTACAAGGAAGGTATGTGTGTGTGGAGCTGTGGCGTCGCTCTGTGGAACAGTCTGGAGACAGAAATAAAAGTAACATAAATCTGTTTTAAAAAAATATTTCTAAACAAGTAGAAGAGGAAATCTGTAACTGTGGATTATGTAAATAGTATTGTTTGTTATATGTGTATATGTATATGTGTAGCTATGTATACACTGGCACTATATATAAATATGGTGTAAGTTGATATATTATTGATATACTGTAGTTATATTATAATTAAGTTATCATATATTATATATTTATGGGGATAATTATATATATCGTATATACATGTATTTATGTTATATTATATGATGCTATATTTAAAACTTGCTAATAGTTCAAAAGGGTTTTTTTATAAAGCTTACTACTCCTTTTTTGAACTGTTTTATGTTTTTTTACTTGTTTATATCACTATTTCTTTCTTTTGCCATATAGTCAAATGTGGTTGTTATTTTATGTTTGGGAAAAAAACATTCAGTCATTTATTCATTCATTATTCAATGTTGGGTTCAGGAAGAACTCCCAGGATCTTGGACAATGCTCATGGTGCTAGTGTCAAGCTGTGTAACAGTTCTGCTAGTGTTGTGCATCGAATCCTTATCAGAACATCATCTGTGATGATAAAAATGTGTATTATTGGGACTGATGGTGAACAGATGGGAGTTGTTAAATGTGATAGATATTTGACCTCAGAGCAACAGGACTGTCCTAAATTCCTTAAAAATGATCTTTTTTTTAAACTCTTGTTTGCTCCTTTATTTGATTTATTGAGAAGCCATTTGTCAGTACTTCATTGTTGTCTTGTTTTTCAGGACAGAGAAAGACCCAGCTAATTTGTTTTAAATGACTGTGTAATATAGACAAAGACCTTAAAGCAGGGCTCTCAAACTAATTTTATTAATTTTTCACATTCTGCCTGATTTGATCTCAAATGGGCCAGACCAGTAAAATGAAAACGTAATAACCTGTAAATAATGACAGTTCAAAATTTTTTGCCATTGTTTTAGTGGGGGGAAAAACATTAAATTAAGAAGATACTTTTATAAATTATCCAAATGCAAAAAATTTCATAAGGAAAATAAAGGCAGTTTTAACAATATACTGCCTCAACTTATCATTTGTCCACGTGTTTTATTATGGCTCATTTCTACAAAGACACTAAACTCTTAGTAACAGAAGCAGAAAATGGTTCAAATTGTTTTTAAATTTTTTAGACATTTCAGGTTGTTAACATTTGTTCAGGTTATTCACACGTTATTGTTACAGGATTGTAACGCCCGTAGTTCTTTACTCTGATCAACCAGTTTAGAAAAATGGGGTCAACTCTAAAGTGCGGTGTGCTTAGGTTATGGGGAAGTTCAGTGGAGGGGAGTGGGTCATTCAAAGCCTCGTGGCCAAGCCTGTGTGCAAATAAGCAAAGCTTCACTTTGTGCAGTGGTGAAGCTGGACCCAGTGGTGTCCTCCTGGGCAAAGCTCTTGATCCCCAGCACACCTGTGCAGAGGCAGACAAAGACAGAGAGAGTGCATGTGATAGATATACAATACATCTCACTTTAATCTAAACATGAAGTAGGTAAAAGGTAAGTATTCTTTAAGTTTAAACATTTAAAAAGGTGCAATATGAAGTTTAAGGCAGCAGAAACAAGAGGTGTGTATAACATGATTAGAGGCAGGAGAAAGTGCATTACCTGTGCAGAGGCAGACAAAGACAGAGAGACTGAAGAGTGCATGTGCTCAAGGCCCTGGACTGATTGCCTACACCTGTGTGACCACTCCCAAACACAGAAAACACTCCCACTGCAAACCAAAGAGTTAAAAAAAAAAGGTGCAAGATACATCTGTACCAGGTTACAATCCTCCCTGCTGAAATGGTCGTTGTCCCAATGACTAGTCGTGCACAGCATCAAATGTCTCTGTAGCGTTCCGGTGGTCTCCCTCTGGTCGTCCTGGTGGACCGCCTTGGTTCTGGATCTGCCCTGGAGTCAGTGGTCCGAACGCTCCCCCTGGTGTCGGTTGTCGGGACCCAAAACTCTGTCCAAGGAGGTATGGTGTGTAGTTGGGAGCCTCCCTGCTGAATCTGGGGCATAGGTTCACTTCTCCTTTGTTGACTGATCCCTGGGGCTGGTCCTGCCAGAGGTGTTAACAGGTTTCCATGTACCACTTTCACAAGGTCACTGTGCTCTTGTCTGATCACATAAACAGGTAAGTTTGCATCTGGTTGTTTCATAATCACATAGGGTTTTTCTTCCCACTTGTTCGCCAGCTTGCCTCGCCCTCTGGCTCTCATGTCCTGTAAAATTACCTTTTGGCCAGGTCGCAGTGAAGATATGGCAGCCCTCTTGTCATAAAAGCTTTTCTGCTGAGCCATTTCTGAGTTCTTGCGACTCTTGGGTTTTTCCAAAGCAAACTGGAGACGCTTTTGGTGACAAGTGACCCAGTTCTCAGTTGATGAACAACCCACACTTTCAGAGAGACCCAGAAGCCGATCCTGTGGAAGGAATCCATGCCTTCCAAACATCAAGTAGTGTGGGGTATATCCTGTAGTGCTGTGAACAGAGTTGTTGTATACCTGCATCATTTCAGGTAGATGCTCATGCCAGTTTCTTCGGTCATCTCCCAGGGTGCCCAACAAGCTGAGAAGCGTCCGGTTGAGCCTCTCACAGCCGCCGTTACCGGACAGATGATATGGCGTAGTGTGATCCTTTGAGATGGCATAAAGGTTACAAAGTTCTTTCATTAAGTTAGACTCAAAATTGGGCCCCTGATCAGACAACAAGCGTTTCGGCACACCAAACTGCTGAATTACTTTACTCGATCGTACCTTAGCTGTTGTAGTCGCCATTTGGTCCTTGGTTGCAACGGCCCAGGCAAACTTTGTAAAGTGGTCCATAGGATTCTATGGGGACTAAAGAAGCTTGTGTTTGGTTAGGTGCCTTACGTAAGAGGCATTGTTGACACTCAGCACACCAGTTGGTAACATGTTTGAGCATGTTTGGCCAGAAAAATCTATGCTGGAGTAGGGCATGAGTCTTTTCGGGGCCCCAGTGGCCAGCTTGGGTGTGGTACATCTGCCAAACATCATAGCGCTCACTCTCTGGAAGTAAAATCTGGAAGACTGGGTCTAGTTCTTTTGGGTCTTGCCCCCTCCGGTGCAATACATCATCTATTAACGTGAGGGGGTCCCAATGGCTTAGAACTTGCAGGATTATTTTACTTTCCTTTTGCCTCTCAGTTCTATTTGGGGGGTTCCCTCTTTGCACATACATTGCTACTCGTGCCAACACGGGATCATTATTCTGAATATGTTGCCATTGTACCTTGGTTCGTTGAGGAAGTGTGTAGATACCGACTGGATCAGGCCTGGTCACAGCTTGTCCTCCCGCACCAAAGCACATTGCTTTGGCCACAGCAGCTCCAATGTGGGCAAATAAAGGAATCTCCAACCCTTCTCTCGCCTCTTCTGAATCCAGTGTTGGTACCTCTGGGGGAAAACGAGATAAAGCATCTGCACTTTGATTAGTGACTTCTTTGTCACTGCCCAGGTTAGAGCTAAAAACTCTAATTTAAAGGAGCTATAATTTTTGTCGTTTCTCTCAGAAGGGCTGAGTGTTCTGCTTGCAAAGGCAACAACTCTTTCTTTTCCATCCTGGATCTGGCATAGAACTGCGCCCAGACCACGACAACTGGCATCTGTGTATAATATAAAGGGTACATTAAAATCAGCATATGCCAGGATTGGTGCAGAGGTGAGTGAGTTTTTCAAAGTCTGAAAAGCCTGTGTGCATGTTTCATCCCAATTTCCAAGGAGTTGCTGTCCCGAAGACTTTGAATTTTTAGGGCTTATTCCTGTTAATAAGCGGTTAAGGGGACAGGCAATTTTAGCAAAGTCCTTGACAAAACGGCGATAGTAGCCGGCTAGGCCCAGAAAGGACTGTAGTTGCTTTACTGTTTTTGGGATGGGCCACTCTTCAACACACTTTACTTTCTCAGGATCAGGGGATATGCCAGCAGCGGACACTCTATGCCCCAGGTATTGTACCTCTTTCCTTAAGAAGTGGCATTTATCTGGTCTCAATTTTAGGCCATGTTTCCCCAGCTTCTCTAAAACAGAGTCCAAGTGAGCCAAGTGGGAATCAAAATCTGGTGAGTATATAATCACATCGTCTAAATAAATTAGCACAGACTGCAAATTTTGGTCTCCAAGACATGTGTGCATTAATCTTTGGAAAGTAGCAGGTGCGTTTGACAACCCAAAGGGCATCCTTGTGAATTCATAGAGCCCCATTGGTGTAATAAAAGCAGTCTTCTCTATCGTTGGGGGCAACCTGCACTTGCCAATATCCACTGGCTAAATCCAATGTAGTAAAAAATCTTGCTTTTCCCAAGCTAGCCAGTGACTCTTCTATTCGAGGGAGCGGGTAAGCATCTTTATGAGTCACTGCATTCAATTTGCGATAGTCCACACAAAATCTAGGTGTCCCATCTTTTTTACGCACCAACACTATGGGAGCCGCCCATGGACTAGTACTGGGTACAACAATCTCAGAGTCCAGTCTTGGATCAAGGCTTTCACCTCTTGATACATTTGGGGCGGTATTTGGCGGTAGCGTTCTCTGATGGGTGGTGCGTCTGCTGTTGGGATCACATGTTGCACGGTGGTGGTGACACCATAGTCCTCATCATGTGTGGCAAAGACAGCTCTGTGTTTGTGGAGGAGAGCGTGCAATTGTTCTTTGCTTCCTGCACACAGGTCAAGGTCATTCAAGTTAGGCAAGACATTGGATTCAGCACACATTTCATTTTTATCTATACTCACTCTTACTGCATTTACACTGACTCGAGTCAAGGTCACATTGTTTTCAGGAATTATATCTGCAGAATTAACTTCATAAGTTGTTGCAAGTAATTGGTGTCGATATAAGTACATTGGTGAATTATCAGGGTTTCTGACTTTTATCATAACTCGTCCATGTTGAACAGTGGATAAGAAATGGGCCACTAAAAGTCCACCCACCTCTTGTGGTTCCACCAAGCACTGGTAGTCTTTGCCATTGAGCCCTTTTGTCCGGCCCCACACCAGCACTTCACTTTGGGCTGGTATTTGGATGGGCTGACCGTTTATTGTCCTCACGTGCCCGATGGTTCTATCAGGGCCTACGAACTGAGACTTTCTGGAGCAGATTCTGAATGCCATTGTCCATGCTTGTTGCTGGGAGGGGTTACTAGTCATAGAGGCAATGGGACGTTTACCTCTTTCTTGCCAAAGACGGGAAATAATGTTCATCCCCACTACACCATCAAAGTCAGTAAGGCAGTGACAATTAGGAAGCCACAGTCTGTCAGCTCAGCTTGGCCTACTTGAATAGGCAGGATCACATAACCCAAATAGGGGATGTTAAGTCCGTTAGCGGCCTCTAGAGTTAGCCAGTGTCCTGCATCCTCCAGTTGCTTTCCTTCTTTAGCAAAATGTCTAAAAAAAAAATCTATTCTTCATGAGGGAAACATTAGACCCTATGTCCAACAAATAATGAACTGGAACATTTTCAACTTTCATATCGACACTTGGTACTTGGCCAATTAATTTAGTTGCAATTCCCAATTTAGGCCCCTGGAATTCTGAATACCCCACTGTGTGGGCCGCTACAGTGGTGTCCTCTAGTTTAAAGATGCTGATCTTTGTCTTCCATTACAAAAGCGAGCAATGTGGCCAGGTTGATTGCAATTATTACAAATTGGGCTGCCCCGAACATCATATCTGGATGTTGAATTTGTGCGAGGACGATTCCTGCCAGCTGGTCTAGATTGGGGAAATTGATGAGCGCTCCAACTTGGTGTATCAACTGGTCCAGCAGGTGGTGTCCTCTGCAACTCACTCCGAATCTCACTGATAATGGTTTTTGATAGTTCAGTGAATTTAGTAGTCATTTGTGTATTCATTTCTTCTCTTAATTGAACTTTAAGTTGTTCAAAGTCCTTGGCACTCACTGCATTACCTTCATGCCCCTTTAATGTAAAGCATTGAGCTTGTTCAAATGTCTCACCATACGCCTGTTCTCTTAAGCACAGTTCATCTTTAACAGTTTCAAATGTGAGATTATCATCAATCAAGATCTTAGCTCGAAACTCACCCTGGTTGCTGAGTCTCTCAGGCCTTCAATCAGGTGGTCTCTGAGTAGAACGTCATTTTCATTAATTCCCCTTGGATCTTTATTTTTAAGTCTGTTAAAATCCTCTTGTAGTCTGAGTACAAATGTGCTAATGTTCTCTTGCAGTTGTTGTTTGGCATTAAAAAATTGTGAGCGCAATACTGAAGGTGTGACTTTATCCCCATACAGTTTGTCAAGTTCTGTGAAGATTTTATCTGCAGAGTCTCGTCTGTTCTGTGACAAAATTAAAATTTCTCTTTTGGCCTTCCCCTCTAAGTAGCAAAGTGTCAATTCAGCCCTGAACTCTGGTGGCACACCTTGCAATGCAAAAGTGGTTTTTAAACTGCTTTTCCACTCTCCAAGGCTAACTTCTGAATCTTTGCCTTTAAACTTTGCAGTCATCATATTGAACATGGGAACCATGCCAAAAGGTCTGATTGATGGAGTTCGAAAGGGGTCAGGTCTACTTTGGCCAGATGCAGTTGAATTTGGGTCTGTCATATTGTCCACCACTGGTTATTTTTTGATCAGATCTTGCCGACAACGCCAAGATGTAACGCCCGTAGTTCTTTACTCTGATCAACCAGTTTAGAAAGGTGGACAAAGCACAGACAGCCCAGAGCTTTTTTTTTTAATAGAAAATTCAAAATTTATTGCACATATTGATTAAGAGTCTTTAAAATGGTGGTTAAAAATGGGGTCAACTCTAAAATGCGGTGTGCTTAGGTTATGGGGAAGTTCAGTGGAGGGGAGTGGTTCATTCGAAGCCTCGTGGCCAAGCCTGTGTGCACATAAGCAAAGCTTCACTTTGTGCAGTGGTGAAGCTGGACCCAGTGGTGTCCTCCTGGGCAAAGCCCTTGATCCCCAGCACACCTGTGCAGGGGCAGACAAAGACAGAGAGAGTGTGCATGTGAAAGATATACAATACATCTCACTTTAATCTAAACATGAAGTAGGTAAAAGGTAAGTATTCTTTAAGTTTAAACATTTAAAAAGGTGCAATATGAAGTTTAAGGCAGCAGAAACAAGAGGTGTGTATAACATGATTAGAGGCAGGAGAAAGTGCATTACCTGTGCAGAGGCAGACAAAGACAGAGAGACTGAAGAGTGCATGTGCTCAAGGCCCTGGACTGATTGCCTACACCTGTGTGACCACTCCCAAACACAGAAAACACTCCCACTGCAAACCAAAGAGTAAAAAAAAAGGTGCAAGATACATCTGTACCAGGTTACAGGATAGTTTTTTAATTGTAATGTAATATTTTTTGCAGTAAAACAATGGCAAAAAAATTCAAGTTGTCTCTCCTGACAGTGTCTGCGTGGGAGCCATGGATGACAGGATCTGCAGTGTCTCGCCTGTGCCGACCTGTGACCCCAGACCCCCGCCCCTGCCTGTCTGGACCAGCCCCCCCCCCCCACCCCTTCATTTATAAATGGACATTCATCTATAGCCTGTCCGTCCATGGGAGTGGATCTCTCCTTCAATGTGGTTCTCCTCAAGATTTCTTCTTTTTCCCACTGGGTTTTGAAGTTTTTTCTTGCAGAGGAGGAGGGTCTAAGGACAGGGGATGCTTTGGACTTTTCATATATCTCTGTAGTTGATTGTGTTTTTGTAAAGCCCTGTGAGATGACTTTGTTGTGATTGAGGGCTTTATAAATAAAATTGAATTGAATTGAATAATTTATAGGCAAAGAAAAAAACAGAAGAAAATATGGAGTCATTTAATAGGTTAATATGCTCTTCATCTCACGGACCACATTGGAACCATTGGCGGGCTGCATTTGTCCCCCAGGACTGCATGTTTGAGACCCCTACAGTAAAGAGTCAGTAAACACAAAATAAAGCTCAACTAGATTTAACTTTGAATAATGAGCTGAGGTGGAAAGTAACATAAATATTTGTAAGTACTGTACAAATAGCTTATATAAAAAACAACAACCCTGGATTATGTATTATTTCTGTTTTGCATCATTCTGCACCTTCTCTACATTAAGACTGATTACAACACAAATGGAGTCAACAACAATATAAAGAAAAATCCACTGGTGCATGTACTGTAACATGTTGCATAAAAGACCCGGATAACATAAGACAATACCAAAGTAGATGAGTTCATAGACATAACATGAGGACAACTCTGTTTTACTCTGTTTTTACTCTGTTTTCCTTTTTTTAATCTATGAACTTTTCCACCTTTGAAACAATAAACTTAAATGTATGTAATAAATGTAATAAAAAAATCTTATCAGTTATGGGATAATTTTTTCATCTTTTTGCTTATTTTCCATAGTTCACCAGTGCACCATTAACAGGCCATATTTCAATCTGCACTTTCTGCAATCAGTGGAATGTCTTACAGATGGTTAACTGTGTTGATGAAAAGCACGAGAAAATGAGAGGAATGACCCAAATCAATAATAAAATCTGAAGATGCACAACTAAAACTGTTACATGGAGTAAATTATACCATCGTGGCAATTGAGGGAAGAAACAAATCTGTCATAGTAGCTTAAATAACTACAGAGGCTTTTGCTGTTTAATAAACACAAATTATACTCCATCTTAATTTTAGAGGTTTTTGCTGAGCAGTGTAGAATAAATATATCAAAACATTCTGCCAGAGTCAGCAAGACACATGGTTAAGGCAGCAGTGAAGCTGCAACTGCTGCCATCACCACAGATGTGTTTTCAGAAGGATAACAGGACATTACCAGGGTTTACTGAGTCAGCAAAGGAATGTTTTTGTCTGTCTCGTACATGTTCAATTCTCGCTTATGTCTTTTTAGTGTCCTCTGAAGAGATGGTGTTGTCACATTTCAAAAACCATGCTGCGAAGTTGAAGTTGTAGTTATTGGTCAAGCTGGTCTTGGTTTCAGGCGGATTTCAGGCTCATTTTCATGCTCAATTTATATGCAAACAGAAAGACATCTCTTTATAACAATGAAGCAAGGCCCACATTCTTTATCCAATCCATTTTTATTTATACAGCACAAATTTAAACAACCACAAAGCTTTCCAAAATGCAGTGCAATAAAATAAACACAATAAAAATTAAAAAATACTAAGACAAATAATAAGTAAATAAATAAATACTGTCCACCCCAGATAAAATATCTATTCAATTCAATTCAATTGTATTTATAAAGCCCCAAATCACAACTAAGTCGTGTCACAGGGATTTACACAAACACAATCAATTACAGAAATAGATTTAAAAAAAAAAAGTTCCAAGCATCCCCTGTCCTGAGATCCTCCTTCTCTGCAAGAAAAAACTCCAAAACCCAGTGAGAAAAAGAAGAAATCTTGAGGAGGATCACACTGCCATTGACGGACAGGCTATAGATGAACGTCCATATCTGTGCACATAAAATCAGCATCTAATGTGCTGTAAAAAACCCAGGAGAAAAAGTGGGTTTTAAGAAGAGCTTTAAAATCAGACAGTAATGAGACCTGTTTAATATGCAGTGACAGTTTGTTCCGTAGTTATGAGAGACAACGCTTCGTCCCCTCTGAGTTTCAGCCTGGTTTTTTGAACCCTCAGGAGCAGCTGGTCAGCTGACCTGAGGGATCAGCTGGGTATGCAAGGGTGTAGAAGCTCAAAGAGGTATGCTTGGGGCCAGACCATGTATTTAAAAGGAAACGAATTTTAAAATGAATTCTAAAATGGTTGCAAAGCCAGTAAAGTCAAATTGTTGAAATGTGCTAAAATGTTCTTGTGCCAGTTAAAAGAAGTGCAGCTGTGTTCTGTAGCAAAGATGAGCAACACAGGAGCCATTAACCCCCATATAAAGCACAGGTGGAAGTAACTAAGTACAACTCATTTTTTTACTGCAAATGTTTAGGTACTTTACTTGCGTATGTATTTTTCTGGCAACGTTTAAATTTTACTCACTGTATTTTTGTATAAATATCTGTACTTTATACTCTTTATATTCTCATATTAGACTCATTACTTTTTCAAAGAAAATAAGTCATGAATCAGAAATTGTGACTTACTATATCAGGGGTGCTCAATCCTGGTCCTGGAGATCTACCATCCTGCATGTTTTAGATGTACCCCTCCCGTCCAACACACCTGATTCAAAATAATAAACCTCTCTTCAAGCTTTGCAGAAGCCTGATAAATGGTAAATGGACTGCACTTATATAGCGCTTCTCCACCTTCATGGTGCTCAAAGCGCTTTACATTAGCCTCTCATTCACCCATTCACACACACATACACCAGTAGGTTTCTAAGGTCTACGGTAAGTCCGACTGGGGCCTAAGTCAGGGTACAGTGTCTTGCCCAAGGACACTTCGACATGTGGACAGCCAGAGCCGGGATGCGAACCGCCAACCTCTCGGTCATTGGGCGACCCACTCTACCAACTGAACCACAGCCGCCCATAATGACCATTAGGTGTGTTGGAAGAGTGATACATCTAAAACATGCAGGATAGTAGCTCTCCAGGGCTGCACACCCCTGTACTATATCATAACTTTAACTTTTTTATCTCATAATTATGACTTTTTTCCACATAATTTAGATTTTTTTTATCTCATAATTATGCTTTTTTTAATCTCCTATTTGTTACTAGGATTTTTCCTAAATGTCCTGTCCATACCCACTGAACTGAGTACCATGACCCAATAAAACACACCATCTACACAGTAAGTAACTTTTAAAGGCTTTATTTTTGGATATTTCTGCCATTTTTCTGGGGGGGTTTTCCGGTTAAATAAGTATTATTTCATTCATAGCAAAAAAGAGATGCAGATTAAATTTGTACTTAATTAAAGTAAAGTAGAACATTTGAGAAGTTGTACGTTTTTTACTTTTACTTCAGCAAAGGAGTTGAATCAGTACTTCTATTTTTTACCAGATAATTTTTTTCACATCAGTAATTTATTCACTTTTGTCTGTTTTAAAATCCAGTAAATGAAAATAGAAAATGGAAAATCATTCTGAAGCACATCACCAGCACCATGACGGATTCTGTTACTTCCATCCCAATTTCATTTACCAAGTGCAGACCTTAGTTTCAAAATGTATAAAGCAAAAAAATTTGATTTTTTTTTTTTGAGTAAACAATTTATTGAAAAAAAAATAAGTAAATAAGCTGTTCATCAGTAGATTAACTACCACAATCTACACAAACATATGGATTCAATACCATCTTCTCTCAGATATTCACACTGCCATGACCTTCCCATAGCAAAAGAAAAAAGTTGCCTTTAAACATGATCAGATTCTTGAGCTGCATCAGCATTAATGCCTCTCGAAACACACCATCGCTGCTGAGGTTGGATGCAGTAAAACAATATTTTTAACCCACTGTCTGGAACTGATTTCCATTTTTGTTAACTTCCCTTTTACCATCCCCAAACTGGCTGCAAAGCTACTTGGGAGACAGTAGTTTGTTGAGTTTGATCAATACAATTCAAAATATATGAATTTAACATATGGAATGCCACTGATATGGAACCAGAGACTGACAGGACCCACATGCAAGACTCACAGATTAATATAACTTTTGAACAATTTTATTGAAATAATGTGGATGCTACAATTCCAGCCACTGAACAGTAGTCTACTGAAACAGCAGTAAGTCTCAGTAAACTTGGACACAGTGGTCAAACCTGTAGTTTGTGAGGCTATTCTTTTTTTCTTTGCGATGGGTATTATCTAGCCCTCAAAACCCTGCCCGTTTAGTACATTTGATACTATGACAAGCAAACACCAACATAAACAGACATTGCCAGGGAAAAATGTTAACTGATGATGATAGTGTGGCAGTATAGATCTGTGGGTCCGCCTGGGCCCTACCACAGCCAACCACTGGGGGCGCATAGCCCTATAAAAGTGGTGATTCCTCTGCCACTAGTACTCTCTCTTCGCTCCTTGACTGGGTGCGTCATTTCTGGACCGGAACTTCCGTCTTGGACAGGTAACATGTCTTTGCTGCTCACCTGCTGCTTGTGATTCGCGGGGTAGGAGACTTAACATTTTGTTGCACTACTGCAGATCTGGTGTTGTTCTGTGGTCCATACTCCTGTGGCTTTTGGCATGGTCAGTACTGGCGAGTGTCTCCCTCTCTGTACTTTTAACTGGCTAACTGCAGCTAATTACTACGCCAATCATTTACTTTTAGGTACCGGTAGCTTCGCTCTCTCTCAGCTGTGTCTAGATTGCCCTGCCCAACTCTAACCGACATCCGTATCCACGGTGTGGAAGTGCCGTTAATGTCGGCGACAGGATTGCTCCGGCACTGTACGACACAGCGCATGATCAACAGAAGGCTGCTGCTGTTTTGTCTCCTGGGGGGACCGGCTTTGTCTCCTAGTGTGCTGCTCCGTTTCACAGCTGTGTACCGTTTTTCAACAAACTGCTTGTAGAACTCGGGACTGGTTGATGGTGCTTCGTGCCACTCTTATTTATATATTTCTTGTTTTAATATTCTGACCCTCCTGTCGGACTGCTCCTCTTGGGGCGTGGACACCTGTCTGAGATGGACTGTTTAATGTGTGACTGAGTGGATTGCTATTGTTTACTTTTGTGATTTTATTTAATTTCTCTGTTTAGTGGAATTATTTGATTTCTTTATTTTTCTTGCGCTTTGGTTTACATGGCAGTATTTGTGAATTGTATTTTCTGTTTTGTTTACTTATGTTAACCCACTAATTTTTCCCCTCTCCCGTTTTTAGTTCCTGAGGTCCGGTGGTGTTGCTGGTGGTGGGGTCCCTCCCTTTTCCTGTGTGCTGTGTTCCCTTGGGTTTGGGTTTCCTCACTGTGTGTGTGATTGACACGAGTGTCCGGGTGCGTATTATTTTGGTGGGCTGTCGGCCCCAGCCTCCAGCTTCCCCTCCTGTTACACCGGTATACCTCAGCTTGTTTTTTTCCCTTTGTTTTCAACCCTGAGTGAATGATTATTTTAATAGTGCTTTTATAGACAAATAAATTGTGTTTTAATCTGAGGAATGATGTCTCTGCCTTTGCTCATTGAGTGAGAGTGACTCGATCTGTGTGCCTTATATCATCAATTAACTATTTCCTGGGGCGAAATCCCCCAGGTGGCGTTGTTGGCAACAATTTTATTTAGTTTAATCCCACACACACAACCACACACCCTCTCGCCACAATAGCATTTGGCTAATGTTAACATTATGCTAACAAGACGTTAACTTGAACCTTAGACAGAAGAAATAAACAATTGTGAAATAGTACATTTCCTCTATACTATCCATACATAATCCTATAACCCTAGTCGTTGGTATAAGTGGACATACTAAGGATTTGCCGTCCTAGTTATCAGTTCAGCAACAGTTAGCAGTTAGCCCCAGTGCTCTCTCCTTACCTTGATACTTATGGATAAATTCCTCATGGAAATATGTGTAGCCTTTATCAAGTTTGTTTTGTGTTAGTGAATGTTCCTCCACGACTCTTCCAATATCTGCAAATATTAAAAGTGGTATCTCTCATCTTACCGGCTTTCTACTGTCTTAATGTTTTAGAGAAAGTTTGTAAACGCCGCTGTTACATATTTCCGCTTATTGTGAAAAGGTCCATATATCATTATCCCCAGTAAGATACAAGTACATGCACACACACTGTTCCCAGATGCTAAATGCTAGTCCATGTAAGGCTGCAGTCTTTCCTCTAATCTATCTATAAAATAAAACACCTTTCTTTTCACACTTGAGGTTGAGGAGGTGTGATTTTAAGAGGCCTCTCAGCTTCAAAACAAGGGCTGACGACATGGTACACACACACATGCATATAACAAACTCAGGAACAATACAAACAACTGGACAAAGGAAGGATGACAATGAAGGAGTTAAAATAAATAAATAAACTGCACAGCGACAGTTTGATGATGATTGCTAGTGCTGCTGATTGAGCGATAAACACATGCAAATCAAAAAATTTTTTATGACTACCATTTAAATCGCTATTTATCTCTCCCACTGGGATGGAGTGATGGAGATAGGCTTCCTAATCACCCACCCATCCATGCTTGAAGGCTCCAGAGAGAAGAGAGAGAAGAGGGGGAGGCTTAAGTAAACAGAAAAGAACAAATGAGCTCTGTGACGGCTCAGCAAGCACTACCTCCCTCTCCTGCCTTTCTGAATGCCTGTTCTTTGTTGACAGCTGAATAGGGGGCTAAATATCCCATGGAATCAGAGCCACAGCCACCTCTCTGCTATACTCTGTGGCTACAGCCTTTCATATGCAAATACAACTGGTACAGGATTGGTTCTCCCCCACTGGCTGGTGTGTTATAATGGACATCACATTTGGGGTCAGAAGATGAGTAATGGGGCAATATTTGGGTTTCTCATCTTTTGTTGGCTTTTGGAGCCTTTGGGTTTTTAACATTGTGAGCTTATTCATGCTGCTTCAATGAGATCAGCTTTTTTGAAGGAGGGGAGCAGATGGTGTCCCATGAACTCATGTTTAGTATGGCAGGAAAAACAGTTCGGTGTGAGATTAATGCTTGGTAACAATTCACTGAAAGATTAGTTGACGGCAACATACAGGGACGTTTCTACCTTCATGGGGGCCCTAAGCAAGATGCTGTTTGGGGGGGGCCCTAGTTTGTCAAACTACGATGAAGACAAAATAAGGCCTTAGATGGTCAACGAAGGAGCCATTTACACAAGGACGATTGTGACTAAATACAACAGCATATTTTATCTGAAGTGCCTTTTGTTTACACAGCATCAGTGCTGTCAAAGTGTGAATATGCACAAATCTGTAGACTCCTTGTGTGGGGCGTATTGAAGATGTGCCGGGTCACGTCTCCGTCTAAACGAAAGAAGCACACATGTTCGCATTGTGTCCGTCTTTACATCACATATGTTCATGTTGCATACACTTTCACATTACATTCATACACCAAACAGGTAAAGCAACAAACATGTCAGACAAACTAGATGCCACATATCTTCAAACTGCACTAGCAGCTCTAGTAAATGTACAGGAGTCATTTCAGCTATTGTACAGAAATTAAACACATACCATAGCGGAACAGAGATGGGTGTACAATTACATACAACAAAAACAGAAAATTTACATGTCGGCGTTCTATTACAGTACCACCTGGCAGCCTGGCATGCATATCCAATCAAATTTTGCCTACTGTTGCTTCGACAAACAAGGATTTCCTCCTGAAAACACTCGTCGTATTTCTGTGCTTGATTCTTCACTCCTGTAAAGCTCTGTGGGACGATGTTGTGATTTGGGGCTCTATAAATAAAATTGAATTGAATTGAATCATCACCATATAAATGTAGCCTAAGGCCCTGCCCACACAGCAACATTTTTGAGTGCCTCCGATAAAGTTTATTATCTTTTCGGCCCTGTGTCCACACAATATCTTTTGAGAACAGGCTCCATAGTGAAAAGATCCGGCAATTGTGCTGTTACTTTTCCATTTGGACATGTAAAACAAATTTTTTACACCTAGCATCTACATTACAACCACATGACCAGAAAACATAGCACCTTTATGTAGAACATTCATTCGTATCCAAGACATTTGCATTCATACAAGTGTGAGTAGCAGACCTGGAGGCAAGGAGGGTGAAGTGCCTTGCCCAAGGACACAACAGCACATGACTCAGACAGAGCAGGATTCAAACAACCAACCATTTGGTTACTGGATGATCTGCTCTTTGTCCTGAAATACAGCCACCCCATTTTACCAAATGGCATTTCGTATGCAACATGAAGAACCTTTCAAGTATTTGTCTGCCTGTCATCACACTCTGCTTTTTGGGGCTTGTAGCGAATTAAATGAGAGTGGTCAGTGTTATGGTGACGTGAAAAGGGATCTGTTGACAGCAAAAACCCTCATCTTTGTTTTCCTCTATCTCTTCAGCAACAGTAGGTGATAAAAGAGGTAGGTCTATCTAGAGATAAAACAGTGATGGACAATGAATTATCTCGGCCAGGGAGTGATTTATCTGCCTTGGTGGAGGTCTGCGCTCTCCAAGTGCCTTTCTAGCTTTCTTCTGAGGCAACATGAGAAACTTTGGCCCCGTCCATACAACAACATTTTCGAGTGAATCCAATAAAGTTTATCATTTTGGCCTCACGTCCACATGGTACCTTCACTTTGAGTGCCCCAAAACAATATCGAAAGATCTTTTAATGGTGTCATTGCATGGCGATCTGGACAAGTAAAATTGATTCTTTACGCCGAGCATCTATGTTGCAACCACATGACCAGAACAAATAGCAGCTACATGCGCAACATTCATTGGTGAACAAGACATTGAGCATCATGGTGGACACCAGAGTAGTAGTAGTAACAGACCTGCAGTCACTGCTAAGTTTCCTAGTGTTATTGGAGGAAAATCTGATGTTAAACCAACAACACAAGCAGCAGAGACACCTACATGCACCTTGTTGCTGCTGTTGTTTATTTTTGGTGTGGGTTTGGCACCGGTATACGCATGCGCTTTACTTCTTCTATTGTTCTGGTGTATCTGTCTTACAGCGCACCTAGAGGTGTGGCAGGGGTATTGCATCGTTTTCAGCACAAGTTTCATTGCTATATTTACGTGATATTTTGTTGATCTGTTCCCAGTGTGGACACCATATTTTTTCTCCTTGGTACAAAAAGAAACCTCATTGCATTGCAATAAACATATGACATAGCTACAGATGAAGGCAGGGGATTTAAATTCTCCTCAGACGAGGCTGAACATGCAGTTTTGTGCCCCCCTGGTGGCTTGGGGGCTCTAAGCATTCGCCCAGTTTGCCTATAGCTGGAATTGTCACGTCATTAGTGCATAAATCACAGACTAATATCCACTGTTTTTAACTCTTTAGTCACCTGAGTTTTTTATGTTTAATTTCAAGTCTCATTCACAGCTGTTTTGTTTTTGTTGCAATATTGTAATATAACACTTAAAAAGTTAAAAAAGAAAATCTCTGTTTTAGTGATTTAAAATGCTGCCAACATATAGATGAGAGGTTCTAATACAGAATAAGTTTTTCATTCCACAAAATATCTGCATTGGCATCACATTTAATATATTTCATAAATAAATTAAAAACAAAGCATCAAACTTTAAACTTAACGTCACTATTTCCGTCTGAAATTCCTAATATTAATAACTAGTGGTGCCAGAACTAGTTTGTACTAGCACCAGTATACCAGTAATACATCTGCCTCTCAGTTAGAATCAAAGTGGAACCATTTTAATTTGTACTGAATAAACCAAACTGTGTGATGTCCAGGTTTACATCTTAGCCAATTAAAACGCTTACATATAAGTGCTTTTTGTAGTTGCAATGATTATATTAAGCAAAATAGAGAGGACTCTTATGTTGATTTTTGTCAGAGGCCTCAAAATCACTAAAACCACCCCTGGTCAAAAAAAATTTTATAAATTGAATGCAAAGAAACATGTAGAGTGCATTACTTTAATTTTTCTCCTGATAAACACTAAACAATCCCTCACCATCATTTGTAGAAACCAAATCATTCAAACACTGTAATTACAAATTATAACATACCATAACTAACAACTCATTTAAAATCAGCCATAAAGTAAAATATAAAACCAATCTAAATTCTGCAAAAAAAAGCATTTATTTACTAGCATGTGTTCTGCTCAGGAATTGATTAAAGAGACCATTCCAAACCACAGGTATTAATAATTCCTGTGAAAGATAGTGATAGCAATATGGATGCTGCTTAACCTCAAAAACAGCAGGTCATACAGATGACTGACAAATGAAACCAAAGACAAAGCACAATATTAATAACTAGAAAAGCACTCAGAGGGTGCAGACTCCACCAAGGCAGATCTAAGCCCCGCCTGAAAGTCAGGCCCCCCCACACTGATCACTTGTTCCGTGTGTCAGTATCAACATTTCCTGAAAATGTCAGCCAAATCCGTCCATAACTTTTTGAGTTATCTTGCTACGAATCTCACACGTGTCCCCCTAACATCCTTCCACTGATCACCACCGACATTTAAAGCTGTCATTCTATGGTTATTTTACTAATATTGCTATATTCTCCATTGTTATTGAATACATTGTGTGTTGGTTCTATTTAAAAAAAACCTCCGGATTGCTTTGTTTCCACCTGTTTTTGCACAGTAGAAAAATGACTTGAGGTTGAACAACAGAGTTTACTTCTGCATACATGTCCATGACGTGGTAACAAGCCATCTCTGATTGGCTCAGAATGCGTGAAGGAATACCCCCTGCCCTCTCTCGCACTCTATTTGTTTACCAGAGTAACATCCAGCTAGGTTTCGTCGCCGTCACTTGATCTGAAAACGTGCAGGAAAAAAAAAACAGGCTTTATTTCCACAGAGAGCACATGAACCAGTTTGATCCCCCATTTTTTCAAGTTTGTGCAGCAGCTACTGTGATGCTGTCTTCTCTTGTAGATGCTAATACTACTTCAGATTCGCTGCAATGGGGGACGAGTTTAACCCCACGTGGGTGGCGCTAAAGTCCGTCTGACGTCAGATGGACTGGCTTTTTCTGGGTTGCTTGTTCCTCTCACCATTTTCTGTGAATGCGGTATGCAGCCAGTGGGGGTGACAAACCACTTTCAAAGGCAGCATGTGTTGGTAACTCGGGGTGATCCATTAGATTCCAAAAGGAGTGTGGAAAAGTGGTTTTCAGCAGAATGACACCTATAATTTGTATTTCCTTTTGCTAGTATCAACATTTTCAGAAAATTTCAGCCAAATCCATCCAAAAGTTTTTGATTTATGTTGTACAAAGGCACAGACAAATAGAGGCGCTGTGCAATGACTCTTTTGGTGGCTGTGGCTCAGTTGGTAGAGCGGGTAGTCCAATGATTGAAGGGTTGGCAGTTCGCGTCCCAGCTCTGGCTGTCCGCATGTCGAAGTGTCCTTCAGCAAGACACTGAACCCTAAGTTGCTCCCAGTAGGGTCAGGCAGCGCTGGTGTATTGGCAGCAGCCGTCTACTGGTGTATGAGTGTGTGTGTAAATGGGTAAAGCGCTTTGGGCACCAAGTGGTGAATAAAATGAGCTATATAAGTACAGTCCATTTTTTTCCTCAACCAATCACCATCTGACAGTGCTTAGCTCCTCCAAAATGGGAACGGAATGGAATGGAACAGTACGGTATGCTTTGCACGGCAAGCAGAAAGCTGACCAAAATAGTAACCGTTACCATGGGAACATTAGGCTTTTGTCGTTTGTCATTTTTAGATTTTTTTAATGTTATTTTTTTATGTTCCTTGTTATTAACTTGTATTATTATTATTAGTAGTAGTAGTAGTTTTTAGTTTTTTTTGAATGGGCTTTGT
Organism: Siphamia tubifer; assembly: GCA_020466265.1. Lineage (NCBI taxonomy): Eukaryota > Metazoa > Chordata > Actinopteri > Kurtiformes > Apogonidae > Siphamia > Siphamia tubifer. The sequence continues at coordinate 19,554,165 of CM035785.1, forward strand.
ACTGTGGGACCCCAGGAAGAATAGTTGCTGCTGAGGCAGTAACTAATGGGTATCTGAAATAAAGAAAGAAACTGAACTGTACTGTACCAAACTGCATAGTGGAAAAGGGACAAAGATGCTCTTCTTCACTGAACCACCCCTCCCTCGCTGAAGACTCGTGGGCACTGAGCTTCACCGCGAAACTTGAAGATGTAAGCATGAGCTCAGAACAGCAGAGCAGTCAATGGCCTTTCTAAAACTCACATTCTCCCTCTGGTGGTGGTAAGTATGTATCCACAGTTGTTCGGGGTCAGACTGTGGCTGCCAATTAGTGCCTATGGTGCGTCCAACCACCATCAAACATTCATACGCATTCATACACCAATGAGAGTGACACTGGCAGAGGTAAGCTGGGGAAGCGTCATGCTCAACAACACAATGGACTGACTAGGACCGAGCGGGATTCAAACTGCAAGCCCTTGGGTTAATGGACAACCTCCTGAGCCACAGTTGCCTCTATTAGACATTGGATGGTGTGTTACACCCACTGTCATAAAACACCAAATCTATTTTTGAAATAATTGGAAAGAGATCCAACTGATTGTATTTTTGTCACTCATTTGTTTGTCACAAAGTCAAAGGAGAAATGGTTTTATATTTTAAAAAAGACAAAATAAAAATATTGATTACAGATATTGATCAATCATGCTCTCGACCAAACAACAATAGCAAAAACATTTCACAGGGTTGTTGCATTGCCACATCAGTAGCATGTCAATACAAGGATTTTTAGATTGGAAAACTCATGATATTCTCAGAATTGTAGTTGTCATGGAAAAAGAGCTATACAATTTTCTGCAGCCTTGAAGAATCCTTCACAGACACTCAATGGTTTACTTAAGAGCAGCCAGGACATTGGCTTTTGTCTGTGGCAGGAATGAAGGCAATTACCTGTGCCTCTTCTAATGCTCACTCTCTTCTGCAATCTCAGTGTGAAGAGGCTGAAAGCAAAATATGAACAGTTACTTAAGTGCATCAAGATATGAAGCACAGCGTTGTTGTTTTTTTTGTTTTGGTCAGTGCAGAATAAATGAGGTTGTGAGGTGAAGGTGATCCTTGCTGTGGGATTTAAAAATAGTCATTATCATCTTATTGTAATGTACTTTCTTAATGTTTTATATGACAAGTAATTTTACTGTCGTCAGTGGTATAGTGGCCACTGGAGAAGAGGGTATACTCTCATATGTCATTGTTTCTAAAATTGTGCTTTTCTGGACTACATAAAAAAAGGCACAAACTACTCTTTTTAGTTTGCCCAAAAATCCATCGGTGGTGTCTGCTCATTATTATAAAAGTATCAATCAATTGATAATTGATTGATAATTTGACAAAATATAACTGTAGATAAGAAAATAGCTAAAGGAAATGTGAATGGGAAAAAATACAGAAATAAATGCAGGGATAAAAAATTAAGGAAGTAAAACTACAAGTACGGATGAAGTAAATAGATCATCATCTGCAGTAGCTCGAAGTCTGAGCATTTGGATTCACTTAGTGTCAGAAAGATCCATTAGTCCTTGTAGAAGGATAATACGAATTCAGAAACCAAATGGACCCAAAAGCAAGACTCAAAAACCGAAATACGTTTTTAAAGATTTCATTCAAAAAACTGTATATCACTAGCCTAGTAAACTAGCCCACCTCTAGTAGCAAAAAATATTTTTGCCTGAATCGTTGGTCTAGTGATGCTTCATAGAGCCTCAGCCAGGACTCGTAAAAATTAACAGGTCCAATTACAACGCTCCATTTGGGTAGCGAGATTGTAGGGCAGGCTTAGCATATTGATGGACTGGACTGGACTGCATTTTTATATAGTGCTTTTCCACCTTCATGGTGCTCAAAGTGCTTTACATTAGCCTCTCATTCACCCATTCACACACACACACTCATACACCAGTAGGTTTCTAAGGTCTACGGTAAGTCCTACTGGGGGCCTAAGTCAGGGTTCAGTGTATTGCCCAAGGACACTTCGACATGTGGACAGCCATAGCCGCCAACCTCTCGGTCATTGGGCGACCCACTCTACCAACTGAACCACAGCCGCCCACCCTTGATGACAGGGTTGAAGAAGTACGAACAGTCTATGGTCGGATAAGGAGCATGTAAACAGACCCGGTTGGATATTTTTCCTCTACTGTTACCAGTGTGTGAACATTAATTAGCCTACCCTGGAAGATGTTGTAACAAGATAGACGATAGCTTAGACGTGTTTTCTTTGCTCTGTATAAGTCACATTGTTCATTGCTCTGATCGGTCAAAGCACTGGCCTATTACGTGCAGAGCAGTTGATCCCACCTGTACGCTTAAGCTCTGTCTATGAATGGTTCCAACAACTACAGAGTAGTAACTGATGTATGTGAATTCCTCAACTGTTGACATGAGATGTGATGCTAGTTTAATAATAAGTTGATGATATAGTAATATGTTTATATATACAGTGGTACCTCTACTTACAAAATTAATTCGTTCCAGAAGCGTTTTCGTACCATGAATTTTTCGTAGTCACATTTTACATGTAAAACGCCTGATTTGTTCCATGATTAAAATTTTACAATTTTGTATGAAATATATGTTATAAGTAAAAGAAAATGTAGATTTAGATTTAATGTATTGGTCTCAGTGGGGAAATGTGTCTTCATAGACTGAACATTAAACATTAAACCATTAAAATTAACAAGAGATGGAAACAATTTACAATCCATTGTGGTTGTTTTCATTGTCACTTTCACCTTCAGCAATGTTTGTTGATGGACGCTTGGTGAAATATCAACCCAAAGACGATTGCCTTTGACCACTTTTCATAATCTTCCTAAATTGTGCAACACATACATCATCAAAGTGGATGATAGTACGACTTGTGAAAATTTTTTTCGGTGATGTTTTTTTTCCAGAAATTTGGAAAGTTCATGAAATTTCACCAGCATGTCTTTTATTTGTGCTGTTGGAATGATTACTGCCTCCTCCTCCTCTACATTCTGTTCATTTAATTCCTCATGCATTGTCGAGTGTTGCAGCTCCTTCAGCTCCTTTGTTGAGAGTTCTTCTGCTCCCTGATCAACTTGTTAATGTCCTCCTCATTGATGACCTTATAGAGATGCCTTTGGAAGGGGTTGCTGCTTTTAATGCATCCTTCTGCTTCACACCGGGAATCACAAGTTTCAATGAGCACACTCGAAAAAACTAATGAAAGAACAGTAACTCTGTGATGAATGAGGGTCAAAGGGTAATGAAAAGCATCATGGGTAGCTACCTCATAGCCAATGGGATGCTATGTACAGTATGTACGTGACATATTTACATTCATTACGTAGTTACGTACAGTTATGTACATACAGTACTGTATTTATGTCTTAGGGGGTTTCTGTTTCTGTTCGTAAATAGAATTTTCCTTCATATTCAGAGACGAAAAATCGAGGTAAAGGTTTTTCATTACTTGGAATATTCATTAGCTGGGTCTTTCCTGAGTAGTAACAACTTACACCATTAGCATTATCATATTCACAGATTGTAGTACACACTTCGAAAACAGCTCCCACTAATTATTATAGTCTTTCTTTCTGCTCCTTTCAACTAATTTCACTCACTTCCACAACACATTAGATGCGAACAATCTCACATTTTCTACAGGCTCTGCACTAGTAAACATTGAAACTATCCAAATGAAGTGTAGATTCTTCTTTCATTGGGGAAAAAAGCCTTTTGGGTTCTCTACTAATCGGCAGTAGAAAAAAGGTAGTTTCAGCATAAGTACCTTTTTTTGACCCAAAAAATGTATAGTGCACAGAGCCACAATGATTGTGACTCCAATATTTGTAGTTTTAGTGCCACCTAAAACATTGGAAGTTATTGACATCTATGAAGCAACAAAAAGACTGAAAAAAAAATCCCAAATAGAACATAGAATAATATGTATATAAAAAAAGAGCTGTGTGTCTGATCAAACAAAACCATTTCCAAAGCTGAATATTACACAGTTGGGGAAAATGGTATTTGTGTTAAAATCTGCAGATACTGGCCATCATCATAAAATCAGCTGTAGAGAATCATAGCAGGTCAAGCAGTGAGCATCACAACTGTGATTTCTCAGTCCTAGTTTATTGGGGTCCAGTTCATCTAACCCGGGTTCATCAGATGAGGTGTGCTATGGGTAAAAAAAACACAGATGTGATGCTCATTACTCACTCAGATCGTATCTGGATCAGCTGAGACCAGCAGAGTCCCAGATGCATCAGGTCACATCGGATCTGGGGATGAGGGTCTGCTGGTCCCAGCTGATCCAAATCCGAGCAATGTTTGGCCCTCTTTGATTCACTACAACTGGTGTGTGTCTCCTTTTCATTGATCCTGTAAAGTCCCAAACTTTCAGGAAGAATCCAAATGCAGCCGTAGGTAATTTAGAAAGCTGTGTATTGCTACACAACGCAATAAATGAACACACACAAATATAAGTAATGAATATGAGTGATTTTTGTCAGTTTGTGACCTTATAATAGTTGTTTTACTGGATGTGTTTAATTTTTAGGAAGTTCTTCATGGTGAGAGGAGGGAGTCCACCAGCTACATCAGTGCTGATGAGAAGGAAGATAATGTGTCAGACCGAGACTTTATCCCAACCATCCACAACCAGAACATTCCATGCCCCTCTGACATGGTCTCCTCCTCTAAGCGGGAAAGCATGCAGTCTGCAGTGGAGGTGGTCTAAATGGTAAATGGCCTGCACTTATATAGCGCTTTTCCACGTTCATGGTGCTCAAAGCGCTTTACATTCGCCTCACATTCACCCGTTCACACACACACACAAACAGAGACAAATACACCAGTAGGTTTCTGAATTCCTGCCAGTCCTACAGGAAGCCTAAGTCAGGGTTCAGGGCCTTGCCCAAGGACACTTTAGCATGTGGACAGACAGAGCCACGACACAAACCAATGACCCTTCAGTCATTGGACGACCTGCTCTACCAACTGAGCCAAAGCCGACATTATCAGCCATGGTCTGATAATGAGCAGCCAGTTCCACAAGCTAAGAGGCCCAGTAAACCTAGGAAATCAGTAGCCAGACCAACCACCTGGCACAAAGCTGATCTGAACAATACAGCCATGCTTGAATACCAGCATTCTCCACCTTTGGAATACTTTGCCCCCCCCCAGTGCTGTGTCCACCAGTGCAATCCACATCCAGTTGCCAGTGTGATGGCGTGGGCAGGAATCTCGGCTAACCATCGAACAGATCTGGTGATTGTGGAAGGCAACATCACTGCACAGCGCTACATCGACCAGATCCTGCAGCCACATGTCCCCTTGTTCCTACACCGTCACCAAGACCTGGGGGTGTTCCAGGAGGATAATGCCCATCCACATACCGCACGTGTGACTCAGGCATTCTTGCAGGCACAGACAGTGTGTTACCCTGGCCTGCGTACTCACCAGATTTGAAACCGATTGAGCACCTATGGGATCAACTTGGTAGGCAAGTGGCCAATCGGGTTCCCCAACCTCAGAATAGGCAACAACTGATCCAGGCACTGCAGGAGGTTGGCTCCAGATCCCTCAGGACAGAATACAGCGTCTAGTGAGAAGCATGCGTCAGCACATCACTGCCTGTATAAACGCTAATGGTGGTCACACCTGCTACTGAATTGTGTAAAACAGTTTTTTGGCAGTCACCATGTTTTTGGCTTTTCTTTGTTGACAGAAGTCGTTTTGGACACTTGTTTTTTAATATTATTGTTGCTGATATGTCATTGTTATTTTCTGTTAACAGAAAATTAGTCTTGCGGCAAGATAATAAAAAGTGTTCCACAACTTTTCCCTTAAAAGTTTTTAATGACTGTCAGTGTACATAAACATTATGTTCCAGTTCAGTTATGATACATGGAATTCTCGTAGAGGTTACTACCACAGTAGAATTTGCTAGCGTTGCGTAGAAGGCAAGACATGTTCTCTAAACTATGAGAGAAAAAGACTATGTGGTCACATAATGGCAAGGGCTGTTCTAAATTAGTCCCAGGTTATGCACCACATCTGACAAACTTGCAACATTTTACCAAACAAGCAAAAGGGAAAAAAATTACACAAGCAAAGCATTAGTCTACAGTGTTCTATTAGCACTGTATAGGCTGAGTCAGGTTAATGTCAGCGTGGCTTGCTTGCAGAAAGTCCAGGTTCATGAGCTGAATTACTGGATTAATTTCTAAAATCTGACTGCGGTCCACAAACTTACATATATATATATATTTTAAAAATAGCCATAAGTATGATTAAGCATGGAAGTAAAGTAATTTAATTAGAATTTAAAAAATATATATACCAGCTAAAACAATACATACCCTACAAGTGACAAGAAATGACATGGGTCCATCTCAGGCTATCTATTTTATTTATGTTGTGTGTCATTTTCTACTTCAATATATGAATAATTTGTTAACCCTGTTATGGACAAATTGGTTAATGTTCCTTATACTTATACATGAATGGGTAGTAAATCTTTCCGTTTTTTCACTGTATTGTTTTCAAATGATTAATATATTTTTAAATGTTAAATTTAACCTATCATATGACCATGTACATCCTAAATTGCTAAACTCGACCACATGTTAGTATAGATATATTATTGTTTTTATGATAATGGTATTAGATTAGATCCTGTCAAGGTAGTGGATTGAGTAGAAGTAACTTTGGAAGCAAAACTGAGTACCACTGGCTCTATGACTGGGGTCACTGATGGAAAGAATTGGGACGGAGCAATGAATACACACAAGTCCATGCTTGAATCTCTAGAGAGGCTCCTCTGTGACAAGTATCTGGACCCCAGAGCTCCAATATTCCTCTGGGTAAAAGGAAGAACCTTCCAGAAAGAGAACCATCTCTGTAGCACTCTACCAACCTTAGACTTTATTTTATTGTCATTGCACAAAAAACACAAGAGTGAAATTTCGGCAACGAAATGTAGTTGCTTGGCAACGATTAGGAATAAACATGGAAGTTGTGTAGCAGTTATTAAAAAGACATATAGTATATATATAGTGCAATATAATGTGTATATGTGACCCGCCACCACGAAACCAGGCATAAGTCGCGCTGAGCCGTTCAGAGCTACAGCCAAATTTAGGCTGGAAGGCGATTTCTTATTTGTGTTTACATCTTATCAAAAAACGGTACCTTAACACCTCTATGTTCAGTTCCTGTGGTCATTACATTGAAATCCAATCAATAAAGGTGTTTATTGAGTCAATTATTTAAGCGGCGACAAAAGTTCAGTGATTGCTGAGCAAAGACAAAGCCGACTTCCACCTCTTTTTGCCGAACAAACCGATCTCCATTCCATAAGTAAACACCCAAGTGTTCGGTACGAGGAAAAAGCCTATATTGAATGCTCTTGTCCAATGGCGTAAGCCAAATGATTATAATACGTTGCACTTCTGTCCTATTATTATAATATATATAACTTCTGTGACATGTCCATCAGAGTGTCCTTTAACATCTGTGAAGAATTTGTGTCAATCGGATACAAATTATTATGCGTTGCTAAGGACTTCCTACCTCAAAACAATCCAAAACTTTAACGGACAATATCTAAAAATATGCAAATTGCAAAATATGTCCAAATGTGGATATTAAAATGACCATAACTTTGGTTCTACTTGTGATAGAAACATAATTTTTTCACCATCTTAAACCTTAGTTTCCACTCTACCAAGCTACACAGATAACTCAGTTTTGATTTCCAGACACTTATGCCTGGTTTCGTGGTGGTGGGTCACATATATAGTGCAATGCAATGAAAGTGCAGTAGAAAATAAGTAGTTAAGGGTGTCATTCCACTGAAAACCACTTTTCCACACACCTTTTAGAATCTGATGGGTCACCCCGACTTACCAACACATGCTGCCTTTGAAAGTCGTTTGCCACCTCCGCTGGCTGCATACCGCATTCACAGAAAACAACAAGAGGAACAAGGGACCCAGAAAAAGCCGGTCCATCTCACGTCAGATGGACTTTAGCGTCACTCACGTGGGGTTAAGCCCATCCTCCATGAATCCAGTGAATCTGAAGTAGGATTAGCATTAGCATCTACGAGAGAACACGGTGCCACAGTAGCTGCTGCAAAAACTTGGGAAAAAAATGGCGGATCAAACTGGTTAATGTGCTCTCAGTGGAAATAAAGCCTTGTTTTTTTCTCTGCACATTTTCAGAACAAGCAAGGCTGTGAAATTGAGGCTGGGGTGATCGACAGGACGAAACACTCTGGCATAAGACAAGGGGAAATGCACACCATATATAGAAGACATGATGGGAAACAGTTGGGCACAATCAGGGCAAGGGTGACAATCAGACAGCTGGGAAACACAAAAAGGGAAGTGGTAAGTGGTTTCACAATAAAACAGGAAATCATAAGACAAAACAGAAAAGACATAACATTCAGACCATGAGAAACAAGATTCTCTGCTCTGATGAAACCGAGATTGATATATTTGGCTTGAATTAAAACCCAAACACCACTCACCACCTGCCAAATACCATCCCTACGGTGATGCATGGTGGTAGAAGCATTATTCTGTGGGGATGTTTTCAGTAGCAGAAACTGGGGAACTAGTCAGATTGAGGGAAGGAGGAGAGGCATCCAGAATGAAAACCTGCTTCAGAGTGTTCAGGACATCAGACTGGACAACAGGATAAGGGGTCCAAGCACACAGCCAAGATAATGAAGGGGTGGTTTTGGGACAAGTCTGTAAATGTTCTTGAGTGGCCCAGCCAGAGCCCAGACTTGGTCCTGATTGAACATCTCTGGAAAGACCTGAAAATAGCGATGCAGTAACACTCCCCATCTTACCTGACAGAGCTTGAGAGGATATGCAGAGAAGAATGGGAAAAATAGCCCAGATAGCTGTGCCAAGCTTGTAGCATCATACCCAAAAAGACTTGAGGCTGTAATTGCTGCCAAGGTGCCTCAAAAAATGCAAAATAAGGGTTGAACAGTTGTATACATGTGATATTTATTAATTTTATTTTTTAATAAATTTGCAAAAAAAAAAACAAATCTAAACAACTTTTTTCACACGATTTTGGGATATTGTGTGTAGATTGATGAGATAAAAATGACATTAATTCATATCATATTGGAATAATACTGTAACATAAAATGTGGAAATACTTTCCAGATGTCTGTTTCTGCATTTATGTTGTAAAAGTAACATTGTAATAGTCTAAAACAGATTTTGTAGTAGTAGTAGTAGTATATATATATATATATATATATATATATATATATATATATATATATATATATATATATATATATATATATATATATATATATATATACACTTAACAAAAATATAAATGCAACACTTTTGTTTTTGCTCCCATTTTTCATGAGATGGACTTAAAGATCTAAAATTCATTCCAGATACACAATATTACCATTTCTCTCAAACATTGTTCACAAATCTGTCTAAATGTGTGATAGTGAGCACTTGTGCTTTGCTGAGATAATCCATCCCACCTCACAGGTGTGCCACATCAAGATGCTGATCTGACATCATGATTAGTGCACAGGTGTGCCTTATACTGCCCACAATAAAAGGCCACTCCGAAATGTGCAGTTTTGTCTCACAGCAAAATGCCACAGATGTCACAAGCATTGAGGGAGCGTGCAATTGGCATGCTGACAGCAGGAATGTCAACCAGATCTGTTGCTCGTGCATTGAATGTTCATTTCTCCACCATAAGCCGTCTCCAAAGGCGTTTCAGGGAATATGGCGGTACATCCAACCGGCATCACAACCGCAGACCACGTGTGACCACACCAGCCAAGGGCCTCCACATCCAGAAGGTTCACCTCCAAGATCATCTGAGACCAGCCACTCAGACAGCTGCTGAAACAATTGGTTTGTATAACCAAACAATTTCTGCACAAACTGTCAGGAACCGTCTCAGGGAAGCTCAACTGCATGCACGTCATCCTCATCGGGGTCTTAACCTGACTCCAGATCGTCGCCGTAACAGACTTGAGTGGGAAAATGCTCACATTCGATGGTGTCTGGCACGTTGGAGAGGTGTTCTCTTCACGGATGAATCTCGGTTTTTATTGTTCAGGGCAGATGGCAGACAGCGTGTGTGGCGTCGTGTGGGTGAGCGCTTTGCTGATGTCAATGTTGTGGATCGAGTGGCCCATGGTGGTGGTGGGGTTATGGTATGGGCAGGCATCTGTTATGGATGAAGAACACAGGTGCATTTTATCGATGGCATTTTGAATGCACAGAGATACCGTGATGAGATCCTGAGGCCCATTGTTGTGCCATACATCGAGGAACATCACCTCATGTTTCAGCAAGATAACGCACGGCCCCATGTTGCAAGGATCTGTACACAATTCTTGGAAGCTGAAAATGTCCTAGTTCTTGCATGGCCAGCATACTCACCGGACATGTCACCCATTGAGTATGTTTGGGATGTGCTTGACCGGCGTATTCGACAGCGTGTACCAGTTCCCACTAATATCCAGCAACTTCGCACAGCCATTGAAGAGGAGTGGACCAACATTCCACAGGACACAATTGACAATCTGATAAACTCTATGCGAAGAAGATGTGTTGCACTGCATGAGGCAAATGGTGGTCACACCAGATACTGACTGGTTCTGAGTCCCCAGACCCCCAATAAAGCAAAAAAAATGCACATTTCAGGGTGGCTTTTTATTGTGGACAGTCTAAGGTACACCTGTGCACTAATCATGATGTCAGATCAGCATCTTGATGTGGCACACCTGTGAGGTGGGATGGGTTATCTCAGCAAAGCAGAAGTGCTCACTATCACACATTTAGACAGATTTGTGAACAATGTTTGAGAGAAATGGTAATATTGTGTATCTGGAATGAATTTTAGATCTTTGAGTCCATCTCATGAAAAATGGGAGCAAAAACAAAAGTGTTGCGTTTATATTTTTGTTGAGTGTATATATATATATATATATATATATATATATATATATATATATACACACACACACACACACACATACAGTGGTACCTCTACTTACGAGAAAGACCCAGCTAATGAATAATCCAAGTAACGAAAAACCCTCACCACAATTTTTACCTCCGCCAAGGAGGTTACGTTTTTGCCAGTGTTTATCTGTTTGTTTGTCTGTGTTCAAGATAACTCGAAAACTTATGGTTTTGATGAAACCATAAATAAAATATCCTGAAAATTTGATGAAATTTTCAGGATATGTTGGAAATGTGAACAGGAAGAACTGATTTCATTTTGGGGGTGATCAGGGTGGGGTGGGGTGGGGGTCTACCTTGGCGGAGGTCTGCGCTCTCAGAGTGCTTTTCTAGTTGCATGCAGTGCATGCAGTTGAGCTTCCCTGAGACTAGTTAACATACATGTCGATGACAACGCTGACTCTCTTAGTAATGCATTTAGTGACCTACTAGACGGATTAGGCTTTATCCAAAATGTTAATAAACCAACCCACATTCACAGACATACTCTCGATCTGATCTTAACACTTGGTGTTGAAATTAATGACCTCGTCGTTTTTCCCCATAATCCCATACTCTCAGATCACTTTTTAATGACCTTCCAGGTTTTGTTTGAGGATATTTCTACCTCAGTGATTAAAACGCAAATGAAAAGGATACTATGTGACCGTGCTGTCTCAAAGTACAAAGAGTTAATTCAGTCACTAATTGTGCCTGTGTCATGTGATTATGTAAAGTATAAGTGATGAGTTAGTCGATAGTACCATGCTCACACTACAAACTACGTTAGATATAGTTGCCCCCCTCAAGTTAAAAACTACTAAGGTTAGATTAACCTCCCCATGGTACAACGCTGACACTCGCTCCATTAAACAAGCAACACGTAAATTAGAGAGGCAATGGAGGCGATCCAACTTAGAAGATTCTCTCAATGCCTGGAAAAATAGCTTAATAAAGTATAAACAAGCTTTGCGTACAGCCAAAACTAGATATTACTCATCCATAATAGAAGAAAACAAGAATAACCCTAGATTCCTGTTCAGTACTGTAGCCAGACTGACAAACAGCCACACCTCCGTGGAACCAGTTATTCCATCCACGCTCCATTCTGATGATTTCCTGCAGTTCTTTAACAATAAAATATCAACTATTAGAGACAAAATAGACACATTTCTCCCAAACATTAGATCAGAAAAAGTAGCGCTTTCAAACCTAGGCCCTTTAATAAATCCCTCTGTAACACTAAATAATTTCACTACTGTAGACCAAACTGATCTCATATCTATTATCATGTCTTCCAAATCAGCCACCTGCCTCTTAGATCCAATCCCAACAAAACTCTTTAAAGAGATTCTGCCCCTAATTATTAGCACTGTCCTAAATATAATTAACACTTCATTAACTACTGGATATGTGCTGCAGTCATTTAAATATGCTGTTATTAAACCAATTCTGAAAAAGCCTACCCTAGATCCTGACATTTTAGCCAATTATAGGGCTATATCCAATTTGCCCTTCCTGTCAAAGGTTTTAGAATGAGTAATAGTTAAACAGCTGTGCCAATTCCTGCAGGATAATAGTTTATTTGAACAGTTTCAGTCTGGCTTTCGTGCCCATCAGAGCACTGAAACGGCGTTAGTTAAAGTTACTAATGACTTATTATTAGCCGCTGACATCGGATTAATATCGGTCCTGGTGTTATTAGACCTTAGTGCAGCCTTTGACACCATTGACCACAGTATCTTAGTGCACAGATTAGAATGTGATATAGGTATTAGAGGAGCAGCCCTCTGCTGGTTTAAATCATATTTATCTAATCGCTACCAATTTGTTCACATCAACCAACAATCATCACAGTCCTCCAGAGTTAATTATGGTGTTCCTCAAGGGTCAGTCCTTGGGCCTATTTTGTTTACACTATATATGCTCCCTTTAGGTAACATCATTAGAAATCATGGCATTCATTTTCATTGTTATGCGGATGACGCACAGCTATATTTATCGATTAACCCTGATCAGACCAGACAAATAGATAAACTAAGTACTTGTGTACAAGACATAAAAATTTGGATGAGTGCAAATTATCTTTTATTGAACCCTGAAAAAACTGAAGTCGTTATAATTGGTCCTAAAAATGCGAGAGACTCCCTACCTGACCAGATAGTTACTCTGGACAACTTAAGTGTAACACCCAGTGCCACAGTTAAAAATTTAGGAGTTTTATTTGATCCAGATCTTTCATTCAAAATGCACATTAACCAAACTTGCAGAACAGCCTTCTTTCACCTGCGCAACATAGCCAAAATTAGGAATATTCTGTCTAAAACGACTGCAGAAAAATTAATTCATGCATTTGTTACATCACGATTAGATTATTGTAACTCCTTACTTGTAGCGTGTCCTAAATATTCCCTAAAAAGCTTGCAACTGGTTCAAAATGCAGCAGCAAGATTATTAACAGGATCAAATAGAAGAGAACACATCACCCCTGTGCTCCAAACCCTTCACTGGCTACCAGTTGAGTCTAGAATTAAATTTAAAATCCTCCTCCTTGCATATAAAACCATTAATGGTATGGGCCCCTCTTATCTTAAAGATGATCTGGTTCCGTACCAACCCAATAGAACCCTTCGTTCTCAGAATGCAGGTTTATTGAAAGTTCCTAAGGTTTCTAAAAGTACAGTAGGAGCTAGAGCCTTTAGTTATCAGGCCCCTGTCTTATGGAATCAGCTTCCCTTTAATATTAAAGACGCCAACACAGTCTCTACATTTAAAATTAGGCTTAAAACATTCCTGTTTGAGAAAGCCTATGGTCAGGTTAGTTAAAAATTATGTGACTCACATATCATGTATACATGATGTATGAGTCACAGTTCAGTCTAGGCTGCCCTAGGAGTTAGAATGCTGGGGGAAGTACAGACACTGAGTTCTTTTGTTATAGACTGTTTTTGTCATTGACTCTTTGTCGACCTCTTGTGGTCTATTCGCGGAGGACCTCCCCTGGGTCCTTGTTTCTTTGACCTTTCACTTTAATTGTGTGTCACCTGGCCCTGTGTGGAACAGGTGCATTCATTTTGCACTCCACCTATTTAAGGCAGGTTCATTCCCTGCTCCTTGTCAGATTGTCTGTCCATGGTCCGTGAGTACTTCTGAGTTTTGGAATGTGTGGTAGATTGCCTAATCTTTATTGTATTTATCGTAGTTTTGCCTGCCTTACTTGTTGTAATTTGCTACTTTGGTTTTTTTTCCTGCATCGCCCTTTTGGCTGAAGAATTGTTATAGTTTATTTGCTACTTTGGTTTTTTCCCTGCATCGCCCTTTTGGCTGAAGATTTCTGTTATAGTTTATTTGCTACTTTGTTTTTTCCTGCATCGCCCTTTTGGCTGAAGAATTCTGTTATAGTTTATTTGCTACTTTGTTTTTTCCTGCATCGCCCTTTTGGCTGAAGAATTCTGTTATAGTTTATTTGCTACTTTGTTTTTTCCTGCATCGCCCTTTTGGCTGAAGATTTCTGTTATAGTTTATTTGCTACTTTGGTTTTTTCTTCATTGCCTTTTTTGGCTGTATTTGTTTGTGTTTTTTGCCTGCTTATGACAGACTGTTGTTTGCTTTCGCCAGTTATCAATAAAAGACTGGAAAAGGACTGCAATTGGGTCTCCTCGTCTGTAGCGTAACAGTACAATCTGACCAAGATGGATCCAGCAGACCACAACCAGCTAAGGAGCGCTCTGGAACAACAAGGAATGTTGCTCGGAAGACATTCCAGCCAACTGGACACCATAGCTGCAAATGTCCGTGACCTGACCGCTCAAATCCAGCCATTACATCTACAACATTCAGCCTCTGCGTCTGTACCTGCCGTTGCCCACGAGCCCCGTCTGCCTCCTCCTGAGAAATACTCCGGGGAACCCAGTAACTGTCGCTCTTTCCTCATCCAATGCTCTTTAATCTTTCAACTTCAACCTGCTACCTTCCCCTCTGAGCAAGCTAGAGTGGCTTATGTTCTCACACAACTCTCTGGCCAAGCAAGAGAATGGGGAACAGCGTTATGGGAGGCAGAGTCACCTATCTGCAGGGACTTCCGCAGATTCTCTGATGAAATGAAGAGAGTCTTTTACCGCTCTAAACATGGCCACGAGGCCGCACGAGAGCTACTCCACATGCACCAGGGCCATCGGTCGGTTTCGGAATACGCCATTGATTTCCAGACACTGGCAACATCGACTTCCTGGAATGCCGGAGCCATTTTTGATACTTTCTTAAATGGTTTATCTGATGAGATCAAGGATAAACTGGTTTCGCACGATTTACCACCCACATGTGAGGAATTAATCGACTTGGCCATCAGAATTGACACTAGACTACAGCAGCGCCCCGGCAGAAGACACTTCGTTTATTCCTGACCGGCCAGAGATACAGCCATTCCTCCACCTATCTCCAACACTCCGGTTCCAGAGCCCATGCAGGTGGGCCGAGCTCGCCTGAGTCCAGCCGAGAGACAGAGGCGGATGAACACTCGATCCTGCCTGTACTGTGGCCAAAAGGGACACTTCTTTGCTTCCTGCCCAGTAAAAGACGATGCTCACCAGTAGATCGAGGGGTACTGGTGAGTGTCACGCCTGTAACACCCTCCTCTGTGCAACGTTCCCTCTTCCCTGCCATCCTGAGGTTTGGTGGCCAACAGCAGGAGTTGATGGTTCTGGTGGACTCCGGTGCGGAGGCGAACTTCATTGATGCTTCCTTTTCTCTCCAACTGCAAATACCCACTACAGCCCTCCGTAGAACCCTGGTGGCAGACGCACTAAATGGTCAGCGTTTGGCCAATATCACCCACATCAGCGATCCGGTGAGTTTATCTCTTTCTGGTAATCACCATGAACAGTTGAATTTTTACGTTATTGACTCTCCTCAAGCCCCTGTAGTTCTTGGCTACCCCTGGCTAGTTAAACATAATCCCCACATTGACTGGGTTAACCAACAAATTGTGGGCTGGAGCCCTCTCTGTCACTCCCAATGTCTCCTCCAGGCACAGACACCTACCCCTGTCTCCACTCCAGAGGAGGATTTCCCAGATCTGTCTGCCGTTCCGCCTGAATATCTGGATCTCAAGGCTGTCTTTAGTAAGTCTAGAGCCTCCTCTTTACCCCCACATCGCCCTTATGATTGTGCAATTAATCTGCTCCCTGGCACATCCCCTCCTAGAGGGCGATTGTATTCCCTTTCCCGTCCCGAAACCGAGGCCATGAATAAATATATTCAGGAGTCTCTGGTTGCTGGGATTATCAGACCCTCCTCCTCTCCTGCGGGTGCAGAGTTTTTCTTCGTTGGAAAGAGGGATGGCACACTTCGACCCTGTATTGATTACCGCGGCCTCAATGACATAACGGTCAAGAACAGGTACCCGCTTCCTTTAATGTCATCTGCTTTTGATTTGCTGCAAGGGGCTACTGTTTTCACCAAACTTGACTTAAGGAATGCTTACCATCTGGTCTGCATTAAGGAAGGAGATGAGTGGAAAACGGCCTTTAACACCACCTCTGGCCATTATGAGTATCTCGTGATGCCTTTTGGACTGACCAATGCACCAGCAGTTTTCCAGTCGTTGGTTAATGATGTGCTCTGAGACATGATAAACCAATTTGTGTTTGTTTTTTTGGATGACATCTTGATTTTCTCCAGGTCCCTCTCTGAGCATTCTTCGCATGTCCGCAGAGTCCTCCAGAGACTGCTTGAGAACCAGCTCTTTGTAAAAGCTGAGAAATGCGAGTTCCATCGTGAGACAGTGGGCTTCCTGGGTTATGTGGTATCAGCTGGAGCACTCAAGATGGACTACCTCAAGATCAAGGCAGTGGTTGACTGGCCTATCCCATCATCCCGTCGGGAGCTTCAACGCTTTCTGGGGTTTGCTAACTTTTACCGGCGTTTCATACGAGGTTACAGTACTCTGGCAGCTCCACTTACAGCCTTGACCTCGTCAAAACTCAAATTCTACTGGCCTCCTGAAGCTGAGAGTGCGTTCCAGACACTGAAACAACGCTTCACCTCAGCTCCAGTCCTTTTGCATCCAGACCCTTCACAACAGTTCATAGTGGAGGTGGATGCTTCCGACATCGGTGTAGGAGCTGTGCTGTCCCAACGATCTTCCAAGGACCACAAGGTACACCCCTGTGCCTTTTTCTCTCACCGTCTCAACTCAGCAGAGAGGAACTATAGTATCGGTGATCGAGAGTTGCTGGCTGTGAAGCTGGCTCTGGAGGAATGGAGGCACTGGCTGGAGGGGGCCAGTGAACCTTTTCTCATCTGGACAGATCACCGGAACCTTGAGTACCTCCGCTCTGAGAAGAGACTCAACCCTCGGCAGGCTCGCTGGTCTCTGTTCTTTGCGAAGTTCAACTTCACCCTCTCTTATCGCCCTGGCCACAAGAACGTTAAACCCGATGCCCTGTCTCGACTCTTCAGTCCTGACGAAGAACCCAAGGAAGCGGATACCATCCTGCCCTTACATCGTATTATTGGGGCTGCGCAGCTGGAGATAGAGTCGGTGGTCCTTGCTACCCAGGTTCATGAACCTAGCCCCAACCAGTGCCCCCAGAACCGCCTCTTTGTGCCTACCTCTGTCCGCACCCAGGTACTGCAGTGGGGTCATTCATCTCCCTTCTCTGGTCACCCTGGTAGGAACCGCACCCTCAGTTTCATCGCTCGACGGTTCTGGTGGTCCACCCTGAGAGAGGATGTCCATACCTTTGTCGCTGCTTGTTCCATCTGTGCCCAGAACAAGACCTCCACACGCCCACCCATGGGACTGTTACAGCCCCTGCCTGTTCCCCGTCGTCCCTGGTCGCACATTTCCATAGACTTTGTCACTGGTTTGCCCCCATCAGCTGGTAACACCACAATTCTCACAGTAGTTGATCGTTTCTCTAAGGCAGTTCATTTCATTCCCCTCCCTGGCCTACCAACGGCTAAAGACACAGTCAAAGTAATGATACAACATGTGTTTAAACTGCATGGACTGCCAGCTGAGGTAGTGTCTGACAGAGGTCCTCGGTTCACCTCTAGTTTTTGGAGGGCCTTTTGCAAATTGTTGGGTGCTTCTGTCTGTTTATCATCTGGTTTTCACCCACAGACCAACGGGCAGACTGAGAGGGCAAATCAGCTGTTGGAGACGGTGTTGCGCTGCATGGTCTCCCAGAATCCTACCACCTGGAGTGAGCGGTTGCCATGGGCTGAATATGCCATCAATGCCCACATCTCCTCCTCCACGGGGCGATCTCCATTTGAATGCTCCCTGGGCTATCAACCACCACTCTTCCCAGACCAAGAGAGAGAAGAAGGAGTTCCGTCTGCTGAGGCATTCATCCGCCGCTGCCGCTGCCGCCGCTGACAAACACCGTTCTCAAGCACCTCATTATCATCTAGGCCAGCGTGTCTGGCTGTCTACCCGCGACCTTCCTCTCAAGACAGAATCCCGGAAGCTGAGCCCTCGTTTCATTGGTCCCTTCCCAATTGCCAAGGTCATCGGCCGATCTGCAGTACGTCTCAAGCTCCCCTTTTCCCTTCGCCGTATTCACCCCACCTTCCACGTGTCCAAGATTAAGCCCTTCATCTCCAGCCCCATGCATCCTGCCCCTAAGCCCCCCCCGCCCCCCCGGTTGATTGATGGTTCGGAGGCCTTCACAGTGCGCCGCCTCTTGGATGTCCGTCGAAGGGGTCGGGGTCTCCAGTAACTCGTAGACTGGGAGGGCTACGGTCCTGAGGAGAGGTGCTGGGTCCTGGCCCGCCACGTGCTGGATCCAACACTCATCGCCAACTTCAACTGTCGGAGGGCTTCTACATCATAGACGCCATGAGGCGTCTTTGGGGGGGAAGTACTGTTATAGACTGTTTTTGTCATTGACTCTTTGTCGACCTCTTGTGGTCTATTCGCGGAGGACCTCCCCTGGGTCCTTGTTTCTTTGACCTTTCACTTTAATTGTGTGTCACCTGGCCCTGTGTGGAACAGGTGCATTCATTTTGCACTCCACCTATTTAAGGCAGGTTCATTCCCTGCTCCTTGTCAGATTGTCTGTCCATGGTCCGTGAGTACTTCTGAGTTTTGGAATGTGTGGTAGATTGCCTAATCTTTATTGTATTTATCGTAGTTTTGCCTGTCTTACTTGTTGTAATTTGCTACTTTGTTTTTTTTTCCTGCATCGCCTTTTGGCTGAAGAATTGTTATAGTTTATTTGCTACTTTGTTTTTTCCTGCATCGCCCTTTTGGCTGAAGAATTGTTATAGTTTATTTGCTACTTTGGTTTTTCCTGCATCACCCTTTTGGCTGAAGATTTCTGTTATAGTTTATTTGCTACTTTGGTTTTTTCTTCATTGCCTTTTTTGGCTGTATTTGTTTGTGTTTTTTGCCTGCTTATGACAGACTGTTGTTTGGTTTCGCCAGTTATCAATAAAAGACTGGAAAAGGACTGCAATTGGGTCTCCTTGTCTGTAGCGTAACATCTTTCTTCTCTTTCTCACCCTCACACCTGTTTCTGTAATTTTTACAACTTATCTTTCATACCGAGTCTGTTCATGACTAGTCACCTGGTGCTGGTGCAACCTGGTCCTGAATGTCGACAAAACGAAGGAGATCATCGTAGACTTCAGGAGATCCAGACCCAGCCACACACCCCTCCACATCAATGACACAGCGGTGGAAATTGTGAGCACAACCAAGTACCTGGGGGTGCAGATCACAGATGACCTCAGTTGGTCACTCCACACTTCCTCCCTGGCAAAGAAGGCACAGCAGCGCCTGCACTTCCTGCGATGGCTGAGAAGAGCCTCTCTCCCCTCGCCCGTCTTAACCACCTTCTACAGAGGGACAATAGAGACCCTGATGACCAGCTGTATCTCCGTCTGGTCCGGGAGCTGCAGGGCCTCAGACTGGAAGTCTCTGCGGAGGGTGGTGAGGACGGCGGAGAAGATCATCAGGGCCCCGCTCCCCACAATTCAGGACATAGCAGAGAGCCGCTGCATATCCAGAGCCCACCGGATCCTCTCTGACCCCACTCATCCCCAGCACAGACTGTTCACTCGCATGGCATCTGGCAGAAGGTTCTGCAGCATACGCTGCAGAAGGTTCTGCAGCATCCGCTGCAGAACGGCCAGATTCAGGAATAGTTACTTCCCCCTGGCCACCAGACTGCTGAATGCCAAATAACAACCCCCCCCCCACACACACACATTCATCTACCTCATGGACAATATACTCTCAGTGCACTTATCCATAAAATGGACAGAAATCTACCTCCTGGTTGTGAAACAACCCCCACCCCCCAGCTGCTAAAAATGCTTTATTTGCACTAATTACTCTGTTTTTGCACTATTCATTCTGTTTTACTCTGTTCCTTAGCTGTTTTTTTACTTATTTATTTAGTATGTGTGCTCCGGAAGCCAAGCAACGACATGTCATTGCCAAAAATCCCACTGTTGTGTGTATTCTTTTGCAATGACAATAAAGGAAGTCTAAGTCTCTAAGTCTAACTATAACTACATCATGTACATACTGTATGTAGCATTGTTAGCTGGTTAGCTCCCTCATAGCCAATGGCTATGAGGGAGCTAACCATGATGCTTTTTGTGAGCCTCTGACCCTCATTCATCACAGAGTTCTAACCATACACACGTAAAGGACAGAGCCACCGTTGTCCCATGAGTCCCCCCGAGCGCACCCACCACGCCATCAACAGAAGTGAAGCAGGAGATGACAAAAAAAGGGGGAGGCAGCCATCACTCCACCAGCATGAACAAAAGACATACCAGACATACCCTACGAACCCACAGAAAAAACACCCCAAAAAATGTCCACGAGCCGACTCTGACAAAGCACATGCCCCGTGCACCCCAGAAAGACCATGCAAAGCCGTCAAAGGCAATTGTTCCCAGATCTACACCCCAACAAACGTCCATCAACAAATACCACTGAGGGTGAAAGTGACAATTGAAACAACCACAATGGTATCAGAATCAGAATCCGAATTCTTTATTTGTCATGTGTGGATGAGCATCCAAAGTGGTATGAAAGCATTGGTATGAAAATATATTGGGCTATCTTGGATTTTTTTTTACCGCTACTGGGCAAGGAATCAAAAATGGTAAGTTAAGTGACTGATTTTCTACATGAAAGTTTTTTGTTTTTTTTTTAAATTAATGTCATGGTATGGTTTATTGGTCCCAACTCTTAGTTTAATTTTACTAAAAAATTAAAAAATAAAAATATTATTCTATACTGTCCAGTGCCTACTCTAATGGATGAGTAAACAAGGACTACGTAAATATATATGAAATACACTCCTGTCACTAATTTCTCTACATATTTAGATATTTCATATATCTATTATTAGAATGTTGTTAGTCTTGTTGTGGTTGTTATTTCTATATAGATAAAATATATCCTTTTGTCCTTATACTTTTTGCGCGTGCAGTGTTTTATATGTATCGTATTGGACTGGAACCCAGTTGGTGGAAAGAGTAAAAGAGGGCGACCAAAACTCACGTGGACAAACACAATTGATGCAGACATTGCCGGTATGGGGTACAACAGGGAAGAAGCAACACAAGCAGTGCAAAATCGTCAAATATGGAGATCACTTGTTGCCCGATGTGCTGACCAGCATGGGGGGGATTTGAAGTTGAGGTTGAAGTGTTTTAACTCACTAGCTGTGGACCATGGAGTTTTTCTGTGCATAACACGTATCAGTAAAAAAAGGTTCTGGAATCCACACTTCTCCACACTCAAAATATACATAAACCACTCATTAGAAACTGAATCTAAACAGAAATGTACATTTTTAGCTGAAGCACAAAAAATGTCAGTGGTTGTTGTTTCAGCTGGTTCTGAAAAGCACAGGTTGTTATTACCAGACATATGTCTGGTAATAATTTATTTATCATATTTTTAAAATATTCAAATTTGTTTAATTGAATCTAACAAAATAATATGTAGATTAATCAATAACAAAAAACAATTAATAGGTGTATCTTTAATCCTCTTTGGGATTTATTAAAGAAATTCATTTAAGAAATAAATTACCTTTGAGTTTAAGTAAATTAAGGCCTAAAATAGATGTCCTTTGCTCACTTTATGAAAATGACCTTTCAGTTTAATATTTTATATTAATGTGTATACAAAAATACAGACACTTATTTCCAAACACACTGGTGTCAGCTTCACATGTTTGCAAACACCCATGCATATTTTAAGTCAAATCAATAAGAAATTTTTTTAAATAAATAATGTATAATTTGACCTTTATTTCGGGGTACAGTTATTTATAAATGACTTTGCCCCATTAGGATACATATGTTTATAATTATTCTAATTCTTAATGTAAAAACAAAAGAACAATGGCTTCATTATCCATTTGATTGAAAAACACTTTGAACATTTAATTTCCAAATGATTTTTAAAATCATGAAAAATACATAAAAATATTTGTTATAAATTCTGAACTGTTGATTAACATTGAATTCAATTCACTTAAATTTTATTTATAAAGCCCTAAATCACAACACAGGTCGTCTCACAGGGCTTTACAGAAACATAATCGACTACAGACTACATAAGGTTGAATGGACGACTACGAAAGAAAATGTGCTTCAACCCCCACAAAAATCAAAAGCAGTTCGTTAAATTCTAAATTCTTTAAAATGTATGGTACAATATGATTGGTTAGAGGCTTCTGTTATATTTTAAAACTGGTTAAGCGTAATTTATAAATGGCATAGTCCCATAGAGGGTTAAACTAAATTGTAGATGCATTTTTTTTTCCTGGTCTTTGTTGTCTCACCGCATTTTTTGCAAATATTTTGGACCCCCCCCCCCCCCAAAAAAAAGTGTAGAATGGTAAAAATAATAATAATTATAGTAATAATAGTAATAAGTAGTGGTATGAACTGACATGAAAAACGTGATAATTCTTTGGCCAGCTCTCTGACACACAAACACACACAGCCAAGCTTTTCTCTGATGCACAAAACCCTTTTGCAGTCTTTTCCTCAGGACAATAGCTGTGCAGTGAACTGAGACTGCAAGAGGAAAAGCATTTATCCTAGCGGAGTAGTGCTGATGACCCTCCCTGCTGGCTCTGTCTTGCTCTCTTTCTCCTTCGGGGTGAAAACAGGAAGCTTTTGTGTCATCTGGACAGAGTTCGAGGGGGTGGGTGGGGGATGTTGGGTGGCTGGGGGTGCAGGTTAGCAGCGGGTGGACTGCTGTCACACCACACACAGCTTTTTCAGGACACAGGCAGTACTTTTGACATGTGTCTACTGACATTACCCATGACGCTCCCACCCCCCACCCCCTCCACCAGCTAGGGTTGTCTCCTCGCTTCACAGGGGTAATGGTGTGTGAGACAGGTTGAGAGAGGGAAAGGGAGAGGGAATATGCTGTGTCTGTATATGACAGTGAAACACTTCGACAGACAGAGAGGAAGGGTTTCAGCCAGGCACTTCTGGAAATTACAGATGTGGTCAAAGTACTCGCATTCTGTACTTAAGTGGAAGTACAGCTACTTATGTGGAAAAAAATACTCTGGTAAAAGTAGAAGTACTGGTTCACCTTTTTTTTTTTACTGAAGTAAAAGTAAAAAAGTATAGCTTCTCATATGTAATAAAGTAAAAAGTAAAACTATTTCTTGCCATGGATAAAATTATACTTAATTAACCAGGAAAAATCATAAAATCCAAAAATAAAGCCTTTAAAAGTGATTTATCGTGCAGAAAATGTGTTTGATCAGGTCATCGGGTCTCAGTTTTGTGGGTACAGACAGGAAACTTTCGAAAATCATTATTATGGTATTTCTTTTTAAAAGTCATAAATATGAGATTTAAAACATTCATAAATATGAGATTTTAAAAAGTCATGAATATGATGTAAAACATCAAAATGGTGAGATAAAATCTCAAAAGTATGCGATAAATAATCATAAATATGAGATAAGAAATGCATTATTATGAGACAGAGTCAAAATTCTGAGATAGAAAGTCACAATTTCTCTCCTCCACTGTTTTCCATTTGAAACTAATTATTTTGTCACATCTGTTTACTTTAAAAAGTCTGTTCATTCTGAGAATGTAAAGAGTATGTAGTACAGACATTTACGCAAAAATGTAGGGAGTAAAAGTAAAACGTTGCCAGAAAATTAAATACTCAAGTTAAGTACAGATACAGAAAAATCTACTTAAGTACTTTTTCTGAGTTACTTTCCACCTCTGGTGTAATATAAGCTAATGTGATGGGCTTGTTCATAAACATAGTGAATACATATGCTGACACTTTCATGTCAGGGGTCTCAAACTCATTTTCTTTAGGGGCCACGTTCAAGCATGATCCAGTGGGTAAAAGGTAAAATAACAATAACAAATAATCTATAATTAATGACAACTCCAAATATCTGTTTCTGTAAGGAAAAAAAACTATAAAACATCCAATTATGAAAATACATACTTGATAAAGTATTCAAACAAAAAAGATGCTAATAACCTGGAAAAAAATTATTCAGAAAAATAAATGCAATTTTAACAATGTTCTGTCTCAACTTATCATTTCTACATGTGCATTATGGATTCATTCTACAAAGACGCTAAACACTAACAGAAGGAGAAAATGGAACAAATGTGCTTAATTTACTTTAGACCTTTAATTTTTTTTTTTGATTACTTCAGGTTATTCACTCCATTTATTGTATCAGATTTAGTTTGTAAATGTGAAAAAAAAATAATTTGATGTTTTTTGCACTAAAACAAAGACAAACTATTTGAAGTTATTATTTTTTAGACACAATTTATTATTATTTTCCACATCAACTGAGAAGAAAATATGGAGTAATTTTTTGTAGGCTTTTCTGTTATTGGTCTGTATGTGGAACTGGAATTCAAATGAGTCCCACAGCATTGTCTGTGGATTTTTTGCACTTTGCAAATTTGGTCCCTGGGCCACCTGTTTGAGGCCCCTGCTGTCACAGGCGTCCCTGTGGATTGGAAACACTTTCTTTTTTATTATTTCTTTTCTCTTCTTCTTCTCTCAGAATTGTGATACACTGTAGATTTTGCAGTGTTAATTTGGAGACAATGGGACCAAATACACTCTAGAAGAAGTTAAATAAACTCTCTAAGTGTTGATTTAACACTGCAAAATTTACTGTGTACTATAAAAGACTTTACTGCATTTCATCATGAAGGCATGATTTTTTTTTTTACCTGTCTTGTCCAGCAACAGCAATCTGGCTCTTTTTGGTGTTGAACTAATTTGCTTTACCAAAGGAGCTTTCATAACCTGTATGAAGCTGGGCTTGGTATTCTACTGACTGTATTATGAGTTTTGATAAACCACATTACCATGCCAAATTTGACAAGGAAGGACAGGGTGGGTGAAATTAAACTGGGAGGGTGTGGGGGGGTACAGAGGAAAAAAGTGCCAAAAACCATGACAGGACAATATCGACGTTACAAACAATATCAACCATGATAGCAACAACAAAAGAACAAGAACTGGGCAAAAAATAAAGTAGAGATATAGTCCCTCCGGCATGTCCCGGGTTGGCCCCGAGGTCTCCTCTCAGATGGACATGCCTGGAACACCTACCGAGGGAGGCGTCCAGGAAGCATCCTCACGAGGTACCCGAGACACCTCAACTGGCTCCTCTCAACATGGAGGAGCAGCGGCTCTATTCCGAGCCCCTCCCAGATGTCTGAGCTTCTCATCCTATCTCTAAGGCTGAGCCCGGCCACCCTGCAAAGACAACTCATTTTTGGTGTTTGTACCCGTGATCTCATTCTTTCGATCATGACCCAGAGCTCATGACCATAGCTGAGGATCGGAATGTAAATCGACCGGTAAATCGAGAGCTTCGCCTTCTGGCTTAGTTCCCTCTTCACCACAACGGATTGGTTTAGCACCTGCTGCTCTAATCTGCCTGTAGACCTCCAGCTCCATCCTTCCGAGTGACGGAAGGATGGAGTTCCCGGGTACTTAAACTCCTCCACCTGAGGCAGGACCTTCCCCCCAATTCGGAGAGGGCACTCTACCTAAGGTAGAGTGTCATCTAGGGTACAGTGTCATCTAGGGTAGAGTGTCCTCTAGGGTAGAGTGAAAGGGTAAAGTGTCTGTATACGGTGGAGGCTTTTAAACAAGCCTATCCAGGCTTTCTGTCTCTCCCTACACCTTTACTGTTTAGTTTTTTTTTTTATTTTTATGACTGGTCATTGTTATTGAATGTGCAACATGTCAATAAATCAATAACTCTAAATGAGTTGAAATCCTCTTTTCAAAGCAGCGTAGTGCTGTCAGCTGTGGTGATGGTTGCTTTGTGTTCAGAGTGAATGGACACATTTCACTTTCCATCAAGCCCATACAAATCTCTAACAAGCTTATACTTACTTGCCTGTCACATTAACTTGGCACCTCACTTTCCCCTGGCCCTTTAACCGCTGTGACCCTCCCAAATAAATGACCTGTCCATAATGCCCCCCACCACCACACACACACACACACACACACCACCATCATTGGCTTCCAGCTTTGTTTCACT
This sequence comes from Siphamia tubifer, assembly GCA_020466265.1. NCBI lineage: Eukaryota > Metazoa > Chordata > Actinopteri > Kurtiformes > Apogonidae > Siphamia > Siphamia tubifer. Next base: position 19,580,755 of record CM035785.1, read on the forward strand.
TCTCTCTTCCGTCGCTGACCTCAGTTGATCTTCACTTCCCCTTTTTTCTTTTGGCTTTTTCTTCAGATGTATATATCACTAGCCTCATAACATAATTCCTAAGTCCAATTTTGAAAGCAGTGTGACTTTACTCTCCTCACACTACTGATTCACTTCATGCAGATATTACTGATCGACCAATTTGGATTTTTTTGGACTGATACTGAGTGTTTTTTTCCCCATCAGCCTTCTCCCATGATCGATATAGGCTGCCAATATTTATAAGCTGATATTTGGAACCAATTCAATTTTTCCCCCCTCCAAATGATAAAATGTCAGAAAATCTTATTTACTTACAATTAGAAAATATAGTGACAGTTAAATGAAGAAATATGACTAAACTTCCACCTTCTCTTTTTTTCTTATTTTCCTTTGCTCCCTTTTTATTACTTTTTACAAGTAAAGACGTGTCAGCTATAACATCTTTTTGTGTGGAGTTTACTGTAAGTCGATCAATAATAGATCAATCCATTATTCTTAATTGATTTTCCTGTCCGACTCCAGATTGACATTAACTGACCCATCAGGAATCTACATTAGAAACTGAGTGATGAGCTTAAAAACTATGCACAGATGCCTCAATCCTAACCTGCTGAAGTGTCTCTTTATTATTATATAAACACATTTAATTCAGCATTGACAGAGGTTGTTGAGGCAGCACTGTGTGTATTATATAGTACGTCACAGAGGTGTATAAAATCCAAACTGGAGTTTCTCCTAAGTGGTACTCAGTCCCTACATCCTAATTATCTCTGAGGACCTTCTTGTTAGAGCTCCAACTGATGGAGAAGTAAGGCAGTTTATAATCATGTTCAATTAGTGCTCCTTCACATTTTATCTGGGTCCTTCCACTGTGCTAATGACTTATTTGTACCAATTATTTGCTTTGCTGAGCTCATTAACCCTCATGTTCACCTCGGGAGTTAAAGTGATGGCTATGAAGAGTCTTTCACAGATTGCCTTTTTGAGGTACTTTTAAACAACAAAAATAGTGTATTTTAGCAATGGCTCCCTATTCACTTCCCCATGAACCTATTATTTTACAATAATAATAATAATAATAATAATAATAATAATAATAATAATAATAATAATAATAATAATAATAGATTACATTTATATTGTGCTTTTCTATGACTGCGTACTTAGTGTGTGTAGTGTGGATTCATTATTCATTCACTCACAGAGGTGGTCAATGTATTCACATTCCGTCAAAATACAGCTACTTGTGTGGAAATACTCTGTTAAGGTAGAAGTACTGATTCAACTCCTCATGTAAAAATAAAAAAGTACAATTTCTCAATTGTAATAAAGTTAAAAAGTGACAGATTTTTTTTGTTTTTTGCCATGGATGAAATAGCCATAAAATATATATCAAATTTTCAAAAGTATCCAAAAATAAAGTCCTTAAAAGTGAGTTACTGTGTACATAATGTGTTTGATCGGGTCACAGTTATTCAGTTCAGTGGCTATGGATAGGAAATGTAGGAAAAATGTGTGTGTGTGTGTGGGGGGGGGTCACAATGGAGATAAAGTCATCATTATGAGATTTTTTTTTTAAAAAAGTCATAAATATGAGACTTGAACCTGGGTCTTCTTGCTCAGCCACCGTGCCACCACAGTATGCAGACATGACATGCAGAGAATTTTTCTGCATGTCATCACACTCTGCTTTTTGGCGCTTGTAGAGAATTAAATGAAGTGGTCAGTGTTATGGTGATGTGCATAGGGATCTGTTAGCAGCAAATACCCACATCTTTGTTTTCCTTCGTCTCTTCAGCAACAGTAGGTGATTCGAGGAGGCGGCTGATTTTCTGAATCTGGTGCAAAGGCAAATGTATTTGTATAGCACATTTCATGTACAGGACAATTCAAGGTGTTTTACATAAAACATGTAACAATATTAAAATGATTAAGATGCATTAAAAGACAATTAAAATAAGAGACATAAAAACATTTTAAAACAATTGAGAATCTAAGTAAAAGCTCCAGTGAACAGTAATGTTTTCAGGCCTGATTTAAATGAACTGACAGTTTTTCTCAGACTTTCTCAACTCTGCCATTTTGCCATACATTGTAACATAAGCCACATCCGGTTGTGGCTACTTGACTCAAATCCATTGTCTTGTCTTTTGGTTATTGTGGACTCAGGTGATGAACATGCCAGACCCTCTGGGAAATGGAGCACCTCTTGACCTGTTGACTGGACATGCCCCATAACAAATACGCACAGACACACACACACGCAAATACACACACACAGAGTTATGTAAGCACTCATGCACACACTGTAATATTTTACACCCATAAGTGTGTGTACATACATAAAATCGACCTCTCTCACTCTCACTTTGTTTGAGTCTTTCTGTAGTTCAAAGTACACTGGTACCTCAACTTACGAAATTAATTCATTCCAGAAGTGTTTTCGTTTTGTGAATTTTTCGTAGATAGAGTTGCATTTTACATTCCAAAGGCCTAATTTGTTCCAAGGCTCCCAATACTACCCCTTAAACCCTTTAAAAATTAGAAAAAAATTACAGATTTTGTATGAAATATGTGTTAAAAGAAAATGTAGATTTAGATTTTAGCCCGTCCAGGCTAATGGCGGTGTCCGGGACAGAAGAGTTGAGCCACGTCTACGTGAGAATGAGGATGCAGCAGTCTGGTGGATAATGTGGGAGTGATTGTTTGTCTATATATGTTCAGCCCTGAGATTAACTGCCGTCTCATACAGGATTAGGCCCCCAGCGACCCCCGCAACCCTAGTGAGGATAAAGCGGGTTCAGATGACAAGCGAGCGAGTACTAGCCTGAAGAGAGGGAAGCGCCTGCAGACTCATCATTCTGTCCCGCAGGGGCTCTCTTGAGGCGGACATCCTCAAGCTCTCAAACACATTGCATATATGTGACCCACCACCACGAAACCAGGCATAAGTGTCTGGAAATCAAAACTGAGTTATCTGTGTAGATAAGTAGAGTGGAAACTAAGGTTTAAGATGGTGAAAAAATTATGTTTCTATCATAAGTAGAACCAAAGTTATGGTCATTTTAATATCCACATTTGGACCTATTATGCAATTTGCATATTTTTAGATATTGTCCGTTAAAGTTTTGGACTGTTTTGGGGTAGGAAGTCCTTAGTAACGCATAATAATTCGTATCCGATTGACAAAAAATATTCACAGATGTTAAAGGACACTCTGATGGACATGTCACAGAAGTTATATATATTATAATAATAGGACAGAAGTGCGACGTATTACAATCATTTGGCTTACGACATTGGACAAGAACATTCAATATAAGCTTTTACCTCGTACCGAACACTTGGATGTTTACGCACGGAACAGAGATCAGTTTGTTTGGCGAAAAGAGCTGGAAGTCGTCTTTGTCTTTGCTCAGCAATCCCTAAACTTTTGTCGCCGCTTAAATAATTGACCCAATAAACACCTTTATTGATTGGATTTCAATGTAATGACCACAGGAACTGAACATAGAGGTGTTACGGTACCGTTTTTTGATAAGGTGTAAACACAAATAACAAATCACCTTCCAGCCTAAATTTGGCTGTAGCTCTGAACGGCTCAGCGCGATTATGCCTGGTTTCGTGGTGGCGGGTCACATATGTCTATGTTAGGGTCACCAGATTTCCCCTGTCTGAAACCAGGACACTTTTGCACTTGACCATGCTTGTGCATGTACACCTTTTTTAATGTAAATGTGACACTGAAGTGCTCTTATCCTTTTGTTGAAGCTCACATTCATCAATATCTCAGATGATATGCATTATCTTAAATGGCATTTTGTTTGTAGGTGTGTTTGATGAGAATTCCAGACGTCAGAAGGATGTTTGACATTGTATTGAAAATGAATTTCAAATTTTTATTATATTGTGTTATAAGTGGTGTGTAAAGAGTTAATGATCTGCTTTGTGGGATGACCTCAAGAGCAGATGCTTCCTGAAACGTGGAAGACAATTCCTGGAAGTTACGTAATGAGCTGTGAAACGGCCCAGGGAGGTCGGGTCAGAACCAGGCCTATAAAAACCTGAATGGAAAAGGCTCTGGGCTCTTCTCCTGCTCTCTCAACTTCCTCTTTGCTCTTGCTCTAAAACTATCAGACAATTGCCTGAGGTCATCCCCTGGGGACTTAGAGGTTTGTAGCTCAATGATTGATTATTGATTCACTTTGTTATATTTTTATAATAAATGATTAACCTTTTATATCTGGTTTTGATATTTTTGAGTCGTCTCAACGGGGAAATCCTAGCACCGTGAGTGATCTAACCATGACAGAAAATGGCGTCACGAACAGGATTCTACTACAGGCCTCTGGGTCCATGAACTGTCCCACAGACGTGCGATAGAGGGGACAAACGGGCCCAAACAGTGTGAGTACATAGACTTTAAATTAATATTTTAGGTTTGTCCTCACTATCCGTGCAGCTTGGGTGGGCGGGTGACTGGGTCCCAGGGGTCCTTGAAGGAAAAAAACCTGTTAATTGGAAGTTACATGTAGATATTAGATATTATTTTTTGGGGACGAACTTCAGTGTCCCAGGGGTGATCGATTTATGTTTGATGTTTAATGTGTTCTTGTCAATGGTTGTGTTTATGGCTGTTTTATAAAAAGAATCGCACGTGCTCACCATTTAAGAGCCTGAATTGGAAAACTGGCATTAGGTCAGGGACAAATATAGCAGGCAGTGAGTAACGGAATTATTAACGGCGTATGTTAATTAAAGGCCTGGAACAATGATACACTACCTTAAAATTAGAAGTTAGGAACACTGACTGTGTAGGTCAGGGATAATATACGGGCTATACGCTGGAATTCCATGTCGGGGCACTGACATGAGGTTGGGTACCCGTGCGGCGGAGGAATTTGTGCGAATTCCTAAAAATTACTGTTTTGGATGAGTGCCAAACGCACGGAAGAATTGATTAAATGCTATTTGTTTGTTTGTTTGGAGTAGACGTACTCCATGTTAAATCTGTAATTCTGTGGATCTGTGGTTTTGTTCTCTGTGTGAACCCCCCTCCTTCTGCGCTCACTGTTGCCTGTCTGTGAAAAATTGCCAAGATATGTGTGCGCTGCAATTGCTGGAACCTGTGAGAGACTGTGTGTGTAGCTTGTCTGGGAGAAAAAGGAAAAAGGGAAACTTTCTGACGAGAGTGTGTGTGTGTTAACGCAGTTAAAAATGTGTGTTTAAGAGTTCTACAGTGACTGTTGGTAACTAATGTCAGTTGTGTATGAGTTTGTGTGGGAGAACTGAATGTGTGCTGTGTAAAGTGTGCTGAAATTGTGTGATTTTGAGGTGTGAGCTGAGAAGACAGGCTTCTGCTGATTCTTGGTGTTAAATGTTGATTTGCTGTGTTAAAATGCTATTTTGACTGAAGTTGAAGTGTGTGACGCAGTTAAAAGTTTGGAGTTGGGCTGAGGCCAAAAGGCGAGGTCCGAACAGTTGTGGCGCAGTTAAATTTTGCAAATTGGTCTCTGTCCAAAAGGCGTTGGCTACTGGTTGAATGTGACACGTATTGTATGAGGAGTGGTCAACTGGTGGCCATTTTGTGAAAATAAGGAAGAGTGTTACAACCGCCATTTTGAGTGTTGTGCATATATGTGACGTATGTTATGTGATGTGTGTATGTTCACGTCAAAGGTTATAGCTGTTACATTTATTAAGAATAATAGGTGATGTAAACGTTAGGTTAGCATTAGCTTGGTTAGCATTAGCCTAGCTGGTGTTAGCTTAGCTACTGTCAAATTAGCTTTAGCTTAGCTACTGTCAGCTTAGCTTTATCTTAGCATATGTTAGCATAGCATTAGCTAAACCTTTATGACATTAGCATAGCAGGTGCTAAATAGCATAAGCTGTAGCGACAGTTAGCATAGGGTAGTTAACATTAGCTTAGCAATTGAATATTTTAAGCTAACATAGGGTTAGCATCAATGTTAAAGTGGTTAGCATAGCATCTTCGCATGTATGATTTTTGCATTGTGTGAACATAATCTCGGTGCCATTGTTGGTGTTGATTGGCTATAGATTAGCATTAGCATTTGCATTAGCATCAGAGCTAGCTTGGTGGGAGTAGAGTTAGCATAGCATAGAGTTAGCATAGCACACCCTAGCTTAGCATAGCAGATCCTAGCCTAGCATAACCTAGCTTAGCTTAATGTAGCATAACTAGCATTGCTATTTAAAGCCATAGGTTCAGTGTGATTAATTAGCTAATTAGCTTGGCCTAGGTTAGCTTAGCCTAATTTAGCTTAGCTTAGTTTACCTGAAGATACAGCTAAGGGATCATTGTGTGTTAATAAAGTGGCTTGGATGAGTGGATGCTGAGGGCGGACTCTGGCTGTATGTAAATAAATTTTAACCCTTGAAAGGTCGGTTCTTGCACTGTGGGCTATTGATTTGTATTAAAAAAGGGACATTTTAAGCATTTTTCAAAGAAATAAAGCATTGTTGGAAGAATAATGGAGTCTGATGGTAATAAAATGACAGCAGTGGGAGTGCTTGGAAAACTGCAACCCCTAGTGGCGGAAGAAATTTGTAAAATATCAAAGAAATGGAATGCACGAACAAAAAACAATCCGTCGCCATGGCCAGAAGAGGGTACATTTGACACAACACAGTGTAAACAAATGGAGGTTTTGATTGGCACATATAAACCCAAAGATAAGTCAGCAAAACAGCAACGAGAGCTAGCGATGTTAGCTCTGTTTAAAACACAAGGAAGAAAATTCAGAGAAGCTACTAGAAGCCATGTTCACAAAATGATAGCGGAAAGAACACATAAAAAATGAACCACACAAAAACCAAATAAACAAACAGCCACCCTCATATTGGGCTCAGATGCCAGTGAGGAAAGTGGCATTCGAAGGGGATTACATTATGCAATCTGACAGAGATTCGCTGTATCCAGTACTAGATTTGGCAAAATCCTCCTAGGATCAAAAAGAGAAAGAAGTAATGGTCCCATGGGAGACCGTAGGGAAAAAAGGGAGACCGACTAGTGGGTACAGTGCTAAAGTGAAATGGAATTTGCAGAAGGCTGAGGCTAGCGGAGGTGTAGACGACAGTGGTGTAGACGACAGTGGTGTAGACGACAGTGGTGTAGACGACAGTGGTGAAGACGACGCAGATGATGGGGATGACGAGGAGGACACTGAAGAGGCAAAAGCAGCTCAGTCATTATTGAATGTAAAATATTCACAATTACCAACCTCATCCAAAACTCTGAAAAAATCTGATTCCAAAGAAGAAGAACGTGAGGGTGCAACATCTAAAGTTGATACAGGACCTGAAGTGCGTAAAGCGATACTTAAACATCAGGATGCAGCTAAAAGTGTCAAAGCTTTGTCCCTAGAGGATGATGACGTCGTCGAGGAAAGGGGACGCTGCAGAGGTGAACTTGTACCGGACGGGCAAGGCCAGCCTGTCACATCTACAGTGTTGGGTGAAGAAGCCTCTATGTACCCGTTGTTGGCAAAGGGTGAAAATCTACAGTATGTACCGTGGCCTACAATGGACCTTGAAGGGTTAATTCAGAGGTTACCATGCATTCACGATGGTGCGGGCAAATGGGTGTCAGCTTTTGAGGAAGAGGCAATAGCCACGATTTTGGCTATGGGTGACATCAAAGCGCTGTGTGGAAAAATTGTGGGAATTACTGAAATGCAAGAAATTTTGCAAGCTGCAGGACTCCAACAGTACGTGGGGACACAAGTGCATGACGGAGATATTTTCAACAGACATCGCAATGTGCTCTGGGCTGAACTGAGAAGGCGATATCCGACCAGAATCCAGCCTGACAGCATTGTCATATCTCCAATCAAGGCTGATGAGAGTCCACAAGCATATGTCCACAACACCAGAAAAGAATGGATTAGACAAACTGGCGCACGGCCAGATCAGGATGTTTTCCACGATGTGGCCCTGAGGAAAATAATTGCTGATGGGCTACCACTTGAGGTCCGAAGCAGACTAAATGAAGCTGTGGGACTGTATACAATGACATTCAATCATTGTATGGACCACGTGGTTGACACGGTCATTAAAACCAGAGCTAAGAATCTCCGCCAGAAACAGGTAGATGAAGAAGCCTTGCGAAAATGGACTCAACAACAATTAACGGATGGAAAGAAGAAAATGCAGGCAGTTGTGGTTGCAGTTCCTCCAACGCCTCCTCCGCCCACACAGGTAGCTGCTCCCCCACAGATAATATATATGCAATCTGGGGGAATGAGAGAACCCCGCCCTAACAGGGGGCGTGGTGGACAAGGGGGGTGGGGAGGTAGGAGATGGAGTGACAGTGGGTACAGATGCCATAAACTGTGGAAGACTGGGGCACATACGTCGTAACTGCCGATTTCCCCAATTCGCCGGACCAGAGATGACGGGTCATGGGTAGAATAGTCAACCACAGGGGGGTCAGGGACCAGTTAATCCCTGGCAGGGAGCCCCAGCCGGATACTAGGGACACCCTGAGAATCCAGATGGGAGACGTCAGTTGGTGACGACGACCCAACCTGACAACGAACCGTTGCTGCAGGTTCGATTAGCAGGTAAAAGTATACATATGATGGCGGACTCTGGTGCTGCTTACACCTGTGTTGGTCGAGTTGACTCGCAGCATCTCCCAAGATCTGGACAGTATGTTCGTATCGTTGGATTCTCAGGGATGAAACAGTTAATACCAACTTCAAAATGTGTGCCTTTGGAGTTCCAAGGGAAAACCATTGCATTACCAGTTTTAATTTCGGATTAAACATCAATCAACTTAATGGGACGAGATGCACTGTGCAAATTGAACTGTGTCATTTTGTGTACTCCAGGAGGAATAATTGTGGATGTGGGACATTTTCAAATGAACATCCAACCATTAATGAATTCAGTCCAAGAATGGAAAGACTTTATTAAAGCCAACGTGCCAGAAGCAACTGTCCCTACTTGTCAGCCCCATTGCACCTTACTGTTTTGGTGTTTTGCACCTTACCTTACAAATTTGAAGAACAGGCTCATCCAGCTGATTGGGTCAGTGCTCAACCCGAAAAAGTCGACCTTCAATCAGGAGCAATTATATTGGGGAAACAAGGGGTGGCAATGGAAATAATTGGGAATCCATATTTGACACAGGAATTTAAGATGAAAAATAGTTTACCACATGTCACGCTAATGGTTAATCCTGGATACGAAGCGAAACATCTAGGAGCAATAATGGTCGAAGCCAAAAAAGTAAATTATGTGGCAACGAAAAACAAAAACATTTGGATAAGTGACGACCAATCATTCATAAAAATATCAATTTCAGCATCCGGATGGGCTCAACCACAAGCAGTTAGGCTGCCATGTCAATTTGTATGGAGTGTGCAACATGCAGATTTGGAAAAAGAAATGTTGGCAACGGTGCAGACGGGAGTGTGGTCAAAACATGACACTGATGTTGGGTTGGTTAAGTCAGCCCAACCGGTAGATTTTAAACTAAAACCAGGATGTCGACCACCCTGGAAACCTCAATATCCGCTAAAACCTGAGGTGGAGGCAGGAATTGAGGAGACAATTAATGGACTGTTGGCAGGGGAGTGCTGGTGATTGAACCTGATCCAATTAGTAATACACCATTGTCACCGGTACTAAAAGTGGATAAGAAGAACTATCGATTAGTCCATGATTTGCGTGCGTTAAATGAGGTGCTTGAAGATTTAGCAGTGGAAGTTCCAAATCCACATACGTTGTTGGCAAATGTTCCATCTGATGCGAAATGGTTCACGGTTGTTGACCTGTGTTCAGCATTCTTTAGTGTTCCATTGAGTCCACAATTTGGTCAACTCATGGGATTTACTTACAAAAATAAACACTATCGCTATGCAAGATTGGCCCAAGGCCTAAAGTATAGTCCTCATGTGTTTAACCAGGTGCTGAAAGCTGATATGGCCGATCTGGCTGGTAAAGTCACCAGTACGGTCATTCAGTATGTGGATGACATTCTTTTGTGTGCACCAGATTTGGAAACATGTCATAAAGACTCAGTTACACTTCTTACAATGCTGGCTGAGAAGGTACATAAAGTGTCATTGAAAAAATTACAGTACTGTAAAGATGAAGTAGAGTACTTAGGGAGGTTAATAAAAGACGGAACACGAGCTGTTTCTCCCTCCCAATTGGAGGCAGTTTCAAAAGCACCAAAAGCAACCACAGTTAAGGAACTGATGACATTTTTGGGTATGACAGGTTTCAGTTCAGAATGGATTGATGGATACTCGACAATTGTCCAACCCCTCCGTAACATGATCAAAGACAAAGGAGCTGAAAATTTACAGAGTAAACTAAATTGGACACCAGAGGGGTCAGTGGCATTTGAGACCATCAAAACCTTACTGCAGCAGGCTCCAGCCTTAGCTCTTCCAAATTATGACAAGCCATTTCAGTTGTTTGTTTCATGTCACTTAGGACATGCAGTGGGAGTTTTGACACAAAATACAGGAGTAGGGACCCATGCACAGCCTATAGCGTATTACTCAGTGGGGTTGTCACCGGTAGAGTTGGGACTGCCAAGTTGCTATCAACATCTAGCTGCAGCCCACTTAATGTATGAAAAAGCTTCAACAATTACTATGGCTTATCCAGTGGAAATTTTGTCACATCACAAACTAATAAATTTGATTGAAAGAGGAACATTTGTTTTGACGATGCCAAGGTTAACTGATTACCATCGTTTGTGTGAATACCCAGATGTGACGATGCGCGTGTGCAAAGTAAAGAATCCAGCAGATTCTATTCCACTCCCATTTGAAGGGGAAGCACACGATTGCGAGGCGGAATCGGAAAAATATGCAAAATTACAATCAGACCTAAAAGCAACAGAGCTAGAAAAGGCAGACTTAACATTGTTTGTGGATGGATCTTGCTATAGGAATGAGGTAGGACTTAAAGCAGTAGTTGAATGCAAGGAAGGAGAAATTGTGGTGATTGAAGCGAAAGAGTGTGAGCAACCGTGTTCTAGTCAGCTCGCTGAGCTGATGGCATTAACATGAGCGTGTGAATGGGTGGAAGAACGTGATGTTAATATTTATACTGATTCAGCTTATGCGCATGGTGTGTGTCATCTTTTTGGGGCAGCTTGGAAAGGAAGAGTTATAATTGGTCCTAAAAATGCGAGAGACTCCCTACCTGACCACATAGTTACTCTGGACAGCTTAAGTGTAACACCCAGTGCCACAGTTAAAAATGTAGGAGTTTTATTTGATCCAGATCTTTCATTCAAAATGCACATTAACCAAACTTGCAGAACAGCCTTCTTTCACCTGCCCAACATAGCCAAAATTAGGAATATTCTGTCTAAAACGACTGCAGAAAAATTAATTCATGCATTTGTTACATCACGATTAGATTATTGTAACTCCCTACTTGTAGCGTGTCCTAAATATTCCCTAAAAAGCTTGCAACTGGTTCAAAATGCAGCAGCAAGATTATTAACAGGATCTAATAGAAGAGAACACATCACCCCTGTGCTCGAAACCCTTCATTGGCTACCAGTTGAGTCTAGAATTGAATTTAAAATCCTCCTCCTTACATATAAAGCCATTAATGGTATGGGCCCCTCTTATCTTAAAGATGATCTGGTTCCGTACCAACCCAATAGAACCCTTCGTTCTCAGAATGCAGGTTTATTGAAAGTTCCTAAGGTTTCTAAAAGTACAGTAGGAGCTAGAGCCTTTAGTTATCAGGCCCCTGTCTTATGGAATCAGCTTCCCTTTAATATTAAAGATGCCGACACAGTCTCTACATTTAAAATCAGGCTTAAAACATTCCTGTTCGAGAAAGCCTATGATCAGGTTAGTTAAAAAATTATGTGGTGTATGAGTCACAGTTCAGTTTAGACTGCCCTAGGAGTTAGAATGCTGGGGAAGTACAGTACACTGAGTTCCTTCTTTCTTCTCTTTCTCTCCCTCACACCTGTTTCTGTAACTTTTACAACCTATCTTTCATACCAAGTCTGTTCATGACTAGTCACCTGGTGTCCCCCCCCCCCCCCCCCCCCCCCCCCCTCTGGGGGGAGTGGTGGTTTTCCTGACAGTGTCTGCACGGGAGCCATGGACGACAGGATCTGCAGTTTCTCGCCTGTGCCGACCTGTGACCCCGGACCACTGCCCCTGCCTGTCTGGACCAGCCCCCCTTCCTGCATCTATATATGGACGTTCATCTATAGCCTGTCCGTCCATGGGAGTGGATCTCTCCTTCAATGTGGTTCTCCTCGAGATTTCTTCTTTTTCCCACTGGGTTTTGAAGTTTTTTCTTGCCGAGAAGGAGGGTCTAAGGACAGGGGATGCTTGGGGACTTTTTTCATGTATCTCTGTAGTTGATTGTGTTTTTGTAAAGCCCTTTGAGACGACTTTATTGTGATTTAGGGCTTTATAAATAAAATTGAATTGAATTGAAGAGGATTCAGGAAAACGGATGGCTCTCCCATCCAACATCTAAAGCACATTTTGAGACTGCTGGAAACAATGATGAAGCCTAGAACTCTGGCTATCATTAAATGTCCGGCACATCAGAAGAATGACTCCATGGTTGCAAAGGGGAACGCTGCGGCTGATGAAGCAGCTAAAAAAGTGATTCTGCAAGGGACGAAAGCCATAATGGTGAACCATGCAGTGGAGCAAGAAGAACAACTGACTGCGAAAGACTTGGTGGCAATGCAAGAAGAAGTCTCGGAAGCAGAACGTCAATTGTGGCTTCAATGAGGAGCATCAAAGGACGGTGAAGGAATCTGGAGAAACCATGAAGGGTTGGTGGTAGTGCCAAACGGCTTACTGCCATTGTTGATTAATGAGGCTCATGGAATAAGTCATGAGTGTCGAACAGAGGTGTTGAGAAAAATCAAGGAATGGAATTTTTGGGCTCCTAAGTTATACAACAACATGTTGATGGTGTGATAGGACGGTGTGAAATGTGTCTGACAAGCAACATTCGAAGGGGTCAAATGCCACCTGCAGGGCACATACCTGTACCAGAAGGGCCGTTTGTAGAATTAACTATGGAGTACATTGATATGATACGGTCGGTGCAGGGAAAAAGATATGTGTTGGTGATAATTGATAACTTTAGCAGATGGGTGGAGGCGTAGCCTTCAAAGCAGAAGAATGCGGAAACTGTGGCTAAATTCTTATGTGAAGTGGTGCCAAGGTTTGGTATCCCAGCACGGATCAGTTCAGACAATGGAAAGGAGTTTGTGGACAAAACAGTGAAATGCATGCTGCAGAAATTAGGCATTAAACAAAGGTTTGGGTGTGTTTATCATCCTCAGCGTCAGGGAATGGTTGAAAGGGTGAATGGGACCCTGAAAAACAAATTATTTAAAATTTGCATGGGCACAGGCTTAAACTGGGTAGATGCACTACCACTTGCACTAATGGCTTACAGAAGCAGCGCTCACAGAGATCTGAAACTAACCCCGCATGAAGCATTGACAGGCCGGCCGATGCCTTCGCCAATTTACAAAGCTGCTAAAGGTGCTTCGCTTGATGTTCTGACAAATGACATGAAATTGTATGTTAAACAAATGACTAACATCCACAGGAGCATATCTGCTCGTGTTGTTTCTTTACAGAAAAAGGAGGAGCACGAGGTGGTGAAGCCAGTGCTGGTGCCTGGTAACCTGGTATACGTAAAAGTGTTCAGACGGAAGTGGAACACTCCCAGAAGAGAAGGACCATACGAGGTCATAAAGGCCACATCAACAGCTGTTCAGGTGAAGGGGTCACCAACCTGGTACCATCTTAACCACTGTGTGAAGGCTCCTGCCAGGGTTCCAGAAGATGACGATAAAGAGAGTGTGCTGCAAGGGAAGTCTCCCTTGCAAGGGGGGAATGATTCTCCTCATTCTGGGAATGACGGGAGTATTGACAGTGATACAGAAGAATTCCCGTACATTAAATTCCCAGAGGGGGGAAGTTGTGCAAAGAATTAGAAGAGCTGTAAAAGATTGGCCTGGGGAGGAATGGACCACCACAAGTGTGGGGACATGGAATTATGAGATAGATCAGGTATGGATGACAGAAGTGCCAAAACTGATATGGACAAAAAAGACAGTTGGTGTGGACCTGTATGTATTTTACCGAGCCGATGGACTAGAACAGCGTCAGTGTGGAGTGACGTGGAATAGTGGGTGGTTTGCAGTTGCTAGAGATAATTGGGGACAATGACCTGTGTTATGAGAATACGGGAACAAAATATGAAGCCTGTAGCCTGGCAAATTAATGTGTGGTTTCGTAATCCATTAGCAAATGAGGGAAGAGATTACTCAATAGGTTGGTCTATAGTTTATAAAGATGCAAGACCCCCGGGGTATCCAGGAGTGGAAGGAAATGTACTTCTATGGCCCCCGTATCGGCAGTGAAAGAAAAACCCGAGCAGGTAATCACCCCGAAGTCGGGGGTTCCAACTCGTTTGCCGACGAAGACAACGACGCCCACTCCAAAGCCAACTACACCAACCACATCTACTTTGAAGCCCACTACACCAACCACACCTACTTTGAAGCCCACTACACCAACCACACCTACTTTAAAGCCAACTACAACAACGACATCGACAATTGGAGCACTTATGAAAACGACTATGACGACTAAGGTTCCAGACATAACTACTACAACTGTACCAATTACTACTACAACTATGGCTCTAGTTACAACCAGACGGGCGACTGATGTTCGAACAACACTAAAACCTTTAGGTATTACCACTAAAATCCCTGGTCCGGTTATTATCCCATTAAAGGACGTGACTAAGACAGACCGTAAAATAGATGACCTGACGACCACAGTCACATCTGTAATAAAGAAAAAAGAAGAGGCAGTACTTAGTTCAGCAGTCATCTCTAAAGTTAAGACTGTAGCGATGAGTGAGGAAAAAAGGCAAAGATGTGAGATGAATAGAAGTGAGATAGAGGAGACACCATTTGTTTACAAAAATAGTAGTATTGTAGAATGGTTTCAGAAGACAGTTGCAGAATTAGGAGATGCAGCTGGAGAGTTTGTGGATAAGGTAAAAAAGGTAGTCGTTCAGATGAATGAGGAGGAAGAGGTTGAGAAGGAAATTGAGATTAGGACTGGACCAGGAGCTAATGGCTGGTATCGGTGCATAGAGTATGCAGGAATTCTTAATGGAAAGACAGATTGTTATATTTGTATTAAGGCGAAGTCAGATAGATTTTTTCTTCTGAATACAGTGTTTAGTTGGAAGGAATGTGCAGCTACTTCTCTACAGGCAGGTAGTGATGATTTGCAGTGGTGTAGAGCAGAGTGTTTGTTATATTTAGGATCACCTAGGTATGTCAATTTCACTCTGTATAAGCAAGGTGGTAAAACCAATGAACGGAGGTGTGTAGAATTAGATGACAGAATAAGCCGAAGGAGTGCTGAATTAGGAATGCCTAGAGGAGTGCCATTGATTCCTGTTGGTCAGTTTGAATGCAAAGAGAGGATTGGCAGAGCGTATTTAGGGAAAATTAATAGTGCTAAATGTGAGTTTAAATGGAGTGTGAACGTTAATTGTTCCAAAGCAACTCTAAAACCTGCAGTACAACTTAAGGGTCCAGGTATAAGACCAGTGTATGTACCGGGATGTCCTTATCATGATCAGAAAATAGCTGTGGCTGATCAATATTGGTGGTGAGGTCATCCCCTGGGGAGTTAGAGGTTTGTAGCTCAATGATTGATTATTGATTCACTTTGTTGTATTTTTATAATAAATGATTAACCTTTTATATCTGGTTTTGATATTTTTGAGTCGTCTCAACGGGGAAATCCTGGCACCGTGAGTGATCTAACCACGACATGTTTTTTAAAAACAGCATGCCATAGCAACATGCTACTCTTTTAAATGTGGATTTTAGCCACCATAAACCATTCCATGTCGTCTTGCCTGAGGATATTCGACATGTGGACAGCCTGCGCTGGGATACAAATCACCAACCTCTCGGTCACTGGGCAACCCCCTCTACCAATTGAGCCACAGCTGCCCCCAGAACAGAGTGGGCATATCCCCCCGCTCAGACAAGAAGCATGTAGCATAATGTCACTGCTTCAATGTGCAGATGAGAATGTCCAGGAACCGATATAGGGACTGATGTAACCGGTTCTTTCACAGAACCGGTTCCGGGTCCCAACCCTACTGTTGAAATGATGCAGGATCACTGATGTTTCTTTTCCCCTGAAACCCTTTCAGCTTCCCACTCAAGCCTAACAAATAATTTTGAGGATATCCAGTTTGAAAATTGTGATCCAAGATCAAGGGCAAGGCTTTTTGTAAATTAATAGCTCTGAATTATACATAACAATGTGAAAATGCAACAGAACACACAAAAAGCTGTCATCTAATTTGAGCCCCTGAATCTAAGTGGACTTTGTGTCCAGTGGTGAATGATGTAGGTTTCTCATCGTAAGGACGGGTCAGAAGATGTAGTGAGGCCTGAATGGCATCAAAGGACCCAAATGACCTCTGTGAGCTGAAGCACCAGTGCTCAGGGTCTCTACACAGGCTACCTTTAATCTCCCCCTGCTCTGTGCAAAGCACTTGGTTATCCAGAGTATTAGAGAAAGGAAAGAGTGTCTCATTTTTATCTGTTCCTCTCTTTAAAAAAAACACTTCACCCTCTTTCACTCCTCTCCAGCTTTTCCTCCTCCTTTCTACTTGGTTCTATCCAGTGGATACGCTTATAGGAGCTGCTGCTGAAGAGGAACCGACACCAAGAGGGGACACACAAAGCGGTAGAGGGTTATTACTGCTGAAAAGATGGGCTGAAGAAAACGAGACGGTGGAAGTGGAAGATGAAAACATAAAAGGCTGTCTGGGTGAGAAAAGAGAGATGGTAAAAGAGAGAAAAGGCTCATCATTTTGCTCTCCATCTCGTCACACAGAGCTATAAAAGAGAGATGAAATCCGAGGGCTGTCAGGTAAAAGAGAGTAAAACCTTTGCTTTCCAGCTGAAATGGACCGAGGAGAGAAATGGAGAGGAGAGGCAGAGCGGCCTGCATCACTTCTCCTTCACTGCAAAAGCTCTCCACTGTCAAGAGAACAAAAACATCTTGCATCAGGATTTTGCAGAGCGAGCTTTTCAAAGTGAAGCCTTTTCCAGGAGCACAGTCAGCTTTTAGCCAACACAGAGGGAAAGTGTTTTTATGATTCAGGTGAAATCGCTCCGAGACATTTTGACTTTTTTTTTCCCACAGAAATACATTTCATTCCAATTTACACATATAGTAAATTGAGCCACAGTGACATGTGCTTTTGTCTTGATGATGTGTTAAGTAGAGCTCCAGCTATCTATTACACCGTACAACAAAATTTTACTAAATATTTTTTACAGGTACGCTTTGCTGTGGTTTTAGTCAATCGTGGTAGGTAGAATTCAAATTTGTTATTCTGTTTTCACAATTATATATAATACAATGGACTGTACTTATATAGTGCTTTTCCACCTTCATGGTGCTCAAAGGGCTTCACATTAGCCTCACATTCACCAGTAGGTTTCTAAGGTTCTGTCAATTCTACTGGGAGTGTAACTCAGGGTTCAGTGTCTTACCCAAGGACACTTGGACATGTGGACAGCCAGAGCTGCCAACCTTGCAGTCATTGGATGGCCCGCTCTACCAACATACCAATATCTAATCTGGTAGCACCCAAGTTGCCATATCCACTTTAGTGTCAAAATAAGCCATATAGAGCCATTTAACATCACTATTTATGGGGCAACATTTCCTTTTTGTGATATATTCGTGACAAATATCACAAAAGTTGTCAGGATCATTATTGCAGCAGAGATGAAGATGCCATCACAGTTATAAATCTGGAAGAAAAAAAAGATTAGATGTGTAGAATGCAACAACAGTTCAGAATTAATAAACATTGTCTTATTATGACATAAGACAATGAAAAACAACTCATTTATTCATTATTTGTTTCCAAAAACAAAATGAAAAAACAGAGAGTGATGTGTTGTTTATAAATGATACCGGTAATATAACTCAAATACATAAAAAGCATAAACACAAACTCCAAATTTGTGTTTTTTTTTTTCAAAAACTCCCTTTATAAGGCAAAAAAATAACTCAATTTTTGAAATCCTCATCAAATTCCAGTTCAGATACATGTATCACATGATATGTAAAAATATTTGTTGTACAACAGTGTTACTTTCTTCATTTCAAGTTTATCAGATCCAGTGAACAGACAAAATAAAAGAAAAATTGTGATACAGACAGGTATTAAAATAACAAATAACTCGCCCTTTATTTGAGAACCTGTGAAACAAAAACCAAGTTAAATGTGTAAAAATATAAAAATAAAAATAACAGAAAACATAACATGTCTGCAATTGAAAAACTTTGGCCTGACTTATGAAAATCTTCACAATATTGACTCACTGATATGTTGACTTGGAAAATGTAAAATGTTTGACACTGAAAAATTAATACTGGAATTAGTTTGTGCAATAGATGTATAAAACAATGTGTGTCTAATGTGTCTAAGAGAAAGAAAAATCAGCCACTTGCCTCTTAGATCCAATCCCAACAAAACTCTTTGAAGAGATTCTGCCCCTAATTATTAGTACTGTCCTAAATATAATTGACACTTCATTAATTACTGGATATGTGCCGCAGTCATTTAAATATGCTTTTATAAAACCAATTCTGAAAAAACCTACCTTAGATCCTGACATTTTAGCCAATTATAGGCCTATATCCAATTTGCCCTTCCTCTCAAAGGTTTTAGAACGAGTAATGGTTAAACAGCTGTTGCAATACTTGCAGGATAACAGCTTATTTGCCCATCATAGCACTGAAACCACGTTAGTTAAAGTTACTAATGACTTATTATTAGCTGCTGACGTCGGATTAATATCAGTCCTGGTGTTATTGGACTTTAGTGCAGCCTTTGACACCATTGACCATACTGTCTTAGAGATTAGATGTCTGCAGAGATTAGAATTGTGATATAGGTATTAAAGGACCAGCCCTCTGCTGGTTTAAATCATATTGATCTAATCGCTACCAATTTGTTAACAATAATCAACAATCATCGCAGTTCTCCAGAGTTAGTTATGGCGTGCCCCAAGGGTCAGTCCTTGGGCCTATTTTGTTTACACTATATATGCTCCCTTTAGGTAACATCATTAGAAATCATGGCATTCATTTTCATTGTTATGCGGATGACACACAGATATATTTATCAATTAAACCTGATCAGACCAGGCAAATAGATAAACTACGTACATGTGTCCAAGACATAAAGACTTGGATGAGTGCCAATTATCTTCTATTGAACCCTGAAAAAACTGAAGTCATTATAATTGGTCCTAAAATTGCGAGAGACTCCCTAACTGACCAGATAGTTGCTCTAGACAAATTAAGTGTAACACCCAGTGCCACAGTTAAAACTTTCAAAGCGCACATTAACCAAATATGTAGAACAGTCTTATTTCACTTGTACAACATAGCCAAAATTAGGAATATTCTGTTTAAAAATAATGCAGAAAAATTAATTCATGCATTTATTACATCTAGATTAGATTATTGTAACTCCTTACTTGTAGCATGTCCTAAATATTCCTAAATATATAAAAGCTTTCAACTGATTCAAAATGCAGAAGCAAGATTATTAACAGGATCAAACAGAAGAGAACACATCATCTCGGTGCTCAAAACCCAACATTGGCTACCAGTGGAGTTGAGAATTAAATTTAAAATCCTCCTCCTTACATATAAAACCATTAATGGTATGGGCCCCTCTTATCTTAAAGATGATCTGGTTCCGTACCAACCCAATAGAACCCTTCGTTCTCAGAATGCAGGTTTATTGAAAGTTCCCCAGGTTTCTAAATGTACAGTAGGAGCTAGAGCTCTTAGTTATCAGGCTCCTATCTTATGGAATCAGCTTTCCTTTAATATTAAAGAGGCTGACACAGTCTCTACATTTAAAATTAGGTTGAAAACATTCCTAATTGAGAAAGACTATGGTCAGGGTTAAAAACAGACTGATGTCACATTTCAGTCTAAGCTGCCCTAGGAGCTAGAATGTTGGGGGAAGTACAGACACTGAGTTCTTTCTCTCTCACTCTCTTTCTCATCTGTTTCTGTCATTTTATAACCTATCTTTCATACCAAGTCTGTTCATGGCTAGTCACCTGGTGTCCCCTTTCCCCCCTCCCCCCTGGGGGAGTGGTGAGTCTCTTGACTGTGTCTGTGTGGGAGCCATGCACAACAGGATCTACAGTAACTTGCCTGTGCTGACTTGTGACCCTGGACCCCCGCTCTTGCCTGTCTGGTGTCTGGACCAGCCCCCCTCCTTCATTTATAAATGGACGTTTATCTATAGTCTGTCCGTCCATGGGAGTGGATCTCTCCTTCAATGTGGTTCTCTCCAAGATTTCTTCTTTTTCCCACTAGGTTTTGAAGTATCTTATTGCTGAGAAGGAGGGTCTAAGGACATGGGATGCTTGGGACTGTTCATATATCTCTGTAATTGATTGTGTTTCTGTAAAGCCCTGTGAGACGACTTTGTTGGGATTTGGGCTTTATAAATGAATTAAATTGAATTGAAAGAAATAACACAATGAGAAATCATTAAAAATGTTTAGATGGCATGTCAGTTGATGTCATGCCTTTTATAGTGAACAAGAAATACATGTGAATAACACAATCCAAACAGTGAGATAAGTCTAATAAAGAGGTTGGATTATGATTTATTTAAGAGAAAACATGCCAAGGTAGTCAAAAGGATGTGTTTCAGGTATATTATACATTAGGCCAAACAAAATAATATATGTGGTTCCCATCACATGGATAGGAAAAATTGGGTAGGTAGGTCGGTCATCCATATTTTATTTTATTTACAATTTTATATACCCATCTTCTAAAAAGAAGCTCCAAAAATTAAGATTTAATAACAGTTATGCTTTCCAGCAGTTAGAAAATCAACACATTGCCTCAGATTTGCCATGTACATGTACATGTATATTTACTGAATGTTTTAAGAGAGCATAAATGAATTTTAGATGATTGAAATACAATAAAATCTGATTTGACATCAACATTTTGTCTTTTATTGATTTTTTTTCAACAAAAATACAGTTTAACTACAAATGTAAATTCTATCCACATCTAAATATTATTTCAATGAAATAAAGGCCCCAATATTGAAGGCTTTAGTGGACATATACAGCTATCTATTTACTGTTCAAGTTATTTCCTCTTGCCATACTGCTGTTTTGTTACTGGCTTCTTGCCATTCCTCACAATCTTGACAGAGCGGGAGTACAGTTTTAAATTTCTTTTTTAGCTCTGGAAGAGGATTTGCATTTGGTTCTCCACACCAGGCACACAAGTCTTTGTGACCAAGAGATGCTCCATAAAGATATGAAACCATCTTCCCAATTAATAAAGAAACGGTGGTGTTTTTGAAACAAACGAAGTGTGAAGTGAGTGGGAAATTAACAGACGATGTACTCTGATTCATCAAGAGGCGAACAGCCAATCAAAACTCGCGCAGCAATCACATGCATTGAGGGTTGTTTTGATGGACATGGACACGATGTATATGGCTCGTCGTTTGTCGCTAGTCATAAATCACGGTGGTCAGACAGGTGACAGATGTTGGTAAACATGAATACAGACTAAATACGGAGAAATAAATTCTCTCATCATCAGTCATGGGAATTTCGAAGATAAGAGTCGGCAGTCGGACGGTTCATTATATTTAATTTATTTTGACAAACTGATAAAATGTCTACATAGTCGGCATTTTCGTTGTAAAAAAATTGGGTCGGTCGGGTGACCGGAACCACACGTATTATTTTGTTTGGCCTTATACATACATTTTTATTCATCTATTCATTTAATTTATTCTTTTGGTCTGTAATTTGGTGTCCTCTCCTGTAGATGCCGCCTTAAACTGCCATCTGTATTGCCTATACCCAGAGCCAGGGCAAACTTTAACATTGCATTATTACTGTAAGATTCACTATGACATTAGGGTCATTTTTACAGGTTTGAGCTAAATATTGATGAAAGTTATTCCTGTTTAGTTCCATTTCTCTCACCCATTTCTCTGCACTCTTGTGTCTCCACTGTGAAGCTGGACAGGAAGTTGAGACTCCAGTGTTTGTTTTTTCAGATGATTCCAAATGATGGTTTAGATGCATTTTCATCTATCCCTGTTTTTTGTCTTAACCATACTGTGCTCTGTCATGTCAGATTTATTATTTATTTATTAAATAATTGCTTGCTATTGAATGCACATTGAGCATGTTGAACTTGTATATGTGAATTGTTGTACTGTTGTGTGTTGTACTTTTGTACTCTCTGTGTTGTCAAAATGGACATGACTGAATGGAAAACTAATTGCTCTCTAGGAACCAATAAAGTATTTTCTTCATAGTGGTTGAGGTGAATGGAGATAAAACACTCGTGCTGGGACCAGGAGACACTAAAGGGAAAGCTGGTGTTGCATTTGCATTTGTGAGCATTGGGGTGAACATTGGGATGCGGATCGTTGTTGCCAGACTAGCGGCATAGTGTGTATGCTTTTCCCCTTTCATGTGAGCGTCAAGGCCTTTACAGCCCATTGTTCCTAACGTGATGTATTTCTGACATACTTCATATTCCCATGTTGTTTTTGATAACCAACTGTTGTATTTTGGCTCCTCAAGCACACTTATCACTGAACTTGCACTTCCCCGTCTGGATTCATGTTCACGTATGCCTGTTCCAACCACTTCCTCTTCATCATCTGTTCTATTCAATGACATAAATGCTGGCTAAAACAACACACTGCCCCCTGCAGTGTGACTCCTGCGCTATTAGACAGACAACAGCTCTATGAAACAGCTGTTTTACATTAACCATAGACAACCCAGATGAAATGTAATACCTCTTATGCGAAATTTTATGCTATACCTTAAAAAAATCCCGAAATATAATACTTTTTAAGGGCTTAAAAACCACATATTGTAAATAAGACTTTTTAAGGATCCGTTAATGACCCTGGTTTATTCAAACTGAAGTAAAACAAAAAAAGGCTCAAATAAAAAATCTTTTCCCAAAGGAATGAAAAATAAAATTGCTGTGTCTGTGTGAATCTGCCTCCTCCATGGGCAACAATATAAAGCAACTGTGCTTAAATTTGACATATTTTCCCCAATATGGACAATAACCCTGTCTACTGGAACACGGAGTAAAATAAGTCCTCAGACTGATACCAGGTTGTTTTAAGCTTATCCTGGACGTGTCTGATGAATAAAACAGCTGTATGTGCACAGGCTTTGGCCCACACAGTGAACACAGTCGACACATGGATGTCTGCCTCTCTCACATACAGACAGAAATCACAACCTTACAGCCAGCACCCCCACAAGAGTGAAAATGAATGCATGAGCCGCCGTGGTGGGAGCAGAACAAGAGAGTGGGAGAGGGAGAAAACAGGGAGACATGACAAGTGTTCTGAGCACTGAGTCACGTTCACACATTCACACACACTGACATGACTATATGATCAGAAATCTTATGGAAACCTGTTTGTGAAGACAACACAGCAGATCCACTCTTTGATCATCATATGTTGATGGTTATTGGCGTTAGATGGTGAGATTTACACAAAGCCACAGATTCCCAGGGTAGTTTGTCTTTTTCTTGGGTATGTGTGGGAGTGTGTGAAATGGGAGTGTGACTGTGTTCTGTGTGTTCTGGTGTGGAGAGGTTTGGCAGAGGGTGCTCATCTTGATCTCTGAGTCTCATCCCTCTCACTATTAGTTCCTAAACCACAGGCTGACCCGTCTGGAAACAAACCTATTAACTCACACCAGCAGCTGCTGTCTCTTTTACACCTTTGGCGTCAGTTTAGCTCCAGTCACACACAGTCAGCTCCTTTCATCTTTGCAGAGTGCAGTGACAAATATATTAGCGATGTGTTTGTAAACCACACATCACCAAATATTACACTTACACCCAGTCCTCCACTCTTCTCTGGTGAACAACAGAGGCATTTGTTTCCTCATTTTCATGATTGTCCTGATCTATCTATCTATCTATCTATCTATCTATCTATCTATCTATCTATCTATCTATCTATCTATCTATCCATCTCTGTCTGTCTGTTTAACCATCCATCCGTCTGTCCATCCATGTTGTGCGTTCACAACTGCTATGCACTTCAGGTTGGATGCTAACTGCATTTCATTGCACTGTACATGAAGTTGGATCTAATGTAATTTAATCTACATTAATCAGATATTTTTGGACCAAATCAGGTCAGCTGTATTTGTTGATGATGTGATCACTGATCCTTATACTGAGCCTTGGTTTCTTTTAATTTTTTTCCTTGCATTTATTATTCCGTTGCAATTTTCAGGGATCTTTTAGCTGTTCCTGTCTGTAATCTTGTTTTTAGAGACTTGTATTTGTGGCACAGGTTGTGATGTAAGTAGCAGTAAATCAGTAAATAACCTCAGCTTGAAACAACACTGTTTTAACTCATGAGCAGGGTGGAAATGTCAGTTGGCCTTATCAACCTGAACACAAATACATCTCATGCTGTGAGTTTTCCTGAGATCACCATGGAATTCAGAAACACACCCAGAAACATTGAAACTCAGAACCTACACTTCTCAGATGAGCCAAGATGCTTGAATAAGTGGAAGTGGTTGCTAAGGTGAGCCAAAAACAACATATCTAACTGGGATCCTAATGGGAGAACACTGGGTCCCAGTCTGAATCAGTCAAATTACTGCACTGACAATGATCAAACTTTTTTCCAACATATTTTTGTGGGTCACCTGTCAGGTACCAGACCCGCTGCAGAACTTTGGTCAGTACTTTTCACTGTGGAATTAGAAAACAAAAACTTTTCAGATGTTTTTGTCTGGTTAAAGAAGTATTATTTCATTCCTGGGGGGAAAATGCAGTTTTACTTCTTATTTTTCTACTTTATTACATTTCAGAAGTTCTACTTTTTTGCTTCTAAATAAGTAAAATAGCTGAAGCAGTATTTCTGCTTTTACAAGAGTACTTTTCACTCAAGTAGCAGTACTTCTACTGAAGTACAGAATGTGAGTACTTTTGCCACCTCTAGCGAGAACTGAGATAAGCCAAATACTCATGGTATATGGACTGAACCCTCCTATAATCCCTGTTAAATCTAGAACCCAGGGCTTTGACTTGGTAACCTTTGATTACTGTATATCCTAGAAGTATTCTGTGTGTAAACCACTCTAATTAGTTACTCACTCATGTCATAACATTAAAATAATCCTAATTATTTTCCAGCATATGCTAAATCAACTGATCTGAGAGGATTCAGGAATTGTCCACCTGTGGTTGTGGCTGCTCAGAGATGTTGTACCAGAAATGTGTCACCTAAAACCCTGTTTAACCAATGGAATCCAAGATTATTTAAAATCCTGATGTCATGTGCTGCAACAAGGCACTACAGGAAACAAGAGCACATTGAGTCACATGTATGAGTAGTGTCATGGTAAGTCCATTTTTAAAGCATAAAACACTCATAAATCACCAATAAAAAAAATATTACTAAATACCCTAAACAGTTTTTTTCATGACTATTTTAATTATTTTATATGAAGAAATCTACAAATCCTTATTTAAAATGGTTAAAAAGTAAAAAAAAATAAAAAATACATTCCTAATTCACTCAGAAAATAATTAGACTTAATTATCACCTCTTGAACCACATTTAATTTATAATTGTCCATTCAACCTTATGTTCATCAACTTTTCAGTATTCATAACTAACATGAACACTTCTAGAATAATTTTGAAATTAAATGTTCAAAGTCTTTTTTAATCAAATATGTTCATGAATAATGAAGCCATTGTTCTTTTATCAATAATTTTTTACATTCATGAAAAAATATAAAAATATATATCCTAACAGGACAAAGTCACTTATGAGTGACAGTACCCCAAAGGTAAATTTTGTAAAGTGAGCATAAAATATTTATTTTAGGACATAATACACTTAATACATTTGTTAAGGAAATGCATTTTTTCTAATGAATTTCCTTAACAAGTCCCATAGGGGGTTAAATTACTTCATTACTGTACTTACATAGATTTTTTTTTTGTAGGTATCTATTTCTGGCAACATTTTACTTATACTTCCTACATTTTCCATAAATATATCTACTTTGTACTCCTGGCATTCTCAGAATTGGCTTGTTACTTTTTCAAACTAAATGGAAGTGACAGTAAATACATGGCTTCAGAGGGAAGATCAGTGGAGGAGAGAAGGAGCACAAGGTCAGTATGGGTCCACTTTTTATCAAATGTCCTACCCGTACCCATAAAGCCGAATACCTTGACCAGATCAAACACATTGTCTATACAGTAACTCACTTTTCAGGACTTTATTTTTTAAACCTTTATAATTTTTTTGGTTCAGTAAGTATTGTTTCATTTCTGTCAAAAAAGCTGTTTTAGTTATTACTGTTGTACGTTAATAATAATGGATTAAATTTATATAACACTTTTCTACGTACACACATACTCAAAGCGCACAGTAGATTCATTATTCATTCACTCGCATATGCTCCCTCTGGTGGTGGTAAGCTACATATGTATCCACAGTTGCCCTGGGGCAGACTGACAGAAGCATAGCTGACATTCAGCCTCTCCCACCACGCATCCAATCACCAGTGTGAGCACTGGAGGCAAGGAGGATGTGGTGTCTTGCTCAAGGACACAACAGCACATGATTAGGACAGAGCAGGATTCAAACCACCAACCCTTCGGTTATTGGATGACCTGTTCTACCAACTGGGCCATTACCATTCCTACATTACAATTGAGAAGTTGTACTTTTTTTTTTACTTAAGTAAATTAGTTGGATCAGTCCTTGTACTTTCATACGAGTATGTTTTTCACACAAGGAGCTGTATTTCTAGCCTAGCCGCACTAGACGCCCCTCACCGCAGCAAATCTAGTAGTATAGTTATGCTCAATGTAACGTGTGGCTAGATTCCCCTGAAAATGGCCAACGAATCACAGTGAAGTATAGAGTCAGAGGGTGGGTGTAACAAAGTGATGCTGTGACAATTCACAGACAAACAAACATAGAAGAATGATGACAGATTGCTGCCAACTGGGTGGCAATTTCCTTTTATCAAAGATGAGTGAAGAATGTCAGAAAATGTCAGCAATCTTTAAATTGTTTTAAAGAAGCGATAAGAGTCATTCAGCTTCTCCGGACTCCTCCGTGAACTTTCCGATGCTCTAACTACACCATCCTAGAGATTAAGTTGATTGGTTATACTACCATCCTATTGCATACAGAGGTTTGAAAGACAACCTTTTAGCCCGCCTCCCCTGCCTACGATGCATGAGTAGACCCATACAGGAAATTAATGGGGATAGCCTGGCTAGGCTACTGTACTTCTACTTAAGTACAGAATGGGAGTACTTTTGCCACCTGCCAACGTAACAGAATGGAGCAGCCAGCTTTATGAGAACTTGCTATTAAAATTGATGAATGGACTGCACTTATATAGTTCTTTTCCACCTTCATGATGCTCAAAGGACTTTACATTGGCCTCACACTCACCCGTATACCAGGAGGTTTCTAAGTTTATGTCAGACCAACTGGGAGCCTAACTTGGGGTTTAGTGTCTTGCTCAAGGACATTTCGACACATGGACAGCCAGAGGCTGGACATGAACCACCAATCCTTCAGTCATTGAATGACCAGCTTTACCAACTAAGCCACAGCCCACTAAAGGTTTAATATTAAGGCACCGTTCTAAATCCCTCTGCACTTCAAAGTGTGTTTTAATTTAACACAATTCTAAAAATACTGTATTGAGCTTCAAACATCACATCTCATAAAAGGGACTAAACATGTGTTGGCCTTTAAACTGAAGTGAACTGGTGCCAGTGTTCTGATCTGAACTGTACACAAACCTCTGAAAACAAGTTATCAAACACATTAACAGCGCCAGTTCCACCACAAGGAAACCGTTTTACAAAAAGACAGTTTTATTGGTTTATTAACAACTGTACATTTGTTTTCAGTGCTGACAGCGTTTTTACTTTGGTGTGGTTTAGGAGGGACAAGTGCTTTGGCCCTTTTGTTTTTCAGGTGGAAATGCTGACGGGATCAGCAGCACAGTGAAGACACCAGAATTATCCATGTAGCATTAATTCAAGTCAGAATGGAAGTCACTCAATCCATTCAGTTGTGGTTTTGTATTTCCATGAACATACTGTTCCTCTGGCCTTACTGAACTTTTTGGGTAACTGAGCTGTCAGAAGTATCTGTGCCTTCTCTGCACAGCCTGACCAAACATATTCCAGGAAAAGTGATAAGATACAGAGGGCATCAGGATTCAGTAGCCCACATCAGACTGTTTGAGTTTAGTCTCTAGCTGACATATCAATGGTGCAATTCAAGATCCAGATTACGTCAAAGTTAGCAGAAAGCACACAGCTGTCCAGTTTGTGCCTGCCGACAGAGGTCCAAGGTGAAGTTAAACATTAAACGTTTCTTATCTCCCATAATCTAACAAGGTAAAACAAACAGGGAGACAGAGCACACACACACACACAGAGCAGTACATTTAGTACATCTTAAAAAGAGTTTCATAGATATTTATAACAATTACATTTACATCCATCCGTTTTTCTTCAGTGGTCCATCCCAGTCTTGGTCTGACCAGACCAGACCACGTGTTCATCATCATGTAAGAGCACAGTGACAAAAAGGCCATTTGAAAAATCACCGCAAAATGTTCTACTTGCGAGTTTTCGTGCTCCTGGTATTTGATTTCTGAAAAGGTCAGCCTGGAGTTTGTGCTTTAAAAATCAGCTGTTAAAAAGTCCTCATCTTATGCTCTCTCATTTCATATTGGGAGAACGAGGCAAAAAATCATCACAAGTACACCCAGGACATGAAAATATATATATATATTTTTATAATATATATAATATATATAAAATGTGTTATTTAATCCGATATGTACACTTTTCACAAGATGCCCAGGGAACAAGGTTCTTATAAATGAAGCGCTGCTTCATAGGGTCACACCTACATATAAAAAAAAAGTTAAATTTGAAATCACAAAAAATGTGCAACCCAAACAAAAACCTCCACAGAAAAGCCACTTTGACCAAAGGCTCCACTTGTTTCCATTTGTAGAATGTCTGCTGTGTCACAGCTACTCCTGCTTCAGACGAACAGTCCAGTCTCAGTTAAAATGCTGAAGCAGATGAAGCCTGTTCTTCTCTAATAGATGACCTCATACACTGTCGCCTTCTTGTCTCCAGATCCTGTCACTATGTATTTGTCATCTGCTGAAATGTCACAGCTCAGGACGGATGAAGACTCCTTTGACTGTAGGACAAAACACAGAAGTCATTATTAATGAACATTTTCAGGATTCAAAAACATTCAGTCACAAATGTCTCTAACTGCTAAAATCAGTTACTGAATTATCCCACGGTGGTGGTGTCCTTATTTATGCCAAACAAATACTCTTATACTGGTTCGGAAATTAGGCTTTTAAAGGCAAAAGGGTTCACTAGATCAATTCCTCTTTTGGACCAAACATTTATTTAGTCTCATCACTGCTGATCCATTTTGCATCATTGGCTATGACTCAAAAATGATATAATTTCTGCAGTTATCCTATGAGGCTAATGCTTTGTGACAACAGTAATTGTGAACCTTCTTTTGAAGTAACAGCGAAACTAGTGACTATTTTAACATTTTCTTCCATCAACATTGTTAGAACTCATTTATCTATGATCCAGATATTACATCCTCTGTCATTTTCAGACTCACCTGGAAAATGCTTGCACCATATGGAGTCCTCCATGCATTCAACAAATTGTCCTTTCCTGTGCTCACAAACCATTTACCTGCACAAACACAAATCACCCCGTCAGCCTGTATTCACACATGTTTAGTGCTGTTGCGAGTTTTGTGTATGAATCTGTTGCAGAACATAAAAAGTAGTGAAACACCATTACTCAAATGAACATAAACTGTACATAATGACAGAGAAAGTGCTCTTTTCCACTCTGATAATTATTTTAATCACCCTCTGATTAATTACCCAACTGACTAGTCGGCTAATGATTTAATTAGTGACATAAGGGCTCTGAAGCAGCCAGTTCTGCAGAGCTGCAGATATGGGATTGTGCTGTGGGGGGTCTTGTCGGGGGGGACATGAATGCCGACATTTCATGTAGAAAAAACAGTGAAACCTCATTTGTCTGAGCCTTGAATTTCAAAGCAGCTGTTGAGCCAACAGGCACAAGCAGCGTCGCAATTGAACGTGTCTGTCTGCACTTCCCTTGTTACATACAGCAACAAGCTTTTCTTCAGTTTATTATGAACCCAACAGTGATGTGATTATGCACTGATTTGACATTTAATTCTTATAAATGACCTGCATTTATCACAACTTCTGAAATGAAACAAGTAGCTAAACAACATTTTAATTACAGTACAAGTTAGAATTTGATCCATTTCATGCCTCATTGTCTCCTGTTGGATTTTAATTCTGTCCCATCACAACCCACACCAACAGGTGTGGGTTATGAGTTTAGATGAGGAATTTACTGGTTTCTTACCACAGTAGGCAAACTTTAGTGACAGAACGCAACTTTCATGTAGGTGGAGCTGGTACTTGTCGGGCTTGGTGTGGTGTAGAACCTCAACGTTGCTGCTCTCCATGCCCACAGCCAACCATTCCCCAGTGGGACAGTAACCCAAAGAGAAGATCTGCACCAAGAGCAACACCAGAACAGGATGAAGGAAGACACAAATGTATTCAACCACTTCATATATGTGGTGAGTAATGTGCTCACTTATTCAAATATGGAAATACAGACTCCTTCCAATCTACTGAGCAGAGCTGAACCTGTGTTAAATCCTTTTAGCGTTTCTTTTTTTGGAGGGGGTTTGTACGAGAGTTCCAAATAAACAGAGAAAATAACCCTGAAATGAACTGCAGTTATTTCAGATTACTTACTTTTACTGTATTACAATTTAGGAAATAACCATCAAACATCCTGTGGTTTTTGAACAGAAATGTAATATAATGATCTATTGTTTAGCATACTCATTGTTTTCCAACATCAGATGTCAAATTACATAGAAATGTTTGTAGGTTTTTTTTTGTTGGTCAATTTAAATACATCTCATTTGTTTATAACAATTGGGCAAAGGGGCATTTCATCTTGAGGTGAAATAATTAAAAATGTTTATTGTGATGCTAGTATCAACACAAAAAGTGTTGCTCAGGAGACATGGGCAAAATGACAGAAAATGTCTATATATTTACTTTTCTACATTGGAGCCATCACTTACCCCTTTAAACATTGATGCTTTCACATAAACATTTGTCTTTATTTTATTTTTTCTCCAGTTCTATATCAGTTCCATGTTCAGTTGTTGGTAAGTTTGGATCCAATTGTGTTGGAAGACTGCAGTGCACATGTTTGTAGCTGCCATTGCACTGAACTTGTTTGTTGTTGTCTATATCTAAGGATATTATATATACTTTTATTCTGTTGTTATTATTGTAATTTCTATAAAGCAATTTTTACATATCCTATTAGTTGTATGCATTTTGTGGTTCTTTCAGCTGGTTCTGAAAAAAAAAAACCCAACCCAAATATAATAAAATAAAAGATAAAATGCAAACTTTATTTTTTTGCAGATTCAATTAATAATTTAATCACATTAAAAAAAAAAAAATTAATTGAAAAAATCAATATTCAATTTCATGTGTCTTTTGCCATAGTATGACTGGTTTCCATACAAAACCACTTGGATGCAATGATGATCAATGTTGAATTAGTTTTTTTTTGTCTTTAACTCATGTACCTTTAATATTTATCATGTAACGCACTGTACTATGTCATGGATTTTACACAAAACAAGTCCTGATGACTTGTCATGTTTATGATATATGCTGATTTTGCTTCAGTAATGAGCCACGAAGGTGTTACACGACCCCGTGATAATATAACATGTACCAACATAGAACATAGTTGTATTGTCCTAGAATAATAATGTCTGGTACATGTGAACACGTCAGTGCTACTGTACTACCTGTGAGGTAAAATCATGTTGCTGGAGTTGCCGCCCCTCTCTCAGATCCCAGGAGCGGACAGTGTTGTCTAGTCCTCCGGTCCATAGTTTGGTCCCATCATGGGAGATATCAATGCAGCTGGCACCGTCTGTGTGGCCCTGGAACTGCCTGCAAACACCAGACCACCAATGGTCAGAAATGGAATAGCTCCCACATGGGGTGTCATTGTTCAAATAAAAAAATATTTACAAAAGTACAAGTATTGCTGTGTCAGCCCGTTTGTGACACATAAATTGCTTCCATTTTAGATAAAACCAGATACACAGAGACACTGACCTGACGAGGGTCTGGTTGTGGAGGTCCCACACAGCGATGTTTCCATCCGAACAGCAGGAGAAACAGACCTTGGCGTCGGGGCTGATGGCCAGAGCGTAGCAGGCTGGAGCTGATGAAGTGAGCTCCGCCTTGATGCGTGGCGTCTGCGAAGCCAGATCCCAGATGGTCAGAGTGGAGGCCTCGCCGCCCACTATGAGGGTGCGGCCGTCAGGCAGCAGCTTACAGGAGCGGATGTAATTGTCCCTGTTCTGGAAGAGAAACGGAAGGAAGACGCCATCACAACCTTGACGAGGGGATGCCATCAACGTCACAATATCAGTGGAGACGCACCCTCTCAATCTATTTATCCAATTGTCTCAAAGACTCGTACACACACATACATACAGTTTGGATATTTCCATTTCAAATAAGTTCAGATTTCACATGTTCTGTTGTGTGGGGATATTACTCCAAGTGGAGGGTACCCATTGTCTGGAACCGATTTCCATTTTTGTGAACTTGCCATCCATCCCAAATTGTTCTCCCAATTAAACTTGATCCAGGGAAGATGCACAATAGTCCACAGACTGTTGACATTCCTCTACAAGAAGTCCTTTGTCAGGTGACATTGTGAACTGCAGCGTTGTCCTGTTTTTAAGCCCTGCCATTACCACATATACCCTAGGGCTCTCAGTCATGAGAGATCCCCCCTGCAACATCTCCACATAGCCCAGCACTGTATGACACCTTTGCACAACCTGAAGCTCCATTTTTAACTAGGAAAGAGCACCCCAGATCATGATGGCGCCCCGTCTGTGCTGTGTAGAAAACATCTCAAGTGGGATAGATTTGTCATGCCAGTAAGTTTGGAAGCCATTAAGGCTCTGTCCACACAGGAATGCAACATGGTTTTATTTTTGTACCAGGTAGAAAAAAATATGGCATCCACCTTTGTCGAGTCCAAGACAAGTCCAAGACCAGGACCGGTCGAGACCAAGTCAAGACCGAGTCAAGTCTGAGTCCAGGACAGAAAAAAAAAAACAGTTGTATGTATGACAGTATAGAAGTAAATCATTTTGGGTTATTATATGTTGATCTAAAAGCAAAAACAGTGTCACATCACCCAGGATTTCTATGTAGAACCATTCCCTTTTATATCACATCATCTAATCTAAAAAAACCAGAATGATATAAGGTGATACCTATTGATACAAGTACAACTGATACAAACATCAATCCACTACTATTACGACTGATGGGTACTAGTATTGAGCATTTGAGCAACTAAATTACAATATACTGTAGCTTCAGTCCAGACATACACCAGTATAACCAATATAACAAGTGTATACCTATGGTTGGTTTATGCCTTCACAGGAAAAATAATATTATATCATTTTATTATTTAGATGTGGACTAATTAGAAACACATCTATTTTCCAAAAACATTAAAGTGCAATTTAAAATGTGTTATTTTTATTTCTGAACAAAGTGCAGAGGTTGTTTACGGAGGACACTTGCATGCACGCACACACACACACACACACGTGCGTACACACGTTTACTTTACCCTAAAGTGAATGTTAACGTAAAAGCTGGAGCATTTGTGTAGCTGCTACCCTTTGTAACACAAGTACATTATCAGTAAACAGTATAAGTTGTTTACGGAGGACACAGGAATGCAGACACACACTTTAGCCTAAAGTGAACGTTACAAATGTAATTCACAACAACCAATTGTTTGATTTTTTTTTTAATTATATCTGATGAAACCAGTAATAACAGACATACAGTAAGTCACGAAAACAATGTCAAAAAACACATTACCTCCACTATGTTAGCTAATGTTAATGTTAACCTAACACTTATGAGGCTAAGCAGCACCTAACTCTGCAGTTAACTGACCCAGATGAATGATGCGTTTTTCCTGGAATATTGTAACAAAATAAAGCCGCCAGGACTCGGGCGAGACCAGGACCCATATTTGGCAAGACCAGTGGCTGAGACAAGTCCGAGTCAAATACCAGCAAGTCCGTGACAAGTCTGAGACCATAAAAAGCTTGGACTAGAGTACTACAGCTCTGGTGCAGAGGATTAATGATTAATCAAAGCCACTTTTTAAACAAACACCTAAATTAACACACAAGAAACCTTCAAAAGTCTAATATTTCCTTATGTATTTTAAAGTAGAAAAGAAAAGCTGAAACTCTAGAGCTCTTGATAGAGCTCTAGAGGTTCGTTTCATAGATATTTAATTGTAAATAATTATACTGGCTTGGGATTTAAATAAAGATTCTGACTCACATTTGCACACAAAACTGACTTATGACTTTACAATTATCTGACTATGACCGTGGGTTACCATTACAAAAGCTATAGATGTGAAATATCATAGATGATTTCCAAAGAAGAGTCCAGCTGTGTATCAGTGAACACTTGGGCCGTTCTTTGACTTGAAGTGTTCTGACACTTGAAGTGAACATATGGATGTCTGCTGTAACTAGTTATGAAGACATTGGCGAGACTCCAAGTGAGCAGGAACATGGAGATCAATATGAGTCTGAAAGCCTGTGGTCGAATTAAAACAGCACCCTGATGGCTTTATAAGACCCAATTGCACTCTGGACGTACCTTAAGGCTGTTGGAGGCTGTACAAGTGGAACAGCATGAAGCCACAGTATCAAAATGAGAAATGGGAAGCAGTTGGGAAGAAGTAATGAGCTGGGTAATGGCAGACAGGGTTGGCCAATCAGAACATCATTACTCAGCAGGCCCTTTTTTTCTCACTGAGGATTATTTCAGCACAGCAGCGAGACACGATGCTGAATTATTCACATCTCTATCTATTGGAATCTGGGGAAAAGCTACAGTGGAATATGGTGTCAAGCTACATTTGATGCTCAAGAAAAATCTTAATGAAGGAAAAGAAAGCTCATGAAACATGGCTGTATTATGTTTTTTGTTCCTGGTTGGAAGTCTTACTATTATTTGGAACAACACAGTAATAACATGTGAAACTCGTGTCCTTTTGTCATCACTCATAAGAAACAGTAACTATTTACCAGGCAGTCGAGTTGGGACACGGGACTCTTGCTCCCGGGTTGACTGATGTCCCAGATCTTGACACAGCCCTTGCCACCGGTGTAGACGTGACGTGTGGGGTTGCTGATGGTGACGGCACACACTACTTCCCCGTGGCTCAGTGTGTTGATCTGGCGAGCATGGCGTGGGATGCCCGGTCCGATCAGAGCGTCTGGAGGGAATGGCACAGGCTGCATCTGACCATCTGCGCTCACATGAAAAGAATAAGCCCTGCAGAGAACGGGGGTGGGGTGGGTGGGGGGGGTCAGTTTGTGACTTAACAGACATCTCAGATCAGTCTAACTTCAAAAAATGGTTTAATCCATACTAAAGGCAAAGTAACATGATCATTGGGATCAATTAATTAAAATTTCTCAAAACTTCCAAGTGATTTATGTTTGGCATTGTCATGCGTTTGTCGCCCTTGATTATATTTTTCACTGCATTATTGAGAATAGATGAGGTTTTTCCCTCCCTATACTAAAGTTACTGATCATGTAAATGAATTATAAAAGCTCAGAGAAAATTCAACAGCTATTAGATCAAATCAGAAAAAGTTACTTTTTCAACAGAATCTATCACTGATTAAACATAAACCATGTCTGTCATCATCATTGATGCAACTTCATGGGATTTACTGGTATATAAATGTAGAAGACAGCAGTGCTTCCACTTGCACAAAGGAGCCTCTGAACATTCAAATTGGTCATACTGATGACCATGAAAAGATCAAAAACTGTATGTTACTCCAGTTATTTAGATGTATTGATAGGATTAGTGGATCAACAGGTATTAAACAGTTTAGACCAGTGCATGCTTTGGTTGGCAGTGGATGTTTGAGTCTTTATGAATTAATAACGGTGGAAAAAGTGACAGCTGAACAGAAAATATGTGACTTCAGAATAAGTTGGTCTCTGTCATGTCAGGTTGGCAATGAATGTAATTTAGCTTTTATTTCTCTCAGTTTAAATATTATAAATGTAAAGCACTGGCCTGGTCCGTGTCCATTAACATTCATACATGTGGACTTGTGACTGTTTATGGAAATGGCAGAATTTGAAAACAGGCAGAACAGATACTGAAGTGAGATAATGATATTAAAACTCTTACATATTCTATTTTCAAGTTTGTTTAATAGTTTTGTGCAATATTATTGACGGTGTCATCTTTTGGCTACATGAGGCAGTCTTAATTTATCTGGAAACTGGTACTGGAAATATGGGTTTTTACCTCCGCCAAGGAGGTATTCAATTCGGGTACGTTTGTCTGTCTGTCTGTCTGTCAGCAGGATTATGCAAAAAGTTCTGAATGGATTTTGATGAAACTTTCAGGAATGATAGATAATGGGTCAAGGAAGAACCCATTAGATTTTGATCAATGAAGGTCAAAGGTCAAGGTTGCACTAAAGGTCCACATCTAAAACACATAAGTGGTAATATCTCAGGATTCAGGATCTTCATTCAAAAAAACATGAAATAGAGCAGGGGTCTCCATCTCCGGTCCTCGAGAGCTACTGCCCTGCATGTTTTAGATGTTTCCCTCTTCCAGCACACCTAATTCAAATGATCAGCCTCTCATCACGCTCTGCATAAGACTGAGATTGATCATCTCACGTTCAGACATCAGATGGATCAAATCCTATGGCTCCATCACGTTACGTTTTGACATCATAAGACGCCATATCAAGCCTTGGCAGAGGTCTGCTGTCTCTGACTGCCTTGTTTTTTTACTTTTTTTTTGTTTTCTAAATTGTCATTTAATTTTATAATTTATGGAAATATTATTAATGATGGCAGAGAAATGTATGAGGTTTCTGAATGTTGTCAGTTTAATGAGACAAGTACTAAGGGTTTATTTTTGTATAAGGTTAAAGTAAAGTGAATCTGTCATGCCATTCCCCTCCTTTCTATAGAAGGTTTGTATTTTTCAGTGTTGATGCTCACATCGTCACATTACATTCATGATGTTGTTTGTTAGAACAGATACTTACGGTTTCCCTCCTGAAATGGAAGTGAGGCTAGCAGGCAGACCTGGAGGTCTCATGTGTGGATGAGGGTCAAACCCTGCCTGCACAAGCAGAAGCCAAGTATGAGTTAACCAGCATCTTAACGTGAATCCTAAAAACAAAAATTACACTAAGCTAATATTCAAATTGCAGACTATGTGTCTCTTTATCCGCCAACACCCTGAGGAGCCCTCCTAAGATTGTTTCCAGGCAAATCCGTAAAAAAAAAGCACAGATTCAGTTTCTTTGCATACAGACGAGCCTTCTACAAGGCTACAACATCCCACTCGCTAATGCTAATGAAAGCCTGGGAGATTTTCAAACATGGAGATGCATTTCAGGGTGAGTGTTTTTTTAAAGCCTTTAGAATGCTAACTAACTCACATCAAAGTAAAGGAGCGAGGCTGTCTTTGTAGTTTCTCATTATGTACACACAACAAGCTGCAGCCAGCCAAGCAGAAATATTCAGTGTCGTCAAGAAGATAGAGGATGTTTCTCAAAGTCGTTTGCAAAAAGTCTTTACAAATGGCAGTTGAGGTGGATAAATCAGACAGAGAGGGCTTGTTGTGTCAAATGGATGGAGGAAAAATTTCTGAATACATGATTGGAGAAATCCACATTCTGTATAAATTACTTACGATTGATGGGCGTCCGTACGCAGCTGCTGCTGCAGCACTCATCTGAGGTGAAATGAGACCTGGATAAATGCCGGGGCTGGTCAGGGAACCATTCATTTCATGGTGACCCATCATAGCAAACGGCGTGGCGTATGAGCCAGCGATGGACAGAGGTGTACGTACAGCAGGAGCAGCTGCACAACACAAAACATTTCACTCAATTTTAGAAACTTTAGCACTTCTTACACTCAAATATTTGTCATTCATCTCATGGTCTGGAAAAATAGGAAAACTGATTCAACTTCTTTACCCAAGCAAAACCACAAATGTACACGCTGTAAAATTAGTGACAGCAGTGACACAGTGACAGCAGGAAATATTTTTCTATTCCTAGTGGTTCTTGATCCATGTTGTCTCCTAGTCTCAGACTCATTAAAGAGATGAGACCTTTTGTTCAAGGTTCAGTCTCCATCTGTCACACATGACGTATAGCTCTTTATATACCAAGGTTAATCTTTTCCATTATAGTTCATTCCACAGAGGCTAAAATCTTCCAATATTACAGATTCTTCCAATATCATGATGCTAGTGTTGCACCGACCGATCGGCTGCTGATCATAATCAGCCTATATTGCCTAAAAATAGCCTGATTGGAAAAATGTGCAGATCAAAAAGCCAATCATGTAAGGTAAATTGCTACAGAACAGGTTATAGAACAGGTGCATCTCATTTTGACTGTTTCTGTACTTTTTACAAAATTTGGTAGAGCAGGTCATCCAATGACTGAAAGTTTGGCGGTTCATGTCCTTGGGCAAAACACTGAACCTTGACTTCGGCTCCCAGTAGGGCTGACAGAACCATAGAAACCGACTGGTGTCTGAGTATGTGTGTGAATGGGTGAATGTGAAGCTAATGTAAAGTGCTTTGAGCAGCATGAAGGTGGAAAAGCACTATATAAGTGCAGTCCATTTACCATTTCAATGTCACTTCGTCAAAGCGGACTCAGAGCTTAGAGGTTTTGCTAACTGGTGAGTATTACCATCTGTTAGCATGTAGCCTCACATGTTGTAATTATTTTTAGCAACTGTACCAAGGTAGTGTAATTATTAGGATACAACTGCTTCACATATTTAGGCGGTCGCCTGTGCACGGATGCTCAGAACATTTCAGTCTTCTCCCATCCTTGTTTATTGATTGATCTAGTTAACACTTGAGTTAAAGTGTTAAATGAGTTCTCAGGAGTTACTGAGACATTATTTAAGGTAAATGTGCTGCTGCAAATCCGTCCTAAAAGCTGCTGTGAAGGAGGAGAATCACAACAAAACTGGAAACCATAATAAAAACAAAGTAATCCCAAACCGTTTATTTTTGGTCTCACTCACTGCTTTGCTTTGCTCCATTGTATGTTCAGAATTAAGAATATTTAGAATAATTCACACATATAGAACACTCACCAATGATTCATCAGAAGTTAAAGGGTTTTAAAAAATGGAATTCATCTGATTAATCGATGAAAAAAAAAATTCGACAGAATACTCAATTACAAAAATATTTGATACTTGGAGCCCTAGATGCTACTATCAAATAATTGCATCTAGGGCTGCAACTATCCATATCTAAATGAAAGGTATGGACATTTTAATTTTGTGATTGGCAGTGATCGGCAATCAGCAGATCAAATTTTTTGGTGATCTGGCCAAAAAATGCTGATCAGTGGATCACTACATGATACAAGATCATGATTAACACTACTACAAATGCATTAAAATGAAATTTTGGTTAGGAAATGTAAGAGGTGGAAGGTTAACATATCAGTGTTTAGCTATAGGTCAATAAATCTTTACCTTCCGTAATGTCCAATAGTGATTCGTACAATTGTACTTCTTTTGTTTCCCCACATATAAGAAATGTGGAAATGGCAGACTTGACCTGACTCATCTGCAGAACAAAGGGCTTGTATGTCACTTCTGAAAATACCTCAGTATTTCATCACATCAAGATTGTATTATATGGTTGAGACTGTTTTTCTCAAAAGATGTTCCTGATGTTAAGAATCTGAGAAATTTCCTCTTTCCTTCCTGGCAGAAATATGTTGGGACAGTAATTTGTCTCTGATGTTTTTCTGCTGTTATGGAAACAATTCAACAACAAACGTCAGCAGACAAAAGTCTCATTACTGTTAAAAAAGTTTTATCTATAAGTAAATTCCACTTCCACTCAAATGAGTAATTTGTGTTGAGTAATTCAGGCTTTTAAAATGAAATTTAAGCCCCCTTATAAGACATTAGAAATGTACTTTAATTCTAATTTCATGTACGTAAGACCAATACTAAATCCACTGTTGCATAGCCTATATGACTTATTGACTTGCTGTGTCTCATTTTAATTAAAAGGTCTTACTTTGAGTATTTTCTTGCAAAAGATGCAGTACAATTCAGATTTGTTACTAACTAAAGGATGTTTTTCCAATACATTCAGGTGCCATCATACAGACCAGCAATGGTCCAATGTCTACGTGCTGTTCATTCCACTCAACCTTCTGTCTTCTGTTTGATTATCAATAACCTTGTGTTTTCTTTGAATCATTCAGACCAAGCTTCTTTTTTTTTTTTTAAATCAGGGACTGCAACAATTAATCTTG
This sequence comes from Siphamia tubifer, assembly GCA_020466265.1. Classification (NCBI taxonomy): domain Eukaryota; kingdom Metazoa; phylum Chordata; class Actinopteri; order Kurtiformes; family Apogonidae; genus Siphamia; species Siphamia tubifer. Next base: position 19,621,566 of record CM035785.1, read on the forward strand.
AAAACTCAGAAAGGGAGCGGGCTGATGACGAAAGCTGTCTGAGTTGCTCCACAGCCAGATTTAATTACCCCCCATTAACCTGATTTAAAGGTACCTTCTAAAAGGTACCTTTTTTGTTGAGGAGACACAAAGTGTAACCTTGGCATGTAACAAACTTTCTGGAAGTGGTGACAAATTGTGAAACATTATTGACTGCACATTGATTTTGTTGTTTTTAACAGCCAAATAAATACATCTATAAAAAAATCACATATATATAAAAGCAAGACTTAAGTTATAATATTGCTTAATAACAGAAATGTTAGTGTCATAATCCAATCATTATAAAAGCTCAAGAGTCAGACTAAAATTTTAACATAAGTTCCACAGATGGTGATTATTTTTCCATCCCTACATGATGTTGGCATTAAAGACTTCAGTTACCTAATGCCTCCATGCCAGGTGGTTTGCCCATCGTCAGCGGCCGCAGTCCTGGAGTGGTGCTGGTTCCTGGTGTGGGAGCCTCATTTCTGGGTGTGGGTGTGTTGGATTTCAGACTTGGTGTGGATGACTTGTCATTCTGAAACAGAGATGCACTTTAATAACACATTGTGTATCCTCTTACAGAAAGTTGCAAGCTGTAAAATGAAACACATCCTGTAGTTTTGTTTGCCATAGGGGGTGAGGGGGGAATCCCCTGAGTCAGAAATACCCTTGGTGACAGGAAAATCCAGAGTGACAATCTAAGTGGACAGCTCAAGGTAATCCAATCTAACAGTGACACTTCATTACAGCCACAGGGAGTGTTTTTGAAGGGGTGGAGGTGGGGGGTACACAACCTTTTCTTAGAAGTCAAGCTTGTTAAGACTGGCCTGACAAACCTCTCATAATTAGCCCATCTATTTCTTACTCTACAGATCATATTGAAGGAAACAGGGTTCAGCCTGGTGATACTCATTAATGAGGGCTGGAGAGAAACAGGGAATCATGGGAGGTAGCAACAGTGAAGGATGATTTATGGTGGACTACAAATCTATCCTAGTAAAATGTGCAAAGCATTAAGCTAAATTTAACCATTCTGCCTGCTTTGTCTGCAGTGTGAAAAAGTATGTTCATACTGCAAGCTTCAGTGCTCAGTTTGGGTGTATTGTTACCCCGAGAGGGGTATTGTTTTTGGTTTGATTTGTGCATTTGTTACTTTGTTTTGGTTGTCACCATCTTTACGCAAAAACTACTGGACCAATTTCTATGACATTTTCAGGAAAGGTGTAGGTGGTCCAGAATAGATTCCATTAAATTTTGATGAACAAAGTTCACAGTCACCAAAAATGTGCTTTGTCAATGACAAATCAGGTCAAATGTAGGAAGTGGGGTTTGCTGTGCCAGGCAACACTTGATCAGACTTAAGATTTTTCTTTGGTTGTTTTTTCGTAAATTTGGCCAATTTCAGATTTTAGTGTCATAGTCCTGAACCATCATATAATCAACTATCATATCACATCATTTGAAGCATGTCGGTTTACTGAAGGGCACTGAAATCAATGTTTTCCGATTAATTTATCAGTTGATGAAGCCAAGCAATTAGTGAGCAGATACTAATGAGAATGGGGATGAAAAGGAAGTGGGTCAAAGCAGAGAACTGTGATGATGATTATTCTAAAGTAAAGTAAGAAGAGCAAATGAGACTGTTTTGGTACCATATATAGAAGTGGTGCAAATCAAAATGGAAAAGATCAGACCCCATGTGAATAATAGAGTTTAAACAGTAAAAAATACTGCCACCTTTCATTAGCCTCCTAGTATAAGCTGCTAAGTCATAGTTTTGGCCAAATTCTGTTATCTGATTAGCTTTACATTTCCTAACACTGCTGTTCCATTTGAAAATATATTATATATATTAGCATATTATTAGCAAATATATCAGGTTAATAATAGGACCAAAAATAAACAGAAACAGTGAGTACCTTTACATGTACTTAGAGAAATTCGAATTATTGCCTTACTCCGATTGAAATCAAAGTTTTGAAAGCCATATACGCCTTAATTGGAGTATAATCAAATCGAAGTGGAGTTTGAGAAGTTGGAGTAACCAAGTCAGATAATGCGATTGTAATCGAATTTTCCCATGCATGTAAAACCCATGCAAAGTTAGCTTGACTAAGACTGATCTGGACACGCCCCCTTCCGGAAGTGACCAGAAACACGGCATGACAACACGTTTGTTATGTATAATAAATCAGAGTTTAACAGTATATATGAAAGATAATGAACTGCTGCATCACCATCTATATCTTCTCTGGGTGTTGTCGGCCTTCTACTACATCTGCTTCAAATCTGCCACTTTTCATGAGTTATTGTTCTTCTATGGTACCAACTGCTAATGGGAAAGGGCGTGTAGCACCACCTAGTGTCTGGGAGTGCATCAATAACTCGAATTTTTTTGCTGGCATGTACACTTGGATTTCTGTGAAACTCCAGTTAACTCCTTAAACGGAGTAAGGCAATAATTAAAATTTCTAAGTGCATGTAAATGTACTCAATGTGAACATAGTCGGAGTTTGAGAGTGATCTACTCATTGTTTATTTCCTGATCTACATTGAAGTGAATGCATTTGCTCTTTGTTATTCTTTATGTTTGTTGTTTCATAAGCTGAAACAGACACTATTTAGTAAAGTGGCCAAAGCTCTGAGTTATACATGCAGCCAATTGGTCGCATTCAACACCCGCATGTATCATCTCTGTCAAATAATGTAATGTAAAGAGAAGGAGGGGAAGAGGAGCACAAGACTTGAGGAAGCAGATGCTGCAGCTCCCTCTGCACTCTGGTCTGCTGTGTCTCTGGGTTACTTACAACCTCAGGTTCAGGAAGAAATGACCATTTATTGGGTAAGCCATGAAGGAGATTGAGAGGAGTGAGCCGCAGGGTTTGATTTCTTCAGAGCGCATCCGCCCTCTGCCCCTTCAAGCCCTTCATAGCAGCCAACTGCTAAGCCCCCTGCGTATTAGTCCTTCACACAGGCACCCACTTCACTTGACAAATGCCCTTTAGTCTGTCACTTCACCCCCTCCACTGCAGCTGCCTCATTTCATCTCCTGCAGCTTCTGTTCATCCCTTTATCCCTCATACTCACATGGGCGTGGTCCTTGGCTTTGGAGGACGGTGTGCTGCCTGACGAGGCCACTGAGGCTGGGCTGTTGGGGGCGGCGTCCTTCTTCAGGACCCGGGATTTATCCAAGCCATTTTCTGGAGGAGAGTGAGCTGGGCTGACCCGGGGGGTGGCTGGATCCTGCTCCGTTAAAACCAGACAGACACACAGTGAGACTGAGTAAACAGACTGGAGGAAAGCCACTGGCATGTACATGTAGGTCAAACAAAGTGGGGCCTCATGTGCAAACACAGATAAATATACTCATGCGTGCTTATACCCGCTCTCATACACACACACACTCACACACTTTTACATTCACCTGTCACTCCCTTTTTCCTTTGTATTCTTTGTCTTACTTTCTGTGTGAATGGCAAAAGAAATACTGCAAGTAAGCACACACACAACCAATATTATGACAAACATTTTGGTAACTGTGTGGAAGGTGTTGAGGCTTATGTAGACAATTGACAAAAGAGAGCTGTGTGTAGTCACTGTGTAGCATTCACACAGTGTGGAATTTGGCTCAGTAGCTCAGTACAAAAGTAAACTTACTTCATTGGAAACATCCACCACGAGATCGTCACTTTTGTCTCCGTCACTGTCCTGAAATTCCAAAGTATGTCAGTTTTAGTTAATTAGAAAGACCATTAATAGTAACAAACAAGGCACTGAGTACAAACCACACTGTCTAATGTTAAGAAAATGATAGGGACTATTGTTTCACTTAGATCACACACTTCTGAAGCCAAATTTCAGCTATATTCAATCGTGGTTGAAATTAAAAAATTAATTAGTGGTCCTCAACGATTTGTAGGATATGTTTTTTTTTCTTTTGGTTACCATGATGGGCCAGTTTAGCATTTAATAAAAATGTAAACATTGCAAGTACACTTGGAAAACTGACTCTACCCACTCTACCAACTGAGCCACAGCCGCCCCTGGTTTACTCGTGACTCACAAGTACCTGTAATTAGTTGCACTACTGTGTGAAAACATAGTATTCCATTCTAATTACATATTAGTGGTGGTTGAATGGAAGTCATAACCTTTCAGACTGAATTCATGAAGGTTTAATAACATTTTGGCAGCAATCACCCATGCTGACACATGTATTATTATAAAACTAGTATAATGTACTCAAATAACCTTGAACTGATTAATTTAGGAACTTTTTCTTTTACATTTTTAACAGGTTAACTATTATTCTGCTATCATTATTCTCATTATCATTATTATCATTGCTATTATTATTATGCACATTATTATTATGCACATTTTTATAAGGTGGGACAAATGTTACATTTAACAAATGATAGAATAATACATTTCTTGTCATATTTGGGTTAAATGGTAAATGGACTGCATTTATATAGCGCTTTTCCACCTTCATGGTGCTCAAGGCGCTTTACATTAGCCTCTCATTCACCCATTCACACACACACTCATACACCAGTAGGTTTCTAAGGTCTATGGTAAGTCCTACTGGGGGCCTAAGTCAGGGTTCAGTGTCTTGCCCAAGGACACTTCGACATGTGGACAGCCAGAGCCGGGACGCGAACCGCCAACCTCTCGGTCATTGGGCGACCCACTCTACCAACTGAACCACAGCCGGTTCACTTACCTTGTATCCTGCAGGTTGTTTTTTTAATAGCATGATTTAGTTTAAAGTTCAAATACATTGGTCAATTCAACAAGCCAGCTGTGGACTATCTAAGGAGTGATTCAACAAGAAACAACATGAGTAAACACAAACTCACATATCTGCTCATACTGTCTTTGTCATCCACTTTGCGTTTCTTGGAGTCGAGACCATAATCTGAAGACCCACGATGTTTCTCGCTTGCTGCTCGCAGGCTGTCTGACGGTGACACCGAGTTATTCTGTCACAACAAGGAAACACTGCTTCAGTAAAGAGCTAAAAACAATATAGACTGTGGTGTCTGTTCAATGCTTTGAATCCTGTGAATATTATTGCATTACCTGCAAAAGTGGAGTCTTAATGTGGATAGTGCATCGTGAAACAGAAAGCTCCAGTCTATATATTAAATGCAATACTGACTTATTCCATTGATGTCAGACATGCAGCATTGGCCCTCTGTGCAATTTGCAAGTAGCAAATGATGACTTTGTGACATTTAATATTAGAAGCTATAGTTGGTCACATTTACTTTCTTATGATTGTAAATGCATATCACAATCAATGTGACTCAAGAAAATAGCACTCTTCAAAATGAATTCTCTTGATTCATCCCAGATGTTAGGTCAGTATTACATATACCAGTGACAGTGTAAGTTGGATTTCAGAATTTTTTTCAAATTCAATACTTCTAAGCTTCTGGTACAATGGCTTAAAACATTCTCTCTGGCGGTGCTCCTCTGTTTTGATAAGATATGGACTGACTCTGTGAATCTATCTTTTGGGGAATAAAGGATAAGAAAATTCTACATAACTTAAAGCCAATTACATTTTATTTAAACACTGAATCAAAATTAACAAAACAATGCAAAAAGAAAAAACTGTCAGGAAAAGCATGTAAAAACCTAAATGCTGTCCTTCCAGCATATGCTCCAATACCAAGCACTCTTTGGGACTTAAACGCAGCAATTGACAAACTCTCAAAAGCCAGAAACGACCAAATGATGAGCTTAAGTCAAGGCCTGCCTGCTGCCTTTGCCAAAACAGTCACACTATTGACTGTAAAGCTAAACGCACAATGCTCCTGGACTAACTGAACACATTTGGAATAAAAAGGGGACAGAAGAGGATTCTGGGACAGCTTAGCCTCATCACTGCCAAGGCAATGGAGCAAGAAGGAAACAGATGAAGCAGCTGAGTAAACCCGCAAACACACGAAGAAAAAAAAAAGGCACACAAGACAAATAGTGTGGTGTTTAAAGCAGATTAAGAGGACGAGAAGGGAGATGTGTGAAAGCAGAGTGCATCTTGGGATATTTATACACACACCTTGACATCTAATCCTCAGACATTCCCTCATGTGACCTCGTCTGAGTCACACTTGAAACCACATTTACAATTTAAACAAAAACAACGAGGAAACATGTCTTGTATTCTTGAGATTCAAGGTCATGAAAATAAAAACAAATGTGACAAGGACCTAAGTGTCTGAAGCCTAAACTCAGACAAAAGACCACTCGAGAATGTCTGAGGAAAGTGTACAGGATGCACAATATGGAAAAAAAAATTATCAGGTTTTTTTAGTGTTGTGGACAATTCAGAAAGTAGTTTTCCTTGCTATGTCCCTGATTGCATGTAGTTTTGACTGTGACAACCAAGTTCTCATTCTGTATTCAGCTTTAGTAACATTAATGGCTTAAAAGGATGTACTATTACATTGTATGTTTTTTTTTTGGAAAGTGTAACACTTTATTGCCCTTATCCTGTCTACTATTCCTTTCTTTGGTAAAATTGGTAGGCAGTGACAAGTGAAACATACACATTTTCCAATAAACAAACAGGCTGCATTCTGAGCTTTGATTAAGATTGAAAGCACTTATCTTAATTTATGCTTGTTCACAAAAATTTTAAATACAAAACTCAAAGAAAATATTTTAATGTATAGTCCAGCTTTAACAGAGAGTAAAAAGTTCATGAAAATCAAATCAAATTAAACAACGAAGAAAAGATAGAGCACTGGGGGAACCTGGACCAGACTTCAATGTGACGACACAAAGAGGGTTATGGCAGTTGACAAATGGGCCATGAAAAGGGCAGAGTGAGAAAATGACAGAAAAAGGAAAAACAAGAGTGCCAAACGGTAAAGGAACTTGGCAAGCAATGAGAGCACAGCAGTATGGCAGTGAGTTGTTCCCAGTAGTGGAAATGCCCAGACAGGCTGGGGGTCTCCCAGAGGCGGCAAGCAGAGCTTTTGTAGTTTGGGCACTGGTGGGGGGTGGCACTGCCAAAGAGGCAGAAAGGCAAAGAACGATGGGGAAGAGGAGGCCGGCCCACACTGTCAGCCACATCAACAAAACTCTGCCTGAAGTTGACTGCAAATAACTGGAACATAAAGAGCAGCAAACAGAGAGTAACCACTGAAAACAGAGTGCAATGACTACACTAAAAAAGATGTCTTTACACCGCGTGATGAGAAAAATAAACATTTTGGTCAGACACTTCATGGCGTGAACACACTTCAGCGTCCTTTCACTGGCCATCCCACAGTCCCACCTCCGCAGTCTAAGGTCCTGTCCACGCAGCAACGCAACAAGCTTTCTTTTTGTACGGGAGAGAAAAAATATAGCGTCCACACTGGGAATGGATCAGTAAAATATCACGTAAATATGGCAACAAAATGCGTGCTGAAAACGATGCAATACACATGCCACACCTTTAGGTGCTCTGTAAGACAGTTCCACCTGATACACCAGAACAATAGAAGTAGTAGAGCGGATGCGCATACCGGCACCAAATGCAGCCCGGAAACAAACACCACCAACAACAAGGCCTGTGTAAGTGCCTCTACTGCTCGTCTTGTTGGTTTAACATCAGTAGATTTTCTGGAACATGTTCTCAAAAAGATATCGTTTTCACATATCCAAAATGCTGTTACTATGTGGACGCGAGACTGAAACGATAAACTGTATTGGATTCACTCCAAAATGTTGCTGTGTGGACAGGTCCTAAGTTCCACTTTTCTGACTTCTTAGCCCAAACCCAGCAACTTTGTGCTATTTCAGAAAAATGCTAATTTGTTCAGCTACTGTTGAGGAAAATAAAAGTGCAGAGACTTTCAGTTTGAGAGATGCCGTCTGACAGACAAGAATCTCCTGAAGCATTATCGCCCGTCTGTCTTCTGGCCGTCTGTATACCTGAGCCTGTGACCTTTAAAGGATTGCTTAGACTCAGTAAGTCCGTACTAACCTCCAACTCTTGTATCAGATGACCTGAGACAACAAGACAGGAAGAGTCGGCATGCAAGTGTGTGCTGGGAGATTGGGTATTGGAGTATTGGCAGCCGCTCGTCAACATACGAGATGGGCAAGAAATTTGGGTTCCCTTCAGACATGAGTGGGCCTATTCAGGATAGCCAGTCAATGGGAACTCAATCTAGCTGACCAAAACCAGCAGAGCGTTACACCTCTGCTAGCTAAGAGTTTTAAGCCAGTCCAATAAACAGAGACTTCAACATGAAAGGGGAAAGGGGATAGACGGGACCAAAGACAAAGTGAAATGATTAAATGCATTAAATGAAAAGGAATCAGTGAAAACAGAAAAAAATGTCATGTTCAAAATAAAAGGTTGATAAAAGGAGATAAATTGATTCAAAATCCAGATGCAGGCAACAGTAAATCCTCTAAAGTACAAAAGGGAAGAAGACAGTGAGAGTCAAAGTCGCTTTTAATTGTGCTGAAATTAAAGAAGGTAGCTGCCTACTAATCCTCACCCAGTGATTGGAGTCATTTTCCACTTGGAGTAGATGGCACCAGCTTATTTGGCCAGACTTCATTATTTGATTTTAGTCAGCTTATACTCTCCTGAGTACAAAAATGTGTGTGTTCTTACACAGCGAGCATGAATTTCTATTGAACAGTGGGCTTAAGTCTATGTAAAGTACACCTAATCACCAAACACAGGGAGCTGGAGACCAGCAAAGTCAAGAGAGACAAACATTGAGAGCTGCAGAAGTCAACATACCGTGCTGGACTCCCGTTCTTTCAGAGGAAGAGCCAGAGGTGAGTGAAAAGATGAGGGGCCAGGAGAGAGAAAAGCAAAACACAAATTAGTATAGGTGCATTCACAACGCAACCAGAAAAAAGTATTTAATTCTACACCTGATCATCAGTAATGGTTTAGATTAACTACAGCTTAAAATCATCAGCTATCTCAGATCCAGATGAGTGTCACTGTCTGTGTGTATAAGAATGATCAACTTCTTCTAATCTCTACAGCAGAAACATAGACCTTTAAGAGTTTTGCTGCTTAACTTAAGCCTGGTCCGCCCACCCGCGGGCCGAGAAAATTATGTAATTTTTCATTAATTATTAACATATAATAAATCTGGACAATGGAAATTTGTTTCAACTTTTGCTCAAAGTTAAGACCCTAATGTTAATAAAAGTACATATAAAGTGTATTTTAGTGATAAAAGTCACCTTTAAACATAATCTTTAATGTGTGTGTGGTGAAATATAAGTTATTTTTAATCGCCGATACGCGCAATTAATTCATCTATATCTTGTTCTGGCGAGCGATAAGGCAGCCATGTTTGTAGGCGTTTGAAAGAGGAGATGCTCCTGAATCCATTGACACCTCACATTCCATGAACTACATTAGGTTCTGGACAGGAAATGCATGCGTAAAAGGTGTAAGGTTGGCATCGTTTCGCATGTTGGGCGCATGCACGGGACCGGGATACACGCTGCAGTAGAGCAGGAGTGCTGCAGATCGGTCTGCTGGTTATAGTTATATTTACCGACTTTACTCTTAGTTTTAAGTCATTTTAGAGCGTTTTAGTGAGTAACAGTGAGTGACAGTGTATTTTCCTGAATGTTACTGACTGTGATAAGCTTTGTGAAGTGCTGTTAGCCGTGCTAGCATGTAAACAACAGCAGAGACATGATGGTAGAGCAGCTGATCAGTTCAACATCTGACTGAGACCTGACTGTGGATATGAACTCAAAACAGGATGAACATCTACCCAATAAGTTGTTGTATCTTACTGATATCTGTTTTACAAACTAATAGTAATAATAATAACAATAATACTACATTTTATACTATACACATGCAAACACTGTTGACTATAGTAGTATTTTTTTCAGTCTCATTTCTCATTTTATTGTTATTTCTACACATAAGTAGATAAGTTTAGAATTAATCAATGATTGAGGATTTATTCACTTTCTCTGTCAAAAATAAATAACATTCTAACATTCTATCATGAGAAGGAAAAATAATGTTATTCCTACTTTGGGGAATAGTTGAAATAATATTCAACACTACTGAAAAGTATTTTACATACATGAAGTACATTGATCTATTTATTTTGACCAAATGTACATATTTTATTATGTATTTAGTCTCAAATCATGATTGTCTTCATTTTTCCGAGGTAGGAGGATGACAGCCTTATTTGACACAAATAAAACTGCTTTTTGGAGAAACACATGGACCAGTTCAGTCTGCTGCCAGCCCCCCCACCTAATGATAAACCAGCCCCCACCTGATGATAACACATGGACATTTTTGGACTTTATTGCAATTGTTTTGAATGTTTGTATTAGTTATTTTGTTTAGTAAATTTGCACTAATTTTGATATTTATATTTATTCTATTTGAATTTATCATATATTTTTGCACATTTGTTCAACTTTATATTTGATTTTTACTAAAGTGTATTATTATTATTATCATTGATATATTATTATATTGTTTGGAGTAAGTTCTTAATAAAACTACTCCAATTGGAGGCAAAATAATCCATGTTTATATGGCTTTATTGATTTTAGTTGTGCACAAAGGTAGAAGTTGATGAAACACAAGGTAAATTTCATTTCTAAAAGCTCCAGTAGACAGTAATAGATTTCTGTAATGGATATGAGTTGTATTTTCCAGACATATTTTACTGGAAAATTAAAATAATGTATTTGGAACAGTTTGGCGCAACAGTGTGCCAAACTGTTCCAAATGCACTGTCCGCCTGGTGTTATCTTGACTTAAACCTTTCTGGAGGCTTTGTCCTTTGCTCTAATTCTATCAACTTTTGTACCTGTGTTGTAAAGGAGTTACTGAAGGTGATCAATAGTGTCTATATTCATGGAATCATTGTTAGCAGGGTGTTTTCTTTTGTCAAAAAAATAAATTCAGGCGAGACCAAAAAATTCCATTTTTATCTTTTAGTTTATTTCAGTTTATTCAGTCATAGTAGCAGCTACACTATTTTAGACAATGGGAATAGATTCTGTGAAGCCTGTAGATGTCCATAGATACAAAGAACATCCATATAAACCTTAGGATTGTGGAGCAATTCTTCATTTACTTTGGGTATGTTTTTTTCAGAGTTTTTCTCTGAAAGTAGGCTCAGGGTGGAAGAGGTTAAAGTCTTTGTTTAACCCTTAAAGATCCACAGCAATTTTTGTCACATCTTGTAAATTATTTTTTTTCCTTTCACTTTATCACATTATCCTCTGCCATTTTCAGTGCAAATCAGGTATTTTCCTATATTTAATTTATGGATCATGTAGATATCTCATGAAGGCTCAAGGTAAAGTCAAGGCTTTTGTATATAGGGCAAACCCTGCAAATAGGTTCAACTTGTGACCATGTGTGTTCCATTTCAAGGTTTGTGTGGAAACCTAAGGCAAGCGTTTGCATTCTTCCAATAGGCTACGTGTATTCATTTGTTACACCGATGTATTATATTGAAGGCCCCAACTGAAACAGTTCAGTACAAATGAGTGCATGTTACACCTCTATTAACTGAACAGAAACCAAATGTGTCCTTCCATTGTCATTGATAAAAACTCCATGGGTTTTACTGGTGAATCAATGTTGCAAAAGATAACGGCGTTCACTATGGAGCCTCTGAGCGTTCCAAATGAAAAGATAACAAAATGCATTTTACACCAATTATTTACATGTATTAATAGGATTAGTGGGTCAACAGCTATTAAACAGTTTATATCAGTAGGTGGTTTTAGTCAGGAGTAGATGTTTGGGTTTTTATGGGTTAAGAGCTGTTGAGTTTATAAACTTTTCCTTCATATGTAGAATTTTATATGACCATAAATACAAACAAGTGGTTCAAAATCTGCTTCCACAGCTTTCCATAAACTGCTGCCAGTTAACACTTGCTGTGTGTCTCTTCTGTGATAAATGTATTTGGCTAGTTAAAGGTGTTCTTGGCAGGTGCTGTGACCTAACAGCAGCTAAATGCTGAAGGCACTTTGTGGCAGGCGGTGCTCCTCACCTCTGTGCTCCAGGTCATGGTGGTTCTTCTCATCCTTTACAGGCAGGTGGGCCTGGCTGCCAAGAGCACCCAGAGCCAGCAGGCCGGAGCCTGCACCGGTCACTGGGGGGATGCCAGGCGGCTGCAAGCCTGAGGGATGTGGAGGCAGCTGGACGGGGGGGCCGTGGGCTGCGTGGGACAGGTGCTGGGCCTGGAGCTGCTGCTGCTGTAAACAAATACACAGACAAGAGACAAGAAAGAGGACAAGTGGGTCGGCTGGGAAGTGGATCCATGAATGAACACACTCTACAACACCATTAGAGCTGGATTAAAACCACATTTAGTGCTGATCCAGCTCATTCAGTCAGGCAGAAAAACAAACTCGCGTACAGCATGGACAATTTACATCCAACAGTTACTTAGTAGTTTTCCCCTGTTTAAGCTATTCAACATCTGCCTTTGCATTTTAACCACAATAAATGCTAATGCAACAACATTTACTTTAATTAACAATCTGTGAATCTGCTGTAGTCCATCATTATTATTCTATTCTATTTACAATGAATGGAAAATGAAAAACATTTGGATAAAATCTATCCAAAAGATAAATTACAAAAATATGGAATAGATTATATAATATCTATATATAATATCAGAGCAATCTATGACATTTATGATTGTATGAAGCTCTACTGTGTCATTGCTTCATTAAACCGAGTAAGACCAACATTCTGTCTTGGTATTGACTGGAAAATCTGTATCTGAATGCTTCAGTAAAATAATGACATTTCTTGATAGTGTAACCTAATAAATCATATTTAGCAGGTTATTCAATAGCATGTGTTCCCACATCAGATTGTTGTCACACTCCATCCTTATAGTAATCGATTCTGCCATATGTGAGTACTAGCACATATTAGTCAAGTATAACTTTTTTTACCCTTCAACAACCCAAACAACCACTGGCAACAAAAATGATCTTCTGATATAAACCGTTTGATCCACTAATTTTATCCATATATGTAAATATTTGGTGTAAATACAGTTTTAATCTTTTCATGATAATCAGATATAGTTAGTCAATATCCATCTCAGTTCAGAGACTCTGTAGTGAATGCGGGAACACCACCATCTTCTACAATACTGATTCTCCAGGAAAACCCTTGGAATTTGGTCAGTGACAATAGATGGGAACACTGGGTTTTATGTGTTAAGTGTTTTTCTATCTTTGCTGAAAAAGTAATTTTTGAATTTTTTTAAATATAATAACCCTCAACTTTAAGCTTCACTCAACAGCTACATCACACGCAATTTAAACATGGGAAAATAACTGATTTTCACTGACAAATGTCAAACACAAAGGATAATATTATAACAAATAGTAATAAAGCTCTTAAGAAAAGTCAAATAGAGAGAAAATGTATTTGGAAGCTACCACAAAGGTAGCACTGGGTCTGTGAGGGTTAAAATTGCTTTGTCAAAATATTACAACAAGGCTTTGATGATTAGTAGGTTGTTAAAGGTCAATATAATATTTTGGAGCAGGACTGGGTCACAAGATTATTAATCACCCAGTATCGCCTACAGAAATTAACTGTCTTTGGCTCTAACCCAAACTGAATTTAAGACTATTGCCATAGTTTCCTTTACTCAGTAATTATTGTGAAGAAGCCTTGCTTCATGCTGTCAACACTGGGTCGGTATTTGTTAAGGAGTATTACAACATCAAGCACAGTTGAACAGTGGCCATCTTGTGACTTAAGTGACAGCTATGGTCAACTCAACAACACATCCACTCTGGTCATCAGAAATGACACCAGACGTTTTTGTTCCCTCCCTAACTGCTGTGCTTCATCTAGACATGGCTAGTTAAAAATCAATAGGCTTACACTTCAAAACCTCGAAACCTTTCAGCACTCTGGAAGCACAGGCCAGCATGCCCACTCCTCCAGCAAAATGTTGTTAAGCACACAAGACACACACATCAAAATAGACACACACTTCCCAAGAGGTCATGAACGTCTGTGCGAGATGCAGCCGGAGAGTACCGAGCAGATAGACGGGAGTTAAATAGCCACTCAGGCAAGAGGGAAGCAAGTGCTTTAAAACAAGGTTAAATAACACTCAACTGCCTCTCCAAAAAGGAAAAAAACATGGCTGCTATTCTGCTCACTAGATTGGACTTCAACAATCTCATCCATACTTTTATAACTTAAAATGGAGAAACTAGACCTTTAACACGTGTATAGGTTTACTTTGCAGCTGGCCGTAATTCAGCCAGCTCACTATGCCGAGCTGGAGTTATACAACGAATATAAGCGACTAACGGGGGCGGCATTGTTAATCGATATTGTACTGGTTTGCTGAGCACCCTTTTTGTTGTGAAAAAGGAAAAGTGAGCAGAGAGAGAAGGGGCAGCTAGAACAAGAAAAGGAGGGAAGAGATAGAATCAGAAAATAACAAGAGAATGAAAGAGAGAGTGAGCGCGGAATTGAGGCAGGGATGTCCCTATTGAGTGTGCCTAATGAGGAAAAGCGTGCAGGGATCATTATCAAGAAGCCTCATTAGTGAGCTATGGCTGAGGACAGGGAGAGGAGAAGGTGGCAGAGGAGAAGGGCGAGAGAAAAAGAGAGAAAAAAAATTTCACAAAATAAATTGCTTCCAATTCAATATTCATGGATAAAAAGCTGGCTTCCTTTCACTCTTATCTTTTTTCATTATGTGTAAATGCCGCCACAGCCCTGGCAACTTCCACAGGAAAAAGGCAATTAAAGTTAACTAGGCGAAGCTGGCTCTCTGCAGAACAGTACTGTCAGGTGGAACAAGCATCAACAGCACCAGCACAAACCAGCTGGCAGACCAGCTTAATAAGTCTGGCAATGATCACATTACACTTATCCAGTGCTTTACAACAGCTTCTGAGGCTCATCATATTTACTGCAGTTGTTGGGGATGAGGATTAAACTACTCTCAAAATAGATGTGATTGATTTTAGTATAGGAATATGACCATACGCAAACACTTCTGAGGTTAGTCGTCAGACAAAAGGACTCAAAAGCACTGTCAAGCTGCCTTCTGGTTTCAATGGATATCAACTGATTTTTATCAAGTCTGTGACACCCAAGTAAGGAAGACAAAGGAGAAGATGCCAAAAATATACAAAGACAATCCAAGTCATGCTTTTTCTCAAACAGGAATGTGCAGTAGCAGCAGGCAGTTTCACAGTAACTAATTTTTAGTGGCACTGACCATAAAAGCTGGATACACACTATGAGGCGGCCGCTGCTGCGAGATCAGAGGACAGAGCACATGTTCAGCTACAAATAAGTAAACAAAACATGAAAACTAATGAGTAAACCAACGTC
The DNA here is from genome assembly GCA_020466265.1 of Siphamia tubifer. NCBI lineage: Eukaryota > Metazoa > Chordata > Actinopteri > Kurtiformes > Apogonidae > Siphamia > Siphamia tubifer. The sequence goes on from CM035785.1 coordinate 19,636,969, forward strand.
AAGCACAGCTTATGGCTTCCAGAGCAGAAAATAGTGATTACTTTTAGGACAAACTCATTAATCCCTTTACAAAACGTGTTTACATTCACTTTTACTGGTGACTGACATGCTTGGCTACATAGATGGACTCTACGTGTTTTATGTTGGAGCAGGTTGCATTTCAGCTGCCTTGTTTGTCTACATTCATGACAACAGCCTCAACACTGATTTCTATATGGAGGATTCAGCTCAGATCTTTCAATCCCTTATACTCTGACTGACTGTAAGAAGTTGCTACAACAGTAGCTACTGTTCTTTGTAGCCTGTCACAAAGCTTCTTATCAACAGTAGGTTCGTAAGAGATCTGTACTTTGTAGACATTCCTCAAGGGAGCAGTAGTTTCTTACAGCCATCTTATGAAGTTGGTATGGCTGCTGTTCAAAATGCAAGTTCATTTTGTGTCATATGAAGACCGTAGAGTTGTCACATTCTTCATAAGGGTGCCTTGGGACCTCCCTTGTGATCTATGGCCACTTCATGAATTATTTTGTCGTAAGGTGGATGGATAGCACCCCTAACTGCAACTGAAATTGATGGTAGGAAGATCTTGTACCGTTTCAGAATATTCAGATTTCAGCACAGTACATAATCACAGACGCTGGGTACTCAAATTCCTGTATCATGATCATTGGGGTCAATATGACAATATTTTCCATAACACTGAAACCTCTACAGCTATTAGCTGCAAGATGACTAAAAGGAAGATCAAGAGCTCATTTTGGCTGATTTGGTCCAATTGCAGCAGAAGAAGAGGTACCTTCTAAAACACATGACATAAAGCTTAGCATGTTGCCTGACAGGGCTTTATAGAATAAATTAAATATGAAAAATAAACAGTGATGTCCACTTTCACCTCTGAAAATATCAAAACAAAAACACCAGAATTATGGCTGTTGCCCACATTAAGCCTTTCCCTCTCCAGGGGTGCAACCCCCCCCAAAAAAACAACAACAGTTTAATCTTAAAGTATTATTTTGTCACTGATATGGTTGTAGAAGTACTGAGCATATCCCAGCATTAGAGATGTTCACACACAATTTGGTCATGACTGACGCTCTTTTCATACATTAAGCTGTTTTACATAAAGCAATTACACTGTTAATGTATGTTTTATATGCGTTTGGGATTGTGCACTGTCCATGGTGCTGAATCACATATTACTTTGGAAAAACTGACCCGCATTGCTCGAAATTATAACAGAGAAGTGAATGTTAAAAATACTAACCGCCTGTCACAGAGTGCCTAATCCTAACAGTCCATCACAGCATTCATCACCCTAATCCTCATCACCATGTGGACTGTGCATTATCTCTCTGCAGGTTTTGTGTTGTTTCTTCATGTTTATTTTTTTCTGTTCTAAAACTCTTTCCCTTGATCACTGTGTGTTTGAATCCAGTCATTCACTCCATCTTGAAAATTTCAATACAACCCCCTGTAAGAATGCTCCAAATGATGCATGAATGACATACTACTGCCTACGGGGATGCCTTACTTCCATCTTAAGAAAGCGATGTGAACCTCTGTCTGTATGTCTGTTTGAGTGAATGGCTTAAGGGGCCCTTAATAGCAAGGTCATTTGTTCTTGTCATCTACTTGTGGACAATGTAGCAACATGGGGTTCTGGAATGGCTTTCTCATCAATGAACTTCATACATTGTTCTTAGGTTATTCCTAAGGCATTCGTTAGGGTACCCTACGAAAGACAGTTCTGTAGGGTGTTTGTAGAAAATCTCATCCGCCTGGCCACAAACTTAGAAATGGCCTATGAACACTCATTGTCCCATTGAGAAGGTTGTGCCAAATGGTGTATAAATTATTTGCACAGTGTTTGTAGCCACTCAAAACAGCATTTGTTACTGAGGCATAAGGAATGTAGTCAGCTAAGGTTCAAAATGACGACTTCCAACTGAAATACGGGTCTAAACACAGCACTGAAAGCACCAACCATTAGACATTGGTGTTCCAGTTAGAGCTAATGAAAAGCAGTGTACTCCCATGTGAGAGAATGCAAGGCTTCTTAAATGTCTCAAATGTGTCAAGGTTTTGCATGTTAACATGAAAAACATTTGTTGCAGCTTTATATCTGTAGTTGTTCAATAAGACCATCCCATTTACGTACCTTTTTACCATTTTAAGAAGGCATTTCAAAGCTCTTCCAATATTTGAGAACTTGTCTTAATGATACTTCACAACGACATCAATTACCTTGTGTTCGTTTGTTTCAATCTTAGAACCGTGTAATTTTTATGCAAGGTTAATTTTTCTTGCTACAGATAGTGATAGTATGTATGGGGTATTTTTGGCTCATCAGTCCTATTATAGATTATTCTAATACATAATACTAACTATTGAATACATCTACATCGATGCTACCTCTTACAATCATAAATATATGACTGAAGCTTTCAGCCAGGAGAAGATGTCATCAGGTGGTGTCCAACCTTCACTGGGCGTTTCAACCCTGAACCACGACGCCCTCCAGTTGGCGGGTCGGCAGTGATGGCCAGTCACTGCCCATCTTCTCCTGGCCCCCAGCTTTGCTCCTCCCTCCTATTCCAAAGCCAACAAGAAGCTCTTTCTGCTGCCTCCCCCAACCTACGTACTGCTGCCCTCCTCTCACATCCTGCAATTCCCAGGGCAGTAAGTATCCTCCATACTGACTGCTCCGGAAAACCTCTGCAACCAACCTCGGTTGGAAAGAGCCACGCTTGCCATCCTTTCTCCTTACATTGATGGATGAGGTCTTGATACTTGGTAGCTTTCCTCTCAGCAGCCTCCTCGCACCAGTCTTCCCATGGCACAGTCAGTTCGATCAAGATGATTTTCTTTGCCTCCTCAGACCATATCACCACATCAGGCCTCAGTGATGTTTGGACCACCTGGGGGAAGAGCAGCTTTCTTCCCAGGTCGACCCTCATCTCCCATGATTGTGCTATTTGCAGGAGGCTCTTCTTGATCGTCTTGGAGGCTGATGGTTTCTCCCCCTCCTTGATGAACTGGATAGCTGCTGTTTGTCTTGCCTTGGTGTGGCGCTTTTTCACTCTTTCCCACTCCAAGATGTCTGCCAGTGTCCGGAGGACCTTATCGTGGTGCCATCTGTATCTCCCCTGGCTGAGGGCTACCTTGCACCCTGCCAGTATGTGCGCCATGGTTCCTCTCCCTCCACACAACCTGCAAGATGGGTCCTCCCTCATTCCCCATCTATGGAGGTTTGAAGGTGATGGAAGTGTGTCGTACACTGATCGGAGCAGGAAAGCGATTCGAAATGGCTCCAGAGTTCGGCCCAAGTGATCTTCCTTTCTGGTATATCCCACTTTGTCCAGGCTCCTTGTAGCCCGAGTTCTGCAGCCCTTGTCCTCTGCCTTTCCTCCTCCAAGTGTCGGACCTCAGTTTGGATCATACTGCTTCTCTGCCTTGAGTCTGCCTTGCCCCATTGCTGAAAGTGGGTGGATCCAAGTCCTTGTCTGCCTATGCACAGGTTCCCAACGATGTCCTTCAACACCAGTGCGCTTTTTGCTTGGGCCACTGCTGCATCGGCTGTTGTGACGCCTGCACCTCTGACTTTTTCGTCACTGGAGTCTCTGTACATCATTTCGACTCTGCACTTGGCCACCTTAAATTCCTCCGCTACTGAAGACAGAGGTAGCTGTAACTGACCAGACCTGGTGTATAGGCCTACTGACGTGAAGCTTGGAGGAATCCCGAGCCAGCTGCGGAGATGTTTGTTCACTTGCCTCTCGATTTCTTCCACTGATGTCATTGGTACTTCATAAATCGTCAATAGCCACATGAGTCTTGGTAGTAACCCGTGCTGGAAAACCCAGGCCTTAAATTTACCTGGTAGCCCTGACTTCTCGATCTTCTTCAGCCATTCTCCAGCCTGTTTCTTTGTCCTTAAAACATTATCTCTGTCAGAGAGCGAAGAATCATACCACTTCCCAAGACACTTTATTGGATTTTCTTCGATTGATGGAATAGTGTCCCCCTGGACCTGGAGCTGGAACTTGCTGGTAACTTTCCCGTTTCTGATCACCATACTTCTTGACTTCTTTGATTTGAATGACATACGAGCCCATGTTGCAACATCATCAAGTGCCCTCAAAATCCATCTTGCTTGTACATGGGTTGCTGTTGTTACTGTAAGGTCATCCATAAAACCCCTAATCGGTGGTTGACGGATGCCTGACTTCATTAACGGGCCTCTGGATTCCTTTTGTGCAGCTGTTATGAGCAGGTTCATTCCCATGATGAAAAGGATGGGGGAGATGGTGCAGCCCGTCACAATCCCCTTTTCAAGGTCCTGGTGAAGTGGGCAGTCTTGAAGCGGAACTAACATTAATAAATAACTGCATCTTGTTGCCTGTTTTAAAAAATTAAGTTCTTTTCAAAAAGTTTAATGGAACTATTGTGTATTTCTGTAGAGAAAACAAAGTATTTAGGGAACAGAGCAGAAAGCTGCAACAACAAAAACCCCTTGCACAACAAAACTTTATCATGCGTGAGCCAGAGATTATGATTTACATAAGGGTTGGTGATAACTTTCAGCACCTGTAACCGACTCCTTAACCACTAATGAAGTGCACGCTGTCAAACTGTATGTTGAAATCATGGAAATGAGGGTAAAAATATGAAAATGAGATGACACCTCACACCCGTCAAATCAAATTCAATCATGTCTCCTCTGACTGACACAGATGTAAATTGAGTATTGAACAGATGCACTGATGCAAAGCAGTTCTAGTATTATGAAAACATTTATAACAGGTGTTATCACTATTTGCCCGTTTCACATCAACAACAGGTTTTCATACAGCATCAATATTAGAAGAGTATAATCGGATGCTTAATGTCATGCATTTCAAACTCTGTTGTATATTTGGTTCAAAAATATAAAATCTTTACCAAGTGTCAAGTAAAAAATCCAACAGGCAATGTGAAGTCTCCATTTTTCTTGTTTTGTTATTAAAGTCCACAATATTTAATTTACATGACACAAATCTTAGAAAAGCCACCACTGTTCAGCAGTTAAATGGCTAATTCAGGCATTTCTGCTTAACTAATAACTTTTTCTATTTTAATAGTGCAAATAGTTGGAGGAATGTTTGTCTTGTCTATGTATGAGACATTTTTGGCCTGATGACCAAGCAGTGGTTGGTTAGTTACACCTAAATCTTCAGTCGCTCAACTGTGTATGAACACTTGAAAATTAAACATTAAGTCAAATTCAATCAAATTAACTTTGAGTTTATCTTGCAGTTTGTTTTTGCAGATGTTTTATTACCAAACCAACAAATACAAAAAACATCTTCATTGGTTTTGGCCATATTGTTATGCTAGGATTTCAGAATCTTTTGACTTTCTCCAAAAAATATGAGCAAATATAGTTGTTGAACTGAAATCACTGTATATAATTTGCTAATACTGCCAGTCTGAAATCCTGTAACACCTGAAAGCTGAAGAAAACGTATTCATTGACATTTTTAAATACAAACATGGGGAGGCATTTGCTGAGGGAAATGACCAATAAAATTTTTTCACATATTTAACTGTATTCAGAGCCATTCAAAATCAGATTTACATTGTGCATTTGAATGCAACATAAAGTCTTTCTAAATCTGTGTGTTTTGCTGTTAAAGATTTCAGAATATATAAAGCATAGTGTTAATTTTGACTAGTGTTGCACCGATCGATTGGCTGCCGATCATAATCGATCGATATTGCCTAAAAATAGCCTCATTGGTGATCGAAAAAATATAAGATCAAAAAGCCGATCACGTAACTTAAATTACTAGCTACCATTTTCAAACTTGCAAACACGTTACAGAACAGGTGCATCTCGTCTTGACTGTTTCTGTACTTTTAAAATATAGGTAATAGTAAAAGTTTGGGCCCATTTACACTGTGTAAGACAGACAACAGTGTGTCCATGGCTAAATAGCATTAGCATCCACACTTCAACGGCATTTCGTCACAGCGGACTCAGAGCTTGTTTTGCTAACTGGTGAATACTCGCATTTGTTAGCATGTAGTGTCACATGTTGTAATTATTTTAGCAAATGTACCAAGGTAGTGTAATTATTAGGCCACAACTGCTTAACACATCCAGGTGCATGAGCCTGTGTGCAGATGCACGCACATACAACTCAAAACGCTTCTGTCTTCTCCCATCCCCATTTATTAATTGCTGTAACTGTCCATACCTAGATGAAAGGTATGGACATTTAAAATTCCTTCTGTGATCACCAGTGATTTTTAATTGGCAGATCAAGTTTTTTTGGTGATTGGGCCAAAAAATGCTTATCGGTGCATCACTAATTTTGACAACAATTTTAGTTTCAGTCAGTCTTTAGCTGAAAATATTTAGCTTTAGTCCTAATTCAGTCATGAAAACTGTTTTAATATTAGTCTAGCTTTAAATATTTAGTTAACATCAATCTGTTGTGGATTTAGTTGACCAAATCCTTATGCAATGATATAAAAAGTACCTGAGGTCAGCATTTTAACTTGGATTCAATTAAACTTCTCAGTACTATAGAGTGACATTAAGGTTTGAATGTGCAAGTACACACGTTTCACTGTTGTTCTTTCAAACACAAATGTATCTTTATTTGATGAAGGTGTCATTAAAGAGTGTCTCAATTACAATAAAAATTAGAAATCCTACTTCCCCTGGCTAAGATGTGACAACATCTTTCACTTCCCATATGTAGCTTTACTGTCAACTTGACAAACTCACCAGTGGTTAGATCAAAACAAATGTAACCACTTTCTGCGTTGCTCATACAGCTGAGATCTGATTGGGGCTTTTCTTAATTCATGCAGTCTCCTCCACCTTCTATTTAGTTATCTTGTTTTTGTCAGAAAATATGTTGATGAAGACAATAACAAAACACTGGTGCAGTGAATGCACTTATATCTATAAATAAAACCAAAAGGCAGTATAGAGCCTTGGCTAAGTTTCCCCATATAACTACTTTTGTATAGATATTTTAACACCACCTTCTTGATATGAGCTGTTAGACCTGCTATATGGAACAACATTATCCAAAGCCTATTATTAGTAGCTCTGTAACAACAAATTGATTAAATCAATCAAAAGAGTTGGTAACGACTTCAACAATCGATTCATTGGGTCTCAGGCACGTTAGTATTGAAGCATTGCCCACACGCTGTGTAGTGTATGAGAAAAACAGCATGGCTAAGGCTTCAGATCCTGGGCCAGATTTTTAAAGCTAGGTTTACCTTTTGTTCCCAGTGACCACGGAAGCCCAATTTGCCCGAAATATAGTGCATGTTTATGTAACAAAACTTCCTATGTGTTGCAATTACTGTAGCCTGCTAGCTAATTAGAAACTATTATTGTAATTATTGCATTTTCATCCATATTTGTTTATCAGACCACCAGACTAATATACCTATCATTGACTAAAATGAGCATATACAATACTAGTTTGATAGCTGGTCTACAAGTAAAATGGTTCTGGAATAAAACTAATGAAATTTTACCATGTGTGTTACTAATAAAGAAAACTCAAGTCCTAAATGCTGGTTGGCTCAGGTTTCCAAAGTAAGTGTTGTGTCACAATGTGAAATTCTTAGAATTAACAAGAGAATAGGTTTTACTTAAAAGGAATATTGGTCTCAGATCTACTTCAAAACACTGTACTTTACAGGTTCTTTCTAGTGAAATATTTATAAAAATCCATTGTATACATGTACATAAACCACCATATATGTGGAATAACACACCATCATATATATTAAAAACATGAACTATCCAGCACTTTTGTAATTTGTTTTCAGATTTATCTTATTATGTATGATTTAGCACATTTAATGTCTGAAGAAGATACTTTCAACAAAATGGTAGAGCAGTGTAATGACTACAGCTTGCTAGTTTCTACGCATGACAAGTACAGGTATGGTAGTGGGCTTAGTGCTCAATAACTATACCGGAAGTCACTGTAGGGATGTAATCATTTGTGATTTGTCTGCAGCCTATATTGCATTGGGTTAAAAAACAATCTTTGAGAATTGGTACTTTTGTGTTTATCTGATTAGTTATTAAAATAATATACAAATTAATAGATTCCAAACAGTATTATTAGTTGCAGCCCTACATATTAAAGTGCAACTAAGTTTGTAAAAGCTGATATACCTCAGATAAGAACTCTTTGTACACTATCTCTATAAAAGGCTGCAACAAATTGTTGCACACAATATCTTATATTACTTTTTTTTTTTACCTCGGTAAATGTAAAATAAATAAATAAATAAAAATTCTGTTACAGTCATTGATATATAACGCATCACAACATGGTTGGATGATAGTTATATCACAGCTCTACAGTGTTCTACTTATAGTAAAACTTGGAATTAACACATTGGTGCAAAAACTCAACTCAAATCTAGTCTGTTACAGAAAATGCAGGATCTGATTGTTCCCAAACATCACATTGTGTTTCATGACAGGACACCACAGCTCTTCTCTGACTGCTGGGGCATGGAGACTGACTGACTACCACATCTTGCACAAATAATTAAAGTCTGGTTTTTTTGTGTGTGCATGTCTGGTGTTCAAGCCCTGCCCACTCATAATGATGGCAGGGTCACTGCTGTTGTGGACAGCCTGAGCTGGTTGAAAAAAGGAAGTAATTGCTTTGAAAACTAGGGGGTGTGCTCCTGGCTCATTTACCTTAATCAAATGTTGATATCTGCCTCTTGTTAGACTTGACCTCCCACCACAGGGACGAGCTAACCGCTACCTAACCTCTGTTACAAAGGGTAAATTAAAAGGGTCAGCTATCCATATGGGTCCGTCTGGCAAATAAAACCAGCTTGTCTTCTCGTTTCTAGTTTTTAAATAAACCAGATGGAAGATAAATCACCGAAAACTTTATTTGGCTCGAGTGTACTTCAATCAAACTGTGGATCTACGGGTTATGGCAACAAAAAGTCAATTACAGATTTCTTTGTTTTGAAGTGCATTGTTAAAGTTTGGATCATTGCAGATGTTCTCAATTAATTCCAACACAAGGAAAATATCTTAATTCAATTAATGTTTATAATTTGAAAAGTTGTTCCAAGAGCCTAAAAGCCAGCTGAGAAATAACACCAATGTATCCACAAATCCTTTTCCACAACAGCTAAATATCTGTTCTGCCTTCAGTGTTTGTGCGCTCTCAAGTGCTTGTCCTAACCTGACCACTCTAATCCTTTGCTATCAGGTCAGAGGTAGGGTCAAACCTCTTGGCTGGAGCCTTTTATCTAATTAAAGTGCAGCCAAAGTGAAACGTGAGAAATGCTGTGATCTGATCTCAGCGTGCTCTGCCTTACTGTACGTCAGACACTGTTTGACTCAGCTGCAAACAATGCGCACTTGCTAGCTCAAGGGTTAACCAACAATATGAGATATTACAACACCAGATTGACTCCACATTGCAAACATTCTGAACTCAAATATAATACATTATGAACCTTTGGAGACGGGGGCAATCCTGCACAAATGAAGAGGATGAGGCTCAGCAGTTTGTATGAATATGAATATTTACAAAGGCCATGGACAGGAGGAGGAAAATGGATGCAGATTAGTACACTGGGATACTCTTATTCCCTATTCGCTGCTATTTTCCTCCTGAATCTATTGCCCTTTCCTAGGCAGTGCTCAAAATGTAACACTTCAGCTGAAGCGTACAAAGGTGACATAAACCTGTCAGCGTAATGTAGCATGCTTGAATGGCTTATATGTCTGTGTTGGAGTGCCAGTTGTCCTCTGTGCGTGCAGGTTTGCCCCTGGCCTCAGGTCAAATGAAGGAAGAAAAGGGGGTATACACACAGTGAGAGGCAGATTGGGAAGTCCACGTACCCCGATGATAGCATTCAGCTCAGTCATTGTCACCTGCTTTGCCCGTTCAACAGCCTGAGCCACCTGCTGTTGATGCTACAAAAATATGAACATGAAGATTAGACACCCAGTGGGGAAAGAAACATTCACAAAAAGACTAAAAATGGCATGCGATTCTATGTGCACTGATGGTATACCAAGCAAGTATACAAGGAGGCCATTGAGCCAAGGAAATAGGAACACAGTAACATATTAAAGTTACTTGGTGAGACGCAAAGTACACATATACCAGTCATACAAATCATAGCCTTCTGCATGTTACCAGTATACCAATGCTAAGGCATTTTTTGCCTTTAAGAACTTGTTTAATCAGCAGTGTGGATAACAAAAATGCTTCCCTCAAGTATGATTACTAGTAATGGTGGTTGTTTTAATAGCTAGACTTTGTTTCTGGTGTCCTCAAAGTTTACCATTTTCCAGAAAGCCTTTTAACATCAATTTCCTCTGGGATTCATAAAGTATTCTGATTAAGTTATAGGAAACTGCTATTTTATTTTATGTTTTTCCATTTTACAACTTCTTTACATTTGCCTGTGAATCCCTTTGTTCATTTCATAATCAATTTAGGCTATGTGGGGAATATAAGTAAGGGATTTTTATTTATAGAGCATTTTTTACAGACAAGGGGTCACAAAGTGCTTTACAGTGCAAAACAATTGAAGTACAGTTTAAAATACAGTAAAACTGATTGATGTACATTGTATATAAATTAGCTTTTGTTCATGTGACCCATTGGTTTCTGAATAGCTGAAATGAAGCAAAGTCAGCGGTTCCCACCATCACCATCTTAGTAGCGTCACACGCGGTCACATGTTTTCGTTACTCCCGGAAATTCCAAAAATGGATTCAGGGGTGGAGCTGAGAATGTGGAGGTCACTGATTAAATTATGGACAACCTTGTGTCTTTCTTTTCCCATTAATTAAGTGGCAAGTACTCCTATATTTATCTGGTGCCCTCAATTATAAGACTGATTTTGCTCAAGCTGACTGCATCGCTATTTTAACTACTACTTATTACTACATATGAAAATGAATTTTCAAGGTATCACTTTGTCTGGTTTGTCCCACATAATAGTAACCCTGGCAAATTCCTGCACATGATAAAAAAATTAATAAACTTAAATTTGAAGATACTGCCATATGGCATGACACTTACCTCTTGAGACAAGAATGGCATGATCTGAGCTAGAATTGCATTGAGGCGTTTGGCTATCTCAGTCTGCAAGAAAAACAGAGAACATCTTAGAAGATCTGAGTATACTCTATGCTAAAAGAAACACCAAAGAGACTCCAGTACCTATAAAACAGTGTTGTGTGTCTTTGTGTAGACGCACGCACACGCACACGCGCACACACACACACACACACACACACACACACACCTTTGAAGGATCCATCTAGACAGACCATGTCTTAACAAAATTGGGATTGCCCTAAAACAAATTTACTTCCCTCTCTCTTCTGCTTCCATTAGACTCAGCCCTTATTTCATTAAGAGGCTGAAATATGCTAATACCATCTAGCTGGAGGGACCCTAATGAGGTCCATACTTCATAATTATGGCCCAGACAGGGGGTGGGGCACCCTGAAGCAGACAGGTTAACTCAGCAGCCCTATCTATCAGAGGCATCTTTGGTATCGACCACAGAATATTAGCTGTAAGAGTAAGACGATACTGCAGGGCCAGACCAATGTAGAGCACTTACAGCACTACATTTGGACAAATGGATATGCTGCACTGCCTGCCTACCGCACTCCAATGTCCCAAGACATTCAGCCCAAACCCATTTCCTTTTTTTAAAATCTGCACTTTCCACAGATGAGGCAGAGGGGAAGGAAGAGGACATGAACACAAAAGTAGAAAGGAGAATAACTGAGATGTGGGGGGGTGATGAATGGTGAAGTAAAACCCTCTGATTTGACACAAAGGTAATGTGGTTTGACTAAACCGAGGGAGGTGAACTAATTGATTCTGAAAGATTAAGGGTGGGGGTTTGCAGGTGTGTGTGGGTGAAGAGATCCTTCCCGCCATTTTATACACCCCTGCCCTCCACTCATTTTCCCCTTAAACTTATTTGACTGTGAAATATGGTAGGCAGGGGGAGGAGAAGTGGAAAAGGGGGAAAGGCGGTGCTACTTGCCTTTTGCCTTGTGCTTAACTCTATTCATTTTGTAAGGGGAGAAAGAAGAGGAAGTGAGGAAGAGGAGGGGGTGGATCTTTGCTGTCTGTCAGGAATCGTCTCACCACCCTCTGTCTGACCGTGGGCGGCCTCCTAATACTTCACACCCCTCCCTCCCTCCTCTTCCCCTCTCATCTTTCCCCTTTTCTGTTGCTGGGGCAACGCTATCTGGCATGGCTGATCGTTATGTAAATTGGGCTGAGGCCCTGACCAGAACAGCCTGTAAAATCATATTAGGCGCAGCACAGAGGCAGGTCATTAAATTGAATTTTCGGCCTGTCGATCTGATCGGCACGGGAAATTAATGAGGGATAACTGGGAGTAGGGCGAGGGGGAGGGAGGGGAGGCTGGAAAGGGAACGCTGACAGAGAGGGAGGGAGGCTCTGTAGAGACTCATAAACCATCATCATTAGCGGGGGCTGGATACAATGACACACAGTAGGATTAGAGTGTTTCAGTATCACACCACTTCTCTGGAAATGGCTGCAAGGGGAGAAACATGAGGCTTGTAGGAAACAGCGGTATGTGATACACTCCACATAATCACAAAACTCTTGCCACAAACTGATTCATAAAGACAGGCATCCATTTGTTCAGAGAAAACCACTACTACAAAGCCATCATTTGAAGCCAAAACAGCTCTCAGGTGCACATAGTGTTTTATAGTTTAGGGTGATGTGATAAAACGCAGCTTTCTGACTGGAGCATCTGTCAGGTGTTTTTTCAGCAATTCAGACTGTACAGAATTGCCTTCAGGATTTTTTTAAGGTTAAATGTTCCTAAACTCAGCTTCCTTCTACATTTATAACCCTCACCCCGTTAAACAGATTGATTTGGAGCTGAGGAAATAAAACAATGGAGCAGACTTCCCCTACTTCTATTTTCTTGTTATATCAGTACTGATGCCATCAAGTCTTCTAATCACTTCTTTTTAGGAGAATGTTAATGGAAAACATGACTCACAAACTGAGAAAAATCTTGTGAAACCACACAATTGGTTTATCACCTACATCTTGTCTTATAACAAAGACAAAAACTACTGAAAACAGAATTTAATCCAAAAATAAAAGCAAAATTTAAAAACAAAAAAGGCTTCCAAGAATTAAATAATACCATGATGAGTAATTAAACACAAAGGGAAACATAGCTTTGTCTTTTAGACTTATTGTGCTGATTTCTGCAGGGTGTGGAATGACATGACTTTATAGCATACAAAGCCTTCAATAAGAAGAAAATGTAAAACAAATGTGATGTAATGTTTCTAAAATCAAAAATTATAAACCTAATCTAACCTTTATAGAACCAAAAGCATCTACTGATCTATGCAAATAAAATGGTGGTGTAAAATGCAGTTTGTCATGTTTTGTTTATTTAAGGGACAGTGTACATATAAACATTAACCATTGAAGGAGAGACGTCTGGACAAGGTTGTAGCATTTCCTTATAATTTTCACCTGTTGTCCCTTTGGCAGGTTGATGGAATACATAAAATACATATAAAATATAAATTAAAAATAAATCTAATATACATAAAAGCTACACTAAAATATACAGTGACATCACCATTTTATATCAACAAAGCAGTTGGATAAGCAGACATGGATAAACTTTATAAAACAACAAAACAGATAGAGCAGTGGTGTATTCAAACACACATTATACTCACCCATTCACCCACTGCAGCACACACACACACACACCCCACTCCATACCCTATAGTCCAACTATACATAATACTGTACGATCAATATGTCCAAACATTCCCACAAAGAAATCTACCCCCTATAGGCACACAACATTTAATTAAATGTCCAACCAACCCAACACACACAGGGGCAGCTACCCTATACCATGCCCTATTTAGTCAAGTTGACCCTTTTTTTTTTGTTTTTTTTTTTCCTTTTAAACATGCATGCACAATTGAGTTGATAAAATCCATATCATTGTGGTCATCAGATATGGACATTCACAAGCTCCATAGTGAACTTGGAAACACTGTCATTTTCTAGAACATTGATTTGCCAGTAAAATCCATAGAGTATGATCAATGACAGTGGATGGACATGCTGGGTTTATGTTCACTTATTGATATATATTTTTGATTGATGAAAAATTAAACAATTCCTGCAGTTTTCTGTGTTGACAACCTTTAAAACAAAACAAAGTTTTACAAACATCTGCATGATCTTTGGATTGATGATTTACACAGGGAAGAGTCATATATATATATATATATATATATATATATATATATATATATATATATATATATATATATATATATATATATATATATATATATATATATATATAATGTATGTTATGGTTAAATGTAGATAGAATGGGATGTCACCACAAAAAACTGTTCTGGGTCTTTGCAGGTTAAAGTACATTGATACAAAGACCAAACTGATTGGTCAGCTGACCTATAACAATTCTGGATGTTCTCCTTCAGATTAGGTGCAAGTAAATGAGGGGATTGTAAGCAAGACCTTATTTACTTTTCTGAAGGGCGAATTACAGATAACACATGACATCCAATGAGTTGCAACGCTCTTAAATGACTTCCACTTTACTTCAGAGCTACTATTTTCCACAGCGCTTTTAGCAGCAGACAGACAGTGGAAAGAGTTTATTGTCACTTAAAGCCACTGAAAACAGAAGCCTTTGAGCCGGCAAAAGCTTTTCACTGCAGCTCCACAATTACAGGTACTCAGGGTTTTGTAGTAGCACCAGAGCTTGGAGAGCCTCTCTTTCCACTACATCCCTCTGTCAATGGTGCGTTGAAAGCCATTTGGCTGTTTGTCGCTCCAGGCATTAGCCCCCAAGTGGAGAGCAGAGTCTCTGACGAGGATTCAATTGGTGAGGAAAACAAGTGGCATATGATGGGGGGGTGGCTGTTTGCGAATTATCTTCGCAACCAGACCAGAGGGAGAAAGAGGCACTTAGAGGTATCTTGTTCATTACAAATGCATGAAGAATATTTTACATCTGCATGTCAGTCTATTTTGAGGTCATACACACAAAACTGAAGTGACATCCTTCTCTGCAGCAGAACATATGGAGATAACATTTAATTCTGTTGTCATCGAGTGGCCAATCCTTTTATAGTTCCTGCTTTGAATTATGTAGTGTGTGTACGTACACAAAAAAAGCCTTTCATTTTACCACATCAGCATTGACACACAGAACAGTCATCAGCTGGCTGAGTTCACACACACACGCACTAATTCTAAAACGCTGTTCTAGCAAGGCTATCAAAATAAAGTATGTCTTACAGCCTCTAGTAACCTCGTCAACCTCTCCAGGGAGAGTGTGTGTTCTTGTAGTCAGTTTGTTTTGGCTTAGAGACAGGTCGGCCATCATCACCTTGGCAAACAATTCCAGGAATCCTGTATAAATTATTCATTTGCACAGGCTCGCCTTCACCCTCCCTCTGCTGCTCCTTCACCCTCTTTCCCCCATCCAGGAAACGGGCATGACTCTCCCTTTAAAAAAAGACACTTTTCCTGTTTCTTTCATTTGTTCAACAAGTGAGGAAATGGAAGCATGCGACAGAAAATGGAACAAAACTAAGTTGTAAATTATAGATTGTGTTACACACAAAGTCATATCTCTCTTGACATGATTATCCTGGTTTGGATCATATTCATGGCATACAGAAATATAGTTATTCATTTCAGTGTATACAAGTATCACAGATACTGAGCATGCCAACGACGTTTATAATAGAATTTAATCTGACCCTAAATTCATTTGACTGTGGGTAGACATATTGTCCAAAAAAATTATTAGATCAGAATAAGTTTGGTTTTTACGTTTGGCTAGATAATTCCTTATTGTCATCAACCATGACATAACAAGTGCTACTATACATGTAGGGAATTCAGTGTCCTTGATTTGGTTTCTTTTCACACAGAACAAAATACAAATGAACCAAATGACAACTACAAACCATAGGAGAACACTCTGGCCATTGAAGGCAGGAGCGAAAAGGAAATACGGGAACAAGGTCCATTGTTCTCAACTGGTGCATATTTCTGTGGGAGAAACATTGGTCTGGAACCGCTTTCATTCATTCTCTGACTCAATGTTCCTACAATGCAAGTTCTGAATCAATCTGATGGTTTTGGTGGAATCATGGCACAGTGACCAACCAAAAAAACCTGAACAACAACAAAAAAGGGGCAACTAAAAACTACCCCAAAGTGTGGGAAATGTATAATTTCCATTAAAATGGTCCATGTGTGATTGTTTTGGATAATTCATGTGTTCATCTGCCCAAGTGTGTACTCAAGTTGCCTTATCTTGATGCGGTTCAGTTTTGGCACCAGTTGACTCTTGTCGTAGTGATATAACATTAACATCCAAGGCAATAATGGAGGAAGATGGAACATAAAAATAGAAGTTGTAGTTTCTGAAATAAATAGGTATACTGGGATATTTTTAAGCAATAGTGTAGTCATGTAGACTTCAAATCTGTGGTGGAGCCAACTTCATGATATTTTTTGAGAATTCATCATCACAAAATGATGACAGACCCTGTCATAGCAACGATTCTGGATTGGCTCGAGGTTATGTTTAATGTTGCTTTAACTCACTTGAACTTTAGTGGAGGGGATCGTAGAAACAATGTCCAATGATACCTGGTCATCCAAGTTATTACATACCACAAAAGGATTCAGTTGGTGGAAAATCACCCTAGAATTCAAATTCAAGGACATCAGGTATGAAAGCAACTTTTTTCAATTACTGAAAAAACATAGACAAATATTTTTATTAAGTGAGACAATTTTCTCTATACCATTTTTGTATTTTATCATTTACCCAAGGTCAGCAGTCCAACACAGGAATAAAATGCATTCTGGCTACTTTTGCATACACAAAAGTTGCCAGAATGATTTCACATCATTGACGCCAACATAATCCAGTTTCTTAACCTAGTATAAGGGGTTATTCAGATTTATAAAACGAGGAGACTTCAAATAGAGGATCACAACTGAGATACTCAAGTCCAGGTAAACACCTCCACAAAAGATTGATCTGTAATCCTCATCACCGCCCCCACACCCACCACGATGTTCATTTTGCTTTCAATTTACGAGAGAAATGAAATCAAAATGAAGGCAAGAATACAAGACATAAACAGGGAGCATAACAGAGAGCAGAGGTAATGAAAAACAAAGCAGCCCCCACCACACCCACACCACAAAGTCAGCAGGGCATGCTGCTGAGGCAGCCTAATGAGCTGCGCTAATTAAAATCACTTATTGACAGCATCGAGGGTGATTACCTCCACCCTGCACTCTTTGCCATCATAAGAGACACTGTCAAAACAAATTACCCCCCAGCAGCCACACAGATCCCTCTGCTACTAACCAGTCAGTTCATCAGTGACCTAGTGGAAGCTGTGCATCAGCCTGATTGGAGCTAGAGTGCATGTGGTAGAGTGTAGAAAAAGAGTATTTATTTATACACACGTGTGTGTTTGTGCTCATTCCCCTGCTTTTCAATCCAGCTTTGTAGAGATAACAACATAAAGTGGGTTTATTGTGTCTCTTCTTGTGCTGCAATAAATCTTCCAACACAAGTGGAGTAATGTGAATCCAGCCTCCACCCTCCCTCGTTGTCTACCAAGAAGAGGGATGCTAAGGGCTGTCTGTTTATTTCTCACTGATGTCATCACAAACACTTGTTCAGGTTTCATGCATTATTCAGAGCATGCTGGAGACTCCAACAGGTTTATTGATAAACAAAGGAGATGCACAGGAGAGGACCAGTCGATTAACAAATTAACCCTGAAGCCTCTCGCTCCTTTCCTGCCCCTATGACCCCCCTCCTCCTCCGCCTTTTGTCCCCAACCTTCCTCTACAACCTGCTCCAAAACCACACACCAGTGGCAAGTGCCCAACAGACAACAATAAAGAAAACAAAGGTGGGAGGGGAACACACACCTCGTTAGCACAGACAACATCAAAATACATATAGACACACACCACGTGCCGCCACAAAATGACTATGCTTGATGAATTGTGCAATGTGCTGCTGTTCCAACCATGCTCCCCTCCCACTGATGCCATTAACCTTCTCAATCTGAGGGCCACAGAGCCCCCGCCCCACCACTCTCTGCTTCTCAGACACACACACACCCACTCTCATACATCATATCATACAGCTTAATGACACGAGGGCCATCATTCACAGCACATTGCTGGGGCAGACGGAGGGAGGGGAAAGCAATGAAAAGACATAAGGGCATGGGGGAGGAGGAGCAGGAACTGAAGAGAAACAGAAGGCGAGACACAATCAGAGAAAATGGAAATGTAAGTGCACAGAGATAAAAGAGGGGCATCTTGAGATCACATTAATCTTTTCACCCATTCTAAATCCATTTAATTAAAGATTATGCCAATGTCCATTAGCACAAAAAATGGCCTTTACACAACTGACTTAATGGCCTCAGGTATCTTTAAAAACCAGCTTTGTTTTACATCTTGTTTATAGGTGGATGATATACAGGGGTTGGGCCTCAGATTTTGGATTGTGGTGTCGACTGTGTCTATAACCACATAAGACCATGTGATCTACATTCTGAAATTATGATTTTTCTTATTTAAATAATAATACTGTAGTCATCATGGCATCATGACATTTTCTCATCTTCCTTTGTTTAATTACCTACATAATGTTTCAATGTTTAATTGGTATTGTTAATGTTGTACAAATATGTTATCAGAATTTATTTCAACACAACATTTGGGGAATATTTGTTAGGCAATAAAGATTTTCCTTCTTTCATGTAACTTTCCTTTTGTTAAAAAAAAAAAAAAATCAGATTGCATCTACAACACTAACTCAACATAAAGAAAATTAACTACCTAAGCACCAGACTGCATATAATAGTCTCAGACATCTAATGAATTTCTCCAGCTAAAAATAAATACTGACTAGACACATATCATAATAAACACTGCCTGATACAAAAATGTAATTTGCTGAAGTACTGCCCAGCTCTACTTTAAATCAGTTTGTCCATACTGGCTACAAAAGAAAATAAATTATTCAAATTCAAGTCTTTTTGGTTTTTTTTGCATCTCTGCTCAGTTTAAAGGTGAAACCAAATTCAACCATTGGCCAGAAGCTGGGAAAGCACAAACTCAAACCTCCTTAAGAGCTTTCATTTTATTTTGATATACAGCATAGTAAACCAATACGTGTTTTAATTATTTACTAGAGCCAAATGATGAAATAATAAAATGGTTGGCACTTTTTTGGAATGGATTTTTGATCTGGATGCTAAGGTTACCTGAAAACACCTAAATGAAAGACAAAGATTATAATGAAGGCAAATAATCAACAACGGAAAACAAACCATGACTAAAGATCAACTGAAAATTGCATATAGAGCCTGGCTGAGATGTTTTAATGTTTAGGGTGTCCTGGTTACCTCTGTGCCTAAAGTCTACTCTCACAGCTCCTTCGGTGGCACGGATGCAGCTACATATATTTTTCCAGTTTTCATCCATGCTAGTCTTTCAATTGCAGCCTGCTGCCCAGTGCAAGGTGGCAGCTGAACTAATGAGCTTTTAGCTGCGCTGGCACTGGGGAGACATACGCACAGACCACTATACACACACATACATTCAGAAGGACAAGCTATACAAAAACACATCCTCTCAGCCTATCTGCCAAATACTTCACTTTAATCTTATCAAACCGTTCCCATCAGGCAGCGTGCCCTTTGTCTAGCCTGTTTAGCCTGTCAGCATTTTCACCACAGGAAGCCAGTATGCGGGCACCTCCTGAAGGCATTTTAGGATGAGGGTAGAAGCTAAGGTCAGGTAACTGTGTGTTTGAATGTGTGTCTATGTGTGTTTATATTCCGCAATTACTTGGCTGAAAAACAAGTGTCTTGGTTTAACACAAAGCACACCTGATATGGCTACATACCTGTTTGTGCATCTCGATGTTAAGCCCATAGGACATCTCATAATACTGCAACACAGAAAAAGGAAACCATTAAGAACAGGAACAAGGCAATGCAAACATTTATGTTACTGCATATCAACACAGACAAACAAGGACAATTTGAAATAGGTTGAAAAGCGCAATAACTGTTTCTCCCTTCAGAGTTTGGCTATGCTGTCAAATGAAAACAAATGTTTCCATGTTTTATCGTCTCGCGTTTACTGTCGTGTGTTTTCTATTAATGACTACCATTGTATTACTGTGAATGTTGTTCCTTTAGATTCATGAAGTCTTTGAAGTCAAATACTAAAGAATAGAAACCAGAATTAAACATCTTTTACATTATTTTCATCTTCTTCAAGATGAACACACTGGTTTTCTCTATTTTAATTTGATACTCTGAGATCCCTGATGAGACTAAAACAAAGTCAAAATTACATTACAGAATGATACTAATTTGTGTTCTTAAAAAATGCTGTGCTATAACATCTTTTTTGTATGTTTTACATAAATGTTATTTTCTTTTAAATTGGTGCATAATTTGCATAGTTTTCATCTTGTTACATATTTCATGTTGTTTACACCTTATTGCATTTTTAGGTTACTTTTATCATATTACATATTATATGAATAATTTAAAAAAGAATACTAGTTTCTTGAGTTTTCACCACCAAAAATGAGCCTTGATTTCAAGTTACTTTAGAGGTTTATATTCAATTTTATTTAGAGACACTTAAAAGCTAAAGTACAATAGGTAATATGACAGTGAAGCGAATATGTATGCCAATTGAAAATTATTACAATAAATGTCAAGTGATTTATGTTTACATATAATGACTGGTATATGTATGTTATTTAATTCATTATCTACCTGTTAATTCAAAGGTCATTGATCAAATCAGAAAGAAACAAGGAAATATTTGCATTTTGTCAATCTCCATGGGTTTCACTGGTGAATCATTGTGTAGAAGATGGCAGTGTTTCCACGGTCACTACGGATCCTCATATCTGATTACCATGAAAAGATGAAAAATTGCATTTCACACCAATTACTAACATGTAATGATAGGATTCGTGGATTAACAGGTATTCAATATTACAGATCAGTAGATATTTTTGGTCTTTGTGGATCAAACTTCCAATCATTAATATTTATCAAACAGAGGGGACACTATGATTATATTGTATTTAACAAACTATATATTTATAGTGTATGAGGGGGAAAAAAAATATTGTTATAATGATTTTTTTTTATTACCTGCCTCTTTGTAAAATACCTAACCAGAGTGACATCACATCCAAACATCACCACTTGACATAAGATGCTTTGTGTGCAGAAAACAGGTTGTTAGTTACAGTCACTATTTACTGTAATTCTACTGGACACTGCTTTTCTTTGAGCACAAACTGTGTCCTGCTTGAAAAAGGGCAAAAGATACACAAAAGTGGAGTCCATACAACTACTGAAAAGAACATTATCTGTGGTTGATCCAAAGTATAGCAGAGTGCTCCCTCTATTCATCAAGTGTTAATTTATAATAGTAACTCCCACCACCTTCTGATTAGTTACAAGGAAAATAATAGTCAACACATGCAGTGCACTCTCTGGTTAAAGGCGGTACTTTTATGTAAAAGAGAAAAAGTGCACAAATAAACTGAGAATGACCGCTAAGTTACATCACTTGTCAGGTAAACACGTCTCTGAACAAGGTAGTAAAGTTCAGCTGCTACATAGTGATAGTGACTGTGGGGTTTTTTAATCATCAGGAAGTTCTGATATTAATACATCTTTTCAGGATTTCTAACAACAGCTACAGCAGCTGCATACTTATAATACCAAAATTAAGCAAGACATACTGCAATTGTAACAAAGTGTCAAAAGCAGATGTGATGTGGTTTACTTTAGAAAACAATCAATGAGCTGTTTGGTTAATTAACCAGTTCACTGTTTTCCAAAGTATTGGTATCTAATAATAGTCCATTTTTACCACTGGAATTACAATCTGCTTGTTGGATTTAAATCGGTTTGGATGTTTGTATTCACATATTTAAAAAAAAAAGCCTGAAATTTCCAGGTAAAGAAAAGTAGGTCTGAATACACTCATTAACACATTAGTTTGATTTCGATGCTCACTTCAACAGTTATATAGTTTCTAAACAGTAAACATTGAAGTAACTAGCAGTTAAGTATGAGAAACCAGTAAACAACCCCTTTTTTAACTATAAAGCTTTCAATTGTTGTGATCACTTTTTTTTACCAATTGCTTAATAATTTTACCAATAGATTCTAATATAATTAACATTCCACAAATTCCTCTTTAATAATTTCATTCAACTAGATTTGTATATGCTAATAACCAACCACAAAGAGTACTTTACATTAAGTTGAAGTGATGGATAGATGTTTTCCATTTTTGTTATTTATTAATACTGGTCATATTATAGTTGTAAAATGAATTTACCCCAAAAACCTTAGCCCCTGCAAGTAGCCGTATATTTGTGGTTGATACCCACACTACTAAATTACCCTATGTCCCACGTTTGCAGAAAAAAAAATACAGGAAGGTCTAATTTTGCCATAAAGTCAGGAGACAAGTTATTAACCCCCACTGGGTCATACTGGGTGTGTTAGGGTGGGGAGGTAGAGGGCAATAAAGAGGACTCCTGAGCTTCAGAAGGGGGATCATCACACCCAGCAATCAATAGTTGGACATTTGACCCCTGCTACAATTTCAGCCCCCAACCCCCTCCCTATAATTCAACGAAAACACATGTGTGAGTCAACACAATATGGAGACTGTGCAACACATCAGCGCTGCAACACCTGTGACTGTTTACCTGAGGCTAAAGGGAGGACATGGCTCTAAATCACACTCAAAGCCTTACAATGATGGAGCTTACCATGACATAGTGGCGCTGCATCTCAGTCTTCTCATTGGCCAGCTTATCATACTCCACTTTCAGACTTTGGTAAAAAACAGAAAAAATTAATTATATTAACTCAATTTAGTTGTGTTGTTGGAACATCAGCACAACTTCAGAGATTTCCCTTTTCACATGAACAGGGAGCTTAAAATTTGGGTTTTAAGGCTTTTTTTCTACATTTTGAGTGTATAAAAATGCAAATGAGCATCAAAAAGAAGTCTACACTGGTGCAATTGTAATCATCATTTTGTCAAGACAGAAACATGGTGGAAGAAAATTATTTAAGTATTAAGAACCAGTACTTAAACTGAATTTGAAAAACTAAACGTGATATTCACTTCTAGCTATGATAAGCAATTTTGAATCATATGTACTGCAACATCAAGTGCAAGAGCTTATTTATATTTGTTTTGTTTAGCATTAAGCTACATAGATGGGACAAACAGAAGTTTCCTCTTCCTATTTCCTGGAAGCCGAGTCTGTTTCCAATCAAAATACCTGTGGTACTGGGCCTGCAGGAACTGAAACTCATCTTTGATCCGGTCGCAAGACTCTGCCACAGTGAACTTGAAACCAGGCTGCCCTGGTTGGTGAGGAGCCTGTAACATGCCAGGGTTAAAACAATACAGGTGTAAAAAAAAAAAAACAACAACAACATCACCACAGGGTAGATAACAGCCTCATATCTCCATCCTCTTGTTTTTTCTTGATTATTTGTCCTCATGTTTGCCCTGAGCCTTGTCAAGCACAAGGAAGACTCACTTTTACTCAACATGTGCAATGACAGAGGCAGGTCACTTCATCCTTTAAATCCTGACTACTGTAGTATCAGGTGAAGATTAGACAAACACAAACGCACAACAGAGATTTCCACGCGCAGCACAAAAGGAACAAAATTAACCTTTATGCACAGTGCAAATACTATTCTGATTGAAGAATTGCGTCATTTTAAAGCAGGAGGGGAAGATCTGTCTTTTTTATTCGACCACTACCTGACCTTGTCGTCGAAAACATCGTTATTTCCGTTATTGTAGCAGCACCGTAAACCGTAAGGTGTGGATGAGCAGCACCACTAGTTAGACCATTCACCCACGGACAGATACTCACCGGATGCCGGCCTTGTGGATACATGACGACTTCTTAACACAAGGGACTTCAATGCGTTCCCCCTGTAGTTGTAATCCCAGTGAAGGTGCTGAAAATCACCGCCGCCCGCTCCCCCTGAACACGCAGGGTGGCGGCGGACAAAGCACTGTTATGGGCTGCGAGGCCACACTCAGACCCCGACCGGTGGACGGATCACCCCGACGGCCTTTCCTCCGGACCTACAAAAACAGAAAACGGGGCCACAGCTCAGGTGCTCGGTCACATTCCACATTATAAGGGAGCAAACCGAGCACCTTGGATGAAAATCGACAAGAATTTGAACGTTTATGAACTCAACCAAATGACAGTTTTTTTAATCTTATTGAGCATCTTTGTCGATATTCACAATTTTCTGTTTAGATACGTCGTCGACATGCATTAATGTGGACAAAAACAGAGCAGCAAAGGCAAGGTTTGATTCGAGGGATCAAATAAATGAAAAAGTTTACACTTTTGATCACACCCTCAAACAACACGATGTATTGTGTTTCTCGTAAATCTAACGACTTCACTTCCACAAAAGAAAAAGAACACGCACAGCGGGTTGTTGGCGGTCCGGAAAGATCAGAAAACAAGGAGCTGCTGCTTTCAAAGTCGGCTGCCATAAAAGCCACACATACACACACTCTCACACACACCCGTCTTGTTAGCAGCTCTCTTCATGTAGCCTTTTACCTTTGTCTCGACTGATTCCTCCTTTCTCTTCCGCACAGGTAAAAAAATTAGTATCCACACACAGTGCGTAATATCCCGGAATTGTAGTCTCCACCGCAGAGAAGTGAAATGTCAGTAGCCGTTTCTTTTTCCCCTTTCACTTCTTCCTCTTGTTGTTCTTCGTTGCCCCTTGAGAGTCCTTTAAAAGATCCGAAGGAGAGGAGCGTCTCTCGCTACGCTCGGACACTGGAAACCCTTCAAATTGGACGAGTTGTTGACCAGAGACAACTTCAAACAAATGCTATATTAGATCCCGTATCCGTAAACCAACCTTCCACTGAGTCCGAATATGATTTTTCGAGGAGAAAACGTGAAAATGTCGCCCGCTGTAGAACTGAGCACGAGCTGCTGTCGGGTAAACGCAAGTTCCTCCGCGCGCTCCGTACCACACACAGTCTGAGCATTGACACGAGGACCCGACTGCCGAGCGAGGGCCCAGCCGCAGCCAATAGGCTTCTTCCAAAGTGTTCTGCAGCGCAGCCCAATCACAATGCGCTCTCCCCACGTGGGGACACAGAAACCCCGCGTTTGGATTGGCGGAAAGTATGTGACCTCACACGTTCGCCATTTTGGATTTGAAGTGACATTCAGTGCGTTCAACAACTTGTTCAAAACAAAGGCAATAATTCCTGTGTCCGTGCGTTGCAGCCGGTGTTCAGCATCGCACATTATCAGGACACAAATGAAAGTTTTATCATTAAAAACGATGTCAGACTCGAAAACAATGGGCTGGTAGACACAAAAAACAACCCACCGCTTTGCTCATAATTTATTATTGTAGCTATAATGCGTAATGGTGTGTTCTCACATAGTGACACTTGGTGTTAGGCGGGTTTGACTCTGGAGGATTATACAGTCTGCTCCCATTTGAAGCAGAAGCAGGGAAGTCAATAATACACGACACAAACGTAAGCCTTCTTGCTATCCAGAGAAAAATAGAAGCTCAAAGATATGCAATGGAGGTGCGAAGTGCGCAGGAGATGTGAATACCCCTTAATCTACAGCAGAGTGTCCTTTGAGTGACTTGAATTGATCGACCTATTTCTAACGAGACCTCAAGCATCTACAAGCCTTCCTATCAGCAGCACTAGGTGGACTACAACACGTCTGCGCTTCAGGAGATCACCCTATCACGTGTTGCTCACTATGTCTGGCCCCACGTGGGTCCTCCTCTACCTCTTCCGCCGCGTTTTATCCAATGGCATCACGACTGTCTGTCTCCGTCGCCTCCAATTGGCCGACCGCTGGAAGAGCTGTCAGTCAGGAGGCCGGGTTGTCAATAAAACCCACGTTGGGTACGGCGCTGACAAATGCCTGTGCTCCTCTCCCTCCTGCCTGCGAATAGTGCCTGGAATGGCTGCTTAATTAGCTTCGAATGGCTTTTCCTTTCAGCTCAAACAATCTGTCACTACCATGTGGTAAAAAGAGCCTTGCATAAAACAAAAGCAGGAAAAAAGCCAGTAGGGGCTAAATATCAGTTTGATTTCCCCCTCCAAACCCTCCTCCATGAAAACATTTGCAGCAAAACAAAGCTTTTTACCTCGCTCAAGCATTGGCTCATTTTATTAATCTGCCCCTGTCCCTCCTTGTTTCCTCTAATATTATACTTATTTGCGTATTTTCGTGTCCATTTAGTGCATTCGCATTGAAATGTATGACTGAGGTTAGTGGATTTCCCACTGAAACATGCAGGATAATCAGGGTTTGGCTTGGCTTCAGTTTAATGATTCATTAACATGCTCTTAAAACCAGCAGGATGTAGCTACTTTTGCCATATTAAATAAAAACAATAATCATTTGCCAGTGGTGTTTTCACTGTCTAAAATAAATGCAACTCCAAAATGTAAGCAAAATCTTTTAATATATCGAGGCATCTAAATATATTAGAAACTTGAATTTCTTTTAAGACCTTTTACAGAAAATATTTGACCAAATGTAAATCTCAGATTTTAGTAAATTTCAGTGGTGCATAAATCGTCTAGTGCAGATTTTTTTGCCGGTGGGTAAAATTGGTTAATCTTCCTTTTGACAACAACTAGTCGAAAGGATTATATTGTAATGTAGTGTTTAAATCACACTGATATAAAAATAATTAAAAGATGGAAAATTCAGACACCAACTCAGCATGGTCTCACATAAACTTCACATATCAAGATTATTTAAATACTTTGAGGTATGTAGTCATAAAATAAACTGAATACATTTTATGATACATTTCATATATGGCCTACAGTAGCATTTGTGGTCCATTAGTTTGAGAAAAAAGTTAAATGTTCAAGTCTGCTCAGTGCATATTCAGTCAATTCTGCTTCTCTTTAATGTGACTCTTATTGCATTAAGCCTATTATGATACTATGTAGTTATACACATTCTACATAGTAGAATGTAGAATGTCTACTATGGCTTCGTAGATCTTACCCCCATTTTCCTAATAATTTCACAAAGTGACCAAAGGCCACACAGTTTACCAAATTTTCAACATAATTGTAACTAGCATGCTATGAGCTGAGCTGTTGCTTAGCAACAGCTTCTGCCCCCCTGCATATGCTTTAACATGCATTTGGATAAAATCTTCTGCTGGAAAGTGATACAGTCACTGGATGAATTTCACACTAAAGTTTGCTGTTGTAATCAGTGGAGTACCCGTACAGGTAAAAATTTTTGTATTTGTTAAATCCCTGCGTTCTTGAGCACATATTTTGTAATTTAGGTCCTTTATTTTCCTAGTGTACAATTGTGGAGTTACCAGATTAAAAGTGTACTGCTGATCCTAATACCCTGGCAAATTGAAGCAGTCATGAAGCACACTTGCCAAACAGTGCGTCTGTGCCATTGGAGGCCATGTTATGGTTTTACTGTTGATCATCTTTTTAAAAAAGATGATCAATGCCAAAATTTGCAAGTAATTTTACATACCCTATCTTTGCAACAAATAAACATTTTGTAAGCATTCACCTAGTAAGAAAAGAATATGAGTTGACACCTTCAGACATGTTCTCAGATGGTGCATGGACACACATTGACTATAAATGAGTCCTCATCATAACAGGGTCTGCAGAATATATGGAAATTCATGCAATAAAGCCTGGATAAAAGTTAATTACATAAACTTAGCACGAAACGTAGGTGATATACAGTATTTCAGTATTTAATATATTTGATAGATTTTAATTTTAAAAATGGTGAAAGTTCATAATTAAATTGTGCAAAAGTCTAATTATGAACCTAACTTTGAGTTATGTTAAAGACAAAATCCCACAGAAATAATTTCCTGTCTATTTCCCTGCTGGATGACCTTTGACCTTGGGCAGACTAATTCGCATGAGGGTCTTAGTGTGTGAACCATGTTTTTCATGGGCATCTCCACTTGTTCTAGTTTCCTCTGACAGATGGGGCAGATGTATTACAGACTTAATTGGCCATACATTAATATTACTCTATCTGAGATGACAGTTACACTGTAAATTGCACTTTACACTCTATATTCTCATACCAGTTACTGCAACCTTTAAAAGTGATTAAATGTAATTGAGTGGGTATGTATAAGATGTTTTCCAGTGAATCAAGTGGTTTTTTTAAATAAGATTTACCTAATTGAAGAAAATTGGACACTCCCAACTATGAATAGCAAGCAAATTGCTAAATATTTTATGATCAACATTCTTCCCAAGCATCATTTCATTGTAATTACGTTTTTGCCAGGTTATGGAAAAATGACATTGACATGAATTTTGGGGAGGCTGCTTTAGCCTTTAAACACTTGACACTTATACAGTTTTGACTTTAGGTGATTTCAGACTCGGATCTTTAAAAACATTGCTTTGCTGAATTGTTTATTTATTTATTTGCAAACACCTCCGTCTTTTATGATCGGAAAGTATCTACTGTCCTCTGAAAAAGTACAAAGCTGGAGACACCCATAATTAAACAGAATGCATTTTCAGAACAGATGTTGGTAATATTCTGGACCATTCCCATTTGATATTTGGGCCATGGGATGTTTACATTCAAGCAGATCTCAGCAGGAATAGGATTTAACAGGTAGTCATGATCTGTACAAATTAAAAACTCTTTGGTTGACATGGTTTTGTTGACTTCTGTTTGTGAGCAAGCTTGCAATTTGGCAACCATCTTGGTTTAATGAAGCCACAAGTCGATGAGGGTGGAGCTGAAGGAGGGAGAAGGAAGAAATGCTAAAGTTAATGTAATTAAAATATCAGCAATTAATTTCAGCTTCTTGTGTAATATCAACAAAAGTCAATGGAAACCGTAATTGATGATAACTATCTAACAGACAACAGAGTGAAGGACCAAGTCATCATTTATACAAATATTTATCAGTTGAAAACACATTTTACAATTAATGAAGGTCAGTTTATCATAAGATTGTGTAAGACACTTAATACACATCCAAATAACATCTGACAAATAACAAGACTGTAACTTTCAGCCCCCATTTTCATGTCTCTTAAGACTTTTTTGTTTATTCTGAAGAGATGAAATCAATTAAGGTAAAGGCCATTCTGAGACATTTCATACTGAACTAAATGGTATTTTCCAAATGACAATGTATAGTTACAGTTATGCATGAAGAATGCATAAAGAAACCAGAAAAGTACTCAGAGTTGCAGACCTCTGGCAGGGGGGCATCAATTTACATCTAAAATGAATTCCTGGACCTTGAAATACTACTGCGTATAAATGAGTGATAGGTTTCACTTTCACTTCTGTAAGCTGACCTACCGAATGAAACACATGCACATGCTGCCCCCCCAAACACACACACACACACACACACACACACACACACACACACCAATCACCACCAACATTTAATAATTTGTTCCTTGTGACAGCATCAACATTTCCTGAAAATTTCATCCAAATCCATGCATGCCTTTTTGTGTTATCTTGGTAATAGACAAACCCTTGTGAAAACTTAACATATGCCCTACTTTGGTGTGGACTAAATTATAGACAGAAGGCCAATTCCAATTACTCCCTTAACCCTCAATGTCAACCCTCAAACAGTAGCCCTAAAAACCAAGTGTTAAGGGCTATTTGTGACTTAGAAATGGGACACCCCTTAAATGTTGGCCCTGAAATTAATCAGGGCCCATGTTGTCTCTGTAGTCCTTGAAATGAAACACAACTTCTTTTTTTTTTTTTTAAATATTTACACTGTTAACCCTGCCTGTTTAATCATAAGCCACAAACACAACTGTCATCGACTGGTCCATTAGGTCCATGTTTTTGAAATTCTTGTGGACTATCTGTAAATTATTCCTTCAGTTAGAGCTATCAAACAAAAAATCTGTCTAAATAACACAACCATATTCAGCTGTCACCACATACCACGGCTCAATGAAAGGTAAACACCAGCTATAACTATCGTTACATAACTCTGCGGTTACAGAATATGACATTAGCCGGGTCATTTTATACCATTATCAGCACAAGCATGTTATATAGGCTGTTATCTTGATAAAACAACTACATTACCACCGTGAAAAATGACAATTTTTGTAACATTAGCTAACTTAAATGATAGCTAGTTTGTCCGCACCAATGAGGTACATAATCCATAAAATGGACCTAAACTAAGATAATAGTGATTTTCGTAATTTTTATATCTCCACTAAAAAAGAAAATACTGCATTCTGGGTAACCCTTGTTCCCGAGGGTGGTGTTGGAGAATTTCAATATTGAGCCCTCAAATTTGCCACTCAACTTAAATGTTCTTAGATTTGGGACAGCACTTACACTCATTTTGAGATTGAGGGTTAAGAGAGGAATTTGAATTCGCCCAGAGACAGATTTTTTGCATGGGGTCAGTTAAACCCTTTAAGCCTTTAAAGCATTTTAACATTGCACATCTCTATGCTCTAAATTCTACTGTGAGACTATTCATTCACTCAAAGAAAGATCTAAGAATCCAGTTAGTACAGAGTATCAGGGAGATGCTGAAAGAGGCCCTGTCCAACATACAGATGCTCCAGGTCTCTAGAACTGGATATAGTTTAGTAATTTCATGCTAGAGCAGGGGTCTCAAACTCATTTTCTTCAGGGGCCACGTTCAGCCTGATTTGATCTCTAATTAGATAAAATAAAAAAAAAAAAATCAGTAAAATTAACACATAATAACATGTAAATAATGACAACTCCAAATTGTCATTGTTTGCTTTTGTAAATTATCCAAAAGCAAAAAAAAGTTAAATATTAAGGACATTTTTGCCTGAATTTATTTACTCCACACTTTATGGATCAATTCTACAAAGACACTAACCTCTTAGCAACAGAAGCAGACAAGTATTCAGAGAATCTAATCTCTCCCCTATTTTGTGCCAATGTCAAATTTCTATGACAGCCCATTCTTGAATTACAGCCAATAATGTGATTTTGACCTTTCTGCTAAAGATGACCTTGACTCAAATAGATCATTGCATCTGATGCACATTAGCGTTATGTATATGCTCATGTAATTTCATGGTGATATCTCAAGTATTCATTGAGTTATAGCATGATATGTCTCTGTGGACACAGACAGACAGACACACACTGATGACAATAATCTCCCCCAACCAATGTTGGTAGAGATTAAAAATTGTTCAAATTTCACCAAATTTTCTTTCGACATTTCAGGTTGTTCACATTTGTTCAGGTTATTCACATTTCATTGTTACAGGATAACATAAATAGGATAAATGTAAATATTTTCATAATTTAATGGGCTTTTTTTGCGGTTAAACAATGACAAAAATTTGAAGTTGTCATTTATAAGCAAAAAACTGAGAAGAAAATATAGTCATTTAACAGGTTATTATGCTCTTCATCCCATGGGTCACATTGGAACCATTGGCGGGCCACATTTGGCCCCAGGGCCGCATGTTTAAGACCCCTGTGCCAAATGAAATAAATGACAAATGTCAGGATCGGGGTGAGGTGAAGGAGGATTCCAATGCACAGTGCTGAATGGAAAAATAATTTAATAACAAACTAAGAAACATAAAGACAAGACAGAGAAAAAAAAACAAACCAAAACCTGGGAACGAATGGCCAGAGTCTGTGGTGATGATGAATGTCCGGGTTATGGTGACTGAGGAGATGGGGAAAGTGTCCGGGTTATGGAGGTGACAATGTCGAATGGTCCCGCACTGGCAACTGCAAGCCTCACTGCTTTTATAGCCGCAGATGAGGAACGGCTTGCAGCTGCGCAGTGCGGGGCCAGGTGTGTGGGGAGAGCACTGGGGGAAAGGTCGACAGGGCAGAGGTCATGACAGTACCACCCCCCCCCCCCCCCCCCCCCCCCCCAAGGGGCGGCTCCTGACGCCCCCAAAAAAACTAAAACAAAGCCCCCCCCCCCCCATTGTCCAGAGCTCAAAAAAATAATAGCTTGATAGTAGTTTGTCTCCAGGCAGGGCTTCATGGAAACCCCTGGTCGAAGTACCCTCTGGGCAGAGCGGTGTGGAATCCCTCTGGTCAGGGCGGCGCGGAAACCCCCTGGGCAGAGTACCCTCTGGGCAGAGCGGTGTGGAATCCCTCTGGGCAGGGCGGCGCGGAAGCCCCCTGGGCGGAGAACCCTCTGGGCAGAGTGGTGTGGGGTGGTAGCAGGAGCAATGAAATCGGTCTGACGGAGGACCAAGGAGAATGAAAACTGATTGGGTGGGGTCACCACAGACTCTGGCGGGGAGTGACAAAATGGAACAGAGACAAGGCACTAAACAAAGAGGACAAAACGAGGGAACAAAAGGACTAGGCCGACACGGGGCCAACAAGGGAACAGGTCCGGGGCGAGACTCGGGCCAACACGGCAAAAAGGTCCGGGGCGAGACCAAAGACTGACCCAGAGAGAAAAGACACAGAACGCTAGCCAGATCCACAGAACACTAGCCAGATCCACAGAACGCTAGCCAGATACACAGAACGCCAGGAAGGTACACAGAACGCCTGGAAGGTCCACAGAACGCCTGGAAGATACACAGAACGCCTGGAAGATACACAGAACGCTTGGAAGATACACAGAACGCGTAGGGTTTCCCCTGGTCTGTTCCGTCTAAAACAAAACGGGTCCCTTCAGCACTGGCGGAGTCCTGATGGTTGGCGGGACCATTCTGTCAGGATCTGGGTGAGGTGAAGGAGGACTTCAATGCACAGTGCTGAAGGGAAAAATAATTTAATAACGAACTAAGAAACATAAAGACAAGACAGAGACAAAACCAAACCAAAACCTGGGAACGAACGGCCAGAGTCCATGGTGATGATGAATGTGCAGGTTATGGTGACTGAGGAGATGGGGAAAGTGTCTGGGTTATGGAGGTGACAATGTCAAATGATCCCGCACTGGCAACTGCCAAGCCTCACTGCTTTTATAGCCGCAGATAAGGAACGGCTTGCAGCTGCGCAGTGCAGGGCCAGGTGAGTGGGGAGAGCACTGGGGAAAAGGTCGACAGGGCAGAGGTCATGACAACAAAAGGCATATTTTATGCAACTGGTCAGTATAACCACCCACTGAAACAGCTCAACATGAAATGTTAAAATGATGTGAAATGTACTTTTCTCTTTTTTAGAATCTGAAAAACTGTTGAACTAAATAATTAACCGTCAAAGACCCCAAAACATCTACTGATCTAAAATGTTTAGTAAATTTTGATCCACTGATCCTGTCAATACAGTGAAATAATTCAGGTAAAGTGCAATTTCTCACTTTTTCAGCAGCATGGAATGTCTTCTTCAGATACATCTCTGTTGCGAACATGGAAACTCCATTGTTTTCTGCAAACAATAAAACCCATTTAATTTCACATATGACAGTGGTTGTTCTTTGGCTTTTTCCTATGTACAGTTATTGGTATATTTTGCTGAAAATATCACTTTTTTTATTTCTCTGTTTTGATATAACCTTTGAATTTCTTCTGAGCTTTTATGAACATCTACATGGTCAGTAAAATAAATATAGGAAGATATATGATTTACACTGAAAAATTATATTATGATATATGGTGACAAATCACTTGGTAATAATTAAATGTAGAGAAAGTTTTTTTTGGAAGAAACCAGAAAAATCACATATATGTGATATATATATATATATATCACATATCACACATGACTTTACATGTTACAAAAAAGTTGGAACTAAAGAAATGGTTAAATCAATCAATAAATGAATAAATCTGAATCACTCAATATCATAATTTTATTTACTCAGTATTTTATGTTCGATAAAGTCTTTTTAAAATTATTATTATTGGACTGTCTTTTCTCTGTAGCACTTTGAGATTCCAATGAATGAATATTACTTCATAAATGCAATTTCTTCTTATTTTTTATTTTATTAATGTATTTATTGATTTTTTCTAAATACTATCAAACTCAGTGTTTCAGCAATTATTTCTCTTTAAAGTCCACAGTTCCATTTGTGAACTCCTGATATTGATACCTGAAACATTCTATAAAAATGAATAGGTTGATCATTGTTTCAAAGAATTTAATGACTTTTAGCAGATATTTTTATTCTACTTTTGACCTGTTCCAAAAATGATGTACTTGCAATATCTACACCATATTTTAACTTAACTAAGGTACTTACTGTAAGTGAGCAGGTAATTTGAATTTTTGCTGAGCTTTTTGTTAGTCCTGCTGATATTTGTTAGTTTGCTCTTCACTGAATAGACCAAATTTCACTGAGGATCCTGGGTTTGATATGTGTTGGTCCTCTGTAAGGATGTGGTTATCTGGGAACCTACAAACACTAAGGTGGTCTGAGACTCCAGAACCACATACAAACAGACATTATCATACAACTTCATCTCACACACTGTGGACCATGGATACGTCAGAAACATAAACACTCTTACACACAGATCCACTTTTCATCACACTCACTAGAGAGTGGCCTAGATTGGAGTCACAACAAAGAAGTGGGCTTCACCTCTGGGATTGGGGGGGGGGGGGGTCCACCCTTGTAGACCTCTGCACTGTTTATTTGCACTGGAAACCCAGACTCTGTGAAACTCCCACTCTCAGGCACTACATAAATACTGGCGCTATTTGCAGAGGTGGTTTTAATTCTTTACAGAGCAATGATTGAGTCTTTTCACTCCCTTCTCTGCAAGAGTTCGGCCAATGGGTTCCTTCAACCTCTTGTGCTTTCCTCACATCAGCCCCAAAATAAATAGAAGTGATGTATATTTTCAACGGCTTTAGTGGCCACTAAAGACTCAAATCCCATTTATTCTGCTTATGGTATCACATTCTCTGCTCAAGCAAATTCTCGGTGCATTGACCACAGCTTCTATAGCAAACCAGTGCTGGTTCCAAGAGCTGCTGTACACAGGGAGCTTGATACTTCCTGAATAGAGAAACCATGTTCACTTGCCTTTTGAAGGTTGGTGGTGTGAAAATAAGGGGTCCTGCGAAGTAATAAAGCTGCTCTCAAGATATTTGGTGTGGTGTGTGAAAAGGTTGTAAATGAAGAGAGTTTGTATACAGCTTCAAAAGTGAGCGCCTCCTCACATCTTGGGTAAGTAGTGGCACTTCTGTGAAGTTGTTTGATTATCAGCATCCATCAATCTAATTACTGGACTCATTCAGATGCCCCCTTCTGTGGTTGGTGGGATGGCCGCAACACTATTGTGAAAAGCCCACTGACTCTGGATTATTGACATGCTTTCACAGCCGAGTTGAGGCCGTGAAAGGAGACATTCCTCACCACAATAAGCCCACTGTTTGTCGTGGGGGCTGCAGACATGAATAGGGGCCCTAAAGTGTATCACTGTGACTCGTCAGCCTGTAATCAATGCAAACAAGATGAAAAGGCCTTATCAAAAGAGACAAACACAGACATGAGCAGTGTCTGTACAAAAAAGATAAAGGCTTATTTGGCTGGAGCTCAAATCTGTACATTTGTTTGTCTTATGTGTATGTTCTGTGTGTATATAAAATGTGGTTAGGATTATGTTTATGCTACAGAAAGCTGCACCACATTTTTTTCCTAATTATATTGTAAAGACATGTATCCACTGAAGGTATTTGGCAAAAATTAGCATTATTCTTCCACTACCTGTAAATAGTGTTTTGGGTTGCTAAATTATCATCCAAACTAAATTAAAAAAAAATAAAGTCCATGCGGGAAACAAAGACATTAGAAAACAATGACTTCATGCCATAATATGTACGTGTCTATTGTTGCTACAGCTACAACATCAGTTATGGGTCATGTAACTGTATGACCTGCAATACTAACTTTGTGCCAACTCGTTAAAAAGCTAACATGGCCTGGTGTCATGACAAAAAATATACAGATATACAATAATAATTAAAGCTTAAGTTGACTTACATTTATAACAGACTAAAGCCTCTGGATCTGCATCTTCCTTATCCCCTGAATGTCCCAATTTATGAACG
Organism: Siphamia tubifer; assembly: GCA_020466265.1. Taxonomy (NCBI): domain Eukaryota; kingdom Metazoa; phylum Chordata; class Actinopteri; order Kurtiformes; family Apogonidae; genus Siphamia; species Siphamia tubifer. The sequence continues at coordinate 19,673,251 of CM035785.1, forward strand.
ATGTAAAAAAAATTATCACATGTGTATTTGAAGCAGATGCTAAATTAAATGGAGTGTTAATTTGACTATAGCTCAGAAAATAGATAGACATTTGAATTTTTGTGCAAATGTGCAACAACAGGCTTGATGATCAATAGTAATGAAAAACTAATAGAACTGATTTTTCCATTTCAAAACATAGATTTATTGATGCCATCAAATTATTTTTGGTGTTCTGACTACATACATGTCAAATATGTATGACGCAGCATTGAGGGAACATGCTGTCTCAGCTGATTCTCTAAAGGAAATGGTTTGACGCAAATTTGCAACAGTCACTGTTGAGGGAATAATGATGGTGCAGTGGGCGGTTTCCAACAAAAATCTTCCATATTTATAACAGTGCTTTATAGGTCGATATTCAGGCCCCATCCACACAACACTGCAATGAGGTTTTGTTTTGGATTGGGTATAAAAGATATCAGGTCCACACTGGGAATGGATCAGTAATGTATCACGTAAACATGGTAACGCTGAAAGATAGTCCCACCGGATACACCAGAACAATAGACGAAGTAAAGTGCATGTGCATTATACAATATTACTCTGCGCTTATACTGGCGCCAAACGCACCCTGGGAACAAACAACAACAACAACAAGGTGTGTGTAGGCATCTGCTGCTTGTCAGCAGATTTTCTTTCAATACCACCAGTAAACTTAAGGGCCATTTACACAAGGACAATTGCGGCTAAAAACGACAAAATACATTATCAGAAGTGCCTTTCGTTTACATGGTGCCAGTGCCGTCGGGCTGTGAATACGCAAAAATCTGAAGACCCCTTCCAGAGTGGGCCGTTTTGAAGATGTGCCGGGCCGCGTCTGGCTAAACGGCAAGAAACGCACATGTTCACTTTGCGTGCGTCTTTACGTCATATATGTTCCCGTCACATACACTTTCACATTCATGCACCAAGCAGGTAAAGCAACAAACATGTTGGACAACATCGATCCCACAGATCTTCAAGCTGGACTAGCAGCTCTAGTAAATGTACAGGAGTCGTTTCAGTTATTGTACAAACATTACACACATACCATAGCTAAACAAAGATGGGTCTACAATTATATACGTCAAAAACAGAAAAGGACATTTCGGCATTCTATCACAGTATATCTTATTTGCCTGGCATGACTATCCAATCGTATTTCTCCTAGTGTAGCATCTTCATCTAAACAAGGATTTCCTCCTGAAAATGCTCATTTAAAAATGAGGATGAAAAACTGAAAACGAGACACCAGTTTTCGTCTTCTGTTTTTATCGTCACCATATAAACGTAGCCCTAGCAGTGACTGGAGCTCTGCTACTACCACTACTCTGGTGTTCACCATGATGCTCGTTGTCTTCTTTATGAATGAATGTTGCAGCTGCTATTTGTTCTGGTCATGTGGTTGTGGACAAGCCAACACATTTTGCTTTTGACCGAAACATGTTGCCTTGTCCAATTTGGATAAAGGACTTTTCTCAGCATCAGAGTGCCTTAGGACCTCCTCTCTCCTGTATTATTTTATTGCTTTAACTCAGATATAAAGTAAAACCAAGGTCACTTTCACGCCTGAGAGTTTAAACCAAAGTTCAAGTTTTTGTTTATCCCATACTCATACTCATTCACTTACAGTAGGTTAGTTTTACTCACCCACAACAGCTTTGCTTGTGAAGTGAAGATTTCCTGAAATAACATTTTCAAGACCTATTGTTTAAAAATTGCAGACTTTATGGCACTGGAGCATCAGGCCCATGCCCAACTGTAGCTGGCAATGGGAGCTGCAATGGTAAATGGACTGCACTTATATAGCGCTTTTCCACCTTCATGGTGCTCAAAGCGCTTTACATTAGCCTCTCATTCACCCACTCACACATACACCAGGAGGTTTTTAAGGTCTAAGGTCAGTCCTACACTGGCCTAAGCCAGGGTTCAGTGTCTTGCCCAAGGACACTTCGACATGCGACACGTGAACCGCCAACCTCTCGGTCATTGGGCAACCCACTCTACCAACTGAGCCACAGCCACCCTAGGCAAAGGGCAGGAGGGTTGCCATGGTGAGCACAGACACAGAGGGTGGAGCTGCTACAGGTGCAGATCTTGGTGGTAGTAGCAAATACTCAAACAAGAACAACTAGAGTGTTTGACACACTTGCTTTGGGCAATAACAATCTTGTTTAACATCTTGTGGTTGGTCCAATAGTTTGGAATAGCTAAAACATTTTTTACATTATAAATCAAGCCTGTTTGATCCAGTGAGATTGAATTGGAAAGTCCAAAAATCTCAACCAAACAGCACATTTAGAAGGAAACAGTAATAGAATGCTCAACCTAATGTAGCTTAATATTATTGCACCTTTTGACAACACTGTGTAGAATAGTTCATTTGTTTATTTGTGCTAAATGGAAATGCACTTAGTTGTTTTTGTGAATTTTCAAATTTCATATTCACTACAAACATGTAAATTTTATGGTGTTAAGTGTTTGTTATGCTTAGTTTAAGTCTGTAATCATTTCAGACTTGTTGATGAGTCCTTTTTTCTCAGATTGCTCTGCTGAGTGGTAATATATTCAGGATGCCTCGGCTGCTGCTGCCTGTGATTAATAAGCTCATTGAGCCAGCACTTGCTGTGACCTGGTCCACAGGCGAGCCTAGTGTACAGCTATTTAGTGGGTTGGTGTTATTTTTTGTGATTATGGTCCAAGTGGCTGCTGTAAAGAGAAGGTTGACACAGTGACCTCACCCTGTTCTTGAGCTGGAGAGTGAAAGGGAGCCTTGCATATGATGATGAGGCTCACTTTGCCCCTCCAGATGAATAACAACACACCCAGCAGCAGCTTGACAAGTACCTTTTTAATACTGAGACTACTACTAATGGATAACAGGACCAGTCTAACTATATAAAAAAACAACATTAAACCTTATAGCAAGGTCTCCTTTGAGAAAGGGGTTTTATTCTCAAGATATTTCCTGGTTAAATTATGGTTAAATAACTATATATTTATAATGTCAAACCAGTGGCAGAGCTTTATCTCATTATATGTATAGCTAGTATTTTAATTATTCTAAATATAAATTCCAACATGCCCTGCCTCTCTATTTGTAATATCTTATTCTAAAGGTGTGGATGTTTTTTTCCTCGCATAGTAGTTCTAACTGAGACAGGAGGATTTTCTTTGAGCTTCTGAACTGGTTTTTGAGCACTTTTTTGTTTTGTTTTCTTACCCCACCCCCGAAAGAGAAGAGGGGTATTGTTTTTGATTGGTTTATTTTTTTGTCCATCAATATGCGAGGTGACCCAGAATAGATCCTATAAAAGTTTACTGAATGTAGGTCAAAGGTCAAGGTCACAGTCACCAAAAATCTGTTTTAACAATAATAAGTGGTCAGGCAAATCGGGTAAAGGGGTGGGGTTTGTGGAGCCTCATTTTGTTTATTGTTTTGGTTGTGAGGTTTAGTGTTCTCTCTTCGAGATAAAAAGTTATTTGATAAGATTTTGTCATAATTTTGGACATATGTCACTGTGTGTGTGTGTTTGTGTGTGTGTGTGTGTGTCAATGTGCTAAATTGCTCATGATAATTTCTTTTGTACTCAACCATCAGCACAATCCTGGCAGAATAACCTCTCTGAAACTGCTGTCATATTTCTGATAGATTTTCTTTTTGTTCATTTCTACAGCATAGATATCAGTAAGGGTATTATCTCAAGTCATTTTCAGTTGTCATGATTTAATTTTCTTAATGACAGAAAAAACACATTGCATAAAATCCTATAGGTTAAAGTGGACAGACTGAACACTTAGTGGTCACAGACACTACAGAATCACTGAAAATGTCATGAAATATGTTTGTGGGTTTTCAAAACTTTGCACACTGGACCTTTGCTCAAATTAATATTTGATACTGTCACCTAGGGCATTAAGTAAAATGTAGACTCGTCGACACGTCAACTCCTGTAGCACAAGTTGACTTAAATTTGGAGGAGTCGACAAATCGCATGTTGTTCTCTCTCTCTCTCTCTGAAACAAAGACCATAACCTAAACACACATCACATGTGTAGAAATACTTCACTTTAGATGACAAAATAAACGGCATGGCTATCTGAAGAGGTATCAGCTAATGTGAGTGATACGAGCAGCATCCGCTCGCAATGCACATTAAGACAACATGTTCTTGTTTTCCCCCAAACATAATCTGGACAGTGTGGTGTTCATCTTGGTGTCTGCTGAATTAAACTTTTTGCACTTAATATGAAAACTGCGGACGTGTGACAGACGTCTGGACAGAGTCGTCGGTCCAGACCAAATGTGGACATATGTTCACCCTACTGATGTTGTTCAGTTAAATTTAACAGAAAACTCTTTGTTAATGTTAGCCTTTGTTTTTTGGGGGTTAAAATGCTGTTTGTGTCTTGTCAGTAGACATTGTTACATTGCAGTGAACTTTAATACAAGTTGCTCATTGTGATGAGGGGTTGTGATGGTCTGTGTTGTTTCTCCGCTGACAAAATCCTGCTTTATTTTCCCAGAGAGCACATGAACGAGTTTGCTCCGCCATGTTTTACAAGTTGGTGGAGCAAGAGTGGCACCGTCTTCCCTTGTAGATGCTAATGCTACTTGAGACTTGCTGCAATGGGGGATGGGGTGACGCCAATATCCACATGACATATTGTGGACAGGCTGTTTCTGAGTCACTTGTTTCCCTGTTTTCTATGAATGGGAAATACAGCCAGTGGAGGTGACACACCACTTTCAAATGCAGCATGTCTTGGTAACTCGTGGTGACCCATCAGATTCCAAAAAGAGCGTGTAAAATTTCTTTTCAGCAGAATGACACCTTTAAGAGGATAAAGTCCAACAAGAGCCTTAAAATGAGTAAATGAGGTCAGTCTGTCCAACCACCAAAGTGTTTGTAAACTGATTGATTTTCAAGGACTAAAATTTCTGGGGACTGTGTGACATCCATAAATAAACTATATTTAAAAAGACATAACCTGTAACCTAGTAGTGCTTCATAAGTGACTAGCATGCAGTGCTATTCTCCTCTGAAGTACTGTATTTGAATTCAGATAATGGCAATAAAATGCTGAAATAAAAATCTAACTGTAAGAAGACATTTTAATTGTTCTTCAGACCTTGTATCTGCAAATAGTCTTTTGTCACTTTCAGACAGGATTGTGTTTAAATGTGTACCCTGTAAAATGTAAAATTACTGCTAGAAAAGAGTGGTAAAAAAGATCCTCTGACTACAAAAGAGCAACCTGACAGCTTGCTGGCATTTTAAATGCCTTCTGCATATAATAATATTTTTCTATCATTTACTCGGCAGGCAACCAGGAAAGTCAGTTCATTATGGACTGCAGTTAAGTATGGTTTCTGAGGGACCAAGTCCCTGCGTGGGGTGCCTAAAGTCTGCACACACACAGACACACACATACACATACACACACACACATATATATATAATGTCTTTAGGTGGGTATGCATGGCCTTGTGTTCTCATTCTGTGTATGTGGACCCATTCAGCCTTGGGAGATAAATGGAATGAGGTAAATCACCTGGGAGATTGCAGCCAGGCCATCGATTTCACAGGTCATCAGATAACACCAGGGCTTGCTGAGCACATGCCCTTCAGCTCTAGGCTAAGGCTATCATTTAGTCAGATCAATAGCTCTAATTACCCCACTCCACCCAATGTAATAAATTCAGAACCTATCATATTGTCTTCAAGGAACTGGAATGAGGAAAGATGGCATCACTGATGAAATCACACCACAATTACACATTTCTGACAGGGAAGTAATTCAATTGGAGCCTTTAATATTTTACATTAATGCTGATAATGCTTTAGTTATTCAGGCAATGAAGTGTCTGAAAGAGAAAGCCTTTCGTAATGGATCAATGGATATGTTTATTTTCCTATACCAAGTAATATTTACCAGTGAACACTAAACAAAAAAAAAACACCATGACTTGCTTTTACATCGCTTTTGTCTTGTTGTATCTGTTGCATCATTTCCATCTTGTTGCAGCTATTCCAATGTTTTCATCTGATGTCTTACAAAGTTTTTCTGTGTTGTTGGATCTATTATTTAGTTTTTGTCTTGTGTCTTTCATGTTGCTTTTGTCTCTTAAGCTATGTTCAGCCTGAAGGTAAATGTTCTCAAATCTGACTTTTTGCTTCCCCTTGACCTGTAGCTGACGTGTGACCTGTAGCTGACCTGTTAAAGACAGTCTAACGGTACAAATCAGACATTTTTTTTAAATCCGACTCAGGCCACTTTCTTATGTGGTACTAAATCTGACATGTATATTTTGCAATGCAACTTCAGTCTGAACGGCCATGTCACATTTATCTGACTTTTTCAGTTACTGCTGTGAATGACACAACAAAGGTAAAGATATAATATTTTGAGTTTCTGACTAGTTTAATGTATTTACAATTACTACAGGCATATAACTTTGCACACTTCAGGGATGCATTCCATTCACACTCAAGACTGATAGAAATTGTATTTAATGTGTAATATGAATGAGCACACAAAAAATCAGATTTCACCCAAAAAGTTGTCACTGCTCTGGATTTTTAACATCCACCTTCTACAGTTTACTGTAGTTCTCTGCTTCATATTTCTTGAGGGTTTGTCGAGGTCAACATTGATAAACTCCAGAAACCATGCATATCAAGCTATTAATCAGAGGTGGCTTTGTCTCCAATGACAAAGACAATAGGAATCACAAAAAATCATTTTACAAAAACGTTAATATTTAAATAAAGGTGCTAGAATTCAAAGCCCAACTTTTATACTTTGGGTTTGTGTTCGTCTTGGAAGCTCATTGTTAGCTGATATCATAACATTTGACAAATTATTTGTATGTAAATTCTGTTGCTTTTCAAGAAAACGTTCTGTGACCCTATTGTACAAAGTAGTCATCTTTTCCAGGGACTTGAACAAGGAAATTTTGAAACTGATTTAAACTGAAACAAGGAAATACTATGAGTGTGTTTTATTTACAGTGTTAAAAATGAGCAAGTAATTTTGCGAAGGAAATACTAACAAATGGGTTGCAGTTTGCCTACCAACTTGTCTTACAAAGTCAATGATGGGACTGAGCTGAACTGTCAAGTTACGGTGTATGTCAAAATACTTGTCACTGAAAATGAGTTCAGGCTTTCAACTGAACCTCCAAAAATCATGCAGAAGCTCAGTGTCCAGGCTGCCTGAGGCTTGCCCACCCCATTCACAACCAGAGATGGTGAGTGTTCAGGGGCAGGACAAAATTGTGGCATTTATTCAGTGACTATCGAGTTTCAAGAAAATGAAAAAGACAACTCCTTTCAGTCACAGAGATGCTGAGCTTCTATGGGGAAATTTATAACCTATCTTACCTACAAAGTCTGTTCATGGCTAGTCACCTCGTGTCCCTTTTCCCTCATTCTCTTGGCAGTGTCTGTGTGGGGAACATAGGCGACAGGTCTGCGGTGACTGACATACATATATAAAAAAAAAAAAAAAATGTTCCTCTCGCCCCACGTGGGCGGTGTCTCCTTCAGACTCGGGTCCTCTACCAGAGGCCTGGGAGCCTGAGGGTTCTGCGCAGGATCTTAGCTGTTCCTAGCAATGCGCTCTTTTGTACAGAGATCTCTGATGTTGTTCCTGGTATCTGCTGGAGCCATTCTCCCAGCTTGGGGGTCACTGCCCCTAATGCTCCGATCACTACTGGTACCACCGTTGCCTTCACACTCCACATTTTCTCTAACTCCTCTTTCAGCCCTTGGTATTTCTCAAGCTTCTCATGTTCTTTCTTTCTGATGTTGCTATCACTGGGGACTGCTACATCTATCACCACCACTGTCTTGTCATGTTTATCCACCACCACTATGTCAGGCTGATTGGCCATCACCATCTTGTCAGTCTGGATCTGGAAGTCCCACAGGATCTTGGCCTGTTTGTTCTCTGTCACCTTTGGGGGGTTCTCCCATCTTGACCCTGGGACCTCCAGTCCATACTCTTTACAGATGTTCCTGTACAGTACAGTAAGATCCAGGCCATATATATATATATATATATATATATATATATATATATATATATATATATATATATATATATATATATATATATATATATACATATATATTTATTTTTTTTGTTTTTGTTTTTTTTTAACCTTATAGCTAACTTAATACTGATATGTATGGACACACTGTTTAAAAACTTTTTTTGGCACCAGATACCTTTTATCTTACAATATACCACACATTTTTGGTAACAAAAACTGTTTAAATTCACTAATTATCTTTTCTATAGTGATACAATTTACAATGATTAAATCTGTCAAAACTGACCTGTACTGACCTATGGTAAGATAAAGACAAAAAGTCAATTCCTTTTCCTAAAACCAACTTAATAAGAATTGCAAGTGCAAAGTGAAAATTAAACTATAAACTGAACATTGAAATGTGTGTATAGGGTAGGTGTGTGTGTGTGTGTGTGTGTGTGTGTGTGTGTGTGTGTGTGTGTCTGTCTGTCTGTGTGAAACTGACCATTGAAAAACAATATGGTGTCAGGGTTCCAGATTCCCTTGTCTTGACTTGAAGACCTCTTTTTCAGCATCTGTAACATCTGGGTCCTCCTAATCATGTGTGTGGTCTTCTTCTGGGTCAGACTGAACATCATCCTCCTCAGCTTTTCTCTCCATCTTCAGGATCACTGTCATGAGCAAACATGTGATCCAGCGCCTCATAAATAGTATTCCTTGACTGATGCTCCAAAACAATGCAACTGATAATATATCACCCAAACCCAGTTTACCGTATTTTCCTGACTATAAGCCTCACCCACTCCCTCTCCAGCACATTACCAGTGATTTAGTGAAGTCAAGCTAACGTGCAGCAGCTCTGTTTCCTTCTTTGACAGCCGGATCAATTGTTGGCACATGAAATATAAATCGTTGTTTGAGCTGTGGGTTCACAATGTTGGAAAAAAGTAGTGGCTTATAGACGGTAAAGTACGGTATTTATGCCAATGTTTATTTTTAATTCAAAATGTATCAATATGCTGTGAGAAAGTTTTGATTCACATGGGATGAAGAGGGTCTTTGTGTATGTGTTGTGGGACAAATTGATCCATATTTGATCCACAGACTGGATCAAATGTGGATATAAAGGATATGGATATAATATTTAACACAGACTTAAGGTCTGAGTCAAATATTATGCCTCAAATACTTAGGCACAATGTATGACTCAGATTTTAAAGAAAGGCCAACAACGTATTTATTTGCTGCGGAAACTGACCTCTTTTAATATATCTAAACCAATTTTATGTTTCTTTTATCATTGTTTTATCGAGAGTCTTTTAACCTTTTCTTTTATATCTTGTTTTTATGCGCTGTCAGTCAAAAATAAAAACAGCTTGTCCTGCATTACTAAAACTTATGCCAAGGTCATGGGTGTGCCCACAACCAATTTATACTCTTTGTGGAGCAGGCAGGTGCTCCACACGGCCAGGAGTATTATTGCACACCCAGACCACATGCTATAGAGCAAATTTGGATTGTTGCTTTCTGTCAGGCATTATCTTGCTCCCAGAAGGAAAGCAAATCGCTTTGCAAATTATTTTATTCCATCTGCTGTCAGGCTTTTAAATGACAGTGATAGTGCTAATATGTAGGGTAGGGTATACTGCATGTTTTTTATATTTTTATATGCATGTGTGATCTTTTTCTCTGTTTTTAAAATGTATTTATGCATTGAATGATCCTGTTGCACTGTCACTGTTGTATTTTGATATTTATTTATTTATTTATTGCTCGGCTTTCTTAGCTGTTTGAATACTGACAGATCCTAGCCTAAATGTGGAATGTGTGTGTGCTTTTTATGCTGCTGCGACCAATTGTCTGCAAACCAAATTGGCCCTAGGGGATAAATAAATACATCTGAATCTGAATCAGAGCAACTCACAGCTTCTAAGTGATGCATACAACATCGGCCTGGGTAATATATTGATTTTATCGATTAATTCAAGTTTTTTGTTGTGGATGATTTACAAAATAAATTCCAGAACAAAAAAGGAAATGGTGCTTTTTACATACCGAAACTTGAAAACAGGTCAATTTTGACCCCAACACAATATAAGGGCTAATCCAGCCAAATATACATTTTAGTGATCACAAACCAGGTTGTTACTTTCACCTCTGAGTTTTCTTTTAGTGTCACTGTGAGAACAGGAGCTAGGCTGAAGAGCAGGATGTTTCTATTGTCTTAACAATTAAGTTTCGTTTTCGAATGTGTTATAGAACTGTATGACAAATGTGACTGTTGTGTCATTTATTTATTATTTATTTCTCTGGTTGTTTTTCTTCCTTGGTTTTTCTAGATCTCCCCATTACCAACCTACCCTGAAAATTTCAAGAAAATCCATCAATAAGGATATAATAATTAGTTCCTTGTGACACTCCCAGCACATCCTGAAAATGTCATCAAAATCTGTCCATTTTTTGAGTTTTTGAGTTATCATGACACCCCGCCCCCCCATTTCCAGATTTCCTACCTCCTACCATTACCAACCTACCCTATGAATTTAATCAAAATCTGTCCATAACTGTTTGAGTTATCTTGCTATCTAACAGACAGACAGAAAAACAGACAAACAAACTCTGGAAAAAACATTAACCTCCTTGGTGGAAGTAATAAACTGAAGTGAACTGAAGTTTGTGGATTACACACTGCAGTCAGGGTTTGTAATTTCTAAGACATGTTACAGGATCCGAAACAAAAAACAAAGCTGACCTAGTATGTAAGAGTTGGTGTGTTTGGAGTTTCACCTTCACTCACTGGTCTAGTTAGATTTCCTCTGAACACCACTCGTGCTTGATGTGTCATTAACTTTGTACAAAAACAGGGAGGTAATCAGCATCTTGAGTTTATATCCTGAAGTCCATCCACTCAGAACCAGTAGTGCTGTTGTCAGTGTTGCCCCCCCCCCCCCCACACACACACACACACACAGCACACCACCACCTCTAACATGCTGAGTGCTGCCGTCCTGCTATCAGGTTTCTCCACACCCACAGTTCTGCAGTGCTCCATTTATCACCAGGGCTGGCATACAGCCCACTGCCCATCACTTTCTGTCAGTTACTCTCTCTCACTTGCTCATGTGGTAATAAATGTAATGACCTCAATAGCCTAAAATCATTATGTTTGGGGTGTTGTAAATGGTAAATGGTAAATGGACTGTGCTTATATAGTCTGGACAAACACTATACAAATACCAATACTACTACTACTACTACTAATAATAATAATAAGTGGTGCCAGGTACAACGACCCCGTCGGTTGCAAACATTTTAGCTCTTCATGGACATCTCCCTCTCAAAATGTAAGACTATGGATCTTCCCTTTTAAGGTTGCTCAAGGTCAAAGACCATGATGCCATTTTGGAGCCTATATGTAGTTTCCTATCTGTTGAAAATAGCAACTGAGTACTTATCACCACTATTTTTTTGGAGCCATTTAAAACCATGTGACCTTGATTTGGGCCTTTTAAGGTCACTCAAGGTCAAAGGTTATGACACCATTTTGAAGCTCATGCCAGGTTTTCTATCTTGTCAACAATAGTAACTACAGTAAGTCTCAATTTTTATTTGTTTTTCCGTGACTACCAACCTCTTGGGTCAACACTAGGTTAAAATCTATACACAAATTGCAGAATTGAAAGACCAGCATTTTGGTGTTCATTAGAAGGTTCTAAGATGAATAGTTCAAAAGTGATATCCACAATTTTCTTTTTACTTTTATTTTGCTTGACCTTGAACTTTGACCTAGAGTCTTCAAGTTTGTCCTTCAATGTTCTAATGTTAAATATGGGCAAAAAGAAGCAAAAGAAGATGCAAACCTGAGTATACACCAATGAAAAGAACACTTAATTTGATTATTGGAAAAACACATTTTTGATGATCTTGACCTTGGACCTACACTCACCATAATTTAATGGGATCTATTCTGGACCATATTGCACATTTCTTCAAAATTTTATGGAAATTGGTCCAGTAGTTTTTGCATACATTTTCTGACAGACACACAAATGGACAAAAATGAAAAGAATGAAAAAGGAGGTTGTGTTTTTGCCAGCGTTGCTTTGTGTACAACATACGTCGAAAACTAATGGATGGATTTTGATGAAACCCCCCCCCCCCCCCGTCTTTCATACCCTGAAAAATCTCCCGCTCCTCTGCCAATTACCAAACAAATCTAATAATCCCCAATAAGGCCCTACCCTGAAAATTTTATCAAAATCCATCCATTAGATTTCGAGTTATGTACCACAAAACCAATGGCAGCAAAAACATAACCTCCTTGGTAGAAAAAACAAAAAAAAAAACAACAAAAAAAAAAAAATAATAATAATAATAGGTTATGAATGTCAGAGTGATTGTTCATCTATATATGTCAGCCCTGTGATGAACTAGCAACACATGGGTGTCACGTGGAATAGGCTCCATGTGACTCTAGTGAAGATAAAGCGGGTTCAGAAAATGAGTTGAGATAATAATAATAATAATAATAATAAAGTATGTTTTAAAATATCTTTGATCCCTTCTTTGTTTTTACCATCAGCTTTTGCCATGTCTGTCTTTTTGTTAAAGGTCTATCAAACAATGTTGCACTATACTGGCAAGCTACTGAATGCAGGCGCATATCCAATCACATCCAGCCAGTCTCAGGGCCAGTGTAGCGCTTTAGCCCATAATAGTGACTGATTAGAATACCAGTGGTAAGAAGAACCCAAAGCAGTTGTTGACAAGGGATATTAAGTAAAGTGCGGACTCCAGCCATGGGGATTTGATGATGCCACTGGGGAAACATGTGTTGGCCCACACAGTCCTTCTCTTTAACACCATAGCATCCAAACAGCTGATAACTCTATCCAAGAGCCTAAAGAAGGGTAACACCACTTCATCCTGCAGCCCAGCAACATGAGAGTGAGGACTAAACCATTAAGATGCATGACTATACTTTAGAGAGTGGTCTTTTGTGTCATTGCTCTTGCAGAGTATTGTTTTGTTTTTGTTTTTTTTAAATTGCATTCTTGGCTTGTTTTGTCATTTCCTCTTTTACTTTTTGGGAACAGTCAATGCCAAAACCAGACAGGCATATTTTTTATATTTCCTCTCCTACTGTTCTTTAATTACACTTAATACCAGTCAAGTTAGAAGCCACCATATACACTAGACCAATGCTTTACAACCCTGGGGTTGGGACTCCATATGGGGTCACCTACAATTTGTATTCACTGATAAAAAATAAATAATAATAATAAAAAATATCATTACTTGAGAGAGATAATCACAACATATGAATGACATGACAAACTCTGAAGCTGGAAGTGAAGGACTGTGGTACTGTTTATTTGTCAAATGTTAATTGTGGTTGGTTTCAGATGCTGCAACTCATTCATAGTTTGAGTTATTCTTTGGTCAGTATTAATTGTCAGCATTGTAAATACATGTTGGACTGACTGTACATAACCGGACCAAGGAAAATAAAAATCTCACTGTGCACTAATTTACACCTGGCTTTTCTGCCTCTGTCCATAATATACATTATGTAACCCAAATGTCACTTAAAACTAACCTTCATATACAAGATAATAAAGCAAACTATTACATAATCAAAAACAAATACATTTTAATAAAAAAAATTATCCACTTTTAATGTCTGGTGTCACCAGAAGTTTCTGATGCTAAAATGGGATCAGGAGCAAAGAAAAGGTTAGGAACCACTGCTCTATTGTAGTATGGAAGGTATGTGTGTGTATTCGGGCATTAACGACTTCAGTTTTTTTCAAGTCGACATATCTGTCAATAAAGTCGGGTCAACAGGTAATGATGACGTCATCACATTGTCAGGAGAAACAACAGACAGACGGCTAAAAAACAAAACAAAAAACACGGACACATGTCTGTCCAGTAATGAGCAACTTGTATTAAAGTTCACTGCAATGTAACAATGTCCACTGACAAGACACAAACAGCACCTCAACTGCAACAAAACAAAGGCTAACATTAGCGAAGAGTTTTCTGTTAATTTAAATTTAACTGGACAACATCAGTAGGTGAACATTTGTCTGCATTTGGTCTGGACCCACGGCTCTATCACTGGACTGTCCACACATCTGTCACACGTCCTAAGTTTTTATATTACATGTAAAATGTTTAAGCCAATAAGATAAACACAACACTGTCCATATCATGTGTTTGGGGGGAAAAAAGAGCGTGTTGTGTTAATGCGGGTTGTCTGCACTGCTTATCACACAGGTTAGCGAGTGGATGCTGCTCGTATCATTCACATTAGCTGATACCTTTTCAGATGCCGTGCCGTTTTTTTTGTCATCTAAAGTGAAGTGTGCGATGCAATGTGTCTGTCACTCTTGTTTTGTTCGCCCACCACAACTGTCTTACCTGCAGGTGTCTTGTTTATGTCTGGTCTGTGTTTATGTGCTGAGAGAGAGAGAGAGAGAGAGAGTTAGAGAGAAAGAGAGAGAGAGGCAGGGAGAGAAAGAATAATATGCAACTTGTCGACTCATCCAAATTTAAGTCGACTTGCGCTACGGAAGTCCACGTGTTGACCAGTCGACATTTTCGTTAATGCCCTAGTATATATATATATAAATAAATGTTCCTCTCGCCCCACCTGGGCGGTGTCTCCTTCAGACTCGGGTCCTCTACCAGAGGCCTGGGAGCCTGAGGGTTCTGCGCAGGATCTTAGCTGTTCCTAGCAATGTGCTCTTTTGTACAGAGGCAGTTGACTGATACTGGTGAACGAAGTGAGCCAATAGTATTTGCAAAATTACTTATTAGTACTGGTTTAGGCTTTGTTCATCAGTGAGGGCAGGATGGAGTGTGAATTTGAAATCTGTTGTGGTGAAGCAGTACAGTAACTGAACTGAAAGGAAAGCACCCTCAATTTACCATTTGATCTGCTGATTTCTCCTACTCTCATTTATGATTAAAAATTGTGGATATTGACTGAAAAAATTAGATGAGGGATACAAGTGTGACATACAACTTTCTCCAGCTAAACAAGTCCAAAGCAGAAGCCAATACTTGTTGGCACTCTACATCAGCTTTGCTCCTCCACCATCACTTGCATCACCTTCTCTGGCCAAAATATTTCATTTTCTGCGCCTGTCACCAGTCTGGGTGTTAAAATTTACCTACACCTCACTTTTGTGACCCACATCAAGCACCTCTGTTGAAAAGCCTTTTACCACCTCAGAAACATCGCCAAACTCTGTCCGACTCTCTCCCTGGAAGATACAGAAAAGCTTATCCATGCCTTTGTCTCCTCCAGGTTAGATTATTGCAATGCACTCCTCATTGGAATATCTGGCAGAAGCATTCAGAGACTGCAATACATCCAGAACAGCGCTGCCAGAATCCTGATGTGGGGGCACAAACACCATCACATCGCTCAGATTCGCAAATCTCTCCATTAACTCCCTGCCCCCTTTCAGTACAAGGTCACCATCCTCACTTTCCAGTGCATCCACGGACAAGCCCCCCAAGCCCGCAGAACAAAGCTCCGCACAATGGGTGACCGGGCCTTCACCTCTGCAGCCCCAAGATTATGGAACGCCCTTCATGTCCCCACAGAGCACAGACACTTAAAAAAAGGCTTAAAAAACCCACATTTTTACAATGGCCTTTTATTGAACTCAGTTTTATTTTATTTTATTGTCTATGTAGGACTTCGAGATTGTACGTAAAATGCATTATAAATTAAATGTATTATTATTAATGTTATTATGAGTGCTGGAAATAGGTTTGGTTCACACGTCTGAGCTGTTCCTCAGGTACTGACAGAAACAGTGAAAGAACAGCTGACACAAGCCTGGTGAAGTGTTTCACAAAGTATAAATGATATTCATCCATCACAGGCACTGATCTGCAAGGAAAATAGTAAGACTATGAAAATTATGTATGATATAAAATCTGTGCATGCCAGAGACATCGGGGTGCATTCTATCAACAGGGATTCTTAACACCATTAAACATGCATTCAAAGTTAGTGCAAATATATCCTGTAAAGAATGTAGTTTATTTGGAACAGTAAAACAAAACAAACTATCGGTGGACACTTTTTTTCTCCTGAAGTTGTAAAACATATTCAAGAAATAGCATTAAAATCTCCCTAAAACAAGAAATACACTAAAGTATTAATGAGATTTTAGTCTCTGGGGAAATTTGATGTAATTCTTGTTGTCACTGACAGAGAGCTATTAGCACCTTCCAACATTCCCCCAGAGACTCATCCATCTCTGTTTGATTGTGTTTCGCTGCTGTACAAAGTGCCACCTCAGTGTAATGAGTTGTTCATAATTTGTCACCACTCTGCCTGTTTCAACAAAATAACCTTTTGTTCTGCTTTGCTGTTCACCTCACTGCACACTCCCAGGAAAGGCTTTTAGGGATGATGACTTTAGAGAGAGGAGGGATGTGGAAAAGAAATGTGGAAGACGACATGCTTCTTACCTGCATTATTCATGTAGTAAAATGCACTTAGGTCTAGTCTTTTCAAAGCTAATATTATGTTAATAAGGAGCACAAATCATGCCAGATAAAGTGTGTCTCCTGTTAATGCACCTCATGGCCTCCTTTCTCTCTTTATGCCTCCGCATGATGCTAATCGTCCATCTAAGTTCATCTGAAGTCAGGGATGCTTTGCTAGATATGATACAATGAGACATTTACATTGTTCTCTAAAAAGAAACACTATTCCTATTGAAGGGAGGACAGCACTTCAGTTTAAAATAAACTAGTAATAACTAAAGGGAATTGTGAAGAAACAATATGAGTTTTGTATATCATCACAGTCTGTGTACAAGACATCCACCCAGAAACCATGGTATCATGATGGACTAGCTTAAATCTAGAGTCTGCTGTTTTGACATTTTTGGGGTTTATTTCAGCCAAATTTGACTGTATTTGAATGACAGAGTGGTGCAAGGCAGAAGTGAGTGGGTTCATCTTTATCTAGTGTTACTCCATTAATAAGATTTTAGGGAAAAAAACAGGCTTCAACGTGCTACTGCATCTGAGTTTGATTGACAGGTGTGATTGGCAGCTCCCTTTCCTGCAGAGCTTCATTTTATTAAACTAATTGTATATTCTTCAAGGCAGACATATTGAGCTCTTACATCCATTACTGAATGGATTACTGAAATTACTTAAAATTTGCCTACACTTGGAGAAAGGAATACATCTTTTGATTCACACAGTTTTATGATTCTGTTTGCTACTATGTCAGCACCTTTCAACTGTGTCATTTTAGCCTAAATTTACTGGATTGTCTGCCATTAACAGGAAATCATGGATGACCTCTGCATTTATGTGGCATGGAAAAGTAGATTGTCAATAGTGCCTGAACTGAAACACAGAAAATGTGTGTACAATAGTTCATTGCTAATGTGACTAACACAGTGATTCTTCGAGTCATGTTCATGGCGAAACCTGGCAAATTGCTCTGGCAATGTCAAAGTATTCACTTGATGGGTTGGCTGGGATGCCGATTTTTGATGAATATTCATCTTCTGAGCTTCAAAAATGATGCACTGTAACAGACTTCGGGGAACCCAAGCGCAAAACAGGAGGCATGCGTAAAAGTCCAAACAACTATTTATTGACACACAGAATAATGTCACAAAACAGATAAGTGAGGACGAGTCCCCTTTAAAGTCTCTCAGCGCTGGGCTGTACTTATCCCAGTCGGGCACAGATGTTCTCCACAGCTCAGAAGGAGAAACTGGTCTCTGGTCGGATCCGGTCCAAGGTCGGGGCTGGCGGCGGTTCTCGTAGTCGGGGTTCGGTCCAGGGTCGGGGCAGGCGGCAGGTATCAGGGTCAGAATCAGTTCCAGGATCAGGGCAGGCGACGAGAGACTTAACTGGTTCCGGATCAGGTTCAACAACAGACAGAGACAACAGGCAGAAAACGGAGGTCGGACAGAAACGGGACTGGTACACGGAATACAGGGAAAACAGACTTGCTGGAGAATCAGAGCACTGGTCATGATAATCTGGCAAAGACTGAGGTCTGAATGCAGACTATATGCTCCTCACCTGATGAGTTCAGCTGCCCTCACCAGGTGAGTTGCATCTATTAATTAGCCAGGCAGACTGAACAGGGTGAAAGGCAGGAACACAAAACAGAAACACAGAACAGAGGAAAACAGAAGCTACAAAGTACAGGACATGACAGAACACCCCCCCCAAGGAACGTCTCCCGACGTTCTACAAAAACAACAACACAAAAACACAGAAAACAAGACACGGGAGGGTGGTGGGGGCTCCGGAGGAGGGTCAGAATTCCTCGGAGACGTCAGAGTTCATATCAACATTGTCCTCCTCGTAGCTCTCCCAAGTCATCTCCTCCGGTTCCGACACATCCCCTGGGTGATGTATCCCAAGATGTTCCGGCATCCCCTCCTCGTCTTCATCCATGGGTTCTTCAGCTTCCTCCTCTTCACTTGACGGAGGGTCAGGGATGTCAAGAGGGGGAAGTTTCTGGCGTCTGGGGTTGGAGGGTTGACCTGGGTGGGAAGCGTGGAACTGGGTGATTAATCTCTTATCCAATATTTGTCGAGCTGGTACCCATGTCCTCTCCTCCGGGCCGTAACCCTCCCAGTCTACCAGATATTGCAGGCCTCTCCCCCACCGTCTGGACCGAAGTAGCCTCCGGACCGTGTAGGCTGGTGCACCGTCGATCATCCTAGGGAGAGGTGGAGACTGAGAGGGACCCATTAGTGGACTCTCCGAAACTGGCTTCAACTTAGAAATGTGGAAAGAGGGGTGGATTTTCATGGAACGCGGAAGGGATAGTTTGACAACTACAGGGTTGATTATCTTTTCAATAGTAAACGGTCCAATAAATCTAGGGGAGAGTTTCTTAGACTCGACTCTCAATGGGAGATCCTTGGTGGACAGCCAAACTCTTTGGCCCACCTTGTATGTAGGTCCTGGTGACCTCTTCTTATTGGCGTACAACGCCTGTCTCTTAATTGATTGCAGCAACGAGGCACGGGCGCTTTTCCAGACTCTTTTACACTTCTTTAGAAAAGAATCCACTGAGGGGGAACTAGAACGGATCTCGGTGTCGGGGAACAGAGGAGGTAGGTATCCATTACCCACCTCAAACGGGGTCATTCCTGTAGATGAATTGACGAGGGTGTTGTGCGCGTACTCAACCCATACCAGCTGCTTGGACCACTGTCCCGGATCCCTCGAGGTCATACATCGAAGAAGAGATTCCAGTTCCTGGTTGGCTCTTTCGGACTGCCCATTGGTCTGAGGGTGAAAACCTGAGGAAAGACTCACAGATGCCCCAATTAAATGGCAGAACTCCCTCCAGAAGGAGGAAGTGAACTGTGGACCCCTATCGGATACAATATCTGAGGGAAGTCCATGTATCCTGAACACATGAGTTAACACCAGTAGTGCCGTTTCTTTGGCAGAAGGAAGCTTGGGCAAGGGAACAAAGTGAGCCATCTTACTGAATCTGTCGACGATCGTAAGGATAACAGTGTTGCCCTCAGAAGGGGGCAACCCTGTAACGAAGTCCAGGGATATGTGGGACCAAGGACGATGGGGCACAGGTAGGGACCGGAGATGACCGGCAGGCACGTTCCTGGCACTCTTATTCTGCGAACATACTGGACAAGCATTAACATATGCGGTGACGTCCTCCTTTAAGGAGGGCCACCAGAACCTCCTCTTGACCACCTCAAGAGTTCGGTTAACCCCTGGATGACAGGTCAGATTTGATCCATGGAGCCACTGCAGAAGTTCACTTCTGAAAGAGAAAGGTACGAACAGGTGAGAGACAGGGCAGTTACTGGGTCCGGGTTCATTCTTCAGAGCAGTCTTAATTCTTTCCTCCAGGTCCCATCTTATGACCGCGATTCTGGAAGCTTGGGGAAGGATGGGTTCAGGATCTCCCTCTTCCTCGTCAGAGGAGTGGAACTGTCTGGATAGAGCGTCCGGCTTTATGTTGCGAGAACCTGGTAGGACATCTATGCAGCAGTCATAGTCCCGATGAGGAGGTAAAGATGTCGCCTTAACTTTGGAGAAAACCTCCCGGTAATCCAGATAAACCGCTGGAACATTGTTCAGGTCCTGAGGTGTTGCCGAAGGTGCAGATCTAGACACGAGCTCCCTCTGTTGGAGACAAATGGATTGGCAGCCCTTACCCCAACTTAGAACCGAGCCTGTCTGCCAATCCACATGCGGGTTATGGCGGCGGAGCCATGGGTATCCTAGAATCACAGGAAGATCAGGTGAGTTCAGAACAAAAAATGAAATAGTCTCAAAGTGATTGCCGGCAGTAATCATTGGCACAGACTCAGTCTGATGGGTGATTCTAGCCAATAGATGACCATCTAAAGCATGGGCAACTATTGGTTCCTTGAGAGCACTGACAGATAACCCGAGCTGTTTGACCAGTTCCTTGTCCATAAGATTACTGTCAGCCCCAGAATCAATGAATGCGGAAAGGGTGATGGATTCACCCTTAGGTCGGAGTTGAACATGGAACACGGGTCGGGGAGTGGGGGCAGCGGAAGTGGATCGGCTCAGCAAAATGCCCCCCTTTAATGCTGAGCCTGGTCTTTTTAACGGACAACCCTGAATGTAATGTCCAGAACCCCCACAGTAAAGACACAGATTCTCTCTGCGACGTTGTTCTTGTTCCTTCAGAGACAACCTGGTGCGTCCCATCTGCCTGGACTCCGCCCCTGTAGCCTGCGCCTGGAGAGCTGGAGCGGATGATGTCCTGGAGGAATAGCTGGCTTCTCCCCTCTCTCCCCTTCGCTCCCTCAACCGATTGTCCAACATGATGGTCAGGTGGATTAGCCCCTCCAGGGAGGTGGGATCATCTCGCAGAGCTAACTCGTCCTTAATTTCAGAGTTCAGGCTCCTGCGAAACAGCGCTCATAACGCCTTATCCTCCCATCCAGAATCCGCTGCTGCAATGCGGAAAGTGATGGCGTACTGAGCGACTGGAGCGTCCCCCTGTCTTAATGACAACAACCTGGTCTCAGCCTGTCTGCCTCTGACCGGATGATCGAACACTAATAACATCTCATTAATCAATCGATCATAATCTGTTCGAAGTTCAGGGCGCTGGGTAGAAACAGCCAGAGCCCATGCCGCTGCCTGACCAGAGAGTAAACTCATCACAAAAGCTGACTTAGACTCACTTGTAGCATAACTGAGCGGCTGTTGACTAAATACCAGAGAGCATTGGTGAAGGAACTGACCGCATAACCCGAGGTCTCCGTGATACCTGTCCGGGGTGGGCATGTGGGGTTCCCGGGATAACCTGCCGGCCGCCGGGGTTGTCCCTGCTGCTGGTGTCGGCGGAGTGAGCCGCGTATCCAGGGAATGGAGCTGGTTCCGAACCTCCGCTAAGGCTGCTCCAAGCTCCTTCATACCTGTACCCAGAACATTCAGAGCCTCACTGTGCTGAGTGGTCACTTTGCCCTGACCACGTACAGCTTCTAATAACGCCTCTAGTTCTGCTGGGTTCATGTTGGCCAGATTATTCTGTAACAGACTTCGGGGAACCCAAGCGCAAAACAGGAGGCGTGCGTAAAAGTCCAAACAACTATTTATTGACACACAGAATAATGTCACAAAACAGATAAGTGAGGACGAGTCCCCTTTAAAGTCTCTCAGCGCTGGGCTGTACTTATCCCAGTCGGGCACAGATGTTCTCCACAGCTCAGAAGGGGAAACTGGTCTCTGGTCGGATCCGGTCCAAGGTCGGGGCTGGCGGCGGTTCTCGTAGTCGGGGTTCGGTCCAGGGTCGGGGCAGGCGGCAGGTATCAGGGTCAGAATCAGTTCCAGGATCAGGGCAGGCGACGAGAGACTTAACTGGTTCCGGATCAGGTTCAACAACAGACAGAGACAACAGGCAGAAAACGGAGGTCGGACAGAAACGGGACTGGTACACGGAATACAGGGAAAACAGACTTGCTGGAGAATCAGAGCACTGGTCATGATAATCTGGCAAAGACTGAGGTCTGAATGCAGACTATATGCTCCTCACCTGATGAGTTCAGCTGCCCTCACCAGGTGAGTTGCATCTATTAATTAGCCGGGCAGACTGAACAGGGTGAAAGGTGACAGGCAGGAACACAAAACAGAAACACAGAACAGAGGAAAACAGAAGCTACAAAGTACAGGACATGACATGCACTGTGGAAAGAGCTCTTTAAACAGTAAGTTAGTTGCGTTTATTCTAAATCTGAGGTTTTGGCCACTTTAGATAATAAAGAACCATTTTAAATTGGGTAAAAAAGGAATAATAGTCAGGTTTTAATTAACCTAATGACCATAAACAGATAACATAATGAAATACTAAGCTGAATGACGATGCTAGCTAACAAAATAGCTTCATGATCTTTTTCCAAGATCAAAGCAAAGCAAACAAAGCAATTTTTTTTGTCACAGAAGTAAAAATATTAAAACCGCACTCATTACAAAACAGCCCAACAGCACAATACAATGAAGTGATGATATTCTAAACAAGTTAGGTTGTAAGTGAGTAAATAATTGGTAAATATTTATGTCTAAAATATGTTGATAACCATTACCACAACAGGTCTTGTTTGTCAAGAAACAACAGACATTTGGATGCGAAGAAGGAGCGAAACGTTGGTGATTGGTGGTCCCCAGCTGATGACCCGATAAGGCCCACAGAGGGGTTCAGTGTGGTGTTACAGGACGCCTGCTCAAAGGCACTGGAGGAGGTGCGTCAGGCAGCAATGCCCAGCAGGAATACAAACACCTGTATATCGATATGGATGTGTCAAGCAACAAACTGTCACTGAGAACAATATTAAAAGCTTCTTTTATCCAAAACACCTTACTGATGGAGGAGAAATTGACTGAAGGACCACCTTTGCACTTCGTCTGTTCTCATTCATAGGGAACAGAATAGCATTTTCTCACAGCCCTGGTTTGGGAGTCCTTGTAGCATCCAGGCAGAAGTTTTTTTCTTGTTCCTCAGATCCCGTGGCTACAATGTGCAGGAAAAGCATAAACAGAAGCAACACAAGCTAACAAATGCCATGGCAAAATAGATAGCCAGAAACTCCAGGCTGACTAGTATTGTAGAAGATGTTAGAATGTTCTAAGGCTATTGCAGCAAATGACTGTAAAAATGAGCCTCCCTCAAGACACTGACACAGAAGAACACATGACTGTATGAAAAGGAGTCTACAAAAGTCACTGTGTTACGACATGTAGCACCTGTTGCCCTCACTTCACTAGGTACCCAATTATCTCAAAGTTACAGTACATTTAATATGGTTATTAAAAATGCCTTATTTTAATTTAAGGCATTTGCAAACAAAATGTTACTGGAGTGAAATATGCTGCTTTTGCATTAATTATTGAATGTTGTATATAACTGATTCATCACAGAAACCAATGTGATTAAGAATTTTAATTGTTAGACTACACAATTAAAGATCTATAGATGTAAACAACAAGCTTGTCCCATGACATCTACAACCAGTATGTGCACTGCAGTCTTCAACACATTTGGAGCAATGAACAACTTAAAAGTCACCCTTCATTACTGACTGATGGTTTTGGGCCTGGTAAATACTGGGGTATTTAATAACAACACATGGCATTTGCTTGCAGGATTTGCACAGAACAGTTTGCACATTGCATTTATTGAATATGAGTAGCTGTAATTTTTTAAACTGTCAATTGAGTAATTGTAGTGCAGGGGCAGGAATCAACTTGGCTCCACCTGTGGAGAGAGATGACATAGTTAGCTACAAACAGTATTGTGAACATACCTAGATTCAGTTATAATAAATAAATAGTAAAATACAATGATGATGCATTAATTGGTGACCTGTGAAGTGCATGTAAAACCTTGTTCATGTTCTTCCTGTATTTTCGTCAGGGTGTCCAAGCCAAGAGTTGTGTGCGAAGGCCTATGTCAAGGTTCCAGGAGTGGGGGGTTTGATATATATATTTACTTTTTTTTTTTTTGTTTCACAGAATAGAGCTTGGAGTGGATGTTATGACCCACATTCCCACATGAGTAACATAAATAAGGCTCAAATCACTAAATAAATATTTCAAATGAACAGTTTTTTCCAATGGCGCAGGTCATATGGTCTTTTCTGCTGCCTGTGTGTGAGGGGATGGTACGGCAGTGTGGGGTTTGGTTCCCTCCGGCCTGCATCAGGTCAAACTGAGCACATGAGACCATGTTTGAAGGGGGGAACCAGGAGTCAGGTTGGTTCCCCACCCTGTCCCCCTTGCGGGGGGCCACATTTAGCTTGTGACTCCGCCCCGCACATTTCGTCCATGGCAGTGCCCCGCAACTGGCTCACAGTGGAAGGGTCAGGGGGGACTTCGCTGCATGTGAAGTTCCTCTTTCAAGCATTTTGTTTATTTTGTATATACACACACATGCACACATATATTTATTATAATGGGTTTTTGTTTATTCTGGGATGAACTAACAACAGTACATAAGTAATGATAAACATTGTATTTATGGGATGGGACTTATAGTGTTAAGAGTTATTGCAGACATCTCAAATCTCCCGGAAGTTCCGGGAATCTCCCTGATATCGATAGTGGCTCACTGATGCCCGCGACTCAGATAAAATATTTCAGATTTTGGACTATGTTTTTTTTTTTTTTTTAACACTGCAAGTGAGAGTGTGCAGGCAAGTCTCCACCCACTCTCCAATCAAACTTATGCCCGGTGAGCTGCTTAAGTCTGATATTTGACAGATGTGCACCTTCGCCACAAGCATCAATGGCTGTCCGCTCGGCCTTACCCGACTGGAGAGGCTTCAGGAACGGACACAGACTTCCTTGCTATCGGGGAGTTTAGGGACCATCATAAAATAAATCAACCTGCAAGACTAAAAAAAAACCAAAACAAAACTTTTCTCCATTAAATCAATTGTATATTCATCTCAAATGTATGAATAAATACATGAATCAATCAATCAATACATAAATAAATGAATAATTAATAAGTATTCATTTAATATATCTAGCAAATGCTTGCTCAAATTACACGTTTTTGTTCAATAGTGTGTGGGTCATGTGACCTCTGGAGTCCAATAGGCCTTTAATTTATAGCCCTGGTCTGGGCACACAAAACACACCTTGTATATTTAATTTATATCACTTCATTGATTTTCTCACAATTTTTTACTCATGAATGACACGTTTTCGTTCAATAATTCGGAAAGGGGGTGGGGTAGGGGTTGGAAGGGTCGATAAGCATCTCCCTGAAATGAAATTTTGTAACTTGGGATGTCTGTATGAGGATTTATATTTTAAACCCTCTTAATGCAAGCTCCCATTTAAGTAGACCAGGGCATGGTATAAAAGTTGCTATCCATATTCTAGTCAAGTTGGTTGACAATGTTTTTGCCATGTCTGTAGTGTTGCCTAAATTTCATTTTGGCTCTGCGGAATAAAAACATAAATTTGATGCATGATGCCTGTAATTTTTTGCTTCTCTATCCAGCTGGGCATTGTAATCCTAACACATACAACTGAAAAAAAAAACAAATATTTGTAATGCAAATTTGTAATGCCGTGTGCTTCAAAGTTTAAAGGAGTGATAGTTACGATGTAGAAAAATTAAGACACTTTCTATGGAGCCTTTTTTTTGTTATTAAATCAAATACATTTGCATAAAAAACTGATTTGAGAGCAAAAAAAAATGTAAACAGGAATAAAAAAAGGTTTGCTTATAAATCAGTCCTCTTTCCTTGACAGTTTAACTATATTTAATGGGCAGATGTTCCTGCTCCCACTCAGCAACAGTGTCTTTGTAAGGGCCAAGCCCCCATCAATTATAGCGAGATTCTCCACATACCATTGCCTTTCAGCAGGGTTCAGTTTGACAATTGTCTACCATATATAAATGAAAAACTCTCACTAATTAAGATATCTTAACACTGAAAAAGCAGCTGTTAACAAACAACATTATCATGAAATCATGTAAATATACATGCCACTTTTAATTAGTACATTATCTGCAGGGTCACCCCTGGCCAAACTGGAGCCCTTTTGAGGCCCTCCCTCCTTCCATTTAAAAATTACTAACAAAAGAGAAACTCCAGACTAACTGAAGAGACAGAAAGACAAAGGTGTCATATCTATGCTCTTTCTCTGTGCTCTCTCTCTATGCTCTTTCACTTGGTCTCTCTATCCTTCTCACTGTCACCTCTCACCTAGTCTTTTCCTTCCAATTCAATTCAATTTTATTTATAAAGCCCTAAATCACAACAAAGTCGTCTCAAAGGGCTTTACAAAAACACAATCAACTACAGAGATACATGAAAAAGTCCCAGGCATCCCTGTCCTTAGACCCTCCTTCTCGGCAAAAAACGTCAAAACCCAGTGGGAAAAAGAAGAAATCTCAAGAACCACATTGAAGGAGAGATCCACTCCCATGGACGGACAGGCTATAGATGAACGTCCATGTATAAATGCAGGAAGGGGGCTGGTCCAGACAGGCAGGGGCGGTGGTCCGGGGTCACAGGTCGGCACAGGCGAGATACTGCAGATCCTGTCGTCCATGGCTCCCGTGCAGACACTGTCAGGAGAGCCACCACTCCCCCCAGGGGGGGGGGGGGGGGGGGGACACCAGGTGACTAGTCATGAACAGACTTGGTATGAAAGATAGGTTGTAAAAGTTACAGAAACAGGTGTGAGGGAGAGGAAGAGAAGAAAGAAGGAACTCAGTGTACTGTACTTCCCCCAGCATTCTAACTCCTAGGGCAGTCTAAACTGAACTGTGACTCATACATCACATAATTTTCCAGCGCTGATGCTCCAGCGCAGCATTTTCATAATCTTCCAGCGCTGACTGGGGATGTCATACACCTGTGGGTCCAGCTGGACTCATTAGGTGGAGGTGTATATAAGTGACCTGTTTCTGCTTGATCCTCGCCAGATTATCTAACAGTCTACCCTTAGTAATCCAGCACGATTCCTGTCTGTTCCGTGTACCTGACCCGCTTCTGATCGACATCTGTCCGCCTGCCCCGTGTTCCGACCCCCGCCTGCCAGACTCCGTCTTCTGCCTGTGTTTGCCTGGTTCCGACTCGCCTTCGTCTGTCCGTCTTGCCAGCTGCCTGCCCCGACACCGGACCGGATACCGATTACGACGCCAGCTGCCTGCCTCGACCCTGGACCACATCCCGCTCAAGATCCCAGTCGCCAGCCCCGATCCCGGACCAAACCCGACCAAGATAAGCCCAGTGTCCCACGGAGTAGAACCGCTGCTCTGTTTTCACCGTACCTGCCATACGGATCCACTATAGACTTAAAAGACTCGTTTCTAGTAAACTGCTGTGCCCCATCAAGCTTTGTACTTATTCTTAAAAAACTCTTTAAAACTGAGAAACTGTTGTTCCTGTGTTTGGGTTCTCCATAAGCCTGTGAAAAAAGGAGTTGAAACATCAACACTTACGGGGCTAGGAAAACATTTAAATACAGAGGACAAAAAGATGAGAGGAAGAAAGCAATGAAAAAAAATTAAGAATTACGGCAGGGAGGTTCATGGGATGTTAATTTTTTTAGATATTTCTGTCTTCTAGCACACCTGAAGGCCATCTTCAGGCTTCTGCATAATTTGGTTATAGGCTTAACCTTTGAATTGGGTGTGTTAGAAAATCAATCCACCTAAAACATGGAGGTTAGCAGCCCTCAAGGACCAGATCTGGACAGCCCTGATCTAAGGACTGAAAGCACAGAACAGAGTTGAAAGGTCCCCACAAGAAATGGGACACTAGAAATAGACAGAGACTGGAGAACAGAGAGACAGAGGGGAAGCACTGACTGATGGCTCCTGGACCTTCCAGCACAGAGAAGACAGAACCGGTACTGGGTCC
The DNA here is from genome assembly GCA_020466265.1 of Siphamia tubifer. Taxonomy (NCBI): domain Eukaryota; kingdom Metazoa; phylum Chordata; class Actinopteri; order Kurtiformes; family Apogonidae; genus Siphamia; species Siphamia tubifer. Next base: position 19,701,229 of record CM035785.1, read on the forward strand.
AGGAGCTGTTGGACCCAGTACCTGGCAACCACTTGCAGACTCAGTACCAGGCCAGAATTTTTTTTTCTTTTTTACTTAAACAACATACTCTACTTTTGTATTTTCTTGCATCTGACTGCTGATTGGTCAGATGGGACTGCTGTCTATCATTGCAGAAACACATGGGGTATCAGATTACTTATCCCTTTTTTTTTTCTCCTGCAGCTGCTTTGGGCTGCCTTGATACAATATGCATGTACTGCACCTCACAGCAACGTACACTTTTATCCTTTGCAATGCAAAAATTATAGATTTTCTTTGTACCCTGAAAAAAAACTTTAAAGTTATTGCAATAACAGAAACCTGGCTAAAGAACACGGACAATAACACAGTAAATATTGAAGGCTACAACATGTTTTCTCTAAATAGGATTGGAAAAAGAGGAGGGGGTGTCGCCCTCTACATAGACGCGAACTTAAACTGTAAAATTGTTGAGCAAAAAACTATAATTATACCTGACCTACTTGAAATACTAACTGTTGAAATAATTATGGACAAACGTAAGAATATTTTAATCAGCAGTATATCTCGACCTCCTGGGTGTAATATCAAATTGTTTACAGAAAAAATAATTGAGATGTTCGACAACGGTAAAAAGCCAATCTTTTTATGTGGCGATTTCAACATTAATATTGGAAACCCAGAAACAACAAATGACTTTAAGAACCACATGCAAACGGTAGGACTATGCCCAATGATCACAAACCCAACCAGAATAACTTTGCATAGTGCTACAGTCATTGACAACATATATACAAACATACATGGTGGAATAATTAGTGGAATTTTCATAACAGACTTAAGTGATCATCTCCCAGTTTTTGTATTGTATGAAGACCTGTGTTTAAATACTGTGCAAGAAAAATGTTTAATTACAATAAGAGACAGATCAGCTAAGGCTATAGAGGCCTTCAGGGAAGATCTTAGAAGACAAGCCTGGGATCAGGTATATACAAATGATATAAACACAGCATACAACTATTTTATAGAAACATTTCTTAAATTATACGATAAAAACTGTAAAAAAAAAGGGAAATTTGGTCTCGTGTCAAAAAGAAAAATAACCCAAACTCCCAATGGTTGACAAAAGGTTTGATCAATGCATGTAAAAAGAAAAAATATTTGTACAAATTGTTCCTCAAACTTAGAACTAAAGATGCTGAGGAAAGGTACAAAAATTACAAAAATAAACTAGTATCAATCATAAGAAGACAAAAAAGGGATCATTACACCATGTTATTAGATAAAAGTAAAAACAGTACTAAAAGCACATGGGAAGTGATAAACTCCGTTTTACACAAAGGAAAACTAAAATCTAATATACCTAACTATATTACAAAGAACAATGTTGATATATATGGGAAGAAGGAAATTGCAAATTAATTTAATGATTTCTTTATTGATATTGGACCACGCCTCGCACAAAACATCCCAACTCAAAATATTGGTGAAGGAATAATACCAAATAATATAAACAGTATTTTTTTAAAGGCCGTTCAAGCCAGCGAAATCTTGTCTATCGTACAAAAGTTTCCAAATAAGACATCCAATGATTATTTAGATTTGAATATGACTCTAATAAAACAAACCATAGATGTTATTGTTGAACCCTTTTTACATATCTGCAACTTGTCACTTACAACTGGGGAATTTCCCGACCAAATGAAAGTAGCTAAAGTTATTCCCCTTTTTAAAAAAGCAAATAAAAACGATGTCTCCAACTACAGACCTATATCACTATTGCCTCAGTTTTCTAAGATTCTAGAAAAAATATTTGTAAATCGATTACATAATTTTATTGAGAGACATGCCATTCTGAGTAACTGCCAATATGGTTTTAGATCAAAGCATTCAACTGCAACCGCAATCATGGAGTTTGCTGAAGAAATTACTCATTCAATGGATAATAAATATTTTCTTGTTAGTGTATTTGTAGACCTCCAAAAGGCTTTTGACACTCTAGATCACAGAATATTATTACAAAAATTACATAGATATGGTATCAGAGGTGTAGCACATAGATGGGTTACAAGCTATTTACATAACAGAAATCAATTTGTTGAAATCAATAACGTGCAATCTCATAAGAAGAGAGTAACTTGTGGTGTTCCTCAAGGCTCAGTCCTTGGACCAGTACTTTTTATCCTGTACATAAATGACATTGTGTCTGTTTCCAACTTACTGAAATGTATCTTGTTTGCAGACGACACTACCTTATTCTATTCTGGAAAAAATTTAAATACCGTCTTACAAACTGTTCAAAATGAGTTTCAAAAAATTATAATGTGGTTTCATGCAAACAAATTATCATTGAATATTAGTAAAACAAAATATATGATTTTTAGTTGTAAAAAGAATGATATTGATGTGAACTTGTCAGTACAGGGATCAGAGATTGAAAGGACTCATGAAATTAAGTTTTTGGGGATTATGATTGATGAAAATTTAACATGGAAATCTCACATAGACCAGGTTAAAACTAAAGTATCTCAAACTGTTGCTGTATTACACAAAGTTAAAGAATCTCTAAATAAGAGTGCTTTATTTTTACTGTATAATTCATTGATTGTTCCATATCTTACCTACTGTAATGAAGTTTGGGGAAATGCTTGTAAAACCTACATTGAACCACTTTTCCTTTTACAGAAAAGAGCCATTCGAGTAGTCAATGGAAGTGGATTCAGAGCTCATACAAATCCAGTATTCAAACAATTAGAAACACTAAAATTCACTGAATTGGCAGAACTCAGCCTTCTCAAAATAATGTACTATGCTCACCAAAAAACATTACCAGTCAGTCTGCAAAATAATTTCAAAAAGAGAGAGAGTACGCATGAATTAAGAGGAGTGGAAATATTTGTCAAGCCACAGTTTAGAACCAGGATAAAAGAAAGATGCATTTCAATTCATGGGGTAAATTTATGGAACAATCTCGATAGTGAAGCTAAAACATCCAAGTCCATTCACATTTTTAAGAAAACTGTTAAGGCATTATTGCTGAAAAGGTATGACAATGAATTGTAGCATTTCTTGTTGTCTTGAAAAAGATCTTTAAAGATGCTGTTCATTTAACATCATAATGTTTAGACATGATGATATGTCGATGGATATATTTTCATTAATTTATTATTATTATTATTATTATTATTATTGTTATTATTATGTTGTTGTTCTTTGAAATCATCACCCGAGTGTTTATGTCCAGTACAATCAAATCACAAAAATTGGCAAATCTGAAAACAATGACCTCAATATCATGTTCCTTTGTCTTTACAGTTTCCATTTAAAAACATCAGAAAAGACAAGGGACGGCAGTTGGAGGAGTCACCCCCCCCCAATCTGCTGTTCAAAAATGTCTTGACTTTTATACACCACACAGTGAATGACACCAAACTGACAGCAAAGCAGCTAGTTAGGGAATCAGGGTAACGGCGGGCTGACTGGGGGCTATTACCCTCTGTCAACTGGCCTAAAATACCCCGCTTTTAATGCACTGCACAAAGTAAGGCAAACAAACCTCATATCTCCATCATGCAAAGAAGGAGAAAAAAATGGTTATTGTATTGACGTAAAGGAAATTTAAAAGGAAAGGAGGGGAGAAAAAAAAAAAAAAAAGGTGTTCAAGTGTTCAAATTGAATTATGTAAACTTGAACCATCAAATATGGAACAAAAAAAAACCCAAACAAACTGATAAATAATATATAATTATAGAGAACCAAAAAACATATGCTCATTGTGATGATTTTCAGAGTGGGAAGTTTGTGTAATTTAAAGCATACACTCTTGTTAATTGTTTAAAATGTAGAGAGATGAGTGCAATGAATCAATCGGATCAAGGAACATTTGTGACTGGAACCATGCATTTCAAATAAGTTATTTTTTCGTTTATATATTTTTTGTTTAAGTATGACTGTATGGGTTGTGACTATGGAATGGGGGTAGGCAAAAATAAGCAACTCTGCTTCAGCCTACTCCTTTTGAGATGTCATTATAAAATCACTATAACTTGTACTGTTACAAGATATGTAATCTGCTCAAATAAACTCAAACAAACAAACAAACAATGCATTTGTAGAGAATACATCCCCTCACAGTACATGCTATCTGGTACATATAAGTGTATGTTTTATGTTCATGCCACATCAAATACCATGCACTGAGGGTTACTGTGATAATTAGGAGTTAGGGTTATGTGAACCAGAGATAAACTGACAAATGATCAAATGGCATTGAATAACATGCGAGAGATTGAAAATACATACATTATGTATAAACACATTAAGTATAGCGTGCCAAATGCCTTAAGAACTGGTGTGACCTACAGCATAATTTCATGATTGTATCACTCTATAAATCCACTGTCAGCCTGTTCAGTTGAGTATATTGTCACTGTCTACACTAGTATCTGCATTGGCTAAACACATCCTCATAGCAGACATATTTTGTAGCACTATACAAATGAATACGCAAAACAACTTTCAGGTGAGTCAGGAGCACAGAGCTGTCAATGAGACAAGATTGTTGCCAGAGGGCCTTCACCTAAATTACAATTAAGCTGTCACACCCGGAGTCAAGAACAACCTCTTCAAGCCTTTCTCCCATTAACTGGGATTTGGGGAGTACCCGGGTCTCCTTGGCAGCACAGTTCAAGTGGTTGTTAGTGAGTGACAGAGCAACTCCTTGAGCTCTTCTATCTTCCAAGCCTGAGTAGATGAGATTGTTACGAAACGTGATCAACAGCTCATCAGGGGTCACAATGTGGAGCTTTAGCACCTACAAGAGTATGTACTTTAGCTCACGTTCTTTGTGGCTGCACTCACAAATATGTTTCAGAAGCTAAGTGAAGTGCCACTCAAAGAACAGACAGCTCTCATTTAAAGGGAAACACAGAGAACAGCAGCTCATCTTGGGTCAGACTGTGCAAAGAAGCTCTGGCAATTGATGCATTTCTAAAGTGCCCAGAACCAGCATTTCAGCTATACAGAGGAGTACTGTAGAAGAGTACAGTGTTAATAAAACAGGCACACAAATATCACATATTTTCATTTGTATTTATCTAATAAGGTAAAGTACTTTATTTGTCATTATACACCAGAGGGGGCGGCACGGTGGTGCAGTGGTTAGCACTTGTGCCTCACAGTGCGAAGGACCTTGGTTCGAATCCCACACCAGACTTTTCTGTGTGGAGTTTGCGTAGGTTTTCGCCAGGTACTCTGGTTTCCTCCCACCATCCAAACACATGCACTGATAGGTTAATTGGTTAATCTAAATTGTCCATAGGTGTGAATGTGAGAGTGATTATTTGTCTATATATGTTCAGCCCTGCGATGAACTGGTGTCTCATACAGGGTGTACCCCGCCTTCACCCATTGTAGCTGGATAAGGCCCCCAGTGACCTCCGCGACCCTAGTGAGGATAAAGCGAATTCAGATGATGAGACGAGATACACCAGAGGTCTTCAACTCTGGACCTCGAGCCACACTGCCATGCATTTTTTAGATATCACCTTGCTCCAACACACCTGATTCAAATGATCAACTCGTTATCAAGCTCTGCTGAAGCCTGATAATGACCCACTGCTTTGAATCAGATGTGTTTGTGCAGGGTGACATCTAAAACATGCAGGATACTGTGGCTCAAGGTCAAGAGTTGAAGATTATACACTGTACAACAAAATTTGTTATCTGCATTTAAGCCATTCCTTGACACCATTGGGGCAACCTGTAAAGGGCAGTGGGCAGCCATGAACAGCGCCTGGGGACCCATCTCCTGCTGTAGAGCCAATGGTCAGAATCACCTGGCTGGAGGATTTTATCCTAACAAACATGTTTTTGGGTGATGGGGGGAACACCAGAGAACCCAGAGGAAACCCATCCAGATATGGAGAAAGAAATATGCAAACTCTATACAGAAAGGCCAGAGCAGTCCAGAAATTTAACCCGGGTCTTCTTACTGTGAGTCAAGAGCACTAACCGCTCAGCCACCGTGCCATGGTTTAATCAGGGTATGTGAACAGAGTTGAATGCCAAGAAATTTAGTTATATGGGTGTTTTCTACTTTGCTATTTGACTCAAAGTTGCACCCAATGGTTCCGCTCAAAGCCTGCTCTCCGCTCGCTCAAATTTTCAAGAGAAAGAATTTTCTCACATTTTTTCAATCAATCTCTTGAGGATAAATGTAATGTCAGTCTTTGTGTGGAGGAGATCCTAGGGTTATGCGGTACTCAACCTACGGTTTTTGATTTGAGTCTCATTCACTATTTTGTGTCCAGTCTGTGTTTGAGCTCTGTAATTTTGTCAGTATCCTCACCTTTTTCACCCTTGTTAACTATTCCTGTTGAAGGAAGTGCAGGCGGGTAGTGGAAAAATAAAAACAAATTCCTGGATGAAACCATGGAGCCATGGTTGAGGCACAGCTGGTTTGTTTTATTTTTAAAAACTTTTATATCTGGCCACTGAGCAGAATTGATGGTGTATGCTTAACCCAAAAATAAAAGCCTTTAAAAATGAGTTAATAAGTAGACGCTGTGTTTAATCATGGATCTGATTACGGGTCTAATGTACGCAGGTACAAGCAGGTTTCTAAAGTTGACTGGGAAGGATTAATTCCGACTTACATGGAAATTTGTGTTACGTCATCAGCGTAGGAACAGAACTCTTTCGCAACCAGAGAACCTCCTGTACTTGTTCACATCCTTGTGACAGACGTGTGACTTGACTATTCTTGTATTTACAGTATCATTTTTATGTGGGCTTAATTTTGAAAACCAGAATTAAAGTTGCACTTCAGTTATACACAGACTTAAGATTTAAATAATAGTCTGGGTCACTTTAACATTAAAGACGTGGTTCCATTGTCAGACTGTTTTAAGTGGTCGAAGATAGTAGTTACATGAACCTGATCCTGCTTTAAAGGGATTTAGATGTGTTCCCAAAGATCGCAGTTAATGAGATCAAAGTAATGCAGTAGACAGCTGGAGTATGGGGTAGAACTGAATATATACCAGATCACACCAAAGTGGGAATGAGCAACACAGAGGAATAGAGTCAACCAAAACTGAGAACATATCTTCATTACATTTCTGGCTTTTCCTATTAAAGTCCTCTCCTGAAGTCTACTTTGGACAAGGTACCTTCATGGCTCATTCCTTTTTCCTATCAGATCTGTTCAAGTTGAATTTATTTATACTCGGGGTATTCCAATTTGATATTGGAAATATGTCTGATATCAGCCAAAAAATTTGTAGCAGACTTTATTGGACTGCATCTAAAATCTCTGATATAAGCACTCCCATAAGCAGTCCATTTTCAACTCCTGCACCAGTACTACTACAGATGAACTAACATTGTGTGACAGAAATGCCAGTGTTATATAGTCCTGCACGGTCCTCCACTTTACAAACCTGTTTGTAAAGTGGAGTAGTAGTTGTAGTTGTAGAGTGTAAACACATTGTCTAAGTTAATCACTTTAAGGGCTTTATTTTTGGCTAAAACACACACTACAAATACTGCCCAATGACATTTGTGGCGGAATATAAAATTCACATCAAAATCAAACAAACAGGCTGTGGATCAACCACTGTTAGTTTCATCCATGAATTGACTTTTATTTTTTCACTTCCATACTACTTAATTTAACTTTACCTTTGCCCATACCCTGATTTTTTTAATAAGTCCCCACACATTATTATGAGTTTTGTGGGCACAGTCAGTCAAACTACAGCAGTGAATTCTGAAATTTGAGCAGTTGGACAGTGGCGGCTGTGGTTCAGTTGGTAGAGTGGGTCGCCCAATGACTGAGAGGTTGGTGGTTCGCGTCCCAGCTCTGGCTGTCCACATGTCAAAGTGTCCTTGGGCAAGACACTGAACCCTGACTTAGGCCCCCAGTAGGACTTACTGTAGACCTTAGAAACCTACTGGTGTATGAGTGTGTGTGTGAATGGGTAAATGAGAGGCTAATGTACAGCGCTTTGAGCATCATGAAGGTGGAAAAGCGCTATATAAATGCAGTCCATTTACAGTGGACAATATTGTGTTTCTGTTTTTGGCCCCGCCCTCAGCTGTTCCCACTATATATGACAGAAAAAGAAAAAAAACTAAAATCAACTTAAATTGTTTTCAATGGAAAATATTGGTTTGTATTTCATGTATTTATTTTATTGAATTGTAGAATACTATACATATTATGTTGGAGGTTAAAATTTATGTAACCAACTGATTAACTACAAAAACACTCGGAGAGCTCATACTCCACCAAGCAGATCAGCCTCCCCGCCCTTCACGTCCATGAGCAGCGGTCAACCCTGACCAATGGAATGAAAGTGTCTGGTTTTCCCAAACCAAATATGGTGTCTAACCTTTTGTCATAATGGCATTTTTCCCCTTACATTTACTTTTATACTTTACTATACTAGTTTTGAAACCCATATTTTAACATGTTCACAGTAAGTAACCCAGTAAGTACAGTTGATTAAAAAGCTGATACTTAAACTTCTACAAAAATATTTTAGAACCGTGGTATATACTTCTACCTGAGCAATAGATGTGAATACTTTTGACACCTCTGTGGGTTACAGGCCAAAACTTGAGCTCTCTGTAGTAGCTATTAGTACTTCCTTAACTGTAGTGACTTTTATTTGTGTTACTGAGCTGAATGCTAAGGAACTTCACTATTGTATGTTGGAGCCTCAATTTATACTGACAATATAATGACCGGTTTTGCTATATTATCATTGTACAATAGGATTTCTGGTGACAATTTCGAACTCCATGTCGGGATCGGGGTGAGGTGAGTGAGGACTCCAATGCACAGTGCTGAAGGGAAAAATAATTTAATAACAAACTAAGCAACATAAAGACAAGACAGAGACAAAACCAAACCAAAACCTGGGCATAGAACGGCCAGAGTCCATGGTGATGATGAATGTCCGGGTTATGGTGACTGAGGAGATGGGGAAACTGTCCGGGTTATGGAGGTGACAAAATAGAATGGTCCCGCACTGGCAACTGCAAGCCTCACTGCTTTTATAGCCACAGATGAGGAACGGCTTGCAGCTGCGCAGTACGGGGCCAGGTGAGTGGGGAGAGTACTGGGGGAAAGGTCAACGGAGCAGCGGTCATGACACTCCAACCTGATGATTGAATGATTTTAGAAAATACAGAGTAAATTAGGAAACAGCAGGGAATATATATTTTTTATTATTAACATCAAACTTAAAGTATAAGCTAAAGGAAGAGTCCAACACAAGCTTATGCTTGTCAGTCTCATATCTTCAAAAGATAATGATCATCAGTCACCAGTGGGGGACTACTTTGAGATAGTTCTGTCTGTCAAACAGACAATATCCTCTTGTCTTTCTTCACTGTTTCTACACTTGTTTTGACCACATGTTGTGACAACATGGTGTGACAACCAAAAATCCCTTCAAGCACAAACCCTTTCCAAACTATCAACAGACAGAGAAGGCCTTAATGAAAGTACAATGGGATTGCTTCAGTACATATATAAAGAACAATATCGTAGCAACTGAAAGATGGTCAAACACAAAAAAAGAATCCACTTTCACTGCTACATTGATGACACACAAGTCTCCATTTCTCAAAAACCACCACCACCATTCCTCCCACATCCCTCATGACCTGCCTGGACGACACTGTCAGGCAGGGTGGTGAGCAGAGGTCACATTAACCGAAAATATTCCATATTTCATTCTGAAGACCATCCAACATTTTGACAGATGACAATACTCAGTATCTACCAAAGAAAGTTTTACATAGAACCTACTGACAGGATCACTGGTCTGTCTGTCTGTAAATACAACCTACAACACCATTGTTCACTATTACATGGAATACAACACCCAGGTACACTGAACTTAAAGTTAAATTTACTACTATTTAATTTTCTTACTACCTTCAGATTCTTTTTTTTTTTTTACAACCATCACATCACTGACTTGCAAGTGTTAATCAGAAACATTTCATGATATGTATGCATATTTTGACATCCAACATTACATTACACTTAACATAAGCAAAAAGATCTGTACAGTAACTGATGCAATGTGAGGTGTGGTGCCTTGCTAAAAAGGCTCTTAACCCATGGAATGGTATAGGATTCAGATTTGCAACCTTCCACAGGCTCCCAACCATTACGTGATGGCTACTAACACTACACAAGAAAAGATTTAGAGAAAACATTACACATTTGTACATTTATTTCATTTTCTGAGTAAACTTCACATTTCATGTACTAAATTTGTCAAAATTAATGTCATAAAAACATTGAAAGAATGAATGAAGAACTAATAAAGTTGATAGCTTTTCATAAAACACTGAAATAATGAGTGAGAGACAAGAGAGAAAGAAGATTTTGTGGCAAGTGCCTCAACTGCATAGCCTTGTCCTAGACCAATTCTTGCCACCCTCATTCCACATTGGTGGACTGCATGTGCATTCTTAGCGTGTTAGCCCCCATCCAATTAAATTAATGGTTTTCTCCACAAACTTGCACTTCCCTGGCTAGATTAAAGCTAAAAACCTTTATCCAGCCCGCCAAGAGACCCAGGCCCTTGGTAGTACCAAAGTAGAACATTTTCTAAGTCCCCCAAAGCCTTGGTATTACCAAATATATTTGGAGATGGCCGCCAAAATGTTTTATGTTGCACAGCCTGCGTGGTCTTTTCCGGCCCTTCTGCCTGAAAATCCTTAGGAATCAGACGCAGATCTGAGTGATGATGACCCTATGGAGGATCCAGAATATCGGCCCAGACTAGCAGTTGACAACAGGGACACGTCTTTTGATTCTACAGATGAGGAGGTCGTTGCCTTAATAAGCTCCTCCACTAAACCACCATCCAAAAGGAGGAAAAAGGGGGAAACTCCGTAGAATCTGTACCTTTAGCAGAGCTAGGGTACAATCCTAACCCTGAATCATCATCCATTTTCCTGTGTTTGAAAATAATCAGGATTGCTTCACAACATACCATCAGAAACAGAATGCATCCAATGGCTAACAATAAAAGAAGTGCTGTTGCACCCTTGACCAAAGCCATTTTTGCCTCCATACTAACCCGCCCACGAGATGCATAAAGCAGGTACAACATGATTCAAGCCTCCTGCAGACTCTCCAGGCACCGGTCTCATCAGCAATACAGTCTAACCCACCCACGGGATGCCTAGAGCTGTGGCTCAGTTGGTAGAGTGGGTCGCCCAATGACCATGTCGAATGGGTGAATGTGAGGCTAAAGCGCTTTGAGCACCATGAAGGTGGAAAAGCGCTATATAAGCACAGTCCATTTACCATTTAAAGGGGGCACTATCAACATGATTCCGGCCTCTCTAAGAACCAGGCTCATCTTGTTTATATTGTTGCCATTAAAGACATAAGCAATTTATATTCATTTGTTAAATAAAATGACCAGTTTATTGACTTGTTCTCAATGTTTTTAGTATGCATAAAGGCATGTGATGCTTTGACTATGAACGGACCTCTCAACTGTTTGGTAGAGGCCTATACCTGACTATACCTTGACTATGAACGGACCTCTCAACTGTTTGGTAGAGGCCTATACCTGAAAAACTGGGGGGTCTGATTATAAAAACAGGTGATTGTTGGTATTGCTACACTAAGTAAGTGAAAAATGGAAAGAAAACAATTTTCCATTGCTTTTGACTTGGTGCGGACATTAAAGTGTTAAGGGATTCTGTTAATTTCAAACACTGATATGACTGACAGTAGTAGCCAGTGCTGGGTAAGTTACTTGTTACTTCCCCAAAAAAGTAATTGCGTTACTAACTGCGTTACTCCACTTGCAAAGTAATTAGTTACCAGGGAAAGTATTTTTGCCTTACTTTTTTTATGCTTGCGTCAAATCTCAAAGAAACTGGAAAAAAAACAGCTAAACAGTGTATTCGTCCTTGGTCTGTGACATTACTTTGGATGTGATTTAAGATGCTTCCTTAAAAACACCATCAAAGATCTTTATGAGCTATTATCAATGGTATAAGTTAAGCTAACAGAAATAAATCATGTTATCACAATGCTGTAAACCGCCAATCTCCAGCCCAAACTAAAATAACAGACTAAACCAACAAACACAAAACATGCTACCGTGCTGAAAAAACACATTCCGGAGGACAAGTTGCACAAACGTTAAGGTGCATTACCGCCCCCCACTGTGTTGGAGTGTGAACCAGAGTCAGCGGAAATTGAACTGCTTATCGCTACACTTATACAGTATATGAGATTTTAGATACAGTCCAATAAAATAATATTTTCCACATTATAAGGTGCACTGTCAATGAATGGTTTATTGAGGTTTTTTTCATATATAAGGCATATTAAGCAAAGCTAAATAGTCACAATAACTCCCAACCTTGTTGAGTTGTAACATGGAACAAAACACACTCCTAAATCAAACTTTTAAAAAGTCCAAATTCTGAGATAAAAGTACAAATTCTGATATAAAAAGTCAAAATCATAAGCTAAAAAGTCCAAATTGAGATAAAAAGCCAAAATTATGAGATAAAAAGTCAAACTCATAGGATAAAAAGTCCAGATTATGAGATAAAAGATCAGAATTCCAAGTCACTAAGCACAACCAGAATCAATCCATATATAAGGCACTCTCTGGGTTATATGTTTTTTAATTGCACCTTATAGTCAAGGAAATATGGTACTTATATTAGATAGATTATATATATTGTCCAATATCTGATATCAATATTGGATTGGGACACCCACTGAATAAAATGTATTGTTGTTATTATTGTTATTTTTATTGAAAAGAGTCAAGGGGGTGGGAGGAGCTCATACACAAACAGACAAAAACTGTTCAGTAACACAATATAGTAACAGTTCTGTTTTCATGTCCACATAACCTTTTTATAACAGTCAAACACAACTATAATGTGTAATGTTAATCTGTACAAGGTTTTGTCTAGATCAATACAAGATGCAAACTCTACTGACTCCTGATGAAATATTGATTGCAGAGCCTCTCTGTTCCCAATTTAACCCCATTAAACATCCAGCTCGCTAGTGTAATTACCTGACTTCAGTATTATAACACCTCGCTTTGCTGAGTGCAGAGGCTGTAAACATCTTGATGTGATCTGGGCCTGGCACACACTGAGAGTGATTAAGCAAATCAACATAAATTAATGAAACTAATAAATCACTGTGTGTAATAGCAATTTTCTTACTTGTCTATGCTGATAAAGATCTCAAATACACTTACCCCTACAATGCTTTAATCATGTGCTTATACCATGAGATTTTTGTAAAACAGAAAAACCATGATGCATAATACACTAATAAACAAAAACTGGTATAAATGAAATTTACAGTATATGAGGGTCCTTGTGTTGTGTTCCCACACAGTTTTTTTTTATTCCTCCAACTTGCATTTTAATTAACTTCTGGATCATCTTCATTGTGAAGAAAAAAAAAAAAAACAGACAAGAACCTTTCAAACCTGGTTCCCAGCCAGCGGTGACCATCTGTGCCCCACATTTTGAGCAAAGGTCAAAAAAGCCAAGAGTATCAAGGAGATTTTTCTGGTGAACTTCAAGCAGCCAACACATAAAAGGTTGGGATGAAGAACTGCAGGCACAATCTGGATACTATTCACAAGATAGTTCGATTAAAAGCAGCAGCTGACAAAATGGACAAGCCAAGATTCCCCACACTGTCTGAGTTAACCACAGCCCTGCTTTTCTAAACAGCACTGACAGACTGAGTTTGAATGTAATCGGACAAGGAACTGATTGCATTTACAGCTGAGTGACAACGCACTAGGAAAGGAAATGAAGTCATCAAAGTTTACCCAGTGCAATTTTGTAAATCATTACTCCACAACATGCCTAAGATCACATTTACTAGCACGCAACTGAGCAGACAAGGCCAAACATCACGTTAGGGAAATATAAACTTAAATCTACAGTACATGGAATTCATATTAGCTCAAGTGGCTGGATTTTATCAAATGATTGTGCACCTTATGTCCATTTTGTTAGACATAAAGTCTTAAGCAGTGATGAGAAACCAATCTCAGCATGACCGAAATTTTCATATTTCTCTTGAGGGATGAAGCCGTGTAGTTACAATCTCACCTCAGATGTTCTTAACAATATTATAATATGAGATATGAGAGGTCTGCACGTCGTGTCACAGTTTTACAGCTGTTTGGAAGCTCTTGCATATGAGGAAAATCTGGTACCAGACAAAGAAGCTGAAGGTTATTTGTTACACGTCTATTTTCGTATCTTGCAGTACCGGTATATTTATAACCATCTGTGTAGCTTCAGGTGTGTGTAGGAAACAAATGCGGAGAAATTGTGTGATATATGGATGGATGATGCGGTTCTGTTTTTGGGTTAATAGGGATATTGGTTAGAGCTATGAAATTAACATATATTGTAATATCACCTGCATCTGGATTCTTTGTCCCCTAACTGTCTCTGTAAACTCCTCCATTCTTGACATTAGATACTGTATTTTATCACAATTAACATTCTCATGATACAGAACATAAATGCTGTGGCTTCCTCATTCTCTATTCTACTTTATAGTAGTGCTGTCTTCTACTTCCTTATGTGATTGTTGAATTTACTGCTTAAAGAATATGTCACGGTCACATATGTTAGCATCGCATTGGCCCCTCCCACATACTGCCCTATTGGAATGCAAACCCAAAGGTTCCCCAGGAACTATATAGTTCTAGGAACTATATAGTTCCTAGAACTACTCTGTGGAAGAGCGCCTATTGTTGGTTGGACCAAGAGGTCAGGGGTCATTTGGTCATACTTAAAAACTAAGATAGACTACAACAGAAAAATTAGTGGAGAGAAACTTTCCACTAGTATCGGCTTGACCGAAGTCTACTTGACTCATCTCGCTTTGGTGCATTTCCATTATGAAAAAGGACCTGGTAACATGGTACCCAGTAGTACTATACCACTCCTACTAAAACATTATGTATAAATATTTTAGACACCGAGTGGTGGAGTTGTCTGCATTATCAGACGCAGGAGTTGTCGGCGTTATCAATGTGCAACTGACCATTAAAGTAGTTACAATAAACAGAGTGCTAAGTTAATTCAGTCTGCAACACAATGATAGTCTACAACACAATGATAGTCTGCAACACAACACCGTGGTCGGTTGTGGAGGTTGAGATATTCCCATCTTTGGTGGCTGACAAAAAAATTCAGTGTGAGCTTGATGATGTCTCACGAGGATGTCCAAGGATGATAGTATCTGTAATGGAAACGCTAACAAGGAATCACTCGTGGTGCTGGAGCCAAGTCGAGTATGAGCTGATAACATGTTGTGGGAAATGTGGCATTAATTTCTGTTATTGGGAGACAGGAAACCTGGCATGGGCTTCAAAATGGTATCATGACCTTTGACCTTGAGTGACCTTAAAAGGTGTAAATCAAGGTGACATGATTTTAACGGTGGTAACTCCAAAAAGCATGGTGATGAGTACTCAGTTAGTATTAGTTGGTAAATGTTAGTTGTTAGTTAGTGTTGTTGATAGATGGGAAACTCCATGTAGACTCCAAAATGAGCAATATTGAGACCCATACTCTCATGTTTTGAAAGGGAAGGCCACATTCAGCCCAATTTGATTTCCAGTGGCCACACCAGTAAAATAATAGAATAGCATGTAAATTATAACTCCAAACTTTTGTCTTTGATTTAAAGCAAAACACTCCCATTAAATAATGAAAATATTTTCTTTTACAAAAAAAGATGGGAATAACCAGAAAAAAATCCCTCAAATTTCCCTAGGAAAAATACATTTAATTTTAACAATGTTTTGCTTCAACATACATTTTGACATTAAGAAGCAATACATTTTTTAAATTGTGAATTTTCTTTAGACATTTCATGTTGTTCATATTTAGGTTTACTGTTACATCATAGTTTCTAAATATAATTATAATATAATTTCAAAATTTAAACAAAGATACATTTTGAAGTTGTGATTATCGGCATAAAATGTTTTTCACATCAAACCCAGAAGAAAATATGGATTTATTGTTTTTTGTAGATTTTTCTGTTATTTGATTGTAGATAATATGCTTGATGGGGTTTTGATCCCTACAGCTAAATAATTGTATCAAGGTACAGATGACTCACCTTGGCTCAATTATAAAACTGCAGAATCTTCCTCAGTGCTGTGATTGGCTAGAGGCTTGGTTGGGGGCTCAAAACCCCATCAAGCTTGTAGCTGACACCGCTTGTTAAATATCTGTTATTCTCATTGTGTTTTTTTTTAATTTTCAACTTGTGCTTATTATGTTTAATGCATCTGTTTATTATTCTCCAAACTGACCCATTAACACCTTTAATTCAAAGTCAATCCGCCCAACATGTTTCAATTGTTAAAATAACAAAAGAAATTTGAGTCACAAAAAAGTCACAACTGATGTTGTGTTTTCATACTGTTATAAAGCACAAGTGTCATAAAAAGACCACCATTACAGAAGACGATGACAACTTCCTGAATCACTGTCTATTTTAGTCAAACCACAGTTCTTCACTGGGGAATCATATTTCTGTGTTTATCATGTGTTTCACAAAAGAAAGGTCTAACAATCTCATACCATTTCAAAGCAGGTTATTGGCTTTGCAAAGAGCTGAAGCGTATTCATCAAATAAATGAATCCTTTACTGCAGGATAATTATTTCATTTTCTCTGGACATATGTCAACTATTAAGTTACCATTTCAAGGTAAGTTGTTATCTATTTGTGCTTTTCACTTTTCTCTCATTCAATCTGGTATTCAACTTTTATTCAGTGAAGAAAACAGTCACATCTAGTTGAAATAAGATGCAAAGACATTACAAAAATCTAACATGACACTATTTGTCCATGATACTGAAGACTTTCTATTAACTGTGTTAAATAATTGATAACAGGAACAGAAAAAGAAAATACAGTAGAACAACAGAACTACAGATGTAATCAATACATGACTAAAATAATTTAAAATGTGTTTTATTGGCCAGAAAATGTTAACCTGACTGTCGCCAGATGGTATTTAACAATACCAGATGGTATTTCACAATACCATCTGGGACTCTTCCGCAACCGCTCCGTTTTCAAAGGAGGGGCCTTATCTAAAATCCTTGTATGTGATTAGATTAAAAATCTGTCCGTGTCTTGACTGATGCGCCGCTTTAGCTACTCACGTTGAAGTCAAGCTGTCATAGGAAAGCATGGTTCTCCATTTATCCTTCAGCCATGATTCAGGGTTACCGAACACTAGCTGGTAACATCTGTTGCAGATGTGGGTTTCATTTCTTCCTCCCCCTACACTGCCGTCACTTGTGCTAACGTCACACCAGCCACAACACTTCTGGGTAGTCCCACCCTTCGATGCTGATTGGCTCCTTTGTTTGGAAATAGATTTGATCCCCGTGCTACTCAGATGGTTGTGTGAGCGTAGGGTAATGCAGCCAGATGACGTAAATCAGGTTAAAAAAATAGTGCCCACAACACTACTACACCAGAAGGCATATATACAGTACACTGCTCACTCTAAGCGATCCCAGGCAAAACTGTTCTCTGTATTAATCCCTCAGTGGTGGGACACACTCCCAGAATTGAAAAGATGAGCATCATCTCTCTCAATGAAAGATTCTTCTTAGTTTCTGGAATGAAAGCTCCCAAGATGATTGAAGATTAACAATTTGTTTTCAATTCATATGTAAAGTACATTAAGATGAGTGCTCATCATCTCTTGCACACAAATGACAGTTCATTTGTTTACACCGTCTTCAGTTATATTTTCCTCAATTGTTTTTATCCCCCCACACAGGGTGTGTACTTTTGTTCCTGTGTCGAGTGTTCATTGGGTCCTCTTGTGTGTGATGTTTTTTTGTCGTGTTTGTGCCAGCTTTGTAGTTTCTATTTTGCTTTCCCTCTTTTTCAGTAACCCAAACATTGTGTTTTCCCCAGTTCTATTCATCCTTGCGTCACAGCCAAAGACTGGTTTGTTCCCAAACAACTTTGTTTCTGTGACTTCTTCTAATATCCTTGGCCTGTCTACATCATATTTTCCTCCCTATAATTAATAAACTATCATCAACCTTCAAGAAGCATGTGAAGACTCTCCTCTTCCGTGACTATCTACGGCATTCATGCTTGTGCTGGCCCAGACCTGGGGTAGACTCTAGGTATGCTGCATGGTGTGTGTGTGTGCGTCTGTTTCTGCCTCTGTTTATGTCTACTCCATTTGACCCTGTATCAAAGTATTTGAGAGAAGAAAAAAAAACATAATAACCCTAGAAAGCATCTGCACCAATTTTCTGTATATTTCCTTTTTACCTTGTAACTGCTAGTTCTTCACTGTAGCCTATAATTATGTCCTCTTGTAAGTCCCTTTGGATAAAGGTGTCTGCCAAATGCAATGTAATGTAATGAAATAGTGAATAACAGGTCAAAACGAAAAGTAAATAAAGACATAAAAATGACCTTATTTATTTTTAGATTTTATCTTTTTCAGACATGAATGATTTTATAATAGTGAGCAAATACTATTGATGGATTTTTGGATGGATGGATCTAAATGGAGTAATTTTATATGTTACTATTTCTAACACAGTGTTTTACTGGACTACTTAAAAATACAAAATTGAGAGTAGTCTCCAGAGACCACTATACCACTGGGTTTAGTGACACCATATGAACCATCCAGACCTGAGTAGTCTGGATGGTTTACTCTGTATTTTACTCTGTATTTCTAGTTTACTCTGTATTTTCCACAGTCACAACAAAACAGGGAGAATAAACTGTTAGATTTTTTGCTCCACACATCTGGAACAAACTACAGTACCAGAAAACTGCAGGTCTGCTGAAACTCAGTTCTTTTAAATCAAGGTTAAAGACTCAGTTGTTTACAGCTGCCTTTCATTACGGTGGGTGCCCCCCCCCCCCCCAGTTGTGATACATGCACGCTAATTGACAATTTTAAGTATTTTAATCAAGACCAGAGGTGTGGCCAGAATGTCATGTGTGGGTAGATATTTTGTTTGTTTGGGGGTGCAGAAAAATACTGTGGTAAGGGGTGTGGGTGGGTTAGGGGTGAGGTGCAGGTGTGACTGTTAAATGGGGCCTTTCCTGCTCTGGCAGGCTGGACTGGGCATTTACCAACCCCTGGCCATGACCCTATATGAATAAATTTGCCTTGCCTTTAATATTCTCTTTGCTCTCTGAATAATTGGCATCTGCATCCACTCAGAAGTCACAAGTTGGGGGTCTCAAACAAATTTTTTTAGGGGCCACATTCAGTGTGACTTGATCTCCAATGGGCTGGACCAGTAAAATTAAAACATAATAACCTATAAATAATGACAACCCCAAATTTTTTGTCATTGTTTTATTGCAAAGAAAAACGTCATTAAATTGAAAATATTTGTATAAATTATCCAAATAAAAAATAATGTCAAATTTCATAGGGAAAATAAAGGCAATTTTAACAATTTATCATTAGTTCATGTGTTTTTTTATGGATCAGTTTTACAAAGACACTAAACTCTTAGTAACAGAAGCAGAAAATAGTTCAAATTATGTCTAATTTTCTTTAGACATTTCAGGTTGTTCATATGTGTTCAGGTTATTCACATTTTATTGTTACAGGATAGTTTGTAAATGTAAATATGTTCATAATTTAATATTATTTTTGCAGTAAAACAATGGTACAAATTTGAAGTTGTCATCATTTGTAAGCAAGGAAAAAGCTAGCATAAAAATCTACCGCCTCTCTTTTCTCAAGAAGCTGACATATTGTAGAACGCAGCCTACACGTCTCATCTCATCATCTGAACCCGCTTTATCCTCACTATGGTCGTGGGAGTCACTGGGGGCCTAATCCAGCTACAATGGGTGAAGGCGGGGTACACCCTGTATGAGTCGCCAGTTCATCGCAGAGCTGAACATATATGGACAATCACTCACATTCACACCTATGGGCAATTTAGATTAACCAATTAACCTATCAGTGCATGTCTTTGGATGGTGGGAGGAAACTGGAGTACCTGGAGAAAACTCACGCAGACACCAGGAAAACATGCAAACTCCACACAGAAAGGTCTGGTGTGGAATTCGATCCAGGGTCCTTCTTGCTGTGAGGCACGAGTGCTAACCACTGCACCACCATGCTGCCCCAGTCTACATGACTCCTACAAATATAATAGGTGAAATGTTACAGTCCATTTTCAACTCAAAGTAAATGTCTCCTGTAGTCAAAACCAAAGGTGGTGCAGTGAAATACTCCATATGTGACTTTTCTTTGGACAAGCAGTGTATTTTGACCTATTGGGATCACTTGGGTAATACCTAAAAAACTAAAATGGACTGTAACAGAAAAACAAGTGCAGAGAGATATTTCATTACTGTTATTGACAGACGGGAAACCTGGTATAGGCTTTACAACTGTGTCATGACCTTTGACCTCAAGTGACCCTAAAAGGTTACATGATGTTAAATGGTCATAACTGATAAGCAATGTTATAATAGTTTTGGATTTTTCATTATAGTTTAGTTTTCGTATTACTTGAAGTTTTTCCATATCTTTTATCATGTTCAACGAACCCCTCCACAATAAATTTTCTTCTGCTGCCAACTTTTGTTACATTGACAAAGATGAACGCAAAGGGAATTTCACTGATAAGTTTTATGTAAGCACACAATACAGTTCCAGTTTTTATTTATTTATTTTATTTTTATTTCAATTAATGAAAATGTTTTTTCAATTCTAGTTTCCATCATCTAGTTTCATCATTTCGTTAGTGATAATAACCTTGGTGATAAGTACTTAGTTACTATTGTTAACAGATAAGAAACTGCATGTAGACTACAAAATGGCATCATGACCTTTGACCTTAAACAACCTTGAAAGGTCAAACCCATAGTCTCATGTATTGTAAGGGAGATGTCCAGTAAGAGCTAAAATATTTGCGAGTGGCAGGTTATTTTGTGCCTGGCACCACTTGCATGTTTTTGCATATTAAACAGGATTTTTCCTAGGTTTCTCTTGCCAGCGTTTCCAACTGCTAAGTAGAGATTTATTGTCTGTACTAAGATCATCTAGAATGCTAAATGACATCATCACCTAATTTGCAGAAGTGTAAATGAGCATTTAATTGTAATTAACAATGTAGGATTAAGGATTAACATTGTTGTAGAGAGAAAAAGTGAGTATAAAAACACCATAAATATGTTTAGAACTACAGATGAACTATACTCTGTCAATTGTTTTTTTATGTCATCAATCCAGTCCTCCTCCTATACCATAGCTTGGTATGTGACTTATGTGACACAAAGAAGAAACTCTAGAAGGGTTACATAGGTTATTTACTTATTTGATTGTTTATTTCATTCTTACCTTCATTTTCTTTAGTTTAGTTAGATTTTTTTTAAACTTACAGTCCACTTAGGAGCCTACAACAATAACATTTTTTTAAAACATTTTAACTAGAACATTTTTAATGTTCACTCTGCATTAACCCCTAAATGCAGGGGTCTCAAACAAATGTAGCCCGCCAACAGTTCCAATGTTGCCCGTGGGATGATGAGCATAATAACCTATTAAATTACTCCATACTTTCTCTGGGTTTTTTTTCACGTAAGCAGTGACATATTTTTGACCACTTTTTTCCATCAGAGAAATTTATATTTGTACTGAAGACAGCATACTCATAACTTTGAATTTCTTAAATGCAATTTTTGATGTCATAACCTTTCAATTCTTATTCTGACAAATATCAAACATACAGCACATTATAAGTACAAATGGACTCATTTTAGAGTTTGCAAATATTTAGTTTATGCTCAACTACAACCAAAGATGCATGCATATCCCAAAAAAGCATGGCTTACTTTCCTGTGAATACACTTACTTTTGTCTCAAAAATCGCTCCATAGAGGCTCCCATCAATGATGGGATGATCAGATGATCAAATGATGGGATGATCAGATGATCAAATGATCATCTGGAGTCAGCAGTGAAAACCACAGAAATCGAACCTGAATGCTGTTTACCTTTGAGAAAATCCAATGAGTGGAGACTTCCAATTAAGACAATATTTATGGATCAGGAGGAAGCTGACTGGCTTTGTTTTGTTTTGCAGTCAGTCCTCTCTGTGTGCAGAACAGTGTGTGTCACAGCACTTTTTTCTGATGAGTCCAGTATGATCTATCAGTCTCTCTCTCTCTCTCTCTCTGGACCCCTTCCATCACCAGGACAAGTAAGAGAGTGCCGTGACAGCAATGTGATGAGGATACACACGCTGTCAAGATAGATTGCTGCCCTTGGAGATATGCAAACGCACATAGACAATGGATGGCTGACACACAAACATACACACACACACACTCAAACATGCATGCACTCATCCATATTAATGCAGACAACCGCACACATGCATGACCATACAGTTACCCACAGGACTGCATACACACGGTCCCATGAACTCCCAGACCTGTCAGCCGAAGGTCACTCAATCTGACAGGTTTCTACTTGAATGCAGGCCCTCTGCTGCATCATGGCCTCACTATCTCCACATCATAGGGTGCACCTGACCATTCAAACTCAACCAAACTGTGGAAACCACTTCTAGTCGTCACTCCTATTATCAGTATTTTTGTTTAATAATGAGTAGTTTTTTGTTTGTTTTTTAGAGTAAAAAGACCATTTATAGTGAACTAGTGACCTTTCACTTGGTTACAAAACATTATAGATATGAATGAGTAGTTTCAATTGCCAAACCTGGTGTTGGATATCGTTTGAATTTGTTCAGTTTGTCTTTTCAATTACAAAATGGTGTAAAAAAAATCCAAAAAGTAAAATAAAGGTCTGCATGATATCTTTACACAAAACCTTTTTCTACTCAGTGTCACTAACTCTGGACTTCAGAGGTTGTGTCACATCCAGAAGATTATGAAATATAATTTAATTCAATTCAATTCAATTTTATTTATAAAGCCCTAAATCACAACAAAGTCGTCTCAGAGGGCTTTACAAAAACACAATCAGCTACAGAAATACATGAAAAGTCCCAGGCATCCCCTGTCCTTAGACCCTCCTTCTCGGCAAGAAAAAACTTCAAAACCCAGTGGGAAAAAGAAGAAATCTTGAGGAGAACCACATTGAAGGAGAGATCCACTCCCATGGACGGACAGGCTATAGATGAACATCCATGTATAAATGCAGGAAGGGGGGCTGGTCCAGACAGGCAGGGGCGGTGGTCCGGGGTCACAGGTCGGCACAGGCGAGACACTGCAGATCCTGTCGTCCATGGCTCCCGTGCAGACACTGTCAGGAGAGCCACCACTCCCCCCAGGGGGGACACCAGGTGACTAGTCATGAACAGACTTGGTATGAAAGATAGGTTATAAAAATGACAGAAACAGGTGTGAGGGAGAGAAAGAGAAGAAAGAAGGAACTCAGTGGTGGGAGAAGGAACTTCTCCCAGCATTCTAACTCCTATAGTGTTTTGGCACTTGTTTATTTTGATAGATTTCCTTTTGTGTCCTGCCTAGTCTGACCTTTACCCTTTTTTCCCCATGTGTGTGCTGATTTTTCTTTGTGTGTCACCTGTGTCTTGTAATCCTGCCCTTATATGTATGTATATATACATATAATAGTAGGTGTTTTCGCTTGTCCTGTGCTAGTTTGTCCTGTCTTACAGATAACCAAGTCAGCCACAGTCTCAGAATATAGAATATACATTTAGTTGCCATTTGTGTGGGACACATAGGAACTTTTGGTCACTCCCAGAGTCAAATCATATAAACACAGTTCAGTTCAATTTTATTTCGCGCACACGAAATCATCAAAACATCAATCAACATGGTCAACATTTTTTTTACTCAAAAAAGAGTGAGAAGAAGTAAAACTTTAAAACTCCAACTCTCTTTTTACAAACTAATATTCCAATAGATTCAGCTTCCTATACTTTAACAGACTTTTTTTTTTGTCCATTTACCATTAACACAAAGCATCCATAACAATTTAAATACACATTGTTTAACTTCCTGTCAAAATAATGTATGAAAAGTCCTTTGGATCAATTAACTTCACTTATCATTTTCACTGGGTGTGATTTACTCTGGTTTTGGACATCAACATTGGATCCTGCGGTTTATGAATCTTTCTGATGGGGTGTACACAAAATGCCTGAAAGAGGAACTTGACATGCACATATTCAAGGGAGTAAATATCTGCCAGTCAAGCGATAGAGATCAGCGGAGGGACAGAGCACATCTTCAATAAAAAGACGCAGAGCAGAGCCAACCTTGGCGGGTCAGGGTTGGCTGCTTGGTGCTGAGAGGATCCCCTCATGGGATCTTCCCCCTGGGTCTGGCTTGTGCCCGGTGCCCTAGTCCCGTGGGGCACCAGGCACAAAATCAGTGTTTAAAAACTGCCCGTTTTTATTTATCCCAATTCCTATTCTTAATCAAATGAAGTGCAGAAAAGGACCCGTTTTGAAATCCCTTTCTCTAACTCCGAGACAGTAGATGGGAGACGACACCACATGCACAGACCCATAACATCCAATGGCAAAAGCCCCCCCCCCCTTGAACATCCTTGAAGGAAAAACCACATAAATGCACAAAGTAAAGAATGGGACAAGGTGACAAGAGCAAACAAACAAAATAGTCAAATCCACACCTACACACCAAACAAATCAATTAACAACTACAAAAGCACTCTGAGAGCGCAGACCTCTGCCAAGACAGACCCCCACACACACACCAAAATCTAAACATTTGCTGATCATACCCTGAAAATGTCATCAAAATCTATCCATACGTTTTCAATTTATCTTGTCCACACACATGCAGATAGATAAACACTAGCAAAACCATAACCTTGTTGGCGGAGGTAAAAATAGATAACAGTAATAACAACAATAATAGAAATGAATTCACAGCCTAACCATCATTTTCTCACCTTTTCTAAAATGCTGCAGTTACAACCTAACTGTTTTCCTCTGCTTTATGGAGGGATATGTGTGGTGGTGGTTTCATGGAGGTAGTGCGATATAATATTATTTATTGACTTTTTTAATCTAGGTCTTTTTTGTTTAGATTTTGAAAAGTAAAAATAAAATAAAAAAATACAACATAGGTGCATGCTAACACACACACACACACACACAAAGTCGTGTTTTCAGTTTTCTCTATACTTTTGTATGAGAATAATTTTTGAAAGGTTTTTTCATTCTCTTAGAATGAAAAAACATAGAACTATATACAAACAGCTAAAAAAAAAACCTCCACACACCATTAAAATAATTATATGTATAAAAGTGCATAGTCTTCCTTATAGGACTGGGTGTTATGTTTCAGACTATAACAATAAGTTTTACTATAAGACCCCCACAAGAACAGTTTAAAAACCCAAGAGACAATAAATACAATAATATATAATAATAAATACAGCCAAATAAAGTAAAATCCACTGCAGGAAGGGTAGCCATTTCTACATTATATACAAACGCACGCAATATACTAAATACTCTTATTAAATACTAGTGAAGCTGTTAAAAATAGTGTTAAGTAGAGTTTTTTGAAACCTTGTCTTTCTCTAGTTTTGGCTTTTGTTTTGATACTTTATCTCAAACCTGTTTTTTTCTTCCAAGTGAGTGAATTTATTATATTTATTTAATGATCTCATTCCATCATTATTTCATTAATATTGCTGTGTTCATCATTGTTTTTGAATGTAGTGTGCAATGGTTCTGTTTAATAAAACATCCAGGTTGCTTTGTTTCAAGCTGTTTTTGGAGGGTAGAAAAGTGACTTGAGGTCGAACAACAGAGTTTGCTTCTGCATACATTTCCATGATGCATTGATGTGGCACCTCTGATTGGCTCAGAGAATGAATGCGTGAAGGAACACTCCCCCCTCCCCTCTCGTTCTGTGTGTGTTTACCATTCCAGAGTAGCATCCAGCTAGTTATTGAAAACTTGCAGAAAAAAATGCTTTATTTCCACAGAAAGCACATGTACGACTTCGCTCCAACATTTTTTTCAAGTCTGTGCAGTAGCTACTGTGGTGCCGTCTTCTCTTGTAGATGCTAATGCTACTTCAGATTCACTGCAATGGGACAGGCTGTAGGAGTGTTACCTACATTCCATGGGCGGGCTTAACCCTAAGTCGGTGATGCCCTTGTCTACATGACGTAATGTGGACAGGCTTTTTTTGAGTCACTCTTTTCTCTGTGTTGTTTTCTATGAATGGGAAATACAGCCAGTGGAGGTGACAAACCACTTTCAATCACAGCATGTGTTGGTAACTCGGGGTGACCCATCAGATTCCAAGAGTGTAAAAGTGGTTTTCAGTGGACCCCTGTTGTTCAAGAGACCTTTAATATTTTGTCATGTTATGGTTTTTGGTCTTAAAGACTGATTTTTAGTTGATACTTTAGATTTTTTTGTTAAAGATCCTCTGTATGAGCGTTTTATGTTGCAGTTATTAAACTTTGGTTTATAAAAACAGCAGGGAAAATCACAGGAACCCCCTCCCAGAGATCAGTACAATTTACAACACACACTGTCTAAACAGTGCAGAAGATCATTGGTGACCCCCACCATCCTGCTCACCACCTGTTCCAGCTACTACACTCTGGGAGAAGGTACAGATCTTTTAAAACCCACACAAGAAGACTGGATAACAGTCTGTACCCTCAGGCCGTAAGACTGCTGAACTCAACTCATAAGGACCTTTGAACTCAGAACTGATGATTGATGACTGGTTGGTGACGGCGACATATTCATTTCATTTCATCTCATTTCATTTCATATTCATTTCTAGTTATGGTGGGGATTGTGGGGGCACTGGTGGACCTTTAAACTTTATCTTGCACTGCACAATAGCACTTTTTACTATAGCACTTTTTTGTCACTGGGTACAGACTACGCAGTACTGTTGCTCTAACTTAATTTTGTTGTCTTGACAACGACAAATAAAATCTTGAATCTTTATTTTTGAACATTGAGTTTTGAGTTGTGCTTTTGGGTTCTTACCCTAGTCCAGTCCTGACGGGTTGTATTATTTATTAATTCTATTAGGTCTTCCTAAATCAGTGTTTTTCAACTTTGGGGCCTGAAATTTCTAGTCAGTCTTCTAGTATGCTTGAAATTGTCTTTCTCTCTCTCTCATTTTCTGAACCCGCTTTATCCTCACTAGGGTTATGGAGGTCACATGGAGCATATCCCAGCCAATTGAAAGTGAAAGCAGGGTTCACCCTGGACAAGTTCATGGCAGGGCTGAACATATATAGATAATCATTCTCACATTCACAGCTATTGGCAATTTCGAAGTAATCAATTAAACTATCAGTGCATGTCTCTTGATGCACGAAGAGAAGCCATGCAGACACAAGGAGAACATGCAAACTCCACACTGAAAGGTCCCACCCACTGGTATTGAAATTGAATCCAGGACCTTCTTGCTGTACCACCGTGTCATACCATGAGATTTCTTGTAATTAAAACAATAAATAAATAAAAATTAAATTACTAAAACAGTTGAGTTGATAGAAACCATCACTCATAAAAGACATGACAAATAGTGTCTGAAATTGAAGCACTGTGGAACTGTTTATCTGTAAACTGTTCATTGTGGTTAGTTTCAGATGCTGTGGCTCTTTTATAATTCATAATTTGAGTTATTGTAGGTTCAGTATTAATCACCAGACTTGTATATACAAGCTGGACTGTCTGTACATGTACTGATCAAGGACAATAAAATGTTCACTTTGTGCAGTAATAATCTACAACTGCTTTTTCTGCCCCCATCCATAATAATACACATTACATGAACTAAATGTGCTCTAGAATGTTTATCGGTAACATAGTATAGCAAACTATTACATTATATGATCAAAAACTAATTAATTTTCCCAAAAAAAAGGTCTCTATTTTGAATGTCTGCGGTCGTCAGAAATTTGTGATGTTTGTCATTATCTAAAAAATGTTGGAAACCACTGCCCTAAATCCTCAGAAATATGTCCCTTTAAACTATGTAACTGTATTTACCATTTATTTTCCTTAGCAATGAGCCCTGCAACCTTACAACTAGAGGTTCTAGGTTTAATTTTATGTGGAGTTTGCATGTTCTCCTTGTGTGGGTTAATTGGGCTTTCAGTGTTCACGACCAAAGTACTGGGAGTCGGTTCCTGGGTGCTGTACTGTGGCATTAAGATAATTCCTGTCCTTATGAGGACAATAAAGCTGAACTTTATATTTAAGAAATAATTTATGTATGTATTTAAATTGTCATTTGTTTGTTTAGAAACGAATGAAAATTAATCCACTAATGTGGGCAATTAATAATAATGATTGATCTAAATGCGCTTTCACAGTTTTGATCAGTATTTCATGCTGTTTTGCTAGTTGACAGATGTGTTTCTCACTAAACTTATGTATTTCAGAGTAGAATTACAATTTCCTTTATTGTCATAGCAATTTAAAACAAAATAAAATTGCGGTCTGCCCAAATAAATAAATAGAAACATTAAAAACAATAAAAGAACATCACAAACATATTACAAAAACACTGATTCCACAGTCATACCAATTGCACATCCATTATTGCCCAAATCCCTGCTTGTGATTGTGTGTCATGTGTCTATTTTTGTCCGTTAAGTGCAATTATGGCTCAGGTATAAAAACTGTTATTCATCCTACTGGTTCTGGCTCTTATTGTCCTGAAGCACCTGTCCGAGAGCAACAGTTCAAAGAGTGAGTGAGCTGGGTGAGATGGATCTCTGAGGTTCTTGTGTGCCTTTCTGAGACAGCGGGAACAGTACAGATCTTCCAGAAAAGGTAGAGAGAAGCCAATGATCTTCCCAGCTGTGGTAACCACCCTCTGGAGAGCTTCCTTTTCTCCAGCTGTGCAACTGGAGAACCATGCACACATGCAGTATGTCAGTGTGCTCTCTATGGAGCAGATGTAAAAAGTCACTTGCAGTTTTTCACTGAGGTGGTTGTTCCTCAGAGTCCTGAGGAAATACAGTCTCTGCTGTGCCTTGTAGTGACTGCAGTAGTGTGTGCGCCCCAGGTCAGCTGTTCCTCAATGTGGACTCACGGAAATTTGAAGCCTGATACCCTCTCTACCCTAGTAGAGAGGGTATCACCCAACCTAACCTAGACTGAGGTATATGTATCACTCCCGATCTTTTGGAATAGGTTGTTGGTTTTATTTTTTTTTAATTTTTTTTTTACTTATTCCTTGCTTTGTGTGTCTTGGCTGCAATTAATGCAATCAATCCCCGTCTTCCTACATGTTCTTTCAAACATCACTACTATCAATTCACACACCTTGTCCATAAGTCTATTTAATTGTCCTACATGATCCATCTGCACATGCTGCATTTTAACTCATCAAAGTTTTAATTCCTACAGAAAATGCACATGTTCAGTTGTTTATATTTGATTGTTCTTTTGTGTGACTGTTTGATTGCTCCAGCTTTCAGGCCCCTTCCACACAGCAATGTTTTCGAGTGAATCCAATACGATTTGTTACTGTATCATTTCAGCCTCACATCCACAAAGCAATGGTGTCAGGGGTGCCCCAAAATAATATCTTTTGAGAACAGGTTCCAGAGTGGAAAGATTGGACAATGGTGTTGCTGTGTGGATGAGTAGAACAGAGTAAAACGCCTATCATCTACGTCACAACCACATGACCACAACAAATAGCGGCTGCGCACGCAACATTCATTCATACACCAGACAGTGTCCATCATAGTGGACACCAGAGTAGTGGTACATTAGTAGCAGAGCTGCAGTCACTGCTAAGTTTACTGGTGTTATTGAAGGAAAATCTACTGATGTTAAACCAACAAGATGAACAGCAGAGACGCCTACACATGCCTTCTGTTGTTGTTGTTTATTTCTAGAGTGCATTTGTTGACAGTGTAAGCCGATATACGCATGCGCTTTACTTCTTCTATTGTTCTGGTGTATGTGCTGGGACTGTCTTACAGCACACCTAGAGCATGTCTATTGTATGTATGTATGGCATGTCTATTGTATTGTTTTCAGTACACCTTTCGTTCCCGTGTTTATCTAATATTTTACTGATCCATTCCCAGTGTGGACTACCACCACCACCAGACACCAGCTGTGGCTGAGTTGGTAGAGTGGGTCGCCTAATGACTGAGAGGTTGGCAGTTTGCGTCCCAGCTCTGGCTGTCCACATGTCGAAGTGTCCTTGGGCAAGACACTGAACCCTGATTTAGGCCCCCAGTAGGGCTCACCTTAGACCTTAGAAACCTACTGGTGTATGAGTGTGTGTGTGTGTGAATGGGTGAATGTGAGGCTAATGTAAAGCGCTTTGAGCACCATGAAGGTGGAAAATCGCTATATAAGCGCAGTCCAAATGTTTTATATCCAGTAGGAAAAAAAACTTGTTGCGTTGCTGTGTGGACAGGGCCTTAAACTGTTGTGATATCAGGGATTCTTGCCCTTGGGCCAAAGGTCACTACATATGGGCCTTAAAGATGTGTATCCACACTTAGTGACAAAAAAACTTCAGTTTTGTTTGTTTGTTTGTTTGTTTAACTTGTGGTATTTGGCTCTTTCCTACTTCAGGGCGTACTTGAGCATTTGGATCCTTCTCACCAGGTCTTTCTTGCAGTTTTCCTATGGTCTATCAACTTTGGAACTAGCTAGAGATGTCTTGATTAGTCCTTTGACTCCTTTGATTATCGGTGATCAGCCAATCCAAGTCCTTATTGGATACTTCTATAACACAGTACCTGTTTCAGACAACAAATCTTACCTGTAATATGAATCAGAAAACAAATGACTTTAGTGTTGGTTAGCTCATGTTTTTAAAATGATGATGTCTTATTCCACATATATGGTGGTTTATGGACATGTGTATGTCACAGTAGAGATGGCAATTCAGTCGAATTTGCAATTCTCCTAGTAGACTTGGCAATTGCAATCTTCCCAAAGGGAGATGTAAATTGCAATCTCTACTAGTATAATTGGCAATGTTCCTAGTAGACATTGGCATCTCTCCTACAGGAGCTTGCGATTGCCAACTCTACTAGGAGAATTGTTGATTCTCTATTGCCATCTCTACTGTGATATACAATGGATTTGTAAATATTCCACTAGAAATTACCTGTAAAATGAATGGATATATGCAGACAGTGTTTTGAAGTAGATCTGGTAGATTTGAGACCAATATTCCTTTTGGGTACATTTTGACCCAAGACTTATTTTGGAAACTTGAGCCAACCAGCATTTAAGACTTGCATTTTCTCTATCAGTAACACACATGTGGGATCATTTCATTGTAATATATTTTATTTAAATGGAGTTTGGATTTCCCTTCGTTTTATTCACCTTATTTTTATTTACCTGATCTGATCCACACAGTGAGCATCATGGTCACCACTACAGCCCAGCTCATCTGATGAATCAGACCCCCACCCCTATTGAACAGGGTATGTGGTTGAAACCACACTCCCTGAACCAGAAGTAGAAGTACTTCCTTTATGGTATTTGAGTACAGTTTTTAGGTATCTGTACATTTATTTTTCTGACAACTTTTTACTTTTACGCCCTGCATTTTTGTATAAAAATTTGGAGTTTCCTGCTTGTGACTTTCACATTTTTCTTAAATGTCCTGTCCATACTCACTAAACTGAGTACTATGAGCCAATAAAACACAACTTCTACACAGTAACGCAGTTTTAAAGGCTTTAGTTTATAATATTTTTGAAAATGTTCTAGTTTTTCCTGCTTAAATAAGTATTATTTCATCCATAGCAAAAAAATCGGTTTACTTTTTTAACTTTATTACAATTGAGTAGTTGTGGTTTTTTAAAATTGTATTTTATTTTTGACTTTTGCTTCAGTAAAGTAGAATCATTACTTTTACTTTTAGCCGAGTATTTTAACCACACCAGTAGCTGTACTTCTACCAAAGTACAGAATGTGAGTACTTTAACTACCTCTGCTGTGAACGCTCAACACTCAGTCCGCTGATTATCTATGACTAGTTTTTTGAAGTTCTTCCTTTGATCGGTGTCTTTGTCTCTTTTTCACTGATCCAACACTCTTTTTCTTTGAAGCACACTGACACATGTGCAGACTTTCCAGTTTCATTAATTTCTCCATCTTCTCTCTCATTCTACCACTTCATGCTTCGTTGCCTGCACTTACTGATCCTATATTTTACACATTTTATGGAATTTCTCCTCGTCAGACTAATAAAGGAATATCTTATCTCCACGGTTCTCAAACTGGGGTCCGCGGACTCCTAGGGGGACGTGGCGCATGTCCAGGGGGTACGCGAAATTATTCAGGTTTTTTTTTTTTTTTTTTTTTTTTGCTGTTTTATTTTGAAATGCAGAAGTTTTATTTTGTAGCGAGCGGGCGGATGTAACAGCGCTGTTTGACGCCAGCTTGACTAAATTGAGACGGAGCGAGTCACAGGCTATTTTTTGCCACCCTGCAGCGAACATGGATCGATTTTCCTCAAGAAGTGGTAAAGGAAATGACAATGAAAATGACAAAAACAAACGCCCTAACCCTAAAAAGAGAAAGTACATTGATAGTTATATTGAGTTTGACAAGTTCATCCCTCTCATAAGTCTCTGTCTGTCTGTCTGTCACACACACACACACACACACACACGGTTTTGTGTGTCTTTTGTTCCGTTTATTATTTTAAAATTATTAAATTTTTTTGTTTCTGAAGTGCTCATTTATATTATAATACCTGAAAAATTCGCTGGTTTGCACAAAAGCACTATCTATTATCTATTATCATTGTTTCATAATAATCATTGTTGAAGTGGTTTTTTATCATTTTCAGTATCGCGAGGATGAGGGGGGACATGGAAAAATTTCACCCCTCCAAGGGGGACCTGGGCCAAAAAAGTTTGAGAACCCCTGTCTTATCTCATATATCATTTACTGGTATTTATTTTCATATTTTTCGTCACTACACAAAATTCTACGACTTCACTGACAAGCTCCACCAGATCGCCCCTTAGCCCCTCCCATTAGGCGTGATTAACATCTAGAGGCATTAATGGCAGCCATTTAGTTTATACATATATATATATATATATATATATATATATATATATATATATATATATATATATATATATATATATATATATATATATATATATAAAAAAAATGTTCCTCTCGCCCCACGTGGGCGGTGTCTCCTTCAGACTCGGGTCCTCTACCAGAGGCCTGGGAGCCTGAGGGTTCTGCGCAGGATCTTAGCTGTTCCTAGCAATGCGCTCTTTTGTACAGAGATCTCTGATGTTGTTCCTGGTATCTGCTGGAGCCATTCTCCCAGTTTGGGGGTCACTGCCCCTAATGCTCCGATCACTACTGGTACCACTGTTGCCTTCACACTCCACATTTTCTCTAACTCCTCTTTCAGCCCTTGGTATTTCTCAAGCTTCTCATGTTCTTTCTTTCTGATGTTGCTATCACTGGGGACTGCTACATCTATCACCACCACTGTCTTCTCATGTTTATCCACCACCACTATGTCAGGCTGATTGGCCATCACCATCTTGTCAGTCTGGATCTGGAAGTCCCACAGGATCTTGGCCTGTTTGTTCTCTGTCACCTTTTTTGGGGGGTTCTCCCATCTTGACCCTGGGACCTCCAGTCCATACTCTTTACAGATGTTCCTGTACAGTATGCCCGCTACCTGGTTATGCCTCTCCATGTATGCCTTGCCTGCCAGCATCTTACACCCTGCTGTGATGTGCTGGACTGTTTCAGGGGCTTCTCTACACAGCCTACACCTGGGGTCCTGTCTGATGTGGTAGACCCCGGCCTCTATTGCTCTGGTGTTCAGGGCTTGTTCTTGTGCAGCCATGAGTAGCGCCTCTGTGCTGTCCTTTAGTCCAGCCTTTTCCAGCCACTGGTATGTCTTTTCCATATCAGCCACTTCCTCAATTTGTCGATGGTACATGCCATGCAAGGGTTTGTCCCTCCATGATAGCCCCTCTGGTTCCTCGACCTTACTGGGCTTTTGTTGCCTGAGGCATTCACTTAGCAGTTGGTCATTGGGGGCCATTTTCTTGATGTATTCCTGGAGGTTCGCCGTTTCCTCCTGGACAGTAGTTCTGACACTTACTAGTCCTCGGCCCCCTTCCTTTCGCTTAGTGTACAGCCTCAGGACACTGGACTTGGGGTGGAACCCTCCATGCATGGTAAGGAGTTTCCTTGTCTTGATATCAGTGGCTTGTATCTCTTCCAGTGGCCAGGATATTATCCCAGCTGGGTATCTGATTACTGGCAGGGCATAGGTGTTAATGGCCTGGATCTTATTTTTGCCGTTCAGCTGACTTTTCAGGACCTGTCTTACCCTCTGTAGGTATTTGGCTGTGGCTGACTTCCGAGCTGCCTCCTCATGATTACCATTTGTCTGTGGGATCCCTAGGTATTTGTAACTTTCCTGCACATCTGTGATATTCCCTTCAGGTAGGTCAACCCCTTCAGTTGTGATCACCTTTCCTCTTCTAGATATCATCCGCCCACATTTATCTAGTCCGAATGACATCCCAATGTCTTTGCTGTAGATCCGGGTGAGGTGAATTAGGGAATCAATGTCACGCTCATTCTTGGCATACAGCTTGATGTCATCCATGTAGAGGAGGTGGTTGATGGATGTTCCACTTCGGAACTGGTATCCGAAGCCACTCTTTGAGATGATCTGGCTGAGGGGGTTTAGGCCTATGCAGAACAGCAGGGGGGACAGAGCATCTCCTTGGTAAATGCCGCATCTGATGTTCACCTGTGCAATTGGCTTTGAGTTGGCCTCCAGAGTTGTCTTCCACAGCCTCATTGAGTTCTGGATGAACTCTCTTAGTGTCCTGTTGATGTTATACAGTTTTAAGCATTCCAGTATCCATGTATGTGGCATTGAGTCATAGGCTTTCTTGTAATCAATCCAGGCAGTGCACAGGTTGGTGTTCCTCGTCTTGCAATCTCGGGCAATTGCCCTGTCAACCAGTAGCTGGTGTTTGGCTCCCCTGGTGTTGTTGCCTATTCCTTTCTGTGCTCTGCTCATGTATTGCTCCATGTGCCTACTCATCTTAGTCGCTATGATGCCTGATAGAAGCTTCCATGTGGTGCTGAGGCAGGTTATAGGCCGGTAGTTAGATGGTATTGTTCCCTTCTGGGGGTCCTTCATTATGAGGACTGTCCGGCCCTGGGTTAGCCACTCTGGGTGGTTTCCCGATATCAGCAGCTGGTTCATCTGTGCTGCTAGGCGTTCATGGAGTGCTGTCAGTTTCTTAAGCCAGTAGGTATGAATCATGTCGGGCCCTGGTGCTGTCCAGCTCTTCATTTTGGACACTCTGGTTTGGATGTCTGCTAGTGTGATGACTACTGGGTCTTGTTCTGGGAGTTGGCTGTGCTCTGCCTGTAAGTCTGTCAGTCATTGGGCATTGGTGTTATGTGTTGCCTCCTTCTCCCAGATGCTCTTCCAGTATTGCTCAGTTTCAGCCCTAGGTGGGTCCGTTGTCACCTTGCCCCCCTGCCATTGAGAGTAGACCTTAGCTGGGTTGGTGGAGAACACCTGGTTTATTCTCCTGGCCTCTACCTCTCTTGTGTATCTCTTTAGGCGGGTAGCTAGTGCTGTGAGCCTTTGCTTAGCAGTCTCCAGTGCCTCAGCTGTGGACAGTTTGTTGTATTTCTTGGGCAGTTCTTTCCTCAGATTCACACCTCTGCTTAGTTCTGTTAAAACACTGACTTCTCTCCGTGCTGCCATGATCTTTGCCTCTAGCCTTCTCCTCCATGGGGCAACCTTCTGGCTGCTCTGGCTGTTCATCTTGTAGCCAAGCATCTCAAGGATTACGGTTGCTGCTGCATACATCAGCTGATTGGTCTCAGTGATGGTAGTGGTAGGGACAGTTTGCAGTGCAGTGTTCAGGTCCTCCAGTAGAGACTGGTCTGGTACTTTGTTCTTTAGCCTTGGCAAGCAGGTAGTTGTGTTCCCCCAGGATTTCATGATTCTCTTTCTCAGGTCAGCTGCCCTTGTGTTTAGTCTTTCTGGGGCTTGGTACCCAATCTCGATATTTGGGGGTGGTGGTGAAACCACCCCCAAGCTGACCTGTCGTCCTGGCTCCCCCTTGCCGTAGCATCTTTGTACCGTGGATGAGGTACAACGCTGTACCTCATTGATCTCTAGCTGTGATAGCAACCTCTTATTGCGGATATTCGAACACTGAGCTAGGAGCTGTTTCTTAGTCAGTGAGGATGTGGGGTTTCGAAGCAACCATTTCTCCCACATCCTCTGCATGTACCCTCTCTCACTGGGGTTACTCCCGTAGTAACACTCCATCAGTACCATGTTCTCTCTGCCCTGCTCCATGAATGTCTTGTTCCAGTAGCCAATTTAACATCAGGGTGTCCTGGTTCCTCAACCCCTAACGCGGACCTTGTTGTCCCGGGCGCCGTCCGAGCCGGTATGACTCTATTTATTGTATCGCTCATCGTGAGGTATAGGCATGTATAGCGTAAAGTGCCTTGCCTAAGGGCACACCTGGGATTCGAACCGGCAACCTTCCGCACCAAAGTCAGTGGTGTAGACCACTAAGCTATCCAGTCGCATCTCTATATATATATGTATATATATATATATATATATATATATTTTTTTTTTTTTCGATTGATGATTAGGATGTAATAAATGATTCCGATTGAGTCTGAAATCACGTGATCGACATCAATTTCCGATCATGTGGTCAGACCGGGAACCAACCCTTGTCAATTCTCAAAATGGCAGCATGAACTCATGTTTAATGAAGTCAGTAATTATACAGACACATCAGTTTCATACAGATGGCATGGTATACATAACAATGTAACTTAACATTTATAGACCTCCACACCCTATAACACACACATACACACTAGTCAAAAGTGATCAGAGTGAATTCCTTCCAAACTGTGCTTCTCCATTTTGACACACACACACACGGCTGTGGCTCGGGTGGTAGAGTGAGTCATCCAATGACTGAAGGGTTGGCAGTTTGCGTCCCGGCTCTGGCTGTCCACATGTTGAAGTGTCCTTGGGCAAGACACTGAACCCTGACTTTGGCTCCCAGTAGAACTGACAGAACCTACTGGTGTATGAGTGTGTGTGTGAATGGGTGAATGTGATGCTAATGTAAAGCCCTTTGAGTACCATGAAGGTTGAAAAGCGCTATATAAGTGCAGACCATTTACACACACACAGACACACACACGCACACACACATATTGGTTTCCATGTCT
The DNA here is from genome assembly GCA_020466265.1 of Siphamia tubifer. Classification (NCBI taxonomy): domain Eukaryota; kingdom Metazoa; phylum Chordata; class Actinopteri; order Kurtiformes; family Apogonidae; genus Siphamia; species Siphamia tubifer. The sequence goes on from CM035785.1 coordinate 19,738,574, forward strand.
CATGAGGACCAAATTTGTAATCGTTAAAGTACCCATTGGGTAGTGAGTGTGAAAACACATCTATTTTTGTATAAATAGATATATACATAAATATATACAAATAATAATAACAATAACATTAAAATAATTCAATAAATACACATGTTAAAAAACATTTAATACATTTAATTTATTTTTTGAAAATAAAAGGAATCACAAAATGTAATGCATTTTTATTATTGCATCTTCAAACCTTTGAAAAATACAGGTTTCACTTTCTACCTGTTTCCCCAAATGCTTTATGGGGACTTTATGGGGGACATTATTTGCACAAATTCACATACTTCACACATATATATATATTTTACTAGTGGGGATATTTAACCCTCATGGGGAGCTGAAGTTTGGTCCCCATGGTGTCAGAGGTCCCCATAGCATGATTGTGTAAACATATAAATGTCCCCATATAGATAGGAATACACACACATTGAGAAAGCTAAGGCCTATCCCCATAGGACAGTATGTCAGCCAAAGATTTGAGAACACATTTTCGACTTGGCTGAGCAATTGAGCGACCCAGGGGTCTGCTTGGTTGCTGTTCTCTGGCCACCCATCGTCTGCACCTCCTTCTGCATCACAGATAAACAGCAAGTAGCTGATGAGGTCAGCCAGACAGCCATGAATCCATACTCTGCTGGCACAGTCATCTTCCAGACTTCATTTCTGTGTTTTGGTTTTAATGTTTATGCCTTTTATTTGACTGAATTTGAGTGGTGTCAAAAAGCTAAATCTTGCCCTGTCATTTTTTCTAATGCTGTTTAAGACTAACATGAAAATGACTGCCAGTTCTTCTATCAGTCACTGCTGTTAATGCATATTGTGATCATGTTAATGCTTCACTTCTTTCACAACATGAAAATAGGCATTTTCATGTTGTGAAAGACCTAACTTCATTAAGTTCATTTCAGCTGAACTTAATGAAGTTCAGCTAAAATGATTTTCTGAGAAAGTAATAAGATAATCAAAAATCTCTTAAAGTTTAATACTAGAGCTGTATATTTTGTTTGTCAGTCTGTGTAATTACAAATGATCCACTTTTATAGTTCCAGATTTAAGAATATTTGTTTACAGACATGGGAAAATGCAAGCAATCTCTGGTGTATGAAGGTGTTTTGAATGTATTGACACTAAGTTGAAAGATGTAGTGTTTGTGTAAATCATGCAAACAGATATGTCACTACATTTTTATACAGTTTGTTTTCATTTTAGTTTTTTTATGCCAGCTTCAGTTGTTGCATATATGAATTGAAATAACTGCTTACTATTCAAAAGGCATAATCTGTATATTTTGTTCATAGCATAGCAAGCAGACTCAAATTACTTGAAATACTGACGACAATAATCACAATATGATTTTTCAACCAAATCATGCTAATCTTTTAAATACATATAACTATGGACATGTTGCTTATTTAATGCTTATATGACTGTAGCTGACCATGTAATCCTTGTTAAATTCAATCATTCATTGTAATATAGGTTGGAAATGAGAAACTAAACTTTTTCTTCACACCGGATGAACACAGCAACAGTGAACACAGACAACATAATGAGATGGAAATATTTACTTAATTTTCATTTTGCATCTTATGTTACACCTTAAACATCTGAGCTATGATATTAATCATGTCTTTCATGAGGTCAATAATTATTAACACATAAATATCCAGTGCTACTTTTGTGACAGTGTTAAAATGTGTTTTTTTTCTATCTACTTAACATTATTAAGTAATTTATTAATTCACAGATCATATAGATGTTCATAAAAGGTTATTAAAGGAAATACATGCACTGAGTCCTTCTCTATCTCTGTCTCTCCCTCTCTCTCGTGTCTGTATTTGTCATTTCTTAAACCTATCCTACATACCAAGCCTGTTCATGGCTAGTCACCTAGTGTCCCGTTTCCCACTCTCCCCCTGGGGGAAGTGGGGGCTCTCTTGACAGTGTCTGTGTAGGAGCCATGGACGACAGGATCTGGGTTTTGGAGTTTTTTGTTGCCCAGAAGGAGGGTCTAAAGACAGGGGATACTTGGGACCTTTAATCTATTTCTGTATTAGATTGTGTCTGTGCCTGCGCCTGTGAGATGGCTTTGTTGTGATTTGGGGCTTTGTAAATAACATTTAATTGAATTAAATCAGAACAGAAAAAAAAGTCACAAATCCAATGTCACTGGCCAAACTCCATGAGTGTTACTGATGAATCAATGTTGCAGAAGATGAGTTTTTCCATGTTGTTATAACCCAAAACGTAATAACTGTCAATAATTTAATCATTTGGGCCCATTTGAAACGCCTCTGAATGTCAAAATCAGTCATGTCTTAAGTACATGAAAAGATGACGAACTGCATTTTATACCATTTATTTACATGTATTGATAGGATTAATGGATCAACATCTATATGTAACATTATAGGTCAGTAGATGATTTTGGTCATTGGTTGACCAAAACGCTAACCCTAAATACTTAATGAGAACATAACTTTTTTTTCCATCCCTTTTTTCTTCTTGATCTTATTTCAGATTCAATATTCAATATTATTCTTATAATATAGGTAGATTTATAGAATGTAACCCATTTATTATACCAACTCAAAGACTGTGACACAGTTCAAAGCAGAGGTGGGTAATTCCAGGTCCATCAAGTCAAAGTCCTACCATGTATTACTTCAAACGTGTTCACTGAACACAGGTGATTCCACTAATTATCCCATTTACCTGGATGAGGCATTGTGCTCATCAAAATGGGCTGGTTCAATGAACAGGTTTGAACCAATACATGGCAGGACTTTGACTTGATGGACCTGGAAATACCCACCTCTGGTTCAACGGTAATGAAACTTAATTATTTTTCACATGATTATAAACTAATGCAAACATTCTTGTGAAATAATTTGTGCAACAACATTCATTTCACCCCCCAAACCACTGCAGCTCTACAGTGAAGCACTAAAAAAGACATTGTAAATAAGGGGTCTGAACCTCATTTTCTTCAGGGGTCACATTCAGCCTGATTTGCTCTCCAATGGGCTAGACCAGTAAAATGAGCACATAATAACCTATAAATAAAACTTTTATAAATTATCCAAATCCAGAAAAAAGTTAATTTCATAAGGAAAATAAGGGCAATTGTTTTATTATGGATCAGTTCTACAAAGACACTAAACTCTTAGTAACAGAAACAGAAAATGGTTCAAATTGTGTCTAATTTTCTTTAGACATTTCACGTTGTTCACATTTGTTCAGATAATTCACATTTTACTGTTACAGCATAGTTTGTAAATGTAATTACTTTCATAATTTAATATTATTTTTTGCAGTAAAACAATGACATGAATTTGAAGTTGTCATCTTTTGTAGGCAAAAACAAAACAAAACTGAAGTAAATATGGAGTCATTTAATAGGTTATTATGCTCTTCATCGCATGGACCACATTAGAACTGTTGGCGGGCCACATATTTGAGACCCCTGTTGTGTGTATGTATATATATATATATATGCACATGTACTGTATGTAAGGTTTCCCTTAGCCTTCTGTGATGATGTAAACATGACTCAGTCAATGAAAACAGGCTCAATTACCAGAAATATAAACATTTAAGTGTTTGTCAGCTTTCATGAATGATTAGCACCACATTAGCTGAAAGACTAATTAGTCCTCGAGAGTGTGGGCCCTGTTATTAGCACATACTTGTGACTGTAGTGCAGAGGGGAGCACATTTCCGTCCCACTGCAAGGAGCCAGGTGGCCTTTGTTTTTGAGCTGCAGACACTCAACAGCAATCTTTCCTCTGAAGACCTGTTTGCTCCTCTGTGCTCCACTTAGACCTTAGTCTGAAAGCCACAGGGGAGATGAAACACACACACAGACACAGAGGAAGTGGTGGGGAGGTCACTCCAGTACAAAGGCAGTTTATGGTACAACACAGAGTGCGTCACAGACGAGACTCTGTCAAAACACAGAGTCAGAATACCTCAGCCACCACCACCACTGCGTTTGTGTGTCAGTGTGATTGTGCATGTCGATGTGTACATTAGTATCGTGAGAGAAGGAGTCGGTAGCTTGCAGTTCCTTTTCGTTATTTTTAACCAGAACTGTGGTGGTTGAATGAGGAAGTGTGTCTGTCTGGTTTTTGTGTCTTGCTTTGCCAAGGATCCTTTTCTGTCTCTTTCTTTTACCTTTGTGAGAAAAAGGCAGACGGTGGATGAGAAAAAAAATAAATTCTTAAAATAAAATATATATGCCAAATTAAGCTGCTACCGATGTTTTGATGTTTTGCTGAACAGAGTGCCGTGTTTAACAGTGTTTTGTATAAAGTTGAAGGTGTTTATGTGCTGTGCAGTACACAAAATGAGACACAGAGACAAAGTCTGCTAATGAGCAGTGTGTGAGAGCTCTGCGCTGACAGTAGCTAACCCACACAAAAACATGCATATGCACACACACATACACACCCTGGAAGACAAAAGTGGAGAAAGTAGTCCCAGTGTGAGAGTAGTAATTAGACTCCCATCCATTAACACAAGGGGATGTGGAGGAGGACGAGCAGCAGGTGTGTGGGTGTGTTTCTATGAGTGTGTATTTGTGTGCGTCTGTGTTTTTCCTTTGTGTACATGTACATAATAATCATGGGAGAATACATTGTTAACTGCGAGTGCCCTGTGTGTGAGACTGTGAATATGTGGCTGTATTGACCTTAAACTAGTGATACATCTGTTACAGGAACTCGGCAGCAGGTATGAATGTAGCGTAACAAAAGCATGAGGAAACAGTGGGTTTGTTTATTTAAAGCAGGTGAGATACACATGACAACTGAGGTTCCTCAGTAGATTCTGGATTAACCATCTTCACTGCTTTCACACAAACAAACTTGTGAGTTAAGATAAGTAAGTGATATTTGTGTGAAGTCTGGCACAGAACTGCTACCTGCGAAAGTACAGGAAGTGATACTGAAGTGGAACAAAATCTATACGGATGATACAAAATCCGAAGTATATTAATGTAACATAACAAAAAGCGATGATCACATATATCAGGGGTTTCAAACATGTGGTCTGGGGGCCAAATGCAGCCCATGGGATGAAAAGCATAATAACCTATTAAATGACTCCATATATTCTTCTCAGTTTTTTATTTGCCTATAAATGATAACAACTTCAAATTTATGTCATTGTTTTAATGCAAAAAATATTAAATTATGAAAATATTTATATGTACCTATTCTGTTCTATTCTGTAACAATAAAATGTGAATAACTTGAACAAATGTGATCAACCTGAAATGTCTAAAGAAAATTAAGACAGAAATTGAACCATTTTGTGCTTCTGTTACTAAGAAATTAGTGTATTTATAAAACTTATCCACATGGACAAACGATAAGTTGAGGGAGAATATTGTGAAAATTGCTTTCATTTTTTGCTTTTATATTTAGCTGGTTTAATGAAATCAATAATTATACAGACACATCAGTTTCCCATAGGTTCCCAGTAGGATTGACGGAACCTTGGAAACCTACTGGTGTTTTAGTGTTTGTGTGAATGGGTGAATGTGAGGCTAATGTAAAGCGCCTTGAGCGTCATGAAGGTGGAAAAGTCCTATATAAATGCAGTCCATTTACCATTTAACAGTGTCCTCTTGTATGAAAATAACATATTATATAATAATGTGTTAATAATTTCATAAATATAAGTCATAAATATAAGTCGCACCCCCCGCCAAACTATGAAAAAACTGCTACTTATTGTAAATAAAAATGTGTGTCCATACTTGTGTATATGCTGTTATACATGTACTATTGTTTAAAAAAAAAGAAAGTTGAAAAGTATTGACGCCGTGTAGGACAGCCTGTGCTCTCCTCTCCACTGATTTTCCCTGTGAAGCATATTTTTTATACTGTCACATCCATTTAGTTTGAAAAAGTAACAAGCCTAGTCTCAGAATGTAAGGAGTATAAAGTTCAGATGTTTATAAAAAATGCATGGAGTAAAAGTAAAACACTGCATAAAAATACCCAAGTACAGATACCTAAAAATGTAACAAATTACCTGGCGGCACGGTGGTGCAGTGGTTAGCACTCGTGCCTCACAGCAAGAAGGACTCTGGTTCGAATCCCACACCAGACCTTTCTGTGTGGAGTTTGCATGTCCTCCCCGTGCCCGCGTGGGTTTTCGCCGGGCACTCCGGTTTCCTTCCACCATCCAAAGACATGCACTGATAGGTTGATTGGTTAATCTAAAATTGGCCATAGGTGTGAATGTGAGAGTGATTGTTTGTCCATGTATGTAAGCCCTGCAATGAACTGGCGTCTCATACAGGGTGTACCCCGCCTTCGCCCATTGTAGCTGGATAAGGCCCCCAGTGACCCCCGCAACCCTAGCGAGGATAAAAGCGGGTTCAGATAATGAATGAATGAACAAATTACCTACTTCCCACCTCTGAAAACCTGCTTACAAGCCACCAAGAAATGGTTGGGCAATGTGCACATTTTCAACATAAAGGATTGCAATAGGCCATAGCCGCTGGTTGTATCAGTGTATTATGATCCCCTCCACATGGCAAGAGGTGTTACAACACTACTGTATGTAACCTACAACAGGGTGTTGGTCTGAAACAAAGCCTACCTGATCTGGTGTCTAAGTAGCTTTGCACAGTGACAGTACAGAATGATGCAACATGTACATGCCACCTGATGGGATTTTTTTTAATGAGATCCCATTAGCTTACACTCTCTCTGAGGATTTGGAACCAATAATTTTAGAGATCGTTGGGCTCATGATGAGGTCAGAAGGCTGGTATGTTCAAAGCTTTGCCTTCGGCGCTGCTGATTGCTGGCCTCACTGTGGAGACACCTGTGCAAATGGCCCACCCAAGTGACTGCATAAGTGTACATGTGTGCACTATTCTAGCTCACTTCACCATTTTGTCCAGTGCTCAGAGCGAGCTTGAGTGTGTGAGAGAGAAAATGTGAAAGGAAAAGAGTGAGTGTGTGAGTATGCTATATACAAACCACAGCTTTGCTCTGTGCTGTAATTTCCCCTGCCACCAAAACCACCACTGCTTCTGCTGCTGCTGCCTTGTGCTGTGGCAGAGTTTAGCTCCTATTGCTGTCTTGCTGGCTACTGCTCACAGACAGGGTTATGCTAACCCAATGACTGTTTGTTTATCTTGCAGCCAGACCCAACCATGAAAAGTGGGCCCTCAGTCAAAAGCACAAAAACAGACGCTTGTCATGTTCGAGGGCTGTAATTGTAGCTCTCGCGTGATGTTTTTATTTTCCCTTTGACCTCGCTGGATAAACTCAAGAAGCCACTTAACATTGGGCTTGGCTTGCCAGAGCCCATAGAGAGAATTAGGCAACATGCAGTCTAAAGAGAAAGAGTTTTTTTGCCCTTCTTTTTAAATTTATATCTAGAAGCACTTGCTATTGCTTTGGATTTCTGAGCAATAAAAAAGACTAGCTACCTGTTGCTTAATTATACAGTCCTCATACGCCACCTTAAAATCTTTTGGATTATCATCACAGTCACTCAGAACTACAACACAGTACACTTGATAAATGCTGCCACACAAGCTGTAAATGCTTTGTTTATTACAGGAAACTAGCATCTTTAAATTAGTCTCTTGCAGATTGCTATGTTCATACTACCTCCCAGTTGTATGGGTTTGGTGCTCAGTGCTCACATTCTGTACAGCAGTACAGGTACTTGTGTAAAAAAGAAAAAGAAAAAAGAAAGAAACAGTAAAGTACTCACATAACAGTACACATACAACTTCTCAAATGTATGAAATACAAAATTAAAATTGGATTTTTGCTATGACAGAAACAATACATACTGTGCCAAATAAAATCATAAGTTTCAAAAGTAGCCAAAAATAAAACCCTTAAATGTGAGTTACTATGTAGACAATGTGTTTGATTGGGTCATGGTACTCAGCTTTTTGACCTCAGGCAGAAAACTTTGGAAAAAGTGGACCCGTGTTGGACTTTGGTACTGACCCTGGTGTGTGCCTTCTGAAGCGACATGTTTTATGAACTGTCACATCCGTTGAGTTTTGAAAAAGTATCAAACCTATTATGAGAATGTAAGGAGTATAAAGTACAGATATTTAGGAAAAATGTAGGGAGTACAAGTATAAAGTTGCTATGAAAATAAATACTCAAGTAGAGATACCTAAAAAAATCATCTTAAACCAATAAACCCCCAATGTATTACATAATATGAATCAGATTCAGTTTATTGTCATTTCCATGAATACAAGAAAATGAAATTAGTACTCAGGACCAACAGTATGTGACCTAATATGTAATATTAATTAATAAATAATCCAGATAGTCATTGATAATAAAAAAAATAATGCATAATGAAGTAAGTAAGTAAATAAATAAATAGTCAAATAAATAAAAACAACTTCAGCAAAATTAAAAAACTTCAGTGCAGGATTGAAAGCAGAATAAATAAAAAGATCAGCATGTGCAGGACAGGACAACCGATAAAAGCAGTTCATCCGCCTGACCACCTCCGGGAAGAAGCTGCATCGAAGTCTGGTGGCCCTCACTTTGATGCTCCTCAGCCTCTTACCTGAGGGAAGAGGGTTTGAACAATCCGTCGGCAGGGTGGATGGAGTCCTTCATGATACTGACCGATATTATATTTGAGACATAAGTTTTGAAGCCCTCGAGATGATCAGTGTGATATTTTTTTTTCTTGGAAAAACCTGATGTATACAATTAGATACATACAATACACATGTAATTCACCAGGGGGAGGATTTCCTTCGCCTTTCCAGTGACACTACAAGGCGATCATCAAGGAGGCAGAACTTTGACAGTTTAGAAAAGGAATTTCTAATTTATTATATATTATGTCTTTGTTTGTTGAAAAATAATAATATTTGTACATGGAGAGCCAATGTATCAACTATGATGCAGAACTGAAACTAATACATGGACATTGATATTAGTAAAGAACTATTCTGGGTTACTCAGAAGGCACCAATCTCAAAGAAGTGGAATTTTCTCTCAATTATTTAATGGTTCAGGCTTTACAGTTTTAAGTACAGTAATGTAACTTCTACTTAGTTACTTCCTACTTCTGGACAAAACACAGTTTATACATAAACCTCATCCAAATACAAGTGATCCCAGAATGTCTCACTCCCTTGAAGGGCAGAGGTTAAAGGTTCCAAACTTCAAGTACTTGTAGCTGTCATCAGTAAGATGAAAACACATGGTGCTCTATGGACACAATCTCTCCCTGTTCTGTATCTGTGCCTGTCTGCTTAATGTCACAAGGAAATGTACTATTATAGTCAAACAAAGGCAATAGCGTAATTTCAGCCATCACCTACAGCAGAGAGAATGAAAGAAGAGCAGGAAGAAAACAGTAAAAGGAAAGCCAATGAAAGAAAGGAAATAGAAAACTGGCTTAGATACCATTTTCCATGTGACAGGCGTAATTGACAATTTTAAGCCACGCCATGGGCATCTTGTCTGGTGAGACACAGGAATGGAGTAAGATTAAAGGTTAAGACAGGCTAATTACTTCAATAAGACATCCAGACATGTTCAGCTCTGTTGTTCCATCAACCCACAATTGCACACTGCTGATGATAAATTGAAAACTGCAGTTCAAGAACAATCAGGGACAAGAAAACGAAATGTTTATCAGACATGACTTGTTTCAGCTAAATACAACCAAAGCACTGTCATATCACTGGATTTGGAAGAGAGTCAAGTTTGAACAAGAACATACAGACACACCAGCAAAACAAACTACCACTCAAACACATCACAGTCTAGCTTAATATGTGAAGTGTCATGTTATAATTTGGAGCTACATGAATAAAAATGTATGAATGTGATCACAAAAACTGAGTCCCTTATTTCTAAGGCTGTGCTTGAAACCGCATATTACATTTTATTTTATTTTTTTAACTTTTACTTTACCAGGTTTGTCCTATTGAGTTCAATGATGTCTTTTTCAAGGGGGGGCCAAGAATGGCAGTAACATATAGTTTCATTTATATTCAATTCACATAAAACACAATGACTAAAAAAACATACACATATTACATACTTCCATACTTATACTATTCATACTCTGTACTGCCTACTCAGTGATTGGACTACTGTAAAGCATTTTACACTGTAGCATATGATAACTCACAATGCATTGCGCTTTTACCCAAGCAAATATCAACAGGCTGAAGCCGATTTCACTTGGGCGGCTGTGGCTCAGTTGGTAGAGCAGGTCGTCCAATGATTGAAGGGTCGGTGGGTCGTGTCCCTGAAGCCTGACTTAGACTCCAAGTGGGACTGACAGAACTATTGAAACCTAGAAACCTATTGGTGTGAATGGGTGAATGTGAGGCTAATGTAAAGTGCTTTGAGCACCGTGAATTTGGAAAAGCGCTATATAAGTGCAGTCCATTTACTTGAGCTATAAAATTTTAAATACATCAGTTTATTGATTTTTTAATCAGGTGAGAAAGTGCCTCTTTAGATGGTGAATGTGGTGTTCATTTGTTTAAATACCACTTATTTACAATTTTATTCTGAGGAATTTGGCGAAACGCTAGCAAGCTGCTGGTGAGCAACACACTTCCGGTTATTTCCACAATAAAACACCCCTTTCCCTTTCTTATATGAAAAAAACACAATGGCAAATATGGGCTTTTACTTTGTAAACAAGAAGCCAATCTACACGCAAACTACTAACTTGACACTAGCGTTTCCACTGATCCGGTCCCATTTACGGAATATAGCCAGGCATGATCACATCATGATACCTTACCAGCGGAGAGTCATGTCGGCTCAGAGATGGAGATCATCCCACCGTCATGGTCACCATCAAGTCAGACTTGTTGTGAACTTACTATAATTTATATTTGTTTAAAGAATTTATTGTACATTTCAAACAGTTTGAATCACTGTAAATCCAATGACAAAATCAACAACATCACACACCACCTTTTCCAGCATCGTAAATGCACATCATGAAGCAAGAAAGTCATGTGAATTGAATAATTGAATGAAGTTTATTAAAGTAAATGGCCCCCTAACCAACTATATATAACAAATGCTTAATACAGTCTTGTGCAGGAGGCTGTACATTTGGACATCACGTCATGTTGCATCTTGGGTAATGTCAGTATGAGTAGGATGCTCCTGATGCATGTTCAACATTTCTGCTGAATCTAATAAGCATATTTTAGTGTGGATTTGTATGTTTGTTGTCAGCAACTTTACATAAAAACTACTCAGCCAATTTCCACCAAATTCTCTGGAAGGGTTTGAGGTGGTCCACAAAAAGTCCCATAAAATTTTGCTGAAAACCAAATTGTGAAAAGCAAAAATGTGTTTTCACAATGATAAGGGTTTGGGGCAAATCAGGAATTTCCTTCTCATTTCTGTAAAATGCAATTTTGCAGATAGCTACTTTTTGCGCTCACTGTTGCTGTGCATTGATGTCAGAACCTTGGAGGCCAACTTTGAAGACTTTAGGTCAAAGGTCAAGGTCCCAATATAGGTCAAAATCAAATTTAGGATATAACGTTTGAACTATTCATCTTAGAGTGACCACCAAAATCTGTGACTTTCAATTTTGCATCTTGTGTGTATACATTTTGACTCATTGTTGACAAAAGAGGTCCAAGGTAACTCAGTCAATACCTAAAAAAACAAAAAATGGACTATAACCAAAAAAACTGTGGACATGGAGACTTGGTTACTGATACTTGGTTATTGACAGATAGAAAACCTGGTAAGGGCTTCAAAATGGATTTCAAATGGTCATAACTCCAAGAAGGGTAGAGATAAATGTTTACTGTTGTTGACAGATAGGAAATGTAGTCTCCAAAATGGCATCATGAGCTTTGATCTAGTAAAATCACAACTTGAAACATATAAAAATACTATGTGCAATATTAACCCCTCATTTCTCTGTGCAATACTCAGAGAATATTATGTGCAATACTTCTTATTTAACCCTACAGTGTCATAGCACAATATTAGGGATACTATGTGTAATATCTAACCCAACAGTTTCACAGTCTTGTAATTTTCCTACAGTACAAGTGAACATATTCTCTCCATATACATTCCTATTAGTCTGTTTATAATATAATTTTCACTCAGAACATTTTAATCTCTCTTATATATATATATATCCCTACATATATCCCTCCTCCCACAGTGTTTACATCCCACTCTGTATATACTGGACTTTTGAACCTCTACTTTATATTTATATTATTATTTACTTTTGAACCTCTACTTTATATTTACATTATTATTTACTAGCATAGACTTTGATATTGGATTTTTTATTTCTATTTTTATTACCTTGTTTTATTTTTTATCTTGATACCACTTAAGCACATTAGAGCAGCAACTCAAATCTCATTGTGTATGTTGTATACAATGACAATAAAGGTGATTCTGATTCTGATCTGATTTTGATTCTCTGTCTCACTCATCAAATATGGGCTAATATCTACCTTTGGATTACCTTCAGCCTAACAGCATGTGCAGTTGCGCTCTGTCCAGTTCGGTTTTAGTAACACCATAACTATGTGCATCCCTGATTAAAATACCTCCAAAATTATCCAATATGTTGTAGGTTGAGGACATTCTGTATTCTCACAATGCTTCATTTCTAATGGTTCATAATCACACAGTTCACCTCCACTGAGTGGTTCTTGTAGATTGGATGATCCACTTAAATGCTCAAGTATTTTGACACATTGTTCAGGTCCTCTTCCCAGGTAATCCCACAGCCAGTAGTGCTTACGAATAAATAATAATTCCACAACCACTCTGATTTGTATGTGTGATAAATACTTCCAACAAACTGTAACAGTGTATTTCCTAACAGCAATTAAATCTAAATAAAATTTGTTGAAATGTAATTAATAAAAAAAAAATCTAATTTTAAGGGCTTTTAAAACACAGAAAACACTTCATGTAATGGAACCAGGAACAGACTCAAATGCAGTACTCAGACACCAGCATTTAGTATTCAAGATTTTATTGATAACAATAAAGTGTAATTGTGGTGAGAGTCCCTCTTCGTTTATCTGCTGGTTAGAACACGCACTGTGGAGATTGGTAACTAGAGGATTAGGCAAAAAAATCCAGGTCAAGCACCATGTAAAGCTCTCAAAAAGGGAAAATCCAAAACACATTACCGGGGTCCAGATGGGGGTCAGTTTAGAGGTCCGAGCAGCTTGATGCACCAGCATAGGATAAAAAGACTCTTGGTCATGGGGCAGGCAAATGGTCACAACACGAGAGATCCACAACAAGACAAAAGGGGAACAGAAACCAGAAGAAATCACAGACAGGAGAAGAATGCTCCTCACATGAGGGGAAACCAGCAAAGAGGGCATAGTAACACCGGTGATAGGAAGTAAAGACTGCAAGTGTGAACATGAGCCACATAACAAAATAAAAGCCCAGACACTAACAATGACAGAAAAAAGACAAAAGACACAACACCTCGATACTGGATTGTTACGGGTTCGTTTTCGACCAGGGAAATGATGGCTCGGACGACGAGACTTCAGTGATAATATGGTTTATTCACCAAGTCCAATACCAGCAGTGATGGTGAACAATATTTACAGTGCAAAAAAAATACTAAAGATAACCCCCCAAAAAAAGAAACCATTTACAGAAGATCTCAAGCACACAAATAAAGTTCTTCCATTCAACACTAAATTCAACCATTCTATCTAAATCCAAACACACACTCTCTCAAATTTAAACACTAACTATCCTAACTTAGCTCCAACACTACACTTATCTCCAACTCTATAACCCACACTCCTACAAAAACTCATCCCTTTTTATATTACTATGCTCCACCCACAATCATACCATTCACTACTTTATTTAATTAACCCCCAATCTACAGTATTTACAGAACACATAACACAAAATGAAATCACATTAAATCCTATAAATAAAGATACAAATTACACTCCATACATTTAACATAACACAAAACAAAAAACCATCCCAATGTATGAATGTCCGTTTACTGTCAGTGGTGGTTCAGTCCGAGGTCATGTGTCCTGTTGAGGTGGTGAATTATGGGTATTTAAAGGGTGCGGCGGAAGTGTCTCTGTTTGGTGCTGTAGCAGGTAAGTGTGTGTGTGTGTGTGTGTGTGTGTGTGTGTGTGTCTATGTATGAATTCTGGTTGAAACCGTGCGGGAGCGTTGCGCACAGTGCGAGAAAGCCGCACTTCACACCTGCGACGTATGTAGACTGACACAAAGCGAGAGAAGAAAAAAAAAAATACACACGGAGGTGAGGGTGCGCTAATGACGCACCGTCACATGGATCATCACACTTCATACCAAAAAAACCCATGAAATAAAGAAAACTCATTTGAACAAAGGTATTGCAACGTTGCCTCAATGAGATGAACCCTTTTTTTGTTTATTTTATTTTGATTGTGTGACAGAGTAAAGAAAAACAAACAACCAAGGAAGAAAACAAACAGAAACAATACTCCAACCCCCCGAGCCATGTCCACCCCTAAACATATTGTATATACTGTATATAAAGATTTTATATGTATTTTATTGCTTACCTTTTACCTCCATTGTTGATTGGTTACTTCAGATGTAACTAAATAATTTACTGCAAGGATCAATAAATTATCTATTCTATTCAAGTCATATTATCATCTCAGTACTGAAAAAAGTTTTCATCCATTGTGATTCATATTTTGCAGAATTTGTTTGGACTCATGGAGAACAAATCCAAATCTTCTACTGTGTTTCCTTCTATTTCATCCACCCAAAAGCAGTTGATAGAAACGCAACTAATTTACAATTTTTTTTGTAATTTATTTATTTTTACAACAAATTCATTTGACATTCATACAGAGACAGTTAAATGACCCATTGACTCGGTTTCAGACTAGTAATGTGTCATTACTCGGTCCATCTTGTGCCAATCACACTGTTCATTGACAGATGAGACAGACAGTTGAAGGGAGACAGACGGAGAGACAGATGGACAGACAGACAGGGAGTGGTGCCCCTGCAACGCAGCAGTGGCATAAACGATGAGCTGTCAAAGCCCAAGGGTAAATTGCTGTGGTGAAAATACAGACTCCAGCCCGGTGTGGGTCTCATCAGGTCATTGTGGTGAGTGTATTGTGTGTTTGGTGCAAGCCACTGTGGTGCAGCAAGTCTGTGTGTGTGTGTGTGTATTTATATAGATGTGTGGCTGGCCATCGGAAAGTGAGAGGATTCCACATCTGTTAATAATCTGAGCTCCAATTGGAACTGTTCTTTGACTGTTTGTTGTTTTGGAAGTGACTGATAAACACAGTATTTGTAAAAGTTTCTTTCATGGACTTTGATTTTTGCAGTGTCTTGTCTGTGGTGAGGTCCACTCATTAGAAAAACCAGATGATTGGAGGAGAGAACAGGAAAGGCTGCCTTCGCCCCTCTGTGGCACCGAATAAGTGATGGCTCGCCTTGGTGTCCCACACTAACCACATCTAGAGGAGTCCACCTCAAACCTCCACCCTCTGCTTTGCCGGATTAGATCTCCTGACCATCCCACCCAGTGACTGCACACTGAGGCATGGTGAGCTGGCGAAGGCTAGGTGGTTGTCTGAATGAGACCACAGGCTGACTTGGCTGACTTCTCCAGCCTCTTTGGTAGACCTTCACTAAGGCTTCATTACAGACTTAGAAGCCAAGGGCTGGACCACACTGCGCACATTTGGATATGTGTTTATGTGTGTGTATGTATATCGTGACCATTTCCATTTCTGTATGCATATAAGTGTTTTGATTTGTTTTCTGGTGTGTTCCATGTATTCTGTGTGCATCTATCCTTGCACCTTCACATTATGTGTTTAATGTGTGTTTCTGTGTACAGTATGTGCACACTTCCCACACTTAAAGGCAGATTAAGAAAAAAAGTCCCTGGATTGTTGAGTCCCCACAACTGAGACTCTCAGCCTCTTTTAGATGGACCCCAAATCTCAAAAATAGAAGAGTTATCTTTAAATAAGCATCATGAGGAGATCGTTGTGTCTTTCATAGACCAGAAAATAGCTTGACTCTCTTTAAGCCATCAGTGAATGGGAGTTTTGCGTTATGCCTTAGTTTTAAAAGCACATTTATGATGTGCCACTTGACCTCTTCAGGTCTTTTCAAAAGAAGAGCACACTCAGAAGACCTTTGGGCTCAACCAGCAGCCACCCAAGGCTGAAAACTGACACAGAACACAGGGTAAGGGAAATATTTGGGATTTTAGGGTGACAGGAACTCAGAGCAAATGAGTCCAAATGCAGGACTCAGAGACAGTGAATCAAATTTATAAAATGTATTAATGTTACTACAATTAATAATTTTTTTCTTTTCCTCCACTATGGTGTTCGTCTGGGGATTAGATTCGCTGTAGCCGTCCCTAACTACAGGACAAGGCAAGGAAAGATTGGTCAGCACATCAGAGCCGGTACACTCACAGTCCAAATATTGCTTAGGGAACGATCCACCAGATGTTACTGTTAAGCAGAAGAAGATCGAACCAGGAATCAGATGTCCGATGAGGTACCAAGAAGGAACAGGCTTAATCAGGGTCCAAAACAGGCTAAAGGTCAAACACTAGGTCAAAACCCTGCTTCTGCGTCAGCCCACCCCTTGAAACCATGCCTTCAAAAATATATCAACCTGTCTGGAGCGAGCATTTATGAGAACTCAACATCAATTTGTGATCTGTAATATTTCACCTATTATATTTGTAGGAGGCTGGAGACTTGTGTGGTATGATGGTGCAGTGGTTAGCACTCGTACCTCACAGCAAGAGGGACCCTGGTTAGATTCCCATACCCGACCTTTCTGTGTGGAGTTTGCATGTTCTCCCTGTGTCTGCATGGATTTAAGAGAGTGAGAGAGAGAGAGAGAGAGAGAAGGACTCAGTGCCCGTACTTCCCCCAGCATTCTAGCTCCTAGGGCAGCTTAGACTGAATTGTGACTTCAGTCTGTTTTTAAGTAACCCGACCATAGGCTTTCTCAAACAGGAATGTTTTCAGCCTAATTTTAAATGTAGATACTGTGTCGGCCTCTTTAATATTAAATGGAAGCAGATTCCCTAAGACAGAAACCATGGTAACTAAAGGCTCTAGCTCCTACTGTACTTTTACAAACCCTGGGAACTTTCAATAGACCTTTTTGAGAATTTTTATAACCTATCTTACATACCAAGCCATGGCTAGTCACCTGGTGTCCGCTTTCCCCGCTCCCCTCTCCCTGGGGGGAGTGGCAGCTCTCTCAGCAGTGTCTGCGTGGGGAGCAAAGGACGATAGGATCTACTGTCACTCGCTTGTGCCATGAGATGACTTATGACCCCGGACCTCCTCCCTCACCTGTCTGATGGATGATGTCCCATCACTTTGTGGACAAAAGACCAACAAAGGACAACCTGTTTCCAGAGTTGTGGTTGGGATACACTGGCTTTTCCCACAGCCAAAGAGGAGACAAGTAACAGAGCGGACCACTGTCTCCACAAAGAAACCAAATCAACTTCAATTTGAGGGTGAGTTCAGCAACTTTAGCTATGAAATGAAAGCTTTAGCAATGAAACTGACCATACTATTAATTGTGAAGAAGTTATCATACGCTAACATCGCTCTCGGTGTTTTGCTAAAACAGCTGATTGGACATGGGACAAACAATGTTCACCATGTAGGCTAATGTTCATAGACCAGTGTTGTACCTGAATGCGTTCATTGAACGATCGTTCATGAACTATATCATATTTTTGACGAACGTGAATGCTTCGTTCACTTTTGCCAAATGAACGGGAAGTTGTGAACGCGGTTATTCTGGCATTTATTGAACTGCGTTCTTAGGTAGTTCACATTTCGTTCTCATCACGTTGTAATTATTGAGTCCTATAAGGTATAAAATGGGATCAAAACACAGCATTATCATAGATGAGAGAGAGAGAGAGAGAGAGAGAGGGGGGTGCAGACAGTTTTTGGGAGTGGAGAAAAAGAGTTAAATGTACAGAGTGTGACCGGCGACCGGAGCAGGTGTTGTCCCGTTCTTGGAAATAAACATTGAAAACGAAGCTCACTGAAACTGCTCCTTGTGTTCTAAGAACCTGCAGAGGGAAGTTAAACCCGGGGTAAGGTACTTACTTCCGCCCTGGAGGGGCGGAGGTTTCCCCTGATTTTTTGACTACAGGATAACATCGGAAACAGTTAATAATACGTTTACAATAAAAACACAAAAAAACAATGACAAAAAGAACGAAAAACTTCATTTTAGGATCCATGAACTTCTAGTTCATAACTATTCAGAACTAGTTCAGAATTAGTTCAGAACTAATTCATATTGATTAACTTGAACTGAACTTTGAACTAGTTCCTAATTAAGGTGAACCTTCCCAACACTGTCATAGACAGTAGAGCTAACATTACATCATTGCTTGTATGTGTACATTAGGTTGATAGTCTACATTGCTCTGTCTGTAGGGTTGCCAAATGTCCCTTGTTTCAGATAAACAAGCATCAGACTTGATTTTGAAAAAGGGAGAAATATAAAACTTTATTTTAAGTTTTATAACATTTTATTTTAGTTTCAATTTGTAGAGGAAGAAGTTCATTAAAAGTTAACGCTTACAGAGTTATAAAATCCACATGTAACACAGTTAAATAAATGTCTGTTGTCCATTCATATAATTTGTAATTTAGTTTTCTCATGAACCCAATCTCGTGTCTCGTCTTGTCTCATGAGCTGAGTGTCTCGTCACATCCTGAGTGTTTAAATTAGATTATGAACAAAAATCATCGACTCTCCTTTTCCCCTGATTAATTTCTTGTTGGAGGGAAATGAAAACGCTCTGTTTTGGATTTTCTATGCTTTATTTGTCACATGCATGGATTCATTTGAATATCCCACCAGCTCAGGCCCTGGTTGCTGTGCATGTGTCCGGGTCCACGGTTGGTCTAACCTGGGCTGATCGGAAGGGCTGGTCTGTGGATGGCACCATGACCGTGGTGTCATGGCCCCATCTGGTCCAGACCCAATCAAACACACTTCACTGAATTTACTGATTTTCATTGAAAAATGCAAAGAAAAATTATTATACAGGTCACAAGTTAGTCTGATATCAGATTATTAAAATAGGTCATATGTTAGTCGGATATCAGAAAACTGTGTTGGCTATCTTTGTGAGATGGACAGATTTATACAGCTGTAGACCCACATGTCCTTAATTACCGAGTGTGGGATTGTTGTTGACTAGCTTCATGTATCAGCCGATGTATCGGGTGTCAACCTTTTTTTCTTGCTCTTGAATATCGGTGTTGGCATCGCCCCAGAAATCCAATATCGGTCGGGCTCTACTGAGTGTAAATTGTAAGTATCCTCTTATAAATACGTGTGTGACTATGTGTGTAATATGTATGAAAGACTACTCCTTGTCTGTGAACAATTTAGTTGATGTTGTTGTTTTTTTTATCTCTTCTTGTTTTGTCCCCCCCTTTTTTTTCTTATTTTTTCTTTTGTTTCTTGTTTCCACGTCTCCACCACCCTTTATCTTGACATTTAAAAAAAATATATTCAAAAAAGAAACAAAGAAAACTAGAAAACACAAAGGAAAATATTAAAATAAATAAATGGTGCTAAATTACTATCTATCCTCCTGTCCCTTTGGGGTTATTTTGCCTTCCTTTTGTTCTTTTACAGGCAAATTTTCACCCCATGTTTGCAAATTTAGTCCCCTTCATGTTCATGTTCCTCCTTTCCCTTCACACAGCAGATCTGTATCACTTTATCCCTTCCCTTTGCCTTCCCTCACTCTTTCTCTCCCTCTCCCAGGAGAGGAGTAATAAGATAATGGGAGGGGGGCAGTCATCATTAGTTGTGTTATCCAGCAAAAGCCTGCCTCTCCTCCCACTACCTCCTGTAGCCATCCATCTCCATAGGCATCCAGTGAATAGGAAACCATAGCCTCCACTGGCCTTTCTGACCTTCACACAGAAATCGACACTATCAAAACATAAAGTGGTAAGGCATACAGGGCACAGAAAGCAAGCTGAGCACCAGTGGTTTGACCTCGAATCAACACGTCTGAAACAGATGCTTTTAAATCATTAGTTACTTCTCTTCAGGAGTACCTCCATACTGGTACAGATACGATTGCTGTCTCTCCCCTTTCGATGTCACACTCTCTATCTTACTCAATCTCTCTCTTTAGAAAAACACAGAAGCAATTTGTCCCTGCAAAGCCCTTCTAGAGGCAGCCTGAAATTGATGTCTAAAAAAGCACCCTCCTTTTTGCCACGAGGAGCCACCAGCACAGCTCCTCCACCAAGGTCTTAAATCACTACATTATTGGTTTTATGAGAGTGACCCAAGTGAAAATAATTGCTAATGTTCTAAGAGTAACCAGTGGAAAGGTGGGTAATGGGGCAATTTATAAAATCTGATCGTAATACATGGAAAGCATCCAGGCCATCTCTTCAGTGTTATTTTATGGCTGCTCATAAAAGCAGGCCAAGCAGCACAACAGCTGTAGCGACTGAAGCTATTAAAATCAATACTGCTCTCACAAACACTGCTGGTGCCGTTGTGTGAGGATGGGGAACATTTGAAGACAAGAAGGTGAGGACAGAAAGAAAAGATAGTGATAAATAATGTAGATATACAATGATTGTTAAGGTTTAATTATATTTATGTACATATAAGGAAAATGGAAATGGTTTGGGTTAAAACTATTAGAATCAGAATAGGATTTATTGTCATTTGGCATATCACAAGGACATTTCTTTGCTTGGTCTCTCCATGACCAAGGGTGGTCGTGCAACCTTGAAAGGCGCTGCAATTCACTAAGAAAAACAAAGCAGAGAACAAATAAGCATGCACAACAATCACATCAACAGTTGATAACATTACATAATTGCATACGTGGAATGTTTTTTGTTTACACCAATATTTTAGTAATCATAATTTGCTCAGCATTTGAGATAAATTTAAAAACTGCAGCCTCTTGTGTCAAACTTTGACTCTCCATCTTTATTAGCTAGATGAGTCACATTTTGCTTTTACATTCAAAGTGAATATTGATTTTTTTTCAGCACCGCTAGATGATTCTCTACTTTTACTTAAAAGAACAAAAAAAATGCAGAAAGACTGTTTACAAGTCACCCCAAGTGCAGTGACATCCATTAAGATAAGATACGATGAGACTGGATAAGATAAAATAACATTTTTGAATCTTATGAAACCAATCTCATGAGCCAATTCATAAGATTTCTCATGGTACAAATTAAAACATCAGAGTAAAGCACAAATAATAATAATACAGAATACATGTGACAAAAATATGATGACATGGCATGCTGAGATATAATATAGAATACACTACTAGATAATAAGTAAAATGAAGCTACTGCACCACCCTTAACCCATACTAAAATGTGCAACATAAAGAATTAAAATCAAGTAATCAAAATGTTAAAGTGCTTGAGATACTACCAATAAAAGATGAATCACTACCATCAGGAATAGAGATAACATATAATGAATAAATGAACAGTCATAAAGCAGTTGAAGGTACTGTTTTTATAGAATGAAACATATCTAATGATATCTACTGGTTAAAACCAACACATTTGGACTCCATCAAGGGCATAAAACTATAGTGTGTGCTCAATTTACACCCAAGTGCATCATGTGTCACGAATCAAAAGGGTTCCAGAAAACATGACATGAGAAACATGCGAAGCAAAAAGAAAAATAAGAAATGAAAATGGACAAAGCATAAAGTTAACATACAAAAACTAAGAGAGTTGTTTTAAAAATATATTTAAAAAAAAAGCAGAAATAAAAACATAACAAGTGGTGACGAGCACAACAAACCCTGCCTCTCACAAACATTTTAGCTCTCCATGTACATCTCCCTCTCAAAATAGGAGATTATAGGTTTGACCATTCAAGGTAAATTAGGGTCAAAGGTCATGCCATTTTGGAGCTTACATGTAGTTTCCCATCTGTCAACAATAGTAACCGAGTACTTATCACTTCTCTTTTTGTACTTGAAAAGGTCAAAATCAAGGTCACATAATTTTAAAGGTAATGGTCAAAGGTCATGATACCATTTTGAAGCCCATGTCAGGTTTCCTATCCTATTTCCTAGTAACTAAGTCTCTGTGATGCAGATCTAAGATACAGAATTGAAAGACTAGCATGTTGGTGCTCATTAGAAGTCTCTAAGATGAATAGTTCAAAAGTTGTATCCAAACTTTGATTTAGACTTTTATTGTGATCTTGGCCTTTGACCTCAAGTCTTAAAATTTGTCCTTCAAGATTTTGGTGTACAGTGAGAACAAAATGAAGCTATATGCAAAATTGAGTTTACGTGAATGAAAAGGAAATTCTTCTTTTTTTCTTTTCACCTTTTACCTACATCCACCAACAATTGTTAGGATCCAATCTGGTTTACCTTGTACTGTTCCTGAAAATTTTATAGAAATTGGTTAATAAAATTGCTGACAAACAAAAACTAAATAAAATTTTTAAAAAACCCAACCAACCAAAAGCAATACCCCCTGTGCTGCCTTCAGGGGGGGGCCTGTGGCCTAATGACATCCCAGCTTTGGTCTGCTCTCCTTCAGACCAGTCAACAGGAGACAACACATAGCCCCATTCCCTCTCCTCATGACCTCATCCCACAACCACACAGGCCTCTATGACAGCCTGGTCATTTTCCAGGTTGTGTGGGATGAGTGTGTGCATGTGTCTCCACTTATAAGGAACCATAACCATAAGTATATATTTACCTTTGAAATATCCATTTACATATGGATGTATGAATTTTGTTTGTTTGCACTATATGTAATTATATGCCAATATGTATGGATGATCTCATTACCATGTGTGTCTACATTTCACATGTTACTTACTTCACATCTCTTGTGTATGTATTATCTATTCATGAATGAATAAACAAAGCTTAGACATATTTCCTATAACACTGGCATTACACACCTGGGTAACAGTAGCTTATATGAAACAGTTTTTGTCTCCATGTGGTATGAGTCACACAACTCCACCCTAAACAACCCAGAGTCCACATTTAACAATCATATCTCTCACACACACACACACACACACAGGTGCAGGAATCCAGGCGCACGCACGCTTGTCAACACACACACACAGGCACTCCACTTTCCAAACTCACAAAATGTTATCCACTCTTCATTTTTAAGATCTTTTGAGTTGTTTGAACAACTCAAAACACACAACTTCCTCAATATAGGAAACACATGCTCAATAGAGTTAAAAAGGAGAAGTCACAACAGGCCGCAGATGTATGTGGTTCTGGTGTGGTTAATAAAAGCTCCAGGGTAACAGTTTGAAGCAGCATCTAATTCAGTCCATGTTCAGTTAGAGGGAAGCCACAGTGCTCGTGGGTGGTCCACCGCCTGTCTGCACTGCCATTTTGTCTTCTGATGTCACATGTTTGGATTTAAGGCTCAATTTGCTTTCCTCTTTTGTATACTCAAGTAACGAAATGTGCTCAGATGTAAGAGATAAGTGGAAGGAATCTGCAGCCAGAGGAGTCAAGTCCAAATGTGAGGATTTGTATTTTTTCAGGAGCTTAAAAACAGACGTAGGAGAAGAAGGGCTTTTGGGATCTTTGTGCCCACGTATATGGATGTAAAAATATCCTTGAAAGCCATGAGAATGCTACTTAGTTTGTACAAGACAAATAACACAAACAGAGATGAGAAGCCAAGGGCCTACAGCATTTTCAGTGCATTGACAAAAGGTAATTTAACCCCCCCCCCCCCGAGAAATTCAATAAGGCGCACAGATCTCAATCTAAGATCTCTCAGCCTCACTATTCCATCAAATGCACTGACGTGATTTCATATCTCCAACCTTAAAGCTCTGCAAGCTACTGATGAAGAGTAATCCATCTTGATCAGAAGACAATATGATGAACAATCTCTGTAATGTATCGATGTTGACAACTTTGCCATGAGACTGTCATTGCGGGTTTGTGGGCGAGCAGTGCAGCTGAAACAATGTGCTATCAATGCATTCTTTAAAGCACCGTTTGCAAAAAGACGGAAACCAATACATCTAAATCCTCCAGGTGTGTAGCTGGTGTACAATCACACATTCACGTACACCTCCACTGCTCTATTTTGTACAAAATACAGTGTCATCTTGCACACCAGTAAACATTTACACACCCACAGGTGTGTGTGTGTGTGCATGTAGTTTCCATCCCACTTTTGTTCTTTGTCTTGGTTGTGGTGTATTATAGGTCACAGTTATGCAATTGTGTAGGGGTAGCCTATTTTCTCCATAACTCTCTGAAGAAACTGTCTGTTTCTTTGTCTTTGAATAGTCAAGAAAGTGAAATGTTGACATTTTGATATTCAATTCTGCATTTCTAAATTCTCTGAAGAATGAAAATCTTTTAAGTCAGTGAAGGCAGTAATTACTAAAGACACTTGTCTATTTCAACCATTTTGGTAACTATTTTAAGTTCTGTACGTGCTTTAAACGGGCATTACTATTGCATATAGATGAACTCTTAAGATATGCACGGCTACAGACTGTTTTGGAGCTCTTACTTACAGTCCTACACATTTCTCATAGTAGCTTTCAACCACGTCAGTCAAACCAGGAGCGCACGTCTGCTGTTTGCACACATCAGTGACCAAATGAAACATGCACATGCGGTCCATGCAAACCAACTCTCTTTAAAATGTGAAAGCAGTGTGACACTCAAACTGCAGCACAAACTCATTTGCTTCCACCCTGACTTATCAGATAGATCATCATGACAGCTCTAAAATGAGCACATGCAGAAAAGACACAGGAAGTACAGAAAACAGAAGAGAAACAAGTTGTCTCTCCTCAGTCATGTCATTATTGATTCACAAAGAATTTGTTCAGAAAAAGAAGTACAGTAACTGAAAGAAGAGTCATGAATTATATAAATGGAAATATCTCTGCTTCTGTGAGCTTATTTGTGTTTTTTTTTAGAATGTTTTGCTGCTCGCTTGTGAAGAACGATGCTACATAATAGCACACAAATAAAGAGAAAAATAGTTTTGTTTTCATGCTAGTTTTTGTCATTATGTTTATTCAAGAAATCTATATTTGAAAGAATAAAGAACAGTCTGCTTATTTTTTCTTTTTGCTACTAGTTCCAGTTATATTCATCTGATTTAGCTTGGCTGGTAGGGGAAGTCAGTTTTCATCCTGCTTCTTTCTTTATTGAGAAGAAAGAGAAAAAAAAAGCAGAGAGAACAGAGTCTCACCAGTTGCCATGACAACCCACCATACCCAATAACCCGTGGAAAAATTTGTGCATAGCCGTCATACACACAGGAGCACTGTCGGCCATGGTTTGAGGGCAGAAGAAAATCTTGTTTACAGCACACAGACTCGTTCGTACACACATGCACAAACAAACTGCATGGAAACAATCTATCCACTTCACCACAAAAGAACCTTCAAGCTGCTCTATCGGCACATCCTGTGTAGATGTGAGCCACGAGAGAATACAGTAACCCACAACTGCATGTGGTGTTACAGTTTCTACATCAAATATCCGGAATGAAACAAAATCTTTAACACAATGAGAAACTAAAAAGACAGATAAAACACTTCATTTAACAACTGCTTCAAAGCAGTTTTGCAAAATGGTACATAGTGCGGACTCCACCTTCCTTCTGTACAGGAGGCCTGAGTTTGTACCATAAAAGGTTGTAAAGCTGTGGGAGGAGATCTGTTCTGGGTTCACATAGCCTGCTACTTGTGGGTTTTGGGTTTGTGGGCTGTTGTGTAGATATAACGGTTCAGTTTCCCTCTCAGCATATTCAGGGAGGGCGAGCCAACACTGGGTTCGTGATAGAACAGACGTGAGAACAAAACGAAAAGGAAGTCACCCTTATCACTTTTTTCTTTTGAAGTACATTAAAGTGTTAGTTCGGCATTTTGCACATTTGGTGAAAATGCCTGTTGCCTACACCACCGGAACTTCATGTGACTCTTCACCATCTCCAGTTATGTCCCTATGGTTTTGTAATTTTTTTAATTAAGTTTTTAACCTTCATATTTACCCAGGTGTGTTCCATTAAGATCAATGATCTCTTTTTCAAGGGAGACCTGCCATATCATTGGAGTACCTGGAGAAACCCCACACAGACATGGGGAGAACATGCAAACTCCACACAGAAAGGTCTGGTGTGGGAATCAAACCAGCATCCTTCTTGCTGTGAGGCACGAGTACTAACCACTGCACGACCACAACAAGAGGGAGAAATAATTAATTACTTTGGAATGTTTTCTTGTCAGTGTTGTCAATCATAATCCCTTAATTAAAATAGGTTGTTTATTTAAAAAATTTTTTTTAAAGATTTCATCAGCCACTGTGGGTCATATGTTGCATTTGGGCCCCATTTTTGCTAAACTTCCTACACCTAAAGTCAAATACATGCATTTGCTACTAGCTTGTAAATCGTATCTGTTTCCATGTAAATCTACACATGCCTTGGGAGTTTTTTTTTCTCCTGTACAAAATTAATCAATTTTGCATTTCAGTAATACTGGCAAATCCAATACAAATGATAAAAAATGTAAACTATGTATGTTATACTAGTGACATTAAAGCTCCAACCATTATTGCATTACTAATATGGAAATGTAATGTAACACCTTCATGGGTCAAAATCCTTTCAGGCATTACCGCTAGATCAAATATAAATATAGATTAAACTAATGTTTCCTGACTTTTCCAAGCATCTGTGTAGCAGAGTCACATCCATGTCTGATCAACAAAATCAGCTGTCAAACACATATTGCAATGTTACCCCCAGTGCATTATAGACCTGGTGGACCCCCCTGCCCCCCACCAGGCTAAGCATCACTATTTATATATTTATTTAAAAAAATGTATACACATTACGACGAGTGATGCTGACCAAATCACAACAACCAGTGTTGGGAAAGTTCGCCTTAATTAGGAACTAGTTCAAAGTTCAGTTCAAGTTACTCAATATGAATTAGTTCAGTTCATCGGTCATTCTTCCAAATTATGAAGTAGAAGTTCATGGATCCTAAAATGAACTTTTTCGTCCTTTTTTTTTGTTTTTATTGTAAACGTATTATTAACCATTTCTGACGTTATCCTGTAGTCAGTAAATCAGGGGAAAATGCCGCCCCTCCAGGGCGGAAGTAAGTACCTTACCCCGGGGCTAACTTCCCTCTCACAAGGAGCGGTTTCAGTGAGCTTCGTTTTCAATGTTTATTTCCTTTTTTTTTTTGTCTGCATTTGTTCTCATTGTTTAACACCAGAGAGAGGGTGTCAACATTGTTTGAGATCAATGCATCTTTTAGTCTTGCAGCCAAATATTTTAATATTTAGTGCATGTGTGTGACCATCACCGGGCCTCCCTGAAAGCTGAGCAGACATCCTTTATTAGAACTCTCTATTATAAGCCAGGGAGGGCAGTGCTACACCTCAGTGATATGTGGGGGAAACAAAGACTGGACAGGACAGACAGGATGAACAGGGAAAGAAGTTAATAGGCGGTGCTATTGCAGTTAAAAGATTGAAAGGTGGTGTGTTATTCCCAACTATTAACTGTCCATCAATAAAAATAAATAAATCGAAAAAAGGTAAGAAAACCAAAACAGCACAAAAGAAAAAGAGATTCAATAAATAAATAATTAAACAAAAACGGTACTGAGCATCATAGTTGTGGATGACTTGATAGTGTAAAATAGAATGCAATAGAATAGAACAGAACAGGCCAGAAGGGGACACCAGTGCAAGAAGACAATGAGTTTAGGGTAGAAATTCTGGAGAGATTCTCAGCACATTCTGGCGGGTCCCATCATTCACTGAAATGGAACTCAGCAGTAGCTAGCAAGACCCGATCAAACATGCAAGTGTGAAGGACCCCGAAGCCCAGAACAGCTATCACGGCAAGGCAGGGCCAAGCTAACAGGGCACCCCCCATCCCGGGTCGTAGGAGCTACAGGGTGCCGCCCCCAGAGAGCCACCGGGGCCACCGTGAACGACGCAAACCCGGGGAGCAAGAGGGAGCAGCTACAAACCACCCCAACACACCAAGGCCGACCCAGACGGCCCGGGGCACGAAGACCCACCCGCTTAATTTTTTCATCCAAGATGACACTGCTTTGTTTGGCTTGCTGTTTTCTTCTCTGTGTCCTCCTAACTTTTGTCTTTCCTGTGGTCTCACACCGACTACTGTGTATGATCTCACCACGTTACTAGGATTGTAACTTTACATCAAAACAGCTGGTAAATGGACAATTTTAAAAACCACCACCCCTACTGTTGTCACGAATTCCACCATTCCTGAGATGACCTCGGTGTTCCATGACAGGCGCAGGAGACATGGTCGGAGAGGCGGACTCCATGTCAGGCTACGGACTTGTCTGATTTCACCTTTGCTGGCGAGCGGGATTCCATCGGAGCGGGTGGTCACTGCTTCTGGAGGACTGCGGGAATGCTACTGATGGCTGCGACTGGTTGGCTCCAAAGACACTGGTTTCCTGTCTTCGCTAGGTGGAAAAATTCCCCAGCAGTAAAGGATGCTAAAGATCTTTATTAATCCAGTCTCATCAGTTGCAGCAGCCACCATCCTGGAATTTTGTTTAGCACTATTAGCTCTGCCAAAACTCCTGTGTCTGTTCCTCCAGTTGACGCATCTGGACACACATGCAATGCATTCAAAGAATGTTTTTTGGACAAGGTTCAATCTATTAGACAGGTTATTACACATGCTACTACAACTGTTACATCTGTCCCAGCTGTTCAATGTGTGTTTGAAAGTTTTGAGTCAGTAACTCTTGTGGACCTCAAAAAAGCTCTCCAAGTGCTTAATCCCACCACCTGCCCCGTTGACGCTGTCCCTGTCAGGATTATCACAACAGCCCCATTCCAGTGACAGTACAGATAACAATGTCGAATCTGAACTTCTAGTGCATTATAATATTATTAGTTGTGCCCTGGGATTCAGGAATACTATTGGTTACACTGGAAACAAAATTTGAGAACTAACCATTTACTCCAAATAAATATTTGGTTATTAGTCTGCATGGAAAGTTGACAGATTTATAACAGCATAGTTAACACAAAAAATAAATAAATAAATATAGCTATAATATAAATATAGCTATATATATATATATAGCTATATAAATATAGCTATATATATATATATATATATATATATATATTTGTTCATTTATTTATTTATTTGTCATGGGTTCGTTTGACTTCAGTGGTTTTTCATTTATTTACATCCAAGCCCAAAACCACCAGTGATGAGGAGTGCACAGATTTTACAGTGCAAAAATACCAAGAAAAAAAACCCAGATTTCAGCCACACTCTTACTTCAACTTCAACTTCAAATCTCTCTAAATCTACAGAATTTATCTCCAACTACACCCCCCCACACTACTGGGAAAAGCTCCCCTTTATATATCCCTAAGCTCCACCTATGGACACACCAATTATCACATTATTTAATTAACACCCCTTCTACAATATTTACATGGAACATACATCAAACTGAAATCATATTAACTCATATAAACAATGGCACCAATTATCCTCAATACATAAACACAAACAGAAGAAAAACCCAAAACAATGAATGAATGTCTGTGTCCTGTAGTCCAGTGGTCCCCACTATTACCACAGACCGGTCAATGTTTGACAATTTTACCACGGACCAGAGGCGGTTACATAGATTGTTTATATCAGTCACCGCAAATTATACAGAGCGGGTCTGATCTGTGGGAATCACCTGTCACGATAAATCCATATTTCAAGTCCAACTCCTGGTATCATCTGTTAAAAGCTTTCCTTTTCTTGGAAGTTGGAGGCTCTTCTGTCTCTTCAGTGGCCTTTTCCTCTTCCAAAAGAAACGTTCCAAACACATCTGTTTTTCACTTATTTTGGTAACATGTGGGTTACATTTTTGGCGTTCAAGTGACAGAGATGTAACCGACAGAATCCGGTCATTTTTCAAAATAAAAGATTGTTCAGACTTGGATAATAAATACAAGAGAAATAATGAATGAATTAAGTAACT
The DNA here is from genome assembly GCA_020466265.1 of Siphamia tubifer. Lineage (NCBI taxonomy): Eukaryota > Metazoa > Chordata > Actinopteri > Kurtiformes > Apogonidae > Siphamia > Siphamia tubifer. Next base: position 19,768,750 of record CM035785.1, read on the forward strand.
AGGCGGCCGGCGGCCCGGTACCAAGTGATCCACGGGCCGGCCCGGGGGTTGGGGACCACTGCTGTAGTCAATGGTTTGATCATGTGTTCACTGAAGCCTGTGAATTATGAGGATATAACAGTGGTCCGGTTCTGCAGCAGGTGTGTGTGTGTGTGCACGCGCGGTGCGTGCATGTGTGTGCGCACCTCCAGACGCCCACCAAATGGGGAAATGGCTGAGTCGTGATGACAATATACAGTTTAAACATATGTCGCAGGAGAGCCACGCTTCACACACTCCAAAAAAGACGAGAGAAAAAAAATACGAGAAAAAGAAAAACACACGCAGGGCAGAGATGACGGTGCACTTATGTCGCAACGTTACAACATTTTAAAAAAATAATGTTTTTGCTCACAAGTTGGCGTGGGCCAGTCTGTGTCTGTGGCCCGCGGGCCACCTATAGGGGAACCCTGCTGTAGATCATGCCATTGTTATTTCCCGCCTGCAGCACCCTGATGGTCTACAGGGTACAGTCCTCAAATGGCTTTCATCATATTTAACCAAAAGGACCTTTTCAGTAATGATGAATGATTTTTCATCCTCAGTCGCCCCCCCCCCCCCCCCTTTGATGTGCATCAAGGATCTGTTTCTGGGGCTATTTTATTTTCACTCTATATGCTGCCGCTTGGTGAAATTTAAAAATTATAATGTCCACTTTCACTTTTATGCAGATGCCCTCCAGATTTACCTTCCTGTGATTCTGAGTGATCATTCTTCACTGGATCCCCTCAATAACTGCTTTCACAATATCAGACAGTAGCTCTCCCTGAATTTCCTTCACTTAAATGAAGGAAAAACAGAAAATATTCTTTTTAGCCCTGACTCAACCAACAGATCAGCCAACTTTGGCCCTTTAACACCTCCATTTGCTCATTCTCTGAGAAACCTGGGTGTTATTTTTGACAAGCAAGTCAGTTCAGTTGTAAAGGTGAGCTTCGTCCAGCTAAGGCTACTTGCAAAAGTCAAGTCTTTTCTGTCCCATGCTGACCTCGAACAGGCTATGCATGCTTTTATTAGCTCAAGGTTGGACTATTGCAATGCCCTTTACACTGGACTAAACCACTGTCTCCTCCATCAATTACAGCTGGTACAAAATGCAGCTGCTCGTATTTTATCCAACACATCCACACACATATCACCCCAGTTTTTTTGTTCTCTTCACTGGCCCCCAGTAAAGTTCACAGTAAGGATGGTGAAATTTAAAGAAAATCTTGGCTCATCACCGAGCCTCATTAACCAGTTGAAGTCTGTCCCCGAGAAAAGAAAACATTTGCTTTGCCAGCTCACACACTCACTACCATTTATTTAGCTTTTTAAAGATGAGTCACACTGCGAGGTCAAGTGATGTTATGTTAAAAGCAGATTTTAACGCATCACACATAGAGAAAACATTAGATGTTACAGGAAATTATGCTGCTAGATATCATGGGAAAAAATACCTTTGCAATGTTCACCAGCCTGCGTCAGTTCTGCACAAACTCCTTTTGCCGTAGCCCACCCGTCATGTCATTTTAAGTTGGTCTGTCAGATGGATAACACAACTCATCCACCATGCTGTCGGGTTGTCATGGTGACAACTTGCTGTCCCAGTCTCTATTTGCTAGCTCTAGAACTTCTATTACTTCATGTCAGCTTTGTATTTTGTTTAGGTTTTGACTAAATGTTCTAAACTGGCATGAAATGGGCGTACCACATAGATTAATTGAGCTCTGTGGGAGCTCTGCATTTGCTATTAATAAATTCCGTCCTCAATTGCTAATGTTTAAATTCATAATTTTTAAAGATATGCTATGGGGAGATCACAAAGCTTCCTCATTATAACCTACACTACAATTCTAAAGAGTTTGTGCAGTGGAATGACAGATGAAGGATTGCTTTTTTTTTAACCGACGACAGAAAATTATGGCTGGACAACATTGATGCGGTCAACCATCGGTCAAACGGTCATCGGTTAACATCCCTGGTTCAGAGTGCAGTTTAAAGTTTTATTATATGCTTTCAAAACCATCAATGGTCTAGCCCCGCCCTACCTTACTGATCTATAAACCAGTCAGGACATTGCGCTCTTCTCTTTGGTTGTCCCCAAATCAAAATATAAAACATGGTGATCGATCTTTTGCAGTTTTTGGCCCAAGGCTGTGGAATGTGCTTCCCGCACAATTAAAATTAAGAACTCAGCTAGCTGTTTTTAAATCTTAGTTAAAACATATTTATTCAGGAGAGCGTTTGACATGTAGCCGACTGTCCATGTCTCATTTATGTTGTTTCTATGGCTTTATAGCTTGTTTTATCTTTGGTTTTTATCTTGGTTTTATAATTGTTACTTGTTTTTATTGTTTTCATCTCATTTTGGACAGCACCTTGTGTACCTTTTTGGTATTGTAAGGTGCTATATAACTAAAATTTGATTGATTGCTTCATTAATCTCAAAGGGATATTTTCTTCTGGTTAAATAAAGATTAAAACATGACAACAATCAAAGGCTTGTGTATTCCTCTCAGCTCAAACCAAAAGCTTCAACACAAATATAAATATACTGCTTGACGCTTTAGGGGAAATGTAGTAAAAAATTAAGCCACTTTTCTAAGGGTGAAATAAGGTACAGCTTACAAAATCTAATCAGTTTTGAATAATTAATGTTATAGATTAGATTACAGTAGAGTATCTTTCAGCATGTCCCGCCAAATGTATAGTTCTCAACAAAAAAAACTGTGGAGCCAACATAGAGTATATGACACCATACATACATTAGAACATAATACAGTGGTTAAGGGCTGTACTTCTCCAGTGGTGTTTGTGTGTGTGTGTGCGTGTGGGGGAGCTTATTTGAGGCATTTTTTTGTTAGATTTTCATATATTTGTGGTCAGACCCTCTGAATTACAGCACGGTTCAGAATTATTACTTCCACCAAATAGGTTGTCTGTTTGTTATTACTGTTATTACATTACTCAAAAATTCACATGCAGCCATCTTAAAAATCTAAGAGTCATGCATCAGAATGTAGCATAAGACATAATTACACAGTGATAATGCTCATACGACAAGTCACTCAAAAGATGTCTCCCAAGAAAACATCTCTTAATATTTTTCTGAGGTTTCTTTATGAGGAACATTCTTCCACAGCAGGTGGATATTTAAAGATATGAGTCATCTTTAGGATTCATACTTAACATTAAGGTCTGCTTTTCTTCTATTTCACTATTCATCCAATATGAAGCAAGAATTGAATGAATTGTCACTCATGATATCTTTAGACACATATCTTCTGAATAATCTTCCTGTTTTAAACTCTCACAGTGGGTCAAATCATATTTTACAACATGTAGTCGCAGCAGATGAAGTTGCTTTGCAAATGAATGTCACCATACAGCTCCTACTTGCATAGCAGTAGACAATAAGATAGTGATTATACAGAATGTGGCCATGAATAAAATTTCTGATTGGAAATGTAGAAACCATAGATGACACAGTGTACAGCCTGCGGTATGGACCAAAACTGCCAGCAAAATCTACAAATTAAAATGTAAAGCTGGTCTAAGCACCACCTTGATGAAATCCCATATTAAGCCAAGCAAGGAGTCAATGTGCACTGGAGGGAATGAGGGTGAAGCCAATCAACAGGGAGTTCTGCCTCCTATCTCAGCCCCTTCCTTTTTTTCTCCACTATCATCACCTTGTCACTCCCCACGCAATTTACTCCCCGAGTACCCCCCCCCCCCTTTTTCTATGTTTAGAACCTCTCTCTTCTCACTAAATGCCCCCCCCCCCCCCCTCTTTCTGTCTTTCCTGTTTCCCTGGAACTTTCTGCTTCCCCTCAGGTTGTTCCTGCTCTCTATCTGTATCAGTAGGTGCCACATCTGGCAGCTTTCTGCCCCAGACAAGGCCTGCCTGCCTGGGAGTGAGAGAGTGAGATAATCGGGCTAATCCCTCCGTCATCCCAGAGGCTATCACGCTACTCTATAACCCCCTAATCCCTCTAATTCCCTCACACTCTGCAGTCAGCCTTGCTGTCAGACACATCGGGATCTTATCGCCAAGCAAGAGCTGCCGGCTCTGTGTGTGTGTGTGTGTGTGTGTGTGTTTGTGTGTGTATTCTTATCTTTATGGGGACATTGAGCTGTTTACACAGTCTCACCATGGGGACCAAAATTCAAGTCCTCATAAGGGTTCAATATAAATGAGGTGAAAACAGTGTGAATAATTCAAATTTAGGCAAATGATGTCTCCTATAAACACATTAAGTTTTTTTGTTTGTTTGGGAAGTCCCCATACAGCATGAGGGAACAGAACAGGTGCAAATGTTCAAGATGTGTTTACTTTAAAAAATAAATAAATAAATAAAATTGAAGTGCATGTTTTATGTTTTACTTTGTTTACTGTGTTTACTCTTTCCATTTATTTCATTTTTTATTTTTATTTCTTTTATTTTTTGTGTGAAATGAATGGAATTTTAGTTTCAAAACATTTTTAGTATTTTCTAATAAAAATATTTATTTATTTAAAAAAAGTGTTTACAGTCACTACTCAATGGCTATCTACAAGTGATGATTACAAACTTGGTCCCCATGAGACATGGAAACCAGTGTGTGTGTGTATATGTGTGTGTACTTGTATTCCTGTCTTTATGGGACATTGATATGTTTACAAAGTCACACCATGGGGACCTCTGACGCTATGGGGACCAACATTCAGGTTCCTTTTTTAATTTTTAAAAATATTTGTATACAAATATTATTATTTTTTTTTTTACATTATTCTTGTTTTTATTTATTCATAGACTTTTATGTATTTTTAAAATGTAATTTTCAAAATGTCAATTTTTTTAAAAATGTTTTATTTTATTAAAAAATAGAAGAAGTGTTTACACTCACGACCCATTTCAGGTCCCCATGAGGGTTAAATATAAAATAAAGGTCCCAACTAGTAAAATAGAAATGATATGGCCTATTTATACATTAATTTGTTTTTTCGGGAAGTCGTCAAGCATGGGGGAAATGGATGCAAAGTGAAACATGTATTTTTCAAAGGTTTGAAGGTGTGTATAGCTTTTCTTTTTTTAAATGTATTTCTTTTTATGTATTTTTTTAAATATTTTTTTTACATTTATTTTAATTGTTTAATATTATTTTTTTGTTTATTTTTTAAAGAAATTATTTGTTTTTTATTCATTGATTTTTTATTTAATTTAAAAATATCTTTTTGGTTTTTTTTGTTTTCTTTTCCTAAAAAAAAAAATGATGTGTTTACACTCACTACCCAATGGCTACTTGATTACAAATTTGGTCCTCATGAAACATGGAAACCAGTGTGTGTGTGTGTGTGTGTCTGTGTGTCTCCATTGCTTCCCTTTAATCAGTCAGGGATGTCTGTAGCCTTGCAGCCAGACTGACCTGACCTGGGCTTTGAGGAATTTTGGATGTATAAACAAACCATCTCCATGCAAAAAGAGGAGTACATCCAGCAGATAAAATTCTCTCTCTCTTTGTGCTTTTGATGGTTCCAATTAAAGTATGATATGACAATGTCACCCTCTATTTTTCCCTTTTCTTTCTGCTTTTTTTCTTCACACGGTATTGCAATGCCAAGAAGGGTAGGAAGACAAAGAGGTGAGTCTCTGCAAGCACACAATGATCAATAAACATATTTTATACCAAGCCTTCGAGATGGAGGGAGAGATTTATAAGTCAATAATGGCACCAAAGTGCATCAATGATTGCCAATGGTTGATCGCATCATCATAAATCTGCTAATTAACGTCCTATACTTGCAGTTCCAGGGCTTATCTAGTTATCTGGTGTAGAGAAGCAGATGAATAAACAGGACAACCTGGATACTGCAGTCTTCTTTCAGACATGTAACTCAATGTCAAAAAGTCAAAATTCCAAGGAATTTTGTGTTTTTGTCATACTCTTAGTTTTCCCATCCAAAGAGCACCTCTAATTATTACTTATTGGAATCCAGGTGAACTCCTGAAGCTAAATTTTGTTATCCAGATTGGACTTGAACTAGGATGGAAATTTCACCAAGTAATCTTATCAATATTGTTATTATGTTTGGTGTAGGAAGTGATGATAAAAACAAGCTTTTAAGGGAAATACTTGCAACCTCCGTCCCTGAAAAAAAAAATCTTTTGCATGTTGTTCTCTGTCCAGCAATTTTACATGATTTATAACCATCTTTTTTATAAAGAATAAACAATTTTGGTCCCAAAAGAGAACCTTGAGGGATGCCACAGTTTTTATTTTATTTTTAAATAAATACAGTTTTTTTGATGTGATCTGGTGTTGGTAATTTGAACATACTGACATCTGTCCTTTAAGTAGCTCTTTAGCCAACCATTGACCACACCACTTATGCCATTATATTGACACTTTTAGAGGGATTAATAGAGTTGAACGCTTTACACAAATTAATAAATATCCCAATAGCACTTTCTTTGTTGTCAACAGCTGTTTTTTTCCCTCTCTATAAAATCCATCACTATCAAAAAAGATCTATTGCCTCAAACCCCATACTGTTGTTCATTTAATGTGCAGTATTTAACTAGAAATTTGTCGAAATTTTCAACACAAAATTTTTCTTGTATTTTAGAAAATTGATCTAATAACGAGATGGACCTGTAATTTGTTACCCTCTGCTTATAGATTGGAAGTACTTTAGCCAACTTAATTTTCTCTGAGAATGTTCTGTTATAAAAGATGTAATGCAGATGTAAGTCAAAGGTTTAACTCTGCGTTGATTCACTTCTTTAATAATAAGCTATAGGGTAAATCAGGTAAAATGTTTATGAGGGGAAGTGTTTGTTGTGTCTGCCACCACTTGTGTATAGTGTTGTGAGCTGAAAATTCAACATGCTTATCCATTGCATTGACATTACATTGTTTTGTAAATAGTTGTATAGATTTCTTTTCCTAAAAACAACTCAATTTCCATGTAAATAGTTGTGTATAACTTTATTTGCAGAATTTATTTTTTATTTAGTTTTTAATTTATCTATTCATTCTAAATTATAATGGTTCTGTTTTAGACAAAAAAACAAAAACATTTTTGGTTTCTTTTGACATGGTTTGTGTTTTATGTGTGATTTCAGATTCAGTGTGTTCCAACAGTAACCTGACTTATGTCATCTGGCTGCTTTTCACTAAATTACACACTAGGGGGCATTGTGATTGCCTCACGCAACCATCTGAGTACCGTGAGGTTCAGGCTTTCTGAAAAGCCAATCAGTGTCGCCAGGTGGGCGTTCCAATGACTGGTCGCTGGTCTACCCGTTTTCCATAGGTAAGTTCAAGGAATATCCGCTGTTGCGAATGTTGCCTTTTATCCTCAGATTTACCCTGCACATACAACAATGATCATTTAAAGACAATGCAGCGGTCTGTTTTGGTGCAGCCATACTGTTGTCGCCCTGAGCTACGTCACGGCTTGAATTCAACGTAATTCTTCATTTAATCGTATGCAAGGATTTTAGATAAGGCCCCTCCTTTGAAAACATATTGTTTGTGGGAGGGTCCCAGATGGTATTGTGACAGGGACGGACCTGGCCTGATTTGCACCCTGGGCGGGACTTGTACCCCCCCCCCAACACACGCACACACACACCCGGAACCATATCCTTCAAAGACAAATTATCCGACAAACACCAATGTATATATCAATGCTTATTTTTAATTACAATTTAAAAAATACAAAGTAAAAATTGTGATACAAATAAATAAATAAAATTGAGAAATTTGTTAATATAAATATTCTAAAATTGCACACAAATGTAAACATAATAGCATTGCAAATTGCACAAACCTTTTCAAAAAGCAAAACCAATGTTAACTATAATTAAGTAATAATAAAATGAGTGCAAATGACTTCGCTTTTCCTTTTGACTTTTCCCTTAGGGTTCACCACAACAAACAAAAAAAAACTAGCAGTAAAAGTAAAGGTGCAGCAGTAGCAGCTCCATCTAAAACTGGACCTTTTTTGCCTCCTTTGATGCAAAATCCTCATTTACATCCCTGTAATAAATATGTCAGTAAATATATATGAAGGAATATGGAGATTTAAAAAAGCAAACACATTTAACAGCACATGTCCCATGTATTTATTTACTTTTTAGTTAAACACTTTATAAACTTTCTTAAACCATGGACTCACTGTCTCATTTCCTTAGCCTATTTGTGGACTCACCAGCTGACCAAAGATAGCACCAAATCCCCATATGGGCCCGTTGTGATCAATTCTTTTGGGCTTATCAGCAATCCTGTGAAACACAGAAGTATCCCTACAGCCCACTAACCAGCAATGGAAAAATGCATAGAAGATGGGGAAAAAAATCCTTAAATGGTAATAGTGGTATTATTTAAATTATTAATCTGGCACAGCTCCCCTGTGCCATTGCGCGCAATGTTGTGCGCAATAGCACGCGCAATAGCATGCGCAATGGCATGCGTTCTAGGACGCGTTCCAGCACGCTTTATGAAACACAGGGCGCGTTACAGGGCGCGTTACAGGGCGCGTTACAGGGCGCGTTACAGGGCGCGTTACAGGGCGCGTTACAGGGCGCGTTACAGGGCGCGTTACAGGGTGCGTTACAGGGCGCGTGCCATTGCGCGTGCCAGAACGCGCCCTGTAACGCGTGAAAGCGCGCCAGTGCGCGTGCTAGAACGCGTTCTGTAATGCTAAAACCGGGTCTGTATTGTGGTACCACATGGCAAGAGTCAGGTTATTCAAACAGTATGTCAAATGAAAAAAAAACAAAAAACGGTCAGATCACAAAGCTGAGGTTATGCAGGGGGGAAAATTTATGAGAAATAAAGGCAAAATCAAAACTATTCAAAAATCACTCCGACTCCTAAATCAATGAATACAAAGTGAGTAAATCAAAGTTTGTAATATTCCTATGACAAAAACATTTCTGTTTCAGTATACCATATTTTTTGGACTATAGGTTGCAGCTTTTTTCATAGTTTGGCCGGGGGGGGTGTATATGTGAAATTATTAATGCATTATTTTATAATTTCATGTTATTTCCACACTGACCACCACAAGAGGGCACAGTGGAGCATGAGCATGTTCTCTAAGCTATAGTTAACTGAATAACTGTTAATATGTTACGTTAATATACCAGCAACTTTCTCAGTTCATTGTTTATGCATCACGTAACATCAGCTGAATGTGTTACGTTACACCTATTTAGCCTGTTGCTCTCTACTTTTATTTTAAATGGCATTTTAAGATGAAATGTCTGTTCATGGTGTTGGTTTTTACCAAATAAATTTCCCCCTAAAATGCAACTTATGTTTTTTCCTTCTTTATTATGCATTTTTTCACTGGTGCAATTTTTACTTCGGAGTCTGAAAAATACGGTAATTTCCTTATATTGTTTGGAATTATGGTGCTTCCATTTTTTGTTCAGTTTATCCATCTATCCATCAACATATTCACTATTCATGGGAGAAAAGAGAGGGATCAGAACTTTCATGTTTTATCTGGTTGCCTCCATCCTCAAGTCAGTGTCACCAGTGAAATGTGGCATCGGATGACACTTCCACCCACTCCTCACTGACTGTGTGGGGCTGTGGCACTGATGTGAGTGGTAGCGTTGTGGCTAATGCTAAAGATTGAACAGGGATCCAACAAGAGAGACAGCTCATCAAGCTGGGGAGCCAGCCAAGTGGAGTGTGACAAATCTCCATTTATCATCGGCACATGGGGGCAAGGGTAAAATTAGAAACTCTGCCGCTTCTAACTCCCCGCTGCTAATTCCATTTCGTGCAAATTAATAAGCATTTTTGTCCTTCTCCCTTCACTCCACTCCCACCCCTCGTTCTTTCACACTCTCCCTCTCCCCCTCCTTCATCTGCTCTCCTTGACAAATTGCATTATCTCAAAGAAAAAAAAGCAGCTCATACACTAGTAATGAGACATTGTTAGGCAAATCCCAAGTCAGTTCCAGCATTGTTTATGGAATAAATACCTGATTATCAGCTTGGGAAGTGTGTATGAGAGGAAACGAAAAAAAAGCTTCTGCTGTTGGCTCCAGGGCAAGATACAACTTGTTTTATACTGTTGTTCTTTTGTCATCATCATTACCATTTCCTATTTGACAAGGAAACACTGATGACAATTTAGCAATTCATTATAAGAAATGACCCATTGTGAACTGAAGCAAGACATAGAATACAGCAGCTAATGGTCCTTTAGTAAAGTGGTGTATTTTACTGTGAAATGTATGCTGATTTCTATAGTTTCTTAATAGAAAGTGTTTGAAAGGGTTTTGTTGTCAAATCCAGGGAGCTCCAGAGGGCTTTAAAAAGTATGTTTGAGATATTGCTTCTACACTGGGAACGGATCAGTAACATATAAACATGCCAATGAAACATGTGCCGAAAATTATGCAATACACATACCACACCTCTAGGTGTGCTGTAAGACAGTTCCAGCAGATAGACCAGAACAATAGAAGAAGTAAAGCACATGTGCATACTGGTATACCGGTAAAAAACACACCCTGGAAATAAACAATAAGAAGAAGGCGTGTGTAGGCGTCGCTGCTGCTCATCTTGTTGGTTGAACATCGTTCCTTCAATAACACCAGTAAACTTAGCAGTGACTGCAGCTCTGCTACTACCACGACACTGGTGTCCACCACGATGCTCACTGTCTGGTTTATGAATGAGTGTTGTGTGTGAAACTGCTATTCGTTCTGGTCATGTGGTTGTAACATAGATGATAGGTGTTTCACTCCATTTTACTCATCCATCCAAGCAACAAAATGACACTGTTGTCTGATCTTTCCACTCTGGACCTTGTTCTCAAAAGATACCAGTTTGGGGTACTCCAGATGCTGTTACTGTGTGGATGTGAAAGGCCCAAATGATAACAAATCATGTCGGATTCACCCGAAAACGTTTGTGTGGATGGGGCCTGAGAGATATATCAGGATCAATCATAATCTCTGGAGAAAGTGTCGTTTATGCTATCATACTCCTGTCTCTAAATTCCACATGGTAACTTCAAACAGGGACATAATAATCTGCATTTGCACTATGACAACAAATCAATACCTGTGTTTACATAGGAGTTTTTATTCCTGTTTAATTCCAAAATAAAGCTTCATTCACTTTAACGTGACCATATCAACACCTAATTCCAGTTGTAAATGATCTTTCCGAATTAAACTTAATTCCAAATGAAGTCACTGGTTTATTCTGATCTTAATTAAGGGCTTCAAGGGCGGCTGTGGCTCAGTTGGTAGAGTGGGTCGCCCAATGACTGAGAGGTTGGCAGTTCGTGTCCCAGCTCTGGCTGTCCACATGTCGAAGTGTCCTTGGTGTCCTTGGCCCCTGATTTAGGCCCCCAATAGGACTGACCTTAGACCTTAGAAACCTACTGGTGTGTGTGTGTGTGACTGGGTGAATGTAAAGCGCTTTGAGCACCATGAAGGTGGAAAAGTGCTATATAAGTGCAGACCATTTACCAAATTAATTCCTCTGCCATGTAAACAGTTAATTCTGCTTTAACATTATTCCTATAATTCTGCTCCTGGTGTCATTGCAATGATACACATATTCCGCTCCCGACATTAGTTTGTTGATTTAGCTGAGCTGCTGCTTCATAATTATGACAAAAATAAATGCAAAAATCTCATGTAGTATCTGGTCTAACATGTTGATAGTTGAAATGAATACAAAACAGGAAGTGCGATTGTTTCCTTCCAGTAGACATCCAGCCATTCTGTCCATTCAGAACCATCTGTACCTCCAGCTCTGAAAGCCCAATTAACTAAAGCAGAATTTAGTTATTTTAATAAAGGTTTCCATGGAAACCTTTATTCAGAATTAATTTTTATTCTATTCTATTCTATTCTATTCTATTCTATTCTATTCTATTCTATTCTATTCTAAATAACATCATGTAAACATAGCAAATAGAGCAATATTTGGACAAATGGCTGACTTTCCACTCAGTACTGTTTACTGAAAATACTACTGTGGAGTGTAGATCCATGATGATATGACATGTTGAGCGACAAATAATTTTCCAAACCTACCATTCCCTGCCTGTGTAGCGGTAGAAACTGAATTTATTGAGCCATTAGCTAATATGTCCCTTTGAATATATGTGACCACTAGAGGGAGCAGTGAATCACTCTCCTTGTCTCACATGGTGATACACATTTACAGCAAAGGGTAAGAAACAACTTTTTGTTTCATCGTCTGAACCCGTTTTATCCTCACTGGGGTCACGGAGGTTGCTGGGGGCCTAATCCAAACACAATGGGTGAAGGCGGGGTACACGCTATATGAGTCTCCAGTTCATCTCAGGGCTGAACATCAACAACCACTCTCACATTCACACCTATGGGCAATTTAGATTAATCAACTAACCTATCAGTGCATGTTTTTTGGATGGTGGGAGGAAACTGGAGTACCTGAGAAAACCCACGCAGACACAGGGAGAACATGCAAACTCCACACAGAAAGGCTTGGTGCTGGAATCGGATCAGGGACCTTCTTGCTGTGCGGTACGAGTGGTAACCATTGCACCACGGTGCCACCTATTAGAAACAACTTCCAGAATAAAAAAAAAAACAGTGACAAAACTAAAGGCATTTTTTTGTTTTCACCAGTGGACACAGCTCTAAAAAAATAATGGCATTTGAAACTGAAAATGGCAGTGTTTCTTCTCCACTCATACATTTAAAAGTAACACTTATGAAGGTATAAAATTACAGTAGCTACATTTATATGATGGTTTTTTTTTTCATTCTAATGTGCTCTGAATAAAATAATTTGTAATTAATATGGATAGATGTCTGGATGTCTACTGGAAGGAAACAATGGCGTCCACTTCCTGTTTTGCATTTGTTTCAACTATCAACATGTTAGACCAGATACGACATGTGATGTCTGCATTCGTTTTTTGGATAATTATGAAGCAGCAGTTCAACCTAATCAAACATTAGGAATCAACAAACTAATGCCAACGGTGGAATATGTGCGTCATCGCCACAAAATATGTGCATCATTGCAATAAGACCAGGAGCATGTACAGAACGACAGGAATAATGTTAAAGAGGAATTAACTTTTTACATCGCAGAGGAATTATCAAATTTGGAATTAAGATCGAAATAAACCAGTGACTTTATTCAGAATTAGTTTAATTCGGAATTATCATTTTCAACTGCAATTAGGTGAACATGGTTCATCTTAAAGCAGAATTAACCTTTATTTGGAATTAAACAAGAATGAAAACCATCGTGTAAACAGGGCAAAGGTGATTTAATTATGTTTGCTCCTGTTTGTTGATCTATGTTTGACAAAAAACAGAAAAAACTGTTTTGACTTCATCACAGCTCAAAAGCAGAGATAATTTGTCATCTGACTGACTGGGCTAACAGAGGTATAAACCAACATGGTGGGGCTGGGATAACTTGTCCTGCAGTCTGTCATAAGGTCAAGACCTTTTAGATTTGAATCCGAAGTATTTTCTTAACATCCATCATTATTTACTGTCAGTACTTTTGTCTAAGATGTTCTTTTAGAGTCTTTTTTGAAGCTGCAGATGAAATAGAAGGGGGGAGGGACACACCAGAAATAAAAAATGCACATATTCGTTCTGTAGCTATGTCTAAATCAAAGTTCAAAGCCCCAAAAGACTACACAGTAAATTTTGCAGTGTTAAATCAACACTTAGAGAGTTTATTTAACTTCTTCTAGAGTGTATTTGGTCCCATTGTCTCCAAATTAACACTGCAAAATCTACAGTGTAAATGTAATCAGAAATATCATTATGGAAAAAATAAGGTCAATTTTCCAAGTTTCTGTGTCGCAACACAGTAGGTCAGTAGTGTCACACTCTCAGAAATGTTTGACCTTTGTCTACTTAAAGAAATTATGGCAACAAAGTGAAAATTAAATAATTGAATAGAATTTAAGTGGTTCAGCTTTGATTAAAAACTATTGATTTTATTAAGTATATTTAAACATAATTAAATCCAAAATAATTAAATTATTAGTTGGATTAATTTAAGATTTAGCACATGTTGAGTAAATCGTAATGAATTTTAGGTGGGAAACTGTCCAATACTGGAAAATACAAATTCAGATATACCAGATATCTGAAAAAAAAAAATTTACACTTACTAAAGTTGAATTAATTCATATTCATAAATATCTGGATGATATTGATTGATCATTGTTGCCTTTACTGATAAAATCAATTTCTACTCAATGATTTTCATCTGATATTATGAATAAAATGCAATTGATAAATAATTAAAATGTCATTAACTCAACGTAACAATATACCAAACTTCACAAAGTCTTTTTTTTCATGTAGAGTTTCATATAAGTTATTTTGTTAATATTAATTAGGCCCAGTCAAACTTTTTAGAGTGTAGACAGGTTGCAGCTGGGGCTGTAACTCACATATTTAACCACTCTCATTAGCCAACATTGAATTGTCACATGATAGAATTTGTACACCTCTTTGGCAATAAAAACCCAGCATTGATTGCACCTTTAAGTAAAGGGTGGCTCTGTCTGTTTCCCAAGGTTCAGTGTTCAAGGTTACTTTAATTTTACCCATAGGTAGATTTTTTTGCAGACAGAATAAATGTGTTTGACATTGCAACAAAACACACACTGAACCCATTAGGCAGGTATCTGATCAAGTGTTCAGACAAGACAAAGGACAAAAAAGTCCTCAGTGTTCCACCATTCACTAGAACACCAGCATGGACAAATAAAGTATAAAACAGATAAATAAATAAAAACAAGATGTGATAAAACACAAAAAATCTGGTAATTTAAAAATCAGGTCACAATAATAATAAATAGAGCAAATACATGAATAGGATAAACAACTAAATGTCACGGAGGGGGTGAGGTGAGTGAGGACTCAAATGCACAGTGCTGAAGGGAGAAAGGATTTAATAAAAACGCAACATAAAGACAAGACAGAGACAAAACCAAACCAAACCCTGGGAACAAACGGCCAGAGTCCGTGGTGATGATGAATGTCCAAGTTATGGTGACTGAGGAGATGGAACACTGTCCGGGTTATGGAGGTGACATTACTGAATGGTCCCGCACTGGCAACTGCAAGCCTTACTGCTTTTATAGCCACAGATGAGGAACGGCTTGCAGCTGCGCAGTGCGGGACCAGGTGAGTGTGGAAATGACTGGTGGAAAGGTCACCGGAGCGGAGGTCATGACAGTACCCCCCCCCCCCCTAAGGGGCGGCTTCTGACGCCCCTAAAAAACAAAAAACAAAGACCCCCCCCCCCATTGTCCAGAGCTCAAATTTTTTTTTAAGTAGTATTTCTCCAGGCAGGGCAGCATGGAAACCCCCTGGTCGGAGTACCCTCTGGGCAGGGCGGTGCGAAAACCCCCTGGGCGGAGTACCCTCTGGGCAGAGCGGTGTGGAATCCCTCTGGGCAGGGCGGTGTGGAAACCCCCTGGGCGGAGTACCCTCTGGGCAGAGCGGTGTGGAGTCCCTCTGGGCAGGGCGGCGTGGAAACCCCCTGGGCGGAGTACCCTCTGGGCAGAGCGGTGTGGAATCCCTCTGGGTAGGGCGGTGTTGAACCCCTCCGGGCGGAAGACCCTCTGGACTGAGTGACCTGAGTGGTCTGGGTTGGTAGCAGGAGCAACGGAACTGGTCTGACTGAGGACCAAGGAGACTGATTGGGTGGGGTCACCACGGACTCTGGCTGAGACAGGAACAGGGCAAAACGAGGAAACGGGCAACAGGCAGAGACAGGAGACAGACAGCCAGAAACGAGCAACAGGCAGGGCCAGGGAAACATGAGGGCCGGACCAGGCCAAAACACAGAACCAGGACTCCCCAACACAGAACCAGGGCCATCTAGGCTCACTGGAAACAGGGGACCCGGAACAGGACGTGAGACCAACAGGGAGGAACAGAAAATGGCAAGAGTCAGGGACAGGGAAAAAAAAAAAAGAGCCAGAACCGGGTAAGTCAGGGACAGGGACCAAGAAGCCAGAACCGGGCAAGAGACAGGGACAGGGACCAAGAAGCCAGAACCGGGCAAGAGTGAGGGACAGGGACCAAGAAGCCAGAACCGGGCAAGAGTCAGGGACAAGGAACCAGAACCGGAGAAAAGACCAAGACCGAAGAAAAGACCAAGATAGACTAAGACTGATAAGACCAAAGACAGACTAAGACAGAAAAGACCAAAGACAGACTAAGACAGAGACCGGGGAAAACTAAAACAAAACGGGTCCCTTCAGCACTGGCGGAGTCCTGATGGTTGGCGGGACCATTCTGTCACGGAGGGGGTGAGGTGAGTGAGGACTCAAATGCACAGTGCTGAAGGGAGAAAGGATTTAATAACAAAAACGCAACATGAAGACAAGACAGAGACAAAACCAAACCAAAACCTGGGAACAAACGGCCAGAGTCCGTGGTGATGATGAATGTCCGGGTTATGGTGACTGAGGAGATGGAACACTGTCCGTGTTATGGAGGTGACATTACTGAATGGTCCCGCACTGGCAACTGCAAGCCTTACTGCTTTTATAGCCACAGATGAGGAACGGCTTGCAGCTGCGCAGTGCGGGACCATTCAGTAATGTCACGTCCATAACACGGACAGTGTTCCAAGTGTGGAAATGACTGGGGGAAAGGTCACCGGAGCGGAGGTCATGACACTAAATGAGTGGACATGTCCAATGCCACTATTTTTTAGTGAGCTCAGTGATGAAGACCTTTCTGCTAAATGACCTTTTTCAGTATTGATAATTTTGTATAATTTTATATATATATATGCATCCGTGCATGTAATATTATGATAATATATCAAGTAATGATTAAGTTATAGTCTATGTCTATGCTTGACACACACAAACAGTTTTACAGAAGTAAATTTTGCGACATGTCACCTTTGACCTCCAGATATCTCTTTAAACTATTGCTCGTAGGTGATAACAATTATGAGAATTGTAGAAATCTTCAAAAACTAACAATCCGAAAGTTCTGTAACCCTCCGTTCTTGAGTTATAACTGATAATGTGATTTTGACCTTTTAGTTAATTGCGACCTTGACCTTTGACCTTTACTGAAATGGATCATTGCAGCTGATGCACATATGTATATGCCCAAGTAATTTCACAGTGATATCTCAAGTATTCATTGAGTTATAGCATGATTTGTCTCTGAGGACACACACACACACACACAGTGATTACAATAATCTCACCTCACCAATGTTGGGCGAGATAAATGAAAGAACAATAAAACAAAGTTCAAATGGTTCGGTCAATGTAGAAGTTTCCTCAGACAGTGAAGGTGCTGGTGGCCCTTTTTACACACAGCTCTGTCTGTATCTCTATATCTATCTTATTTGGGGTTAGGTTGTGGAGGCAACAGTCTAAACACTTCCCTCTCCCCACACACCTCCCCTAGCTCTTCTTGGGGATCGACTCCACTTGGCTCAGCCTTTTTTTGCCCCTCCACTCTTTATTTTTTTTTTATTTCCATGCACGAGAAGCATAAACATGGGATCAGCATGGGTGTTACATTCAAAGGCATATTGTGTTTGCATTTCCATCACAGTACATCTCATATACATAATCCATTTTCCCCAGCATTTATTACATTTTTGCAGTTGGGGTCTTAGAATAAATGTAAACCTCTCCATGCAGTTGATTTCTTTAGCAATCCCACACCATTGATCCCGAGTTGAGGAATCTCGTTGCAAGAGTTTTCTAGTTATGGCTTTCCTGCTACATTTCAACAAACTCTACAACATGTATCCATCTTTTGTAGGACTATTTCTGGTATCTTACCAATATATAAAGTAACAAACAAAATAAAATTATAGGGTTGTGGGGTTGATGATTTAAGCTAAAAAATAGCCATAGATCCACATTAGCTAGGGTATGGAGCATTAGAAAGCATGAGGAAAACAAAACCATTATTAGGTTTTTTTTCTCCTAAATGTAAATTGTGCTTGTAACAGTGTTGAAAGGTTGAGCTTGATAATGTCAATCTGATGATAAAAATAGTGAAATATAGGTAAGAAAGTTGGCTAAGACTGAGCTGTCTTTAGTTCCAGTGGGAAAAGACTTTAATGATGTCACTTCCTGGGTGATTAGAAAGTTGGACTAAACCATTATTTAAAAAAAAAGTGTTCTGTTATGGGGTTGAACAAAAATTGGGGACAAAATTAAATAGTGCTATTTTACAAATAATTTAAATATATTTTTTCATATTTCTTATATTGAGGTTAAAGTAGACATATAACTGATTTTATTAACAGAAAAAACTGTGGTTACTGGCTTATTTTTATTTGTTTTATATTCAATAAAAATTTAACTTTGCTTAGTGGGGACATACTCATTTGGCTGAACTCTGCACCTCAGAAACCCATAATATTTTTGAAAATATATTTAAAGTAAGTTTGTGTGTTATGATGCAAAGACACATGGACATTTTCATTTTGTATTATATATATATATATATATATATATATATATATATATATATATATATATATATATATATATATAGTTATTAGATTCAGAAAATCACCCACCAACTGGTTGTACTGGTTCTGTTTGGATCTGTAACATCAGACCACTGATGACATCATCAGTTCTTTGTCCTGCCTGGTTTAGCCCAGCTCAAAGTGTTGGTGCTTGTATGGAACCAGCCCGGGAACCAGTTTGGTGGAAAGGGGGTTCTTCAAAGAGATGCATTTGCTGTCTCTGGAAAAATCTAAATTCTCTATTAATGTTGAATGCATTAGGCAGATTTCTAACAAACACATAACTGTCGAGCTCAACACACGAAGAATTCAGTAACTTCATGATGGATCATACCAAATTGGATCCAAAAAACTGTCAACATGAAACCTGACATTTGGTCTATTTGCATATTTCCAGCATGAAGAACGAAAAACATGTCAAAATAAATAGTTTTTTGATTTTCATTTCTTAAAATTTATACGTGAATAAATGGTCTGCACTTCTGTAGCACTTTTCCACCTTCATGGTGCTCAAAGCACTTTACATTAGCTTCACATTCACCCACTCATACACCAGTAGGTTTCTAAGGTTCTGGCAGTCCAACTGGGAGCCTAAGTCAGGGTTCAGTGTCTTGCCCAAGGACACTTTTACACCTGGACAGCCAGAACCAGGAAGAGAACCGCCAACCTCTCAGTCATTGGGTGACCCACTCTACCAACTGAGCCACAGCCACCCTAACATTGAATATGTTTTTTGTCTTCAGATTGTGGATTCTTAATTGACTATGAAAAGAACAAATGACACACAGATTTTTGGAGTCACCAATAAAACATTCAGTAATAGATATGATCAATCATTACTCTCTAAGCGCCTCCTCATATCCTGGCAGTGCCCACAGAATGAGTAGCAGTGCTTGAACTCATCTCCTAAAAAGATCTGCAATTAGCAAGCTGTGGTAGAGTAGGAGGCAAACATAGCAAATCAATAGAGCACCAGATAGAATCAATGGGCGGCTCTGTAGTCGGTCTGTATGGCTGCTGCCTCCCATCAGGCTCCTTTATAGCTTTGTTAGTCTACCATTAACTATCATCATAAAACATGCGTTCCTGCTCTGTCACAGAGAGTGATGTGTTAATGTCAGATTGCTAATGAATTTGAATGTGTTGGCTCTGAATGCAGTTCTGTGTCATTAAACTGCTTTATATGTCAACTGCTGAAAAGGTTACTCCTGATGAAATGTAAATTGGCAGGGAGGAAGTCTTACAGCACTGTTGCTAAACTGGAACTGACTGCTGCCAGCGGATAAGGAGGGAATGGAGCTGAAAATGGAAATAATCTGAATATGCAGTTTGATTTAATGTTTTTTTTCACTTGCTTGCCACTGGTCTGTATAATAGGATAATGTCATGGTGTGTGGCTCTAGAAATGTTGAAACAAGTGTGCCATTTGGATTTCAGTGTTTCCATTTTGATTTTGTCAAGTAATGAAATGCCATGAAGTTTACATTGCACATCCAATAGCAGTTACTAAATCAAAAGTGATTAAATAGCATTTGTCATTAACTTTTCACAAACCAACTGAATTACTTTTAGATATCAACAGGCAACCATGATTCAGTGGCAGGAAGTGGAGAAGACAAGATATGCAAGTGGGGCCACTGCACCGTTGCCCCAAGAGATAATTTCCACTGATGAGGGGAACAACAGCACTTCCTGTGAAAAGACATCTACTTCTTTCTGAGAATAACTGCATTCCTTTTGTCTGTAAAGAGAGGTGTGTACATGTCTTAATGCGGTTTAACTTTGAAGTTGGTGTGATAGATCATAATAAACTGTACATTTTCAACTGATGTGTAGGAAAATCTTCATTTGACATTGTTGGCCATAACCTTTTTCACTTTCTTCACATACATTTTAGTGATGCCTTACTGTAGTGGTTCCCAAACCTTTTGGCTATGTACCCCCCCCCCCCCCCCCCCCCCAGGACCATGGACCCCCACTTTGGGAACCGCTCCCTTATTGCTTGAATTCTTATTGAATTATTTAAACATTATTTCAGTGTTTTTCAACTTTGGGGGCACCAGGAATTGGTGGAATTCAAATGGGGTTGCCTGAAATTTTGAGCAATTGATAAAAATAAAAATAAATTACTAATCATTTTAAAAATTATTCTATGTATATTTCATTATAATAAATGGTAAATGGTCTGCACGTATATAACGCTTTTCCACCTTCATGGTGCTCAAAGTGCTTTACATTTGCCTCACATTCACCCATTTACACACACACTCATACACCAGTAGGTTTCTAAGGTTCTGTCAGTCCTACTGGGAGCCTAAGTCAGGGTTCAGTGTCTTGCCCAAGGATACGTCGACATGTGGACAGACAGAGCCGGGACATGAACCGCCAACATCTCGGTCATTAGGCGACTCACTCTACCAACTGTCAGTCTAAACATGACACACTTTTTTCTAATAGAAACCAAGTTTAAATAAAATACAGGATATTATATCTGAGGGAGGATATCTTCATTGAGCTGATCATGTGACGGCATGATCTACTACACTTCATGCTACAGGATCATAAGCCCAAAAAAATGGGTGGAAACCACTGATTTAGCTGCACTCATCAATTGTTGAAGAACACCTTGTAACACACAGACTGACTACATGCTTTCACACAATGAGCAATGGTTTTGTGGAACCCTGAAGAATCTAAGGCTCCAGCCATACATTTGTCAATTTACAAGTGATTTTCAATAACAGTTTGTCTGCTGTGAATGCCAGTGGTATCAAGGTGAAAACATAATTTAACTCGCAAAAAGCTTTTAAGTGAGACAGCAAAAACCAATTTGCTTTCATTTCAGTATTTATGTTGAATTAAGAGCTGCTTGTTAGGGCACAGTCTCATTTGTCTACAGAAAGAGTCACATGTCAGGGGCTTGATGAACAACATGTATATGATTCATTGGGAAGCAAATGCAGGTGTTTGCATCTACCAGGGTTCCCACGGGTCAGGGAATTTCTGGAATATCAGGAATTTCAAAAAAGGCTGTTCCAGACAGGGAAAGGCAGGGGATTTCATCACTTTGTATAAAAAGTCAAGGAATATCAGCAAATTTTGTAACTGCAGCCCCAAACCAAATATGTAGCATATATCTCTGAGTTGTTTCTGTGTTTTTAATCATGCAAAAACCCCTGCTGTAAAAATCCACAACTCCTTTGCCTTAGAGTGTATGTATGAACAACAGTGTATTCATTCAAATCAATAGGGGAGGTAGGGGACAAATGTAACACTTTTTGTTTGAGTAAGTGTAACTCAGTTGTTGTTTGTGCTGGAGATCTCAGATTTTGACATGTAATGCATTCAGTTGTATTTTAATACACCATCAAAGTTTAAGTAAATTATTGTCAAATGCAAAGTGGTATGTTGTTACAACCTACCCTGGTACTGGGGTAAATTGTAACACTACCAGGGGACGGTTGGATAACTTAAATTGGTATACTTAAAAAAGGTCCACACTAATTATTACATGAGAACTTTAATTAATTATAAAGGAGCAAGAAGATAAATCTAAGAATACAAAAATAATGATAAAAAATTACAAAAAATTGCAAGTTACATAAAATAAATTAAACCAAATACTATAAAATAAATCTATATATTAAAAAAAGTAAATGAAATAGAGTCAATCAACAAACCACTTAGGCAGTTTCCTTTAATCACATAAGCAGTTGTCAAAAGTACCAGTCCTTTCCTGAGGGATAGTATGAAAAATAAGTCGGAAATCAGAAATTGTGACACTACTGTATATCATAATTTTGAGTTTTTATCTCATAATTATCCATTTCTCATTTCATAGTTACTTTTTTCACAATTTTGATTTTTTTTTTTTAAATCTCATAATTATATTTTTTTGTTTATTTGTTTAAATTTCCTATTGATGACTTTTGAATTTTTCGTAAATGTCCTGTCCACACCCAGGTACGTAATAATCATCCATAGCAAAAAAATAAAAAATGCAGTTTTACTTTTTACTTTATGACAATTGAGAAGTTGCATGTTTTTGTTTTTGTTTTTTTACTTCGGTGAAGGAGTTGAATCAATACTTTTACTTTGTATTTTGTTCATACATGTAAGTGTACTTCTACTTAAGTACAGAATGTGAGTACTTTTACCACCTCAGAACAAGTCTCAGTAGAGAGCAGAGCTAGTCACTTTACTGGAGAGATACCAGTCTGCAAGTACCTTAATAATTCAAAAGGGGTTCTATCTGCAATCACAGTATCAGTGCTCGCTGAGCCATTTGTAGACTATCCCTCAGGCCTCAACAGTTATTAAAGACAGAAATTATATATTCATAACACAGGATATTGCTGCTTGTTTATTTATAGCTTGCTTCCATTTTTCACTGGTATTTTGTCAGTAGACTTCCAAGCTATCTACCTTGCTTTGCCTCAGGCCATATATACCTCCCCCTCTCTGCCTCTCCTCACCCCCCAAAAGGGGAAAAAAAACCTCAGGAATGGCTAAATTGAAAGTGCGTTTTTTTCCCATTATTTTCTGGTTCAGGCACAGCCGAGCTATTTCCTTGTTTCCCTGTGCCCAGATTTTGCAATGAGGATGTCTCTGTCAGTGCCTCACAGACAGCTTCTTTGGTTCAGTGGCTGTCAAGAGACTGCAGAAGATGCTAGAGTGTGCGTGGGCCTAACATTGTTCACTGTAGTCAGGGGTTCCCAAGGACAAGATGATATTATCACAGACAGATGTGTGTTGGTGTGAAAGGAATTGCAACAGAAACCCTGTGGTTACAATTAGATGGAAATATGTATCATAACTTTACTGAAGAACATAACATAGACCACAAAACACCCTTAGAATTGTAGAAAGTATTTTTACTTGTTTTTAATCTGGTGGTGAAATAAAACATTTGTCTTGTCCTTTACAGTATCTATGTCAGGGGTGTCAAACTCATTTTAGTTCAGGGGCTACATTCAGCCTAATGTGGTATAAAGTGGGCAGTAAAATAATAGGATAAAAATTTTGAAATACTTTGTAATAACTCCAAAGTTTGCTCTATGTTTTTGAGCAAAAAAGTCATATTCCACAATGAAAATGTTTACATCTATGAACTGTACTTGAACATAACATGAACAAAAATATTAACAACCTGAAAATTCTATCATTTATACATGTGCATCACAACATAATGATAGCAGTGGGTTTACAAATATACACATTTATTGACACTCAGAATATTGGTGAAATTCCACATACATTTCAGGTTATTCACATTTTTTGTAACAGGGTTGTACTTGCTAGTACTATGGGGCGGCTGTGGCTCAGTTGGTAGAACGGGTCATCCAATGACCGAAAGGTTGGTGCTTTGCATCCTGGCTCTGGCTGTCCACATGGGCAAGACACTGAACCCTGACCTAGGCTCCCAGTTGGACTGACAGAACCTTAGAAACCTACTGGTGTGTGTGTGAATGTGTGATTGTGAGGCTAATGTAAAGTGCTTTGAGCACCATGAAGGTGCTCCGTCCATTTACATTCATTCATTCCCTTTTTTACACATATTGTTATTATGCTTGTGTTCTGATCCATTTTTGATTGAATTCATGTCAAAAGATTTTAACTTAACCTTAATTATTAATATCTTCTGTGTACCTAATGGCTGTGGCTGTGGGTCAGTTGGTACAGCAGGTCGGCCTGTGGCTGAAAGTTCGGCGGTTCACGTCCCAGCTCTGGTTGTTCACATGTCGAAGTGTCCTTGAGCAAGACACCGAACCCTGACTTAGCTCCCAGTAGGTCTGACAAAACTTTAGAAACCTACTGGTGTGGTAATGTGAGGCTCATGTAAAACACTTTGAGCACCATGAAGGTGGAAAAGCGGTATATAAGTGCAGTCCATTTACATTTCTTAAATTCATTGCAGGAGCCAATTTGGACCCTATGGTGGGCTGGATTTGGTCCCTGCGCCTTATGTTGGACACCTGTGATCTATGTTTAACTCTGCTACCACATAGGCAAACTGCTACACTCACAGTCGGTCTATTTTCCTGAAATGTGTGTGCCAAAGAGGTGTGGCAATTAGCTTCATGCAGCCCAACAAGCAGAATCCCCAATAAGCCAAAAAGCAATTTTCACACATTTAACAGAAAGCTCTTCATCAGAGGCGCATCTATCCTGTTTCCCATTCCAAAAAGCTGTTGTTACAGCACATTTGCTCCCACTTAGCACTCAACATTCACAGAGACAGTGAAATCCTTGTTGTTCAAAGTGATTAACAGAAGGGAAAGGGGGGAAAAAAAACATTTACAAAAAAATGGGCCTCTGTCCAAAAGACATTTGTCTTCATTTGTCAGAGGTGAGCCACTTCTCTCTGCTGTAGAGGGTAGTTTGACTCTAAAATCACAGAGCTGGCTCAGTATTGACGAGTCAATCAGCAAAGGTCAGCAGGTTTAGGGGAAGTGGGACACCTGAGCAGGACTTAATCTCCTTCGTCCTTTAAGTGAAGGATTTTGGATGAATAAGCAGGTGCGAGAAAGCAATTACCTACCCACCTCCCTGGGCTTGTCATCAGCCAAGGGCAGAGGGGCCTGGAAAAATGCCAGCTGCACATTCAAACTTACACATTAACATTGGCAATAGAGACAGAAGTTGGCACATGCCATTCTGACTGTGGGTACATCCTGATTCCCTTAAGTTTCCCTCAGCATCTTTTCTAAAGGGCAAAAACTCGAGCTCAAAATTGAAGTCAAGAATCTTGAACTGGAAAGGATTTCTTTCTTGCAGCTCTACTGTAATCATGGTTCAAAAGTTACAGTAAGGCCTCATTTATGTTCATCGGACAGACAAAGATCAACATATCTCCATAGTATACATTCATTCTGTCAGTATTTCTACACAGCTTGTCAGAGCACAGTACTGTAGTAGTGAATCTGACAAAACAACAGGATCTATGGTGAGACAATGAAGAAACAAAGCAAAACAAAATCAAGAGGGTAAGACCAGTGCTGTTTTGGGCCCTCCCTCCACTTTTCACTTTTTTTTTTTTTTACATGTACGAATCACAATCTATTCCATGATGTTAAATGATGTAGTTGTGTGAGGGTTAACAAATGAATCCACTTCATAGGTTTCCCTCTAGTGGAGGTACAACTTAACATTTCTGTATGAGCATTTCTGATCTATTTTAGCTTTATTATATCAGCATAAATGGGCCTTATGAAGACTGTCAAGGGGTTACAAAGTTTATTATTTAAATATAACAGTCAGTATATTTTATCATACAATATTGTGAAAACACTGGTCGCATAATGTTAACTGTTAGCTTGGTGAGTTTCAACTTTAGCTTTTCCCGAGTTCTGCCAATGTCCAAAAATGATCACTCTAACCTCCAAAAAAAGAAAAGAAAAGAGGATGGATACAACATGTCAAACTTTGGGGTTCAAACAAACACAGTTTGTTGTCATCTTCTTGCTTGTCTGTCCCCACATTAAAGATTAGTGTAAAAGAAGCAAGAGAGAAAACAAGAAATAGTCAGATCCATCTTTCCTATACCTGTCATCCTTCTGTGTCAGGGGGAACTCTGTTGTCCCCATTGGCACCACTGCATTTTTCATGTTTTGTTTGGAGAGTAATTTTAATAGGTAGAAATAATTTGACAAATACATCTTAAACAATTATTAAATCCATAAAAATACCAAATGTTTTAGAGATACATCACATCCATATAAAGTACTTGGGTTATCAGACTGTTCCCTGACTACCAGTAGTAAAAACAGCTCTGAACCACATCAACACAGTTCAGATCACAGACACTAAATAATCTAAACATTTAAAACAGGGCCTCAGCCTATATTCCAGTATTTCCTTGATCCCCTTCTTACTAGCATGAGTGAGGTGTGCACCTGCCTCTCGGGTGTGTCCAGTTTGTTCTGGACACACACCCGTTCCTTCCTGCAGGCAGGGCTCTACACTAACTTTTTTTTCCAGGAGC
The DNA here is from genome assembly GCA_020466265.1 of Siphamia tubifer. Taxonomy (NCBI): domain Eukaryota; kingdom Metazoa; phylum Chordata; class Actinopteri; order Kurtiformes; family Apogonidae; genus Siphamia; species Siphamia tubifer. The sequence goes on from CM035785.1 coordinate 19,795,283, forward strand.
ACACGTGCCCCTAAGTTAAAAAATTTAGGAGCACACAAAAAAATAGGGGCACAAGTCAGTTTTAGTTTTAAATGTTTATTTATTTACAGTGCAGTACTTGCGCTCATACCAACATTCTTGAATGACTGCTGTCATTTGTGTTAATTTAGAGCAGACCATAACATAACTTTGTATTATGGGATGCTTTGTCCTTTGATACATTTTAGAACGTTGTATTGGCTGCCTTGTTATTAGATACATTTTAGAATGATTAACCCTTTAACTCCTGAGACTGAGACACAGTAAAAAATAAAATTAGATAAAATAAGCAACACAATGAACAAGAAACCGTCAAAGTGATCAGTAAAATGAACAAAAATGAATAATAAACCAACAAAATAATATGTAACATGAACAAAGTAAGACACTAACAGAACACAATTAAAGAAAAATAATAAAATAAAAAACAATAAAAATAAGCAACAGAAACTAATATATATTCACAAAATAAGAAATAACGTGGAAAAAAGGACAAAAAACAAAAACCCACCAAACCCAAAATTAAGTAAAAAAAAAAAAAAAAAAAAAGTAGGAATAAATAACTAGTGTTGTAATTTGGTTCCAGTAGTTTTAGTTTGGGCTTTTTCTTTTTCTTAATCACTTGCTTTTCGACACCTGTACATCAGTTCCATGAACAAAATTCTCAGTAACAGTTAAAAAACACTTGAATTTGTCTGAATTTTTAAACTAAACCTACAGCCAGCTCATGTGTTAGATTAGCACAACAAAATAAGAATTAAAATACAATAAACAAACCCGTAAGAATAGACACTAAAGTTGAACAAGTTAAATAAAGTAGATTGATGAAGGAAAAGTCAAAAATATTTAGCAAAAATTAAACATTGAGTGAATGCACTTCGTTTGTGAAGGTAAGATCAGTGCTCAGCTATTCTGGACTCGTTGTGTTGGCCAGTGATTGGCTGAAAGTGGGAGGAGATCATTACCATATAGCACGCGTTCTAGCACGCGTGCCATTGCGCGCGCGTACCAGAGCGCATCCGGGAAAGCGTGATAGCGCGCCAGTGCGCGTGCTAGAAGGCGTTCTGTAACGCGTGATATAATAAAGACAATGCATGGCTATGTGAATACTTTGTCTTGCCATACACTTTGGCTTGCCATACGGGACTAGCAGCGCGCACGTCAAAAAATTATAGGCTGACATGCTCACGGTGGCCTCTGTGGTGGTAACGTGATACTATGCGCTACCGCCTGGCTGCCGCCCGCGCATAGGCGTTCGACTATATCGAGGCCTTTAAAAGCAAAGTTGCATCGGATGGTCGCAATCACAGACCTATAGAAATAGTGTATAGGTCTGTGGTGGTGTGCTGTCAGAGGCAGCTGGAGAAAAAAAGAGACTTTAACTTACACGCCGGCATTACGGCTGTGCCAGAGCGGACCGCGTTGATGCCTGTTTAGAATTCTTAACGTTACCCGCTACAAAAAAGCGGCGACGCGCCATAAAAACAAATATCGATTTTCCAGCAACTTAGTATCTAATTAGATACCAAGGGTCAATATCGATTTAGTATCTAAATTCGATTTTTTTGACAACCCTAGTGTGCCTTATTGTGTGCTGCAAGAAGCACTCGCACATGTGCGACTGTTTTGTTTTCCTCGTTCGCATGATGAAATATTTGCTCGCAAATGCGAGTGAAATGGGTGCACTGTAGAGCCCTGCCTGCAGGTAAGCATTTTTCTACCTGCCTCTTAATTGTTGCACCTCGCCTTTTCTACTCAGTTCCACCTGCTACTGTTAGATGTCTGTGTGTGAGGGTGTGTGTGTTTCACAGTAGAACCAATCCTAGTATGATTTCAGCTGTTCAGAAGGGATGCTTTCTCTGAACTTCTGCTTTGTCAGATTTTTCAGCAACCCACATTGTAGTAACTGTCTGACTGCTATCCCTTAGTCTATTTACTGCTTTGAGGTTAACCTCTCCATGTTCACAAATCCTGAACCTCTGCCCAGTTAAATAGCTGACCTGAGTTGACCAGTGCCTCTGCTGATCCTGCTGCCACACTACGAGCCCCAGTCCAGAGCCTTGACCCTGAAGCCACTTTTCTATTGTTTCTCCATTATGAAGAATTCACCTCTTCATATTCTGTGACCCAGTTCAGAGGAATAGGTTTTTGTTTCCCTTTTGAACTCATTAAAAGGGGTTAAATCAATGTTTTGTGTCCTGTTCTGCATCGTTGGATCCAGTCCAAATTACTATTATACAATAACTATTCTTTAACACAATAGCCACAGGTATATTTGTGCAACTGAGGCCAATTTCAGACTGGTTATTTACATCTGTGGATATGATCATATCTTCCCCACAGATGTTGTTCTATTTGTCTACCGCCCTCCTGGCCCTTATTCACAGTTTTTATTAGAAGTCTCTGACTTTCTATCCAGTGTAGTGTTGAACTGGGATAGGATTATAATAGTTGGTGATTTTAACATACATGTCGATAACAGCGCTGACTCTCTTAGTAATGCATTTAGTGACCTACTAGACGGATTAGGCTTTATCCAAAATGTTAATTAACCAACCCACATTCACAGACATACTCTCGATCTGATCTTAACACTTGGTGTTGAAATGAATGACCTCGTCGTTTTTCCCCATAATCCCATACTCTCAGATCACTTTTTAATGACCTTCCAGGTTTTGTTTGAGGATATTTCTACCTCAGTGATTAAAACGCAAATGAAAAGGATACTATGTGACCGTGCTGTCTCAAAGTATAAAGAGTTAATTCAGTCACTATTTGTGCCTGTGTCATGTGATTATGTAAAGGACACATTTAGTCCCAGTATAAGTGATGAGTTAGTCGATAGTACCATGCTCACACTACAAACTACGTTAGATATAGTTGCCCCCCCTTAAATTAAAAACTACTAAGATTAGATTAACCTCCCCATGGTACAACGCTGACACTCGCTCCATTAAACAAGCAACACGTAAATTAGAGAGGCAATGGAGGCGATCCAACTCAGAAGATTCTCTCAATGCCTGGAAAAATAGCTTAATAAAGTATAAGCAAGCTTTGCGTACAGCCAAAACTAGATATTACTCATCCATAATAGAAGAAAAAAAGAATAACCCTAGATTCCTGTTCAATACTGTAGCCAAACTGACAAACAGCCACACCTCCGTGGAACCAGTTATTCCATCCACGCTCCATCCTGATGATTTCCTGCAGTTCTTTAACAATAAAATATCAACTATTAGAGAGAAAATAGACACATTTCTCCCAAATATTAGATCAGAAAAAGTAGCGCTTTCAAACCTAGGCCTTTTTATAAATCCCTCTGTAACACTAAATAATTTCACCACTGTAGACCAAACTGATGTCATATCTATTATCATGTCTTCCAAATCAGCCACCTGCCTCTTAGATCCAATCCCAACAAAACTCTTTAAAGAGATTCTGCCCCTAAGTATTAGCACTGTCCTAAATATAATTAACACTTCATTAATTACTGGATATGTGCCACAGTCATTTAAATATGCTGTTATTAAACCAATTCTGAAAAAGGCTACCCTAGATCCTGACATTTTAGCCAATTATAGGCCTATATCCAATTTGCCCTTCCTGTCAAAGGTTTTAAAACGAGTAATAGTTAAACAGCTGTGCCAATTCCTGCAAGATAATAGTTTATTTGAACAGTTTCAGTCTGGCTTTCGTGCCCATCATAGCACTGAAACGGCGTTAGTTAAAGTTACTAATGACTTATTATTAGCCGCTGACATCGGATTAATATCGGTCCTGGTGTTATTAGACCTTAGTGCAGCCTTTGACACCATTGACCACAGTATCTTAGTGCACAGATTAGAATATGATATAGGTATTAGAGGAGCAGCCCTCTGCTGGTTTAAATCATATTTATCTAATCGCTACCAATTTGTTCACATCAACAAACAATCATCGCAGTCCTCCAGAGTTAATTATGGCGTTCCTCAAGGGTCAGTCCTTGGGCCTATTTTGTTTACACTATATATGCTCCCTTTAGGTAACATCATTACAAATCATGGCATTAATTTTCATTGTTACGCGGATGACACACAGCTATATTTATCGATTAAACCTGATCAGACCAGGCAAATAGATAAACTAAGTACTTGTGTACAAGACATAAAAATTTGGATGAGTGCCAATTATCTTTTACTGAACCCTGAAAAAACTGAAGTCGTTATAATTGGTCCTAAAGATGTGAGAGACTCCCTAACTGACCAGATAGTTACTCTGGACAATTTAAGTGTAACACCCAGTGCCACAGTTAAAAATTTAGGAGTTTTATTTGATCTAGATCTTTCATTCAAAATGCATATCAAACAAACTTGCAGACCAGCCTTCTTTCACCTGCGCAACATAGCCAAAATTAGGAATATTCTGTCTAAAACGACTGCGGAAAAATTTATTCATGCATTTGTTACATCACGATTAGATTATTGTAACTCCTTACTTGTAGCATGTCCTAAATATTCCCTAAAAAGCTTGCAACTGGTTCAAAATGCAGCAGCAAGATTATTAACAGGATCAAATAGAAGAGAACACATCACGCCTGTGCTCCAAACCCTTCACTGGCTACCAGTTGAGTCTAGAATTAAATTTAAAATCCTCCTCCTTACATATAAAACCATTAATGGTATGGGCCCCTCTTATCTTAAAGATGATCTGGTTCCGTACCAACCCAATAGAACCCTTCGTTCTCAGAATGCAGGTTTACTGAAAGTTCCTAGGGTTTCTAAAAGTACAGTAGGAGCTAGAGCCTTTAGTTATCAGGCCCCTGTCTTATGGAATCAGCTTCCCTTTAATATTAAAAACGCCGAAACAGTCTCTACATTTAAAATTAGGCATAAAACATTCCTGTTTGAGAAAGCCTATGGTCAGGTTAGTTAAAAATTATGTGACTCATATATCATGTATACATGATGTATGAGTCACAGTTCAGTCTAGGCTGCCCTAGGAGTTAGAATGCTGGGGGAAGTACAGACACTGAGTTCTTTCTTCTCTTTCTCTTCCTCACATCTGTTTCTGTAATTTTTATAACATATCTTTCTTACCAAGTCTGTTCATGACTAGTCACCCGGTGTCCCCTTTCCCCCCTCCCCCCCTGGGGGGAGTGGTGGCTCTCCTGACAGTGCCTGCACGGGAGCCATGGACGACAGGATCTGGAGTATCTCGCCTGTGCTGACCTGTGACCCCGGACCACCGCCCCTGCCTGTCTGGACCAGCCCCCCTTCCTGCATTTATACATGGACATTCATCTATAGCCTGTCCGTCCATGGGAGTGGATCTCTCCTTCAATGTGGTTCTCCTCAAGATTTCTTCTTTTTCCCACTGGGTTTGGAAGTTTTTTCTTGCCGAGAAGGAGGGTCTAAGGACAGGGGATGCCTGGGACTTTTCATGTATTTCTGTAGTTGATTATGTTTTTGTAAAGCCCTCTGAGACGACTTTGTTGTGATTTAGGGCTTTATAAATAAAATTGAATTGAATTGAATTGAAATTGAATTTGAGATGAAGAAGAGTGACCAATATAAATGACCAAGCACTGCAGTCAGTACGGGAAGCCTGTGTGGTCCAGTAGGGTTCTTTGCACCAACTATGGTCTTGTGGTGATTAGGTCACTTCCGGTCTCAAGTACAGATTCCTTACACTGTAATGTTTTCTATCGGAATCAATGCAGTCCATACCCAGAACTACCCTCCTAGATTGACAATACTCCAGGCCAAGACTCCCTTAGAAAAGAGGTTCCTAAAGAGATAGTTCACTATTTACATGGGGTGGCTGTGGCTCAGTTGATAGAGCGGGTCGTCCAATGAGTGAAGGGTCGAAGGTTCGCCTCCTGGCTCTGGCTGTCCACATGTCAAAGTGCCTTTGGGCAAGACACTGAACCCTGACTTTGGCTCCCAGTAGGACTGACAGAGCCTTAAAAACCTACTGGTGTGTGTGTGAATGGGTGAATGTGAGGATGTCACGACCTTTCCCCCAGTGCTCATCAAAATCACCTGGCCCCACACCGTGCAGCTGCAAGTCATTGCTGACCTGCAATATTTAAGCAGTGAAGCTTGCAGTTGCCAGTGCGGGACCACTCAGCTTTGTCACCTCCATAACCCGGACACTCTGCCCATTTACCTGGTCACCATAACCAGGACATTTTTCACCACTACAGACTCTGACCCCACAGGTTTTGTTTTCTGTCTCTGTCTGTGTCATGGTTTTGCTCTGTTTGTTATTAAATAGTTTTTACCTTCAACACTGAGCTTTGGAGTCCTCTCCCTACTTCACCCATCATGACAGAATGGTCCCACCAACCATCAGGACTCCGCCACTGTTGAAGGGACCCGTTTTGTTTTGTTCCCCCTGGTTTCTTTGTTTTTTGTCTTTGTTCTGTGTGTTACCCCTGTTTCCTCCTCGGCCCAGCCATGTTTCCCCCCCTCAGGTGGTTACCTTTTCTGTCTACTATAGTATGTGTTTTCTGTCTAGTATAGTGTGTGTTTTCTGTCTAGTATAGCGTTTGTTTTCTGTTTAGTATAGCGTGTGTTTTCTGTCTAGTATAGCGTGTGTTTTCTGTCTAGTATAGCGTGTGTTTTCTGTCTAGTAAAGCGTGTGTTTTCTGTCTAGTATAGTGTGTGTTTTCTGTCTAGTATAGCGTGTGTTTTCTGTCTAGTATAGCGTGTTTTTTCTCTTTTCTGTGTCTAGTGTCTGGCTTTTTTCTTTTGTCTTTCCATCTGTTCTCTCCTGTCTTTCCACCTGATGTTTCTCCTGTCTTTTGTTTAGAGAGGATTTTGCTCTCAGTCTAGTTTCTTTTCTTCTCTTTTCCTTTAGTCTTTGGCCTGTCCTGTTCCCTTGCTCTGTTTTTGGTCTCTTGTGTTCCCTCGCTCTCTGTGTTCAGTGTTCTGGTTTTCCCCACTTTTTTGTCTGGCCCCTGTTGCCAGTTTACCTGTGGCCAGTTCCCCTAGTTGCCAGATGCTCAAGGTGGCACTGGTCGGTTGTGGGGGCACTGGTTCAGGGAAGGGTGCTGGTTCTGAGTTGGGGGCACAGACATTCTTGTCCAGTTTTCGGCCCTCTTGTCCAGTTTTCAGCCCTGCCTGTTCCCTTGTTTTGCCCTGTTTCCAGGCCCTGCCTGTTCCCTTGTTTCACCCCTGTCTGTTCCCTCGTTTTGTCCTGGTTCACCCCTGTCTAGTTCTTTGTCTCTGTTCTGTCCTGTTCTTGTCTCAGCGAGAGTCCATGGTCCTCTGCCCAGGAATCAGTTGTCTTCCAGTCATGTCTGTCAGTCCTTGTCTGTGTCGCTCCTTTTTGTCTTGACCTTGATCAGCCAGATCCCCCCAGTTCCCTTGACCTTCCTTCAGACAATTATGCTCAGAGGGTACTCCGCCCGGAGGGTTTCCATACCGCTCTGCCCAGAGGGTACTCCGTCCGGAGGGTTTCCACATCGCTCCGCCTGGAGAGTTTTGTTCCTTTTCTAGGGGCGTCAGGAGCCACCCCTTAGGGGGGCGGTAATGTCACGTCCTTTCCCCCAGTGCTCATCAAATTAACCTGGCCCCACACTGTCCAGCTGCAAGTCGTTGCTGATCTGCAATGTTTAAGCAGTGAAGCTTTGTCACCTCAATAACCTGGACACTCTGCCCATTTCCCTGGTCACCATAACCTGGATATTTTTCACCATCACGGACTCTGGCTGATCTACCCCCAGGGTTTGTTTGGTCTGTTTTTGGTTTTATCTCTGTCTTTGTCTGCTTTTTGTTCTGTCCTCTGTCCACTTCATGACGGAGGGTAATATAAAGCCCTTTGAGCACCATGAAGGTATAAAAGCACTATATAAGTGCAGTCCATTTACCATTTTGCACATGAATTTGTATGGCATCAGTGTCTTTACTCTGGTGCACCCACAGTGAATTACCCCCGACAGTGTTCTGGGAGTCGCGCTTTGGTCAAAGTGAAAGTAGTCCTGGCAGGTTTTGTGGGGTCAATAAAATAAAACACGTGTCTGCTCAAAACAATATGTTTGAATGAGTTATTTATTTGCATTACAAAACCATCATGGAACAAAAACTCACGCCTCATAATTGCTTTGAGCTACTTTCTCTCAATAGTGATTAATGCGTGTTGTCACTGCTAACAGCTGTATTCCTGCACATAAACAGCTGCAAACACTGCTGAACAACTGATGAAAGTAATTTGCTAAGGTGCAAATAAATCACTCATTCAAACTCATTTTGTTTTGAGAAGACACACGTTTTATTTTGTTGACCCCAGGAAAACTGCCAGGACTACTTTAACTTTGACCAACACCAGACCAGAACTTGACTCACAGGACACTGTCGGGAGTAAGCCACTGTGGGTGCACCAGAGTAAAGATGGTGAGCCCATACAAATTCATGTGAAAAATAATAAACTATCCCTTTAATATCAATAGGACATTTTCTCCTGGTTAAATAAAGGTTAAAAAATTCATGCGTGAAACATTTGCATTCACATTGACGAAATGAAATGCTCACACTCAAACATGGACTTGGATACTCAGTCTGAAAGTGACTGAAAAGAATTTCTCATTTGAGTATTGAATTGAAAAGATTTGTGAACCAATAGTTTTGCAACTCACTCTACACTCATCTATCCATTCTCCCTAGTTCCAAAATAAAAGCTTTAATGACAAACCACAGCATTATCCAGGTCAGATCAGATATTGGACTATACCCTCTGATGGGATACTAATGTCCCCTCCCATGACTCCTGTACTTCACTTCTGTTCACTTTGCCTCCCCACAGACATGATCAAAGTAATAGGAGTACAGCTATAGCCGATGTCCGCTACTGAATAGCTGACATAATTGCTTCCCGTTCCCTCTTTTGCTTAATGGAGAAGGTTTGCACATGTGACATCTGTATAAGTGTACCAATTCTCCAAGTGACATGACCTTGTTTACAACTCCACAGCCCTCAAAAGTGTTAGAGGTTTCAGAATTTGTCGTCAATTGAGCAGTAGTTTACAGATGATTGCACTGTGTCCAGTGTCATCTATGGGGTTTGAATTTTTGAGGAACAGAAAAGAACTTGTGTGTCAAGACCGACAAGTGAGGCAAAGAATAAGAAGCAAGTACACAGAAAGATGTGGACTTTATAAATTTGTATAATCAACTACAGAGAGCCTCAATATGAAATTACATGGCTCGCCAAAACTGAACACTCACAAGTGGAGCATAAAGGAAGGCAAAAGGATGACATGTTTATTTTTCAAAGTTTCCAAGGAAAACATGTCACCATTGTGGCTGTCAGTGGCATACACTGATGTAAAAAGATGTTGGAGGCTGCTCATTTCAACATTTTCTCCCACTTTTCCTTAGCTGTCACAAATGTGTGGGTTAGGATAACAGAAGGCAAGTCACGAGTCAATTGAGAAGGTGAGTTTTCCATTTGTTTTTCCAGCAACGATGATGTCAGACAATCTCCACTGGATACTGAAGAGAAAACCTACACTTAAACCATCAAAAGACCCAATAGTGTCAGAATGATGGAATTTAACCCCCCACAAACCCAGAGAAAATACTTATATGTTTAATTGATTGGCAAAAGTAAACACATTAAGGCTTTCAGGTTTTTTTGGGAGTAGGATCTCAGGCTGTTGATGCATTTCCTTCAAGTGACAACAAGGCAGCAAGCCCCCCAATGACAAACAAGTAAACATAAACACATGCACACAGCTCTCCCATCAACTCCTTAAACAAAAACATTTAATAAATTAAGAATGTTGCAAAGCAAATTGTCTAATTAGGACATGGTGCCAACAGCGAATGAAGCCTCAGCTTGACTTCTCTCTGCAAGCAGTTAAGCATGAGGCACACAAATTGCTGTATATGAGGTTTGACAATGTACAGCTGATGATGCTCCACCTTTGAACCCAGACACACTTATTAAAATACTTTCATTGGACAGCTTTGTTTGGTTTGCACATTTAGTGGCTTACTGTAGTATATCAGTTGGCCTTCTCCATCGGTAGATAAAAGAACAAACAAAGTTTTTTTTTCCTTCCTTGAACCACATTTCTGTTCATTTCAATAGTGAGTTGTTAACATATGTTTGCTATAAAAGTAAAACTGAATGAAATTAGGCAATGAGATGAAACAGGTTCAGCCAATTAAGGAGTGTTGAGTGGGTCACCCAATGACCTAGAGGCTGGGGGTTGGCGTCCCGGCTCTGGCTGTCCACATGTCGAAATGGGCAAGACACTGAACCCTTACTTCGGCCCTCAGTAGGACTGACATGATTACATGAGCATGTTTTGATCTGTGGTGGTTTGGGTGTTTGTGGATTAAATTGCCTAATTATGACAAACTGTCCTATTTTCCTTGAACAGATTGGATGACAATATAATTTTATGACATGTTTAAAGTTATATAAGGAATAAAATTATGCAATGTGATATAAGGAGTAAATTAAATGGGCTAAATCTGTGGACCATTCTGGATAATGAACTAAAAACAGCAAACTATAAACATATTCAAAAAAATTATACAAAACAAGGGTTATTGATAAATACACTGCTTTGTAGTAGCAATCAAACCCGACAACATATATACAAAACTGACAAACTAAACTGTTTTATCATTATTATTATTATTATTATTATTATTATTATTATTATTATTAACTAATTAATTGATTGATTAAGCAATTTACTATTTTTTTTTCAAATCTATTTCTGTTTAGCTTCTTTTTTTAAGTACTATTCTTAGTTGCCTCATAAAGGGGGAGAATAATAAAGAAAAAGAAGGAAAATTGGATCGAAAAGTGAGGACAGGGCAAAAAGAAGGGAAGTGAGAATAGAAGAGAAAGGAATGAAACGAAGAAAAGGAAACAAAAGAAAGAAAAATAAGGAAGACAGGAAAAAAGAAGACGAGGGAAGAAGAAGGGAAAGAGGAAGAAAGGAAAAATGAAGGAAAAGAAAGAAAAAAGGAAGAGAAAAAATTGAAGGAGAGGGAGCAAAAAGGAGGACAGAGTAAAGGAAAAGGTAAAATAGGGAAGGAAAAGAAAAACAGTAACTCCGTTTGTTGTGTTCTATTTGGACAGTTGTCTCGGGTTCGACTTTTGGATTGTGTTTTGTTTGTTTTGTTTTTCATATAGCAGTGAGGTAATGGTGGGCTAAATAAACTTTGGCTAAATAAGCGTCGGCTTATTTAGCCGAAGTTTTATGGTCAAGCAATTTATTGATCATGTGTGCATATGTGTCTTGCCTGCGCTGTGCTTGTGCCTAGTGCCGAAATTAAAAAAAATAATAATCTAAGAAAAAAGGAATGATTTGGCTGCTGTCCATGATTCTAATTATACATATAAGGTGCCCACGATATTGTTTAAAGTGAAGCAAAAATATCACATGATACAATTTTATTTCTAAAAGTTAAGCCTGTCCTCTGAACTGGATCTACGCCCCCAGGTCACTGTGGCTTAGTGCACCAATCTGTGAGCGTCATAGAAGTTGGTCCTCAGAACTCAGAGCAGGGCTTCCTGTAGGGCACAATGTGGTGATGTGGAAAATGGTATTAATGAAGACATTAATGACATTCACCAGGATTAAAGAAAATATAAACAGTGGAAGAGTGTAAATGTGTATTTATTTATGAACCTTAAACAGAACCCATTATGTTAAAGGAACCAGTTCAGTTTTTGGTTCTCGGAACTGCTTCCAAGAACGGAACCAAATTTACGCTCCCAGTGACTACACACACTTCAAAGAAGCTGTTATTCCAGTAGTTTACAACAGATTCTCATGTGATTAGAACGACTCAACAAGCAGACAAAGCAGAGAGTGTCACATCAGCTCCAGGCAGTCGTGTTTTTGTGTCATCCTGACATTTCATGTTTTATTTTGTCATCATGTGCCATGTCTGATGTCTTTACTTGCTATGAAAGTTTAGAATTTCAGAGAATTTGAAAAACGCAGCTGTAATATGTCTCTAACATTTAATTTCCTTGACTCATTTAGATTTTTTTTCCTGAAAATATGTCTGATGTGTAGGGTGAACATAGTTTAAGATTCCACCAGGATATGAGTGAGATGGAGGCACTTTGTTCCAAAGGAAAGTCTACACCAGTGCTACTGCTGAACTACTGCTGCAGCTTTGTGACTGATTCACAGACTTCCAGACATAGAAGATCCAGCAAAATGAAAGATGCATCAACTGATATTACATTACATTCTGTTTGCTTGCACTTATTACTTGGTGTTGTATGCTCAGCTGTATTTTAGTAGATATGTATTGTATTATGTAATTGTGAAAACTAAACAGATTTTTAAAAAAATCCACCTTGAATCTTAAAATGGATATGAAATTTGAATTCGACATACCAGAATTGGCTAAATAACACCAAAACCTATGTCTCCAGTTCATCGCAGGGCTGAACAAATATAGACAAACAATCACTCTCACATTCACACCTAAGGGCAATTTAGATTAACCAATGAACCTATCAGTACATGTGTTTGGATGGTGGGAGGAAACCGGAGCCAACAACATAGCAGACACGGGGAGAACATGCAAACTCCACACAGAAAGATCTGATGCGGGAATCGAACCAGGATCCTTCTTGCTGTGAGGAACGAGTGCTAACTTGTTCCTCTCTGCAGTGACTTGCCTGTGCTGACCTGTGACCCCGGACCTCCTCCGCCGCCTGCCTGGTGTCTGGACCAGACCCCCCCTCCTTCATTTATAAATGGACGTTCATCTATAGCTTGTCCATCCATGGGAGTGGATCTCTCCTTCACTGTGGTTCTCCTCACGATTTCTTCTTTTTCCCATTGGGTTTTGAAGTTTTTTCTTGTCGAGAGGAGGGTCTAAGGACAGGGAATGCTTGGGACTTTTCATACATCTCTATAGTTGATTGTGTTTCTGTAAAGCCCTGTGAGATGACTTTGTTGTGATATGGGGCTTTATAAATAAAATTGAATTGAACCGCCAACCTCTCGGTCATTGGGCCACGCACTCTACCAACTGAGCCACAGCTGTCCACAATGAACATACATACACCAGTGTGTGTGGCACTGGAGGCAAGATGGGTGAAGTGTCTTGCCCAAGTACACAACTGACCAACTACGACAGAGCGGGATTCGAACCACCAGCCCTTTGGTTATTAAATGACTCACTCTACCAACTGAGTCACCTGAGTGGCCACCTAAACAGGAAACACATGACTTGATGGCTCACTAGATGACTAAAAAACATTTTTAATCCAACTTCAATGCAGATCATACAGTACATGGAACTCAAAGGCTGCATCATGTGTAGCTCATTTATTTAAATAGGAATGTTTTTTTAAGAATTATTTTAGATGATTCCTATCATCTTCTTCTTCATGTGAGACAGGTGGGGTGGCACTTGAGCACCCTCTATTGATGAGCTGTATTGATGCATGGATCTAATTTCCTGATCTGAACATGCAAACAAACATGCATTTGGATTCAATATATAACTCCAGCAGGACAAATTAGACTTGGGAACATTTTTAAAAACAAAGGGAAAAAAATGCTAGTAAGCTAGATTTTTATCCCGATTAAGACTAAAATTGTCATGCTGATTCCAAAATTGCAGTCAGTTCTATTCTAGCATGTCACGTTTTTTCTCCACAACTTACCCTCCAGATAAGCCAAATTCATCTAATTAGCTGATTGATTATGATTGGACTCTTCTACAGCTACATGTTTGTGCAGTCAAATTTGAGCCAGTGCAGTGAGAGGTGTGTGCAGCTCCCAATAAGTCTGTACATTTACAACACCCATGTCCTTTCTCATCTCATCATCTGAACCTGTTTTATCCTCACTGGGGTCATGGAGGTCGCTGGGGGTCTAATCCAAACACAATGGCCAAAGGCGGGGTACACCCTGTATGAGTCACTAGCTCATTGCAGGGCTGAACCTATATATAGACAAGAAATCACTATCACATTCACAACTATGGGCAATTTAGATTAACCAATTAACCTATCAGTGCATGTCTTTGGATGGTGGGAGGAAAGCAGGGTATCTGGAGAAAACCCACACAGACACAGGGAGAACATACAAACTCCCCATATCCTTTGTAAAAAGAGAATAGCGTTCAACATTGTAGTCATGCCTGTTTCTTTCATATTTCACTGTATGTCAACATTTAAAATTCTTATAAAACCACTACATACCAGTATTTTTCATATGTTTTAAGAAAACAAGTATCCTATAGTTCAAAAACTTAACATGATAGAGAAAACCGAGATCAGTTTTAGATTCTGCACCCAAAAATAGTTAAAAATAGCTGTCAGATCTAATTCAACAAAAATTGTCATATTCAGTATATGTAGTAGTGGTTCAAACCTGACCTGTCATCCAGGAATCAGTAGAACCCTTGAAGTGGTTCAAAGGAGGTTTTGGTGGCCCTCCTTGAGAGAGGATGTCACCACTAAAGCCTGTCCCGTGTGTTCTCAGAATAAGAGTTCGAGGAACGCTCCTGCTGGTCATCTCCGGCCTCTACCTGTGCCTCATCGAACCCTGGTCTCATGTTTCCCTCGACTTTGTTACTGGATGGTAACACCGCAATTCTTACTGTTGTTGATAGGTTCAGTAAAATGGCACATTTTCTTCCTCTTCCTAAACTACCATCAGCCAAAGAAACCGCTCAACTCATGTTACAACATGTTTTCAGGATTCATGGACTGCCCTCGAACATTGTTTCAGATCGGGGTCCACGGTTTACTTCCTCCTTTTGGAGGAAGTTTTGTAGACTAATCGGGGCCTCTGTAAGTCTTTCCTCAGGTTTCCACCCCCAGACCAATGGACAATCTGAAAGGGCTAACCAAGAACTGGAATCTCTGCTCCAATGTATGACTTCTAAGAACCCTGGAAGTTGAGCCGAACAGCTCTTGTGGGTGGAATATGCTCACAATACATTAATTAATTCCTCCACGGGTTTGACCCTGTTTGAGGTGGGTAACAGCTATTTACATTCTCTATTCCCTGACCTGGAGGTCAACTCTAGTTGCCCTTCTGTGGATTCCTTTTTGAGTAAGTGTAAGAGAATCTGGGAAAATGCTCGTGCCACTCTGCTCCACTCAATTAGTAGACAGACACGGTACGCGAATAAGAAGAGGTCTCAGGGACCTGCATACAAGGTGGGTCAGAAGGTTTGGCTGTCCACTAAGGATCTTCCGTTAAAACTCGAAACTTTCTCCTAAATTTATTGGACCCTTTGCAATTGAGAAAGTAATCAATCCAGTGGCAGTTAATTAACCCTACCTCGATCTATGAGGATTCATCCCTCCTTCCATATCTCCAAACTCAAACCTGTCACTGAAAGCCCATTACTGGGTCCTTCTCAGTCTCCACCTCTCCCCAGGATGATTGACGGTGCACCAGCATATACGGTCCGAAGATTTCTTCGTTCCAGACGTTGGGGAAGATGACTACAATATCTGGTAGACTGGGAGGGTTATGGACTGGAGGAGAGGACCTGGGTTCCTGCCCGACAGATACTGGACAAACATCTCATCACTGATTTTCACAGTTCTCACCCGGATCAACCTTCCACCTCCAGGCGCCAGAGGGTCCCACCTGCGGTTGATTCTAGCCCTTCACCAAATGAGGAGGAGGGTTCAGAAGAGGATGAAGACATGAGGGATTATGGAGGTATGCCCTCTCAAGGGGATCATTCTGACTTGAATTCTGATTATGAGGATATGAACATTGATGACGTTGAGGAGGTTAATTATGACATGAATTCTGACTCCTCTGAAGAATTCTAGCCCTCCTCCAGGACCCCCACCGCCCTCCCATGGCTGGATGAAGAATTTTTTTTTGGGAGGGGGGGGGTTCTGTCATATTCAGTATCTTTGAGTCCTTTGTTTTTTCTGTTTTTCTCTCTCCCTGCTCTGCTATCTCTCTTTCTGGTTTCTTTTCACCTTTCACCCTGTTTTGCCTGCCAAGGCTGATTGGGGATACGATGCACCTGATGAGCTCAGCTGGGCTCATCAGGTGAGGTGTAGACTTCATTCTGTCCTGTGTCTCTTGCCAGATTATCATGATACAGTCCTCTGATATTCCTGCATATTTCCTGTTCCGTGTTCCGTGTACCAGACCTATTTTTGTCCGACCTCTGTTTCCTGCCTGTGTTCCGACCTGTTTCTGCCTGACTTCGTCTCCTGCCTTTGTATCCTGCCTGACCCTGTTGGTACTGAACCTGGACCAGATTCCGTTACACTCCTCGCATTCTGGACCGCATTGTGACCCCGATTCAAGCACCCAGCCCCGTCCCCGGATTGGACACCCACAACAAACCCAGCCGCCAGCCTTGACCTTGGACCAGACCCGGCTGTGATCCAGCTTCGTCCTTGGACGAGAGAAGGTCTGCTGACGGGCGGCTGTGGCTCAGTTGGTAGAGTGGGTCGCCCAATGACCGAGAGGTTGGCGGTTCGCGTCCCTGCTCTGGCTGTCCACATGTCGAAGTGTCCATGGGCAAGACACTGAACCCTGACTTAGGCCCCCAGTAGGACTGACCTTTGACCTTAGAAGTATGGGTGAATGAGAGGCCAATGTAAAGCGCTTTGAGCACCTTCATGGTGCTCAAAGCATTATATAAGTGCAGTCCATTTATCATTTACTTGGTATTCAGAACTCTGAAAGACTTTAAAGGGGACTTCCCTTTTATCTATTGTCTCATTTATTTAAGTGGACTGTTATTAATAAATTACTTGAACTTTAATAAGTGTCTGTGGTTCTGCGCTTGGGTTCCCTGCGGCTCGTTACAAAAATGTGTTCCCCAGTGTTGTACAACTAATGAAAACACTGCCTCTGTATGGACAGGATTCTGCATTATTGGTGACATGTTCCTGTATTTTTGCTGCTGTAAGTACCTCAACAGTGGAATGAAAAATTCACACCTTATCTTTTCTTACTCATTATCATTATTGTAATAATGCTGAACCAAAATGGCAAAAATGCAGTGTCTGGTCAGATACAACAAACAAAAGCCATCACCCAGATCAAACCCTTTAGAAACAAGAGAGAATAAATTACAGTATTATTAAAATGTGGTTTCGCTAACCTATAGTACTGTTTAAAAGAGGTGAGCTAATTGTGATTCAGATCATTAACTGTGATCATTAACTGGGCGGCTGTGGTTCAGTTGGTAGAGCCAGTCGTCCAATGACTGAAAGGTTGGCAGTTTGCACTCTGGCTCTGACTGTCCACATGTTGAAGTGTCCTTGGGCAACACACTGAACCCTGACTTAGGCTCCCAGTAGGACTGTCAGAACCTTAGAAACCTACTGGTGTATGAGTGTGTGTGTGAATGGGTGACTGTGACGCTAATGTAAAGCGCTTTGAGTACCATGAAGGTGGAAAAGCGCTATACAAGTACAGTCCATTTACCATTTTGATTCAAAAGATCATCATAATCTTCAGACAGATTTCCCAGACCTACTCTAGAGCCTTGGTCAATTGGTGCTCTTCCTGATGACACAGGTACGGTAGAAGTAGACAATAACGTGTAGGGAATACAAAAAACAGATAACACTAAACATGACACAAAACCAGGTTATTCAAAACTGAAAATTCGAAAATTCCACACAAGGTTTTTGTGTGGAATTTTTGAATGAAAAGATTAAGACCTAAACCATTTCTTAAATGAATTTGCAGAGGAATTACTACACCATCATATGTGGTATTAGTGTGGTATAAAATTACACACACTATGATCTTGGTTATTTTCCACCACTATATTTGCCCACCACTATATCACATAGCTTCTCTTCAATTTTCCTTCCTTGGAAATAAACACAAGATAAGATCAAAGAGAACCAAATATAACATGACCATAGATTATTCATAGTGCTGGACACACACCATGTTCACAGCACTGACTGTAATCAAGCATAGATTTCTCTAAAACATACTTTTAAGACTAAAGTTACAAATTTCCTTACATTTGGACATGTTCAGTGAAACAGGAGGCACACTTGAGATTTTTAAATAGCTGCACATTTCCCCTTAATGGAAAATGTAGCACAGATGAATATGCTGCTTGAATAAATAAATGAATAATGCACAGGATAAAAAGCACAGATGGAAAAATATGTAGCGTATGTGTTCATACAGTACACCTCTAAGGCTCTGCTCAACGTGTGCGTGTACACATGTTAATATCACATGCTAATGGCATCAGAATTAATAAGAGTTTATACTACAGATAAGGAGCACATTTGAAATATGTTGATTTACAAACTACCATTTCCAGTGTAAGTGTTAACATACATAAAGATTATTGCAGAGTTTGACTGAATGGAATAAACTGAACAAATCTTCAGGCACTCTGCCTAATTGGTCCCACTATGGTATTTCCTTACACATCCCTTGAACATTTGTTGACATTAATATTTTATGAGCAGGATTTTGCAGACTCTGGCCAACTTTGGAAAATTAATGAGCTGAGATGATGTTCCACGACATGTCCTGGTAGACATGTTCTGCTAGACTCTGGAGCTTACACACACACACACACACACACACACACACATATATATATATATATATATATATATATATATATATATATATATATATATATATATATATATATATATATATATATATGTGTGTGTGTGTGTGTGTGTTTCCATCATTTTGACAAATTAGAGACCTAAGGATGATCTAGCATAACTTTAAGTAATGCTGTAACCAGTGCTGGGAATAACAGCATTACTAACGCAGCCACATTTCGAGTAACGGCGTAATTACTTAATTGCTTTATCCATAAATGTATCGCCATTACCTTTACTCGGGAAATAATGTGGCACGTTACAGGCATGTTTCCACTATCGGAACGTCAAGGACTTTTTTGTGGGAACTACTTTTGACGGGGCCATGAGTTAACCCTGTCCTCTCAGAGGCATGTCAATGGCATCATTATATCTCATCAGTTGTTATGGTAACGTCACTAACAAGAAGCACCAAAACAAAGAGGAAATCACAAGACTAGGGATGACGAAATGCATGAAAAAATCTTGACCTATCACTGAGCCTCAGTAACTGGTTGAAGTCGGTCACTGAGAAAAGAAAACAGTTGTTTTGTCAGCTCACACACATACCACGACGCTTCAGTCACTTTTTAAACACGAGGTCGAGCGATATGATGTCAAAAGCTCATTTTAAATCGTCACACACAGCAAAAATATTCAATATTCCAGTAAATTCTTCTCCTAAATGTGGTGTAAAAAACCTTGACGATTACCACCAGTCTGCAGTACTGCATAAACTCCTTTTACCGTAGTCCACCCACTTTTAAATCGGTCTGTCAGATGGATAACACAACTCATCCACTGCACTTTTGGGTTTCATGGTGGAAACTTACTGTCCCAGTCTAGCTGCTATAGAAGTTCTAGCTTTGTGTTTAGTTGGTATTTTGAGCAAACAAGGTGTACCACAGTGCATCTTAAATCACATCCAAAGTAACATCAGAGAACAAGGATGTTTAACCATTCTATTAAACTGTTTAATTTCTTTGACATTTTTAAGCAAAAACAAAAAAAGTAGCGCAAAATACTTTTCCTGGTAACTAATTACTTTGCTACTGGAGTAACACAGTAACGCAATGATTTTTGGGGGGAAGTAACTAGTATTTGTAATTAATTACTTTTTCAAAGTAACTTACCCAGCACTGGCTGTAACACACTGCACACACTGCAGTGTCAATAATACTATTAAAAGTGTATTAAAAGGTACTGACAGGAACCTTGGCACGCTTGTGGTCACTGTAGGTCACAGAGGCTTGCTTCTGATATGTCTATAAAGATGGTCACCATGACACCGATTTGCTCTATTGAAGAAATGAAGACAAAATGTGGCTTCAAGAGAAAAACACAAGGATATGATATTTGCCTGTGTGTCAGATGGAATCTGGTCTACGACTGGTCATTACAGCTGTCAATCATCTTATCATATGAAATTTTACACTGAATCCATAAATCATTCACACTGGTGGTGGTAAAATAGAATCTGTATCCCAAGCTGCCCTGGGGCAGAAACATGGAAATGTGCCTCTCCAACCACTATCCAAACATCAATTCACATTCATATACCAGTATGAGAGACACTGGTGGGTGAAGTGTCTAGCCCAAAGACACAATGGAAAGGATCACCCCAGTGCCTCCTCTCATTTCCATTATATCCAGGCACAGGTCATTTAGCCAGTAACATTATTCTAGTACTTTCTATGATAGTGCCAATTATTTTTTATTTTATATTTTCCTGCCCCCCAAAAGGAAGGCAAGGGTTGTTGTTTTTTGTTTGGTTGTTTTTTTTTTGTCTTTCTACGTTTGTTTGTCAGCAACTTTATGCAAAAAGTACTGAACATTACTGGATAGACCCCATTGGTGAATGTAGGTCAAAGGTCAAGGTCACCAAAAATCTGTTTTCACAACAGGAATTTCCTTTTAATTCCTGTTTCCATATAGCTTTTTTTTTGCTCTCATTGTTGATATCCATTGACATCAGAACTTTGAAGGATGAATTTGAAGACTCGGTCAAAGGTCACAATAAAGTTCAAAAGTGAATTTTGGATATAACTTTTGAACTAGGACAGGGGATGTTTGGGGATTTTTACATATTTCTGTAGTTGATTGTGTTTCTGTAAAGCCCTGTGAATTGAACTATTCATCTTAGACAATACCAAAATGGTCGCCTTTCAATTCTGCATCTTATTTGTATAGATTTGAACTATTGTTGACCCAAGAGGTCAGGGGTTACTACGTCAATCCCTAAAAAAAATAGAATGGACTATAATGGAAAAAGAAGCGGAGATAGAGACTTGATTACTATTATTGACAAGAAACCTGGCATGGGGTCCAAATTGGCATCATGACCTGTGACATTGATCAACCCTGAGAGATCAAAACCATAGTCTGATGTTTTGAGAGGGAGAAGTCGATTAAGAGCTAAACATTTGTGAGGGGCGTGGTTTGTTGTGCCAGGAACCACTCATTGTTTGTTATTTGCTAATAGACCTCGTAAAAGTGTTATATTCAGGAGGTTCTATGATAATCAACTTGTCTGGAATTCCCCCCTATAGACTAATTAAAGTTTATCGTATCTGTTCGTGTTGTGTCATGTCTTGTCTTATCTTAGATGCAGGTTTAGCCCTGAAGTTAAGCAAACATGGCCAATGGTCAGAGAACTAAACCTTTTAGCTCAGATCTGCAATGAGCTTCTTATACACTACCTGTGCAAAAAAAGTCACACATGCAATATTTCACTACACCACCTTTGGTTTTTATTACACGAGACTGACACTCAATTGAACTAAGCTAGTAGTTAAAGTTCCTGACATTCTGAAATGCGTCATCCAGCAAGAGAGGTTATGGACCAGCATTAAAGTGTCCCCTTCTTACATTATACTATGGCTATGGACAGATAGCACACCTTAATGCACAATTTAGATTTTGTGGTGAAATCTAATTTTCAGCGTGCCTTTTCATATTACAGATGAAATGCGGCTTCTATCAGGCTCTAGTATAATTAGGAATGTGGAATTACGTCATATTATGTGACATATCTGGAAAGCTTAGAAGGCATTGGTTGCTGTGGGCAACAGCATAGTACTGATTCGCAGAAAAGAACTGTATTAATCAAAATTTAAGATTAAAAAAATGTATTAGTGGCAGTGAAATCAAGAGGTTCCCATCAGAAAAATCTTAATGTGACTGACTGCAAAGGTATTTAGAGAAGATCAGACGTACAGTATGTTCACCAGTGCCAACTGGTCCCTAACCCTAAATGCGGTTAGTTCACTCTCTAGTTCTCAGCATAAGTCCTTTGAATAGCTATGAACTGTTTTGTTGTGGTTAGGTTCAAGGTTTGTTGAACAACACCCCGATGACTGTGAAAACACTGTGGTGGGGTCAAATGTCAGCCTGTGGATAGTGACATGTTTATGTGTGTATGGGAAATGTAAATGCATTAAACTTGTCCGAAACAGAAAATAACGTCCCTCCAGGTATCTACATTTGCTGTGTCAATCACAGGAGTAGTCCCATTCAGATTGAAGTCACATTGCAAAATATTGGATATCAGATTTAGGACCACTCAGGCCGTCATTGTAAATAAGAATCTGTTCTTAATTACTTGCCTGGTTAAATAAAGGTTAAATAAAAAAAATGTTGAATAAAACATATGAAAGTGGCCTGGAATGGAGTGGAAAAAAATGGAATTTGCCATTAAGATTGTCTTTAAAAAACTGTCTTCTGAGCCCTGGCCAGAGACCTAGCCAGGTGAATTGTTGTTGTGCAGCAGTCATGAACCCTTTTGAACAAGGATTGTGCATACCGTTATTCAAGAGGTGGGGCTTCGGGGGGTGAAGAAAGGGTTTTGGACTTTTCAATTATGTATTTTCAAATTGTGGCTTGCTCCAACTATTTTTCTAAGATGAAACACAGGTTTTCCCTTCAGGTCAATAAAACTTTGTAGAGCTGCCATTAAACATGGTTTAACACAGGGTTCTGTAGTGAATAGTGAACAATATCATTGGGAAATAATGTACTTTGAAAGTTTGATCAAACTTTCAAAGTACATTCTACTACCATCTAACTACTGGCCTATAACCTGCCTCAGCACCACATGGAAGCTTCTATCTGGCATCATAGCGAGTAAGATGAGTAGGCACATGGAGCAATACATGAGCAGAGCACAGAAAGGAATAGGCAACAACACCAGGGGAGCCAAACACCAGCTACTGGTTGACAGGGCAATTGCCCGAGATTGCAAGACGAGGAACACCAACCTGTGCACTGCCTGGATTGACTACAAGAAAGCCAATGACTCAATGCCACATACATGGATACTGGAATGCTTAAAACTGTATAACATCAACAGGACACTAAGAGAGTTCATCCAGAACCAATTGCACAAGTGAGCATCAGATGTGGCATTTACCAAGGAGATGCTCTGTCCCCCCTGCTGTTCTGCATAGGCCTAAACCCCCTCAGCCAGATCATCTCAAAGAGTGGCTTCGGATACCAGTTCTGAAGTGGAACATCCATCAACTACCTCCTTTACATGGATGACATCAAGCTGTATGCCAAGAATGAGCGTGACATTGATTCCCTAATTCACCTCACCCGGATCTACAGCAAAGACATTGGGATGTCATTCGGACTAGATAAATGTGGGTGGATGATATCTAGAAGAGGAAAGGTGATCACAACTGAAGGGGTTGACCTACCTGAAGGAAATATCACAGATGTGCAGGAAAGTTACAAATACCTAGGGATCCCACAGACAAATGGTAATCATGAGGAGGCAGCTCGGAAGTCAGCCACAGCCAAATACCTACAGAGGGTAAGGCAAGTCCTGAAAAGTCAACTGAACGGCAAAAATAAGATCCAGGCCATTAACACCTATGCCCTGCCAGTAATCAGATACCCAGCTGGGATAATATCCTGGCCACTGGAAGAGATACAAGCCACTGATATCAAGACAAGGAAACTCCTTACCATGCATGGAGTGTTCCACCCCAAGTCCAGTGTCCTGAGACTGTACACTAAGCGAAAGGAAGGGGGCCGAGGACTAGTAAGTGTCAGAACTACTGTCCGGGAGGAAACGGCGAACCTCCAGGAATACATCAAGAAACACAGCCACTTTAACAGTTATTTCACAACCTAGACCAATGCTTATAAGATCAAAACTTCAGCTAAATGGGGCCAGAAGAGTATATGACCAGCAGACTATCATCAGCTTAAGGAAAATTGTTAAAAACTTGGACCTGTCACATTTTGTTGGGATTATTTTCATGTTCATGTTTTGTCTCGTCTGCTTCCTGTTTTATTTTGGTAAACCCTCATGTGTTCATGTCTGGTGTCTTTGCTTCCTCTTGTGTCTAATCATGAAAGCATTCCCACCTGTGTCTTGTTAAATCTCCTTTGTTCGTCCCTCCCTCCTGTGTGTATTTAAGCCATGTAACTGGCAATGGATTTTGCCAGTTTGTCTTAGTCCATGCCTTGTGCTGTTCTCTGATTCACCAGCGTTCTCCATGTTTATGCCTTGCCTTGTTACCGACCTGTTTTTTGTCCCATGACCTACGACCCTGATCGCCTGTTGCCCATGACCCATTGCTTTTGCCCGGACTCTGATTTAGTCAAGACCACCTCGGATTCGTTACCTGGATTGGACGGCTCTCCTGGACTTGGACCATCTTCTGGATTACGGTATCACACCCTGCCTGACCCCTCTGTACTTTTGCCTGTTCTGTCCTCCTGTGTATTGACCTGCCTGTCTACCGATTTAGAGCCTGCCTATTCCCTGGTACCGTTGCCATGTGTGTTTCCTGGTATTCGACCCACCGCCCTGTCTACGACCACAAGTTTGGATTTCCCCTTTACCAAGAACCTTGCAGTATTTATTTGTAAAATAAAACTGTTAATCTTTTACACAAATCCATCTGGTTACTCTGCTTATTGGGTCCGCCCTCAAAGTTTGGTCGTGATAGGACCCCACAAGCCCAGAGACACAGACCGTTCTACAGAACCTTGGTCTGCTACGCCGGTCAGATCCAGTCTCACCCCCACAGAGGCTGCTTCCGGAGACATCAGAAGTGTGGCTGTGGCAGTGGCTTTACAGCTAAGCTAAGAGCTAACCCGTTCCGCCCGCCACTTCCATCAGTCCAGCTTGCCAACGTTCGCTCACTTTGAAATGTATTCTCCACTTACCACAATGTAAAATTTCAAAGTGATCCAGAATCGGGAGATCTCTTCCGGATCATCACCAAAATAAAATAATTTGTTCCTTGTGACACCCCCAACATGTCAAGATCATGTTCTTGCTAACTGACAGACAGACAGACAAACTCTGGCAAAAACATAACCTCCTTGGCGGACCTCTCTTCATTCAGAGGTTCCCTGGTGGAGGATTGCGCTCTCTGAGTGCTTTTCTAGTTTTTAATCTATATTAATCACATTTCATTTTACATGAGCAAACACACTGAAGAAAGAAGGAAATATGTATGCAATTAATGGGTTTGTCACAAGATGGTTAACCCCCAAATAGCATATGCTTTGTGTTAATGTGGTATTTGAAGCTGGAAGTGTTTCAAGAAAAAGAAAACTCCTTCCTGCAGTTGACCTTTGTCGGTCAACTGTTCCGTCTCAGGGCTTATTTGTACCCAAATTTACAGGGCCCAATGTGTTGTTTAGCTTCTTCCATCTTTATGAGTTGGTTCTGCTGCATGTCACTAATGGATCAACTGCCCATTTGCACATGTGTGACAGTAGCTTTACCTGGACAAACTGCCTCAAATGTGTTAGCAAAGAGATTCATAGTCATATTGTGCTGCAGATGAGTTAATGCCTTAACATTTGGAATCGAATTAATCATGATGATAGATTAATCCACATTAATGTGTTGATTTTGGTGATGAAATGTGGTTGGCATGCTGGGGGGAAAAGGGGTCCCGTCCCTTCTGGGCATGGCGCACGAGGGAGAGAGGTGCAGTGAGTCCGGGAAGTGGTGAAGTCCAGGCAGAGGGCACTGTAAAGCTCACCGCCAGAGCCATGAGCCACCTTTGCCCTTGGACCCTTCCTGGCCAACCCGGAGTCGGTTGTGGTGCTCCGCCACGGAGGGAATGCGCCCTTCAAGTACTTGTTGACTATCAGTCTGGTGTCAGTATTTAGCCTCAGATGGAGTTTATCATCTGCCTTGGGCTGCATTCACAAACAACCCGACTCTGAGAAGACTGGACCCCAGCCCGACTACAACCGGGCAAGCGGTCTTCCGTACGCCACATTTCCCACGCCTGTCCGTAGGACAAGGATCCAGTGCTGGGCTGTTCCCTCTTCGCTCTTCAGTACTGAGGGAATCCTGGTTAGTTTCTTTTCCTCTGCTTAGTAACATGTTTACAATTGGGAATAAGAGTCATAACAATGCAAGCTTTTTTCCTTCCTTCTGTCTTTCCTCTTTCTCTGTGTGTTTTTTTTTTTGACAGATTGCACCACTGAATATATCAGTAAAGCTCCTGTGTTACTGTGAAGATGTATTATCAACTCATCCTGATTTTAAAATTGTAACATGGGAGCTATAGTGGTGTATGGATTTCTCTTCTATCCTTTGGGAAACACAGATCAACACTTCTAATATTTTACAAAACAAACAAATCATAATTTAATCAAAAACCAAGCCATAGTGTGCAAGGTTTTCTTCTAAAACTGAATGGGTTTGCCCCATGTGCTAACTTTTCACTCTCAAAGTGGTACCGATTTAATATCATCAATAATCCTGTTATATGAAACAGCAAAACATATATTATAAAAAAAATCTCAGATGTTTAGTAATGGTTACAAAAGAAGAAAGAGGAAACAAATGTGGGAGACGGAGAAAAGGAATCTGCATTAGAAATAGAGGGAAGCCAGAAGGGAAAAAATAGCAACTCAGGGGGCAAAGAAAGCATAAACACAGGAAATTATTCATAGAATGAAAGTTGTGTTATTCGCAGGCTTGGCACAAATACTGAATGAACATGACTGAATACACACACAGCACACACTTGCTTGGCTTTGTGCACCGTGTTTGGGAGACACATCTCTAGAGTGAGGCACAGTCTTCCACTCTGCTCAATATTGCATGAGCCTCCACTAAAATTGAACCCTGCCTTTTGTTTTAGTTAAGCAGCAAAATAAATAGAGCATGGCTGGTGCATCATAGGGACAATTAAATAAACAGCAGCACAGGGTTTTAGGAGACACTGTTGTGCTAATCACTCACTGCTGCACTGAGAGCTGTATGCTGTGCTGCAATTAAATCACAGCCATTTATTAAACAGTAAACTAAATCCTGGGAAAAAACGAGCTGCGGATTAGGGGTGTATTTTCTTGCTAAATGTGTAACATGGGCACTGAGCATTACTTTACTGTGAAAAAGGCAGTCAGCCTGTGTAGGTGTACGTGTGCATGTGGTGCAGAGGCTTCTCAAACTGAAAACAGCACACAGAGATATCTGAAATAATAACTGATGCAAAACACCGGATTCAAAAAGGGATTTATTTGGTTCTGCATCACAGCCAGTGAGTCGGCCTTTATTCCTTAAACCTAAGCTTATCTGCCTGTTAGGATGGATATGATAATACTACACTGAAGAATAGACAGGATTGGGCCCAGTGAAGGGTGAGGGGTTGAGCATCCATACTGTAAGAGGGCATCTTATCATTCGTGGCATGATCGCAGCTCTATGACCTTTGGTGAAGTAGAATGTGCATACCAGTGCTTAAATTACATCAGACAGCAGAGAAAATAGGTTAAAGACATCACTGGGTCATTAGCCACTAACTGACTCATTTGGCAAGTGATGATGAACTGTAATGTCATGGAACACAAATGGCTGCCAGTGAGAAAAAGCTTTACATAATCAGCTCCTTTTTCATCAACATATTTATTTTAAATATCATCACATTTGAAATTGTAAATAGCACTTAAAAGTCTAATAGTTTAAACAAATATAATTTCACTACACCATGACCACCCACTTATTAAGAAGCTGAATCCTTGCACCGTTGTTCACTGACAACAATGCTGTGTCAGTCTGCATCAATACATCAGTCTTAGAGAAAGCATCCTCAATTAAATACATGTCAGCGAATGCGTCTTTGGTTTATTATTCAGACAAGTGACAACACTCCAGTGCAATTACTCATCCATTCACTCAGATATATATCGTTCCAATTATTTGATTGTATTTGCTTCAAAGCTGATGCAACAAGTACATAATTATGGCTGTAATTAAGCTGCAAAAAAACACGGGCCCTGCTACATGAGCACCTTCGAAACAATGAGTGCTCGATTCATTAGCATCTGCTGTAAGCTTATTAATCATCTAACAGGCAATTAGCAAGCTGTTACCATTGGCGGTTGGTATGTAAATATATTCCTGGGTTAATTTCTTCCTCTGATAATAAAGAAAACATTATGAAAATGAGCCCTGCCTCTATGTAAATGATCTATGCTGTTAATTGCACGGCACTATTTCAACTTGGATCCGCAAATGGCAGTGTGATGGGCTGGCACTGAGGTTATATGCCAGGCTGCCGGGGGAATGAAACTGGTAGGCATCACACTGCAGCCTGCATGACAATTTATGGGGTGTTCAAATGCCTTCCACCAGCCCTTCTGTCATATAGATAATAAACCTTGGCTCACAGAGGTGGGCCCAGAGGGACTGGCCGTGTGTGTGTGAAAGAGTGGGGGAGTAAAAGTAATCTATAAGAAAAAGGTGTGTGTGCTCCCTTTACATGCTAAATGATTTCATTTACACAATAATGGATGGATGGATGGATGGATGGATGGATGGATGGATGGATGGATGGATGGATGGATGGATAGATGGATAGATGGATAGATAGATAGATAGATAGATAGATAGATAGATAGATAGATAGATAGATAGATAGATAGATAGATAGATAGATAGATAGATAGATTTGTAATATATAACACAAAAACCATCTTTTCCATCTGCAAATTAGTGTTCACTGCACATGTGTACATGTACCATAGCCATGGCTCCACTAACAGGATATCGAGCCACGCTGAGAGGATTTTCTGGCAATCTACTCCTGAATTCACAGCACAACAGCACTAATGACACTCGGGCCCAACATCCATCATGGCAATGTTCATAAAGCCTGTGCCAACATGTAGCTTCCCTTCGGCCCTTGGTGCTAATCTATGCATTGCAGGCACAGAGAAGCCATTACAACTCTGAATACATGATGAGACTCACAGCTAATACTCCTCTCCACACCGGGGGGCAGTTGGAGGACGAGAGGCAATATAATTGAGGCCAGAAGGCAGATTGTGATCTATTGACATTAAGCTAGGGCTCTTAATCTGACGGTTGTCCCTTAAGAGAGGTTGACAGACAGCTGGGTGGGCAACCACAGCCTTCTACATGGGTGCACAGCCACACTGTAATATTCAGCTGATTTATTATTAATAACAAAAGAATCAAAGCAGTGTAGCAGCAGCCATACATATAAACCTAGCAACGAATAGTACAACCAAATTAGAACTGCAACAGTTAAGCAACTATTTGTCCAGGTATTACATTAATCGTTAACTGTTTGGATGATAAGTTCATCTATTTGAGAATTTAAAATCATTGTCTGATTCCAACTTCTTAAAAGTGAATGGCTTAAATTTTTTGCCCCTCTCTAGAAGAGTTTTCTTAATATCTTTGAGCTGTGGCCCAAACAAGACAATAAAGCATTAATTTAGGCTTGGGAAACACAGGTGATTATTTCTAGAATATATTTTTTATTTCTAGTTTAATTTTATTATTTACTTCTATGATTATTTGCACTGTTATTTGCACTACTTTACTTACTTTTTGCACCTTTTGTACATTTTGCACCCCACCGTGTGTTTCTGTGAGCTCCTATGACAGTGAATTTCTCCTGTGTGAGATTAATAAAGTCTTATCTTATCTTAGCTATTGGCAAACAGCTAAACAAGAATAAGGAAAAAAATACTGATGTTTCTACAGTAAAATGTCTAATAATCTGTATTTTATTTACTTGTGTACTTACATTCCAACATTGTTTGAAGTTGGGTACATCTGTAACTAAGAATTGTCCTTATAACACCCATTAACCTAATTTAGCAAGGTATTACTAGTAGGGCTGGTCAAAATTACTTTTTAGGGCTCTAGGCTTTTGTAGTCAGAATTGAAAACGCGTTGAATAGTTGTATATTCAGATCCAGCTATAAATTAACCAACATTATATACTGTAAGCTCATTCATCCAATGTCACAATTTAGCATTTATTACCACCAAGGAGGTTATGTTTTTGTCTGCGTTGGTTTGTGCACAAGATAACTCGAAAACTTATGGATGGATTTTGATGAGATTTTCAGGGTAGGGTGGTAATGGGGAGATCAACAAATGGTTAGATTTTGGTGTTGATCCAGATGGTGGGAGGGGGTCTGCCTTGGCAGAGGTATATGTAGCACAGTGGTGGGCCGTCAGGGCCAGCAAGGCCTTCTCTGCTGGCCTAAACGTGCTCAGAAAAATAAATGTTATTTTCATAAAAATGTAAACAAAATGATTCTCTATTCTCTGTGTTCTTTATGTCATATTGTTTCCACTTATTTGAGTGTCTTCCAATGGTGTTTTTTATGGTAGTGTTTTCAACCAATTATATTTCAGCTAGCTTGTGTTGTCAGGTAATTTACATTTGCTTCAGACCTTCAGAATAAACCCAGCAGGCCCCTCTGCACTGTAAGTGAACGGGAACAGTCAGGTTACAATAGCCAATCAGATCTCGATTCTGCATCCCAAGGCAAGCTAGAAGGTCTTACACTGACTTTAACGTGTACGTGTTCAGTGATTGCATTAGCACTTGCTAGGGCCTCACAAGCGGCAATCTGCAGAATATCTAAACAAACTAAACACGGAAATTCAAGAGCCAGCGGTAATTTTAACCCATAATGGCGGAAGAAGAAGAAGACATGATTTTCTTCAGAGCAAAAATGTGAGTGAGAGTTTGGGACAACTTTATGCTTTTACTATCCCTGTATTCACTGCATCTGTCAAACGGTCATTTTCAGTGTTAAAGCTATCACGAACAAACTTTGAGGGCGGACCCAAGAAGCAGAGTAACCAGATGGATTTGTGTAAAAGGTTAACAGTTTTATTTTACAAATAAATACTGCAAGGTTCTTGGTAAAGGGGAAATCCAAACTCGTGGTCGTAGACAGGGCGGGGGGTCGAATACCAGGAAACACACAGCAACGGTACCAGGGAATAGGCAGGCTCTAAATCGGTAAAGAGGCAGGTCAATACACAGGAGGACAGAACAGGCAAAAGTACAGAGGGGTCAGGCAGGGTGTGATACCGTAATCCAGAAGATGGTCCAAGTCCACGAGAGCCGTCCAATCCAGGTAACGAATCCGAGGTGGTCTTGACTAAATCAGAGTCCGGGCAAAAGCAATGGGTCATGGGCAACAG
This sequence comes from Siphamia tubifer, assembly GCA_020466265.1. Classification (NCBI taxonomy): domain Eukaryota; kingdom Metazoa; phylum Chordata; class Actinopteri; order Kurtiformes; family Apogonidae; genus Siphamia; species Siphamia tubifer. Next base: position 19,826,310 of record CM035785.1, read on the forward strand.
GCGATCAGGGTCGTAGGTCATGGGACAAAAAACAGGTCGGTAACAAGGCAAGGCATAAACATGGAGAACGCTGGTGAATCAGAGAACAGCACAAGGCATGGACTAAGACAAACTGGCAAAATCCATTGCCAGTTACATGGCTTAAATACACACAGGAGGGAGGGACGAACAAAGGAGATTTAACAAGACACAGGTGGGAATGCTTTCATGATTAGACACAAGAGGAAGCAAAGACACCAGACATGAACACATGAGGGTTTACCAAAATAAAACAGGAAGCAGACGAGACAAAACATGAACATGAAAATAATCCCAACAAAACGTGACAAAAGCGAATTAAAACTTATGCCAGAAACACAACCGGACAGAAGTGCCTTTCAGCATTAGACTCCATGTCCATAGAAAAGGAACTGACTGATAGACCTGAAACACACAGGTAATCTGTACAACAGCCACTGAAGTGTTCGTGAGAAAAGAAAGGAGGGTCCACTTTATGTTCAAATAAGCAGATACTGTGGAGAACTATGTTGGTGAGTAAATGCATTTTATTTTTAATTTATTCTTGCCATTGCAACATTTTCAGTTATTTGTTGTATATCCTATTCTCAAAAATGTAAATGATCTCTTAACTTTATTTTCAAAGAATAGTTGTTTTGTTATTGTCTGGTTGGTGTCTTATATGAAATGGCCACATTGTGCAACTCATTAAACAGACTTGTTTAAGATCATTTTGGTGGCATTTTGTTAAGTATCTTTAAATCACCTTTTTATTTTTGACAATATCTGTAATTAGTTTACTAATCTTAGTTGTGAATGCATACTTGATGGTTTTAAATGCTCCTGAAATAAAGTGCTGCTTGACTAGTCTATAGTGAGGTGAAGTTAAGGTATGGGGGGGTCACTGAAGGCCTAATGTTGAAATGCACAGCCCGCCACTGATGTAGCATATATATTATAACAAATATCAGGATCAGTAGGTGAGGGTGGCGAAGCAGGAAGTGGTAGAATGAGGGAAAAGATGATAAACAAATGAAAGCATATCAGAGAATTCAGAGAAAAACAATGTTGGATCAGTGAAAAAGAGACAAAGACACAGATCAAAGAAGAGATTGTTTTGTTATTTCGGATGATACTTGATGTTGAGTTCTTGTGAATGCTCGTAAGCCTCCATGACCGCTCCAGACAGCAGCACGTTCATGTATTTTTGAGGTATGGTTTTTGAGGGGTGGGCTGACAAAGAGGCATGGGTGTGTATACTTCCAAAATGTAGCTTGCAAGAACTGTTTTCAAAGATCTCCTACCCTACCTTTAAGTACAGAATGTGAGTACTTTGACCAGCTCTGCTCGGATCAGATAACTAAAAATAAGGTGAATAAATCAAAAAGACATCCTGAATGTGTATAAGCACTCTCCATTTTTCTAATAGTAACAGAAGTATTGGATTGGGACTCGGACTCTGACTTGTTGGCAACAAAGCCTGATCGGAATATCTCTAATATTTATCATATTAGGTAACATAACCTGCAGTATGTTCATAAATATGGAATTATATAAGTATACAATGGTAAATGTAATGTGAGTAGGATTTTAAAAACCACAATTTCTCCCTGAGTCCCATATGAGGCTCAGGGTTAGGTTGGTGAGAACAGCTCCCATCAAAACCTTCTGGTAGTGTTTTGCAAGAATCCACAATGGCAGAGATGGTTGCATGATCCTCAACACATGCACTGCATATCGATCAGCCACGCTCTAAAACCATATACTTCCGCATGCAGTGTGAAATTCTTTCATTTTTGCTGAATTTAAGACACACTGATTTTTGAAAGGTTAAAAAAATACACTTATACACACTCCGAAAAAATGCTGTATTGTTTCTGGTGTGCAGCCAATTAGATTACGTGGCTGAGTCACATGCTAAATGGCTTCACCATTTAAGTGCTCCCAAACGGCAGCCATTTTTTCCACTGTCTTGGGTGCGCTGGGCTATGATGTGTGGCCCAATCAGCAGCAACAAGAAGCCCTTGTATATTTAAATATGCGTGACTGCAGGGCATGTTATTCTCCCCACATGTTCCCTGGCCTGCCTGTAGAGCATACTGATTTATTGACGCTCAGTGACATGGGGAGGAGATAGCAGATAGCGTAGCGGGAATCCAATGCACCACAACTGATGTGAAAAGCAGCCCAGCGTCTGAAATCATTTACAGTTGTACTCCCAAGGCCCTAGTGATTTAAAGAGACATACTTCAGAGGGCCTCAGTGCCTGGCAGGAAAATGTAGTCACATTGCATTAGAACCAAAGACATGCAAATAAATGCCGGGCCAGTGGAATCAATCCAGGCACATCACTGTTTCAAGGTTTCATTTCGAGTCCAAGATACTTCACAGTGGGCTATTGAGTTTCATTTTGCACAGGCTTAACACCGACATCACAGCATGTTTGAATATCATTTAATGGTACAAGTACCTTGGACTGTCAAGCTGAAGCAGCTCACAAGAGTAATATCTTGTGTATCTAAAAACAGGCTCATTTGTGACAGCCGCATTGACGGAAACTTCGACCACTCCTTTTAAAATTCTCTACCGTGCAATCAATGTGGAGTTTGAGTAATGCCAGGCCCATTAGAGCCAACCAAATTGCTGTGGGAGGCAGGGAAAGAGTGTCATCTATTGTGGGAAACGATTGCTTAATATAGCAGCAGGGGTTTGAAGGAGTGCTTACCAGAGCACAATCCACTAAAATCAATAGCAACAGTCAGGCTATATTGTTTCAAATGAGGAAAAAGTGCCACTACGATAAAAAGCACTCAATATTGGTGTCTGGGCTAGTCAGACGCTGAGTCAGGAGTCAGGAGTAAGTAATGCAGTGCTGGAGGGGCTAATGGGAGGAGGGACAGAGGTAAGAAGAAAGGGAAGCAGTGTGAGCAAGCACCAATGATGCTGAAGGTCGGTAAACTTTCTTCCACTGTATCAGGGGTCCCATGAAATTAATAATAATCTCATGTTAGGCAGTCATTTTGGACTGAGTAGTATAATTTAAAACACAGATAGACTGATGATGGTAATAAGACCATCATATACTCACTGACAGGACAAGGTTACGCCATCTATATGACATCTATGTTATAGTGTAAAAACAAAGCAGGTTATTCCCTTGACATGTAGAAATCCCTTTGTTCAGTCAGATGCATTTCCATTTCCAGTAGGATATTTCAAAGATTTACTGTGTGCCTTAGGGCTAGTCCACACAGCAATGTTTTTGAGTGAATCTCATGAAGTTTGTTATCATTTCGGCCTCATATCCACATAGTATCAGTGTTTTGGGTGCCCCAAAACAATGTCTTTTGAAAACGGGTTCCAGAGTGGAAAGATCTGGCAATGGTCTTGTTATGTTACAATCTGGATGTGTAAAATGGATTTGTTTATGTCTAGCATCTACGTCACAACCACATAACCAGAACAAATAGCACATAACACTCATATATAAACAAGACAGTGACCATCATGGCGGACACCAGTGTAGTGGAAGTAGCAGAGCTGCAGGTGTTATTGAAGGTAAACCTACTAATGTTAAACCAACAAGACAAGCAGCAGAGACGCCTACACAGGCATTGTTGTTGTTGTATACCAGCGTTTGGTGCCGGTATAAGCCAGTCTGTGCATGCCCTTTACTTCTTCTATTGTTCTGGTGTATCCCCTGGGACTGTCTACAGCACACCTAGAGGTGTGGCATGTGTATTGCATCATCTTCAATACATTTTTCATTGACATGTTTCCGTTATATGTTACTGATCCATCCCTGGTGTGGACACCATATCTTTTCTATCCGGTACAAAACTAAACCTTGTTACATTACTGTGTGGACGGGGCCCTAGTGTTGCATAACTGATCAGAAATTATGCAAATAAGGCAAATACATGCAAATAAATATATGTCTAATCAGTTGTCTTTATTGTCTTGAATAGTTGGGCTATCAAATGATTACAATCCTAAATCAGATTAACCACAGGGCTGTTGTGCATTCATTTGGATTTATCATGATGAAATATATATTTGTAATCTATATTAATCATGTTTCATTTTGAATAAATTAAAAAATGAAAAAATAGACTTGAGAAAGAAGGAAGTATGTATGGACCTAACATGTTTGTCAAAAATTGAGCTAACTACTGGGCTAACACATGTTTATTTTAATCTTAAAGCACTTTGGTGAAAAGATAACTCTTTACTGCTGAGTGTGCATCATACTTCCATCTTTTATGGGTTGGTTCTGCTGCCTGTCATTATTGGATCAACTGAAGTGAACTGTGGCCTGGGAGCCAAATGTGGGGTGTTCCATGGGATGAAGAGCTTAATAACCTATTAAATTACTCCATATTTTCTTCTCACATTTTTCTTTCCCTATAAATGATGACAACTTAAATTTTTTGCCATTGTTTTACTGCAAAAATAATATTAAATTATGAAAATAATTACATTTACAAATTATCCTGTAACAATAAAAGGTTTTCTAAAGAAAATTTGACACAATTCGAACCATTTTCTGCTTCTGTTACTAAGAGATTAGTGTCTTTGTAGAACTGATCCAGAATAAAACACATGGACAAATGATAAATTGAGGCAGAATATTGTTGAAATTTTGCCGTCATGGTCACTCATACACCAATAGGTTTCTAAGGTTCTTTCAGTCCTACTTCAGGGTTCAGTGTCTTGCCCAAGCACACGTCGACATGTGGATAGCCAGAGCCAGGACGCTAACCACCAACCTCTCGGTCATTGGGTGACCCACTCTACCAACTGCGCCACGGCCGCCCCTTGTGAAATTTAACTTTTTTCATTTGGATTTCTAAAAGAATTTTCATAATTTAATGGGTGGGGGTTTTTTTGCACTAAAAAAATTACAAACATTTTGCGTTGTCATTAGTTATACGTTATTATAAATAATGGTCCAGCCCATTGGAGATGAAATCAGGCAGAATGTGGTCTCTGAAGAAAATGAGTTTGAGACCCCTGCATTAAACAATACACTATTCAAAACAGCTTCAACACTGGTGTTTACGAGGGCTTCATGATTGGGTCATAAAGTCAGACTGGAATTATTATGGACTATGCAGTCATTCCTACAATTGATGTGTGTACACATATTCCAGTGTTGCCAAGGTGACGTCATCATAACAGTGTCTTCATTATCTGTTCTGAGCTAATGGTTGTGTCTGTGTAGCTTCAACATCACCAGAATGTAGTGACTGTAAGCTTCTTAAAATACCTTTTTTGTATAGGGTGGATGTTTTTTTTTTGTTATTTCTCTCTGTGTATATATTTGCTTTCCGTTATCTCCCTTTTTTGCTCATTTTTGCTCAATTGTCAGTACTGTTAATAAACATATTAAACACTAAAATAACTGTTCTTCACATGCACAGATGTACAGATTACTCAACATGTTATAGTGTGGTTAAAACCATATATATATAAAATCAAGAATATATATATATATATATATATATATATATATATATATAAAATCAAGAATAAAAAATAAAAAATAATTTAAAAACATAAACTACCTCTTTTTACTAAAATTTAAACAAGTGGCAATGGGTTTTCCAGCATCGCCTTTGCCATATTTTTTCCACTCCCTATAACATTTGGATGCTTTGAACACAGGTGCTGTAGACACTCGGGGTGGCGCTGTTGTGTCCAGTGCTGGTGGCAAGATTTTGATATCGTATCCAATCATATGATTGCTAAATTAATGACTATAATTTAATGCACGTAAGTCCAGTATCAATCAACCGTGTCATGTTTTATATATATATATATATATATATATATATATATATATATATATATATATATATATATATATATATATAATATGCCAGGGTCAAATTAATAAGTATATATTTGCCATTGTGGTGGCTGTGCGTCAGTAAAATAGGTCCATGCTGTACATTTTTTGGAATACCTGTTTACTGTCAGTTAAATTGATGTTGCATTACATTGCTTATAAAGGTTGAGTAGTGTTGCAGTTAAAATACACAACTCATCACGGCCAGTTTGCCTCAAGGATTTTGACTCAGGAAAGGTGTTTCCACCAACAACACCCAGTGCAAAGCCAGGAGAAATGATAAGTTTACTATTTAATCGACCTCCACACACTTCTTGGTTGAAATTAAATGATCGCAGCTCATATGATGACAGAGTATGCTGTTTTGAAGCTCAAAGCATGTTTACTATTGGTGTAAACCCTGCGCTGTGGCTAAACACCAAATACACTAAGTTCTCATTTTCAAATGATTAGCCTCTCCTCCATTGCCTGCTGCTATTAATAATCGGCATCGGGGTAGTATTGACCGGGACCTCTGCTAGTGACTTACAAACTCGAGGTCTTGCAAAACACACTTGAGACCTCCAGTCTGTTAGTCCCGAGTACATAATTTTTATTTTTTTTTTAAATGGTAAATGGACTGCACTTATATAGCGCTTTTCCACCTTCATGGTGCTCAAAGCGCTTTACATTGGCCTCTCATTCACCCATTCACACACACTCATACACCAGTAGGTTTCTAAGGTGTAAGGTCAGTCCTACTGGGAGACTAAGTCAGGGTTCAGTGTCTTGCCCATGGACACTTCGACATGTGGACAGCCAGATCTGGGACGCAAACCGCCAACCTCTCGGTCATTGGGCGACCCACTCTACCAACTGAGCCACAGCCGCCCTGTGGCTTTTTTAGAGCCACAGGGCGGAATTAGTGAAATTTTTTACATTTCACTAATTCATCCCATGGGCTGAATTGGGACATGTGGCAGGCTGCATTTGGTTCCCGGGCCAGACCATCTAATATCACCCATTGACACTAATTATCACCAGATATTCTGATTGGATTAATTAGGTAGCTCGAAACCTGCCTCTGTGTCTTGTGTCTTTTGGTCATGTGAACACATAAAAGAAAACTATGTATATATATATATATATATATATATATATATATATGTACACACACATATATATATATATATATATATGTACACACACATATATATATATATATATATATATATATATATATATATATATATATATATACACAAAGCATTCCATCTACAAACAACAGTTTTATTATGATTCCCTCACTAGGCTCAGTGTGGATGGTTAAGGTATTTTGACTGAAGGGGAATGTCTCTTTGAGCTCTAGCCCCAAGCCCAGATCACCTCATCAGTATGTATGCACCCTCTTCATCCCCCCCACAACAACAGAGGCAGGAGGATGAAAAAGCGAGTGGGATCCCTTAATAAAACAGGGCTGGATGAAGCCTTGTGAAGCCACATTCCCTTCATTCTGGACTTGATATTTGTTGAGCGCAGACAGCAGACTCTTCAAAGGCCGGGAACATTCCTGCAGGCCTCCTCAGATCTGAGAATGGGCTGCCCTCACTGCACCCGCCAAACACAAACTCACACATGCACAAATATGCACACTCATTTTAACACACTGCAAATACATGTTCTATACTTCTGACCTGTCAGAGTGCATCATGACCAGCATCATTTCCATAGACTTGCTGCATGCATCTTCATTAATTTACAGAAGATTCTGTAGATCAGACGTAAAAGACAAAACACAAGAGCTCAAGAATTCTTTGCCATTTTTTTTTCTAAACTCAAGATTCTTCTTCTCCTTTTTATTATTATTATTATTATTATTATTATTATTATTATTATTATTATTATTATTTTGTTTTTGTGCTTAATTCAACAAAAAACTGAGAGTGGAACAAGTGAAAATTATCTTGGGAAGATTTCTTGAAATAAGATTTTCCAGACCTATTATATAAAATAATATTTTAATTAAAATCTCACTGAAAATTTTGTCTTGAAGTGATTATGTCTTATTTTAAGTTTGATGAGATATTTTGATTAGAAATTTGAAAAATGCACTTGGCAGGATTTAGGTTTTTTCCAGTGGACCTCTAAACTGTAGTATTTTGTCCACATGTCGAAGTGTCCTTGGGCAAGACACTACACCCTGACTTAGGCCCCCAGTAGGACTGACAGATCCTTAGAACCCTAATGGTGTATGGGTGAATGTAAAGCCCTTTGAGAACCATGAAGGTGGAAAAGTGGTATATAAGTGGATAAACTTCCTTTTAACAGGCAGATACCTGGAGTAGATGTCGACTCTTTGAGGATGGTAATGTACCTTGACCAGTTAAAGACAGGGAGCATGTACGTGTACATGCATGAGTGGATGGATTGAAACAGTTTAAACCAGGGGTTCCAAACATATGGCCCAGGGGCCAAATGTGGCTCGCCAAAGATTCCAATGTGGCCCTTGAGATGAATTTACAAAACACATAAATTCCACAGTCAAGGCTGTACACAGTAAATTTTGCAGTGTTAAATCAACACTTAGAGAGTTTATTTAACTTCTTCTAGAGTGTATTTGGTCCCATTGTCTCCAAATTAACACTGCAAAATCTACGGTGTAGAACTCATTTCAGTTCAGGTTCCACTACAGTCACATAACAGCATAATAACCTACAAAAAAATGACTCCAGATTTTTTTTGTTTTGATGTAGAAAACAAATGCCTATACATAATGACAACTTCAACATTTTTGTCTTTGTTTTAGTGCAATAACACAATAACATTAAATTTTAAAAATCTTGACATTTACAAGCCATCTTATAATGATAAAATGTGAATAACCTGAACAAATATGAACCTGGAAAGTAGTATACACAATTAGAACCATTTTCTCCTTCTGTTACTAAGAGATTAGTGTCTTTGCAGATCTGATCCATAATATGTATATATATGTTGAGGCAGAATACTGTTAAAATTACATTTATTTATCATAACAAATTTTACTTTTTCCAGGTTATTAATTTATTATTTTACTGGCCTGGCCCACTGGACATCCAATCAGACTGAATGTGGCCCCTGAAAGACAATGAGATTGAGATCCCTCGTTTTGTCTGACAATTGCATGATGAAATGCATGCAACAGATGCTGGGAGCAGTGGGTTTTTTGCAGAAAAAACAGATGTGTATACTCTGCAACGCTGCTGTTCTGGCTGAATCAGGGCTTAATTTGAGCTGGAAATACCAGAACTTTCATATCTGAAATACCATGCTTATCATGCAATAAAACATATATGGGAGAGACAGAGACACCATTTGGAATACGTAAAAAAAGAGCACCAGACAGAATGTGAAAAGGAAACAGATAGACAAACAAGAGCAGAAATACAACAAGCACATCAGGAAAACCTTAAATCAGCCATATCTGACCCCTGGAGGAGAGAGAAGCATGGACTGGAGAAAGGCCAGGGTCATCTCTGCTGAAAGAACAAGTACCACTGCTGGATCAACCCTTTGACACATACTGGTCACTCCAGTGGACGATTATTCTACAGCTGTTCTGTTGTATATTCATAGGTTTTTGTGTTTTAGTTCCATATTACTCAGTTCATATCATTACTATAACTCATCTATTCTTAATACCTGATCTGCTGTAACATCCTTAGATGTCAATCAATTGCTTGTTGTTATTAGCCTGTACTTAACAGTCTATTTTTAAACAAAAACTGCATTAAAATGTTTTATTTCATAGTGTTCTGACATTGTGTTTTAAATACATGTTTCTTTGGTTTAAAGTGTAAACACGTTTTCCAGCTGAGTGAAATCTTTTTAATGAACCCATTTTTTATGGAATTACAAAAAATTCCATAAAAATTTTTGACTTTTGACTTTCTCCTAAAAAGAAATTTAAAAAAAATCTTGACTAAGGTTCTCCTAATTCATGCATCAAAGGGTTAATATGATGTCTCATACATTCCTAGCTTGTAAATTGTGCATCCATTCCTATTTATTGAATTAATAAGATTGTGATATGTAAAAATGTTTGTTGTACAATGTTATTATCTATCTAAACCAGAATTTGATGAGGATAGTTATTCTCTAGCCTTATAGAGGGAGATTTTGAGAAAATTTGGAAGTTTGAAAAACTTGGCTGCAATATCTCCCTAAAAGCTAATTTCCATGTCAAATGAACATGGTGAAAGATTCCACCACGTTATTAGTGATTTGAGGGCACTTTGTTCCACCATCAGCAGTACTCCTGAAGAGCCTTGAGTGTGATTCAGACTTTCAGACATAGAAGATCCAGCAAAATGATACATTTATCAACTAATATTGGATTTACTGAGAGAATATTTGGAGCTCTGGCAGATTTATTGTTTCTTTGTCAAATGAAAACAAAAAAAACTACTTTAATTACAATAAAAAATTATAAATAGTAACAGTTAAACTAATACATATGACCAAATGTGCACCTTCGGTTTTTAGTTTTTTCTTGTCTTTTCTGTCCTTTCTTTTTAGCTGTTCATTTTTCCCTTTGTTTCTACCCCCTTTTCTCTTCTTTTTGCATTTCTTCTTAATTTTTCTCTCCTGTTTGGTTTTCCGCCTCCTTTTTTCTTATTTTCTCCCTTCTCTTATTTGTTTTCTTTTCTTTCCCATTTTCCTCCTTTTTGCCCCCCCTTTTATGGGCGGCTGTGGTTCAGTTGGAAGAGTGGGTTGCCCAATGACTGAGAGGTTGGCAGTTCGTGTCCCGGCTCTGGCTGTCTGCATGTCGAAGTGTCCTTGGGCAAGACGCTTAACCCTCACTTAGGCCCCCAGTAGGACTTACCGTAGACCTTAGAAACCTACTGGTGTATGAGTGTATGGGTGAATGAGAGGCTAATGTAAAGCGCTTTGAGCACCATGAAGGTGGAAAAGCACTATATAAATGCAGTCCATTTACCATTCAGTTGCGTTCCACTTTCTTTCTTCATTTAAAATTTTTTTCTCCCTATTTTCCCTTTCTTTTCTCCTCCCGTACTGTTCCTCTTTTTTGCTTTCTTTTTCCTTCTTCTTTTCCTCCTCTTTTTTGCTTCATCTGTCAGTAAATCATGGGCTGCTATGGCATTTATTGTTTAAATTGTATTATGTCAGTTTCTGTAACGTTTGTAATTGTTGCTGATAACTGAAACTTGATTTGAAGAAAATTGTGAATAAAATCTCATCTCGTCATCTGAACTTTATCCTCACAAGGGTCACGGGGGTCACTGGGGGCCTAATCCAGCTACAATGGGTGAAGGCGGGGTACACCCTGTGTAATATGAATTTAATCGAGTGTACTCATATAACCCTGTGTGTGAAGTGATATCTAATGAAAGGCTTGTTTGCTTACAGCTGCATAGAAAGATTCCAGTACATGGTCATTTGCTGTTAACCGTTACCTATACTTATCTCTTCCTGTCAGGCTTGCACAGCCTGACTCAAGGGGAACCAAATGCTCTGTTTTGATAAGATGTAACGGCCAATGGTAGAGAAAAGGAGGAACTACAATTCTTGTGCAAATTCACTGTGCACACTGAAGACTGTTCAGTGTGACTTCATTCAGCTTTGGTTGATGATTGTTCACCTTTGAGATCTCAAATAAAATACTTTTTGTTAAAAACCAGAGGCTTTTGTCAGAATAATCTCTGTTCCACCGTTTTCTCAGCAACAAACTTGGCGTCACAAACAGGATTGACGAGAGGATCGCCTGACTGAGGGAAGGGAATCCCGGTGACTGATCAACGGACTCTCAAGAGTCTCCTCCTTACCTCATCTTAGACCTCAGAGACGTGGAGGACCGGAACCCTTTCCTACTGACAGCATCCTCCGCTCAATCTTCAAAAGAACCTTAAACGGTGAGAAATATTTTTTCCATAATTTAAAATAATCAGACAAAACATCGGTTTACTGGACTAAAATAGGATTTAAGATTTTTGTTCCTTAAATAAACAAAGAATCGAAGGTTAAGACTTTTTCCATAAAAAAGTAGACATAAAAGTTTTAGAGTTTTCTTAATAAAAAAAACCGTGTGGTGAGACTTCCACCGAAACAGAAGTAGGATGGGTTCAAAGTCCAGTAAGCTGCACCAGGGCTCCAGGGTTTTTGCATATCAGCACCAGGGCTCCCCTGAGGGGAGCCCTGGTGCTGATATGCAAAAACATTACGGGTCCGGATCCATTTCTTACATGGGAGACTGGGAAAAATTGGGTTTTCCAACAGGAGGTAGTTTTTCGCCTCGTCAGTTAAACCAATTACAAAGTCAACTAAAAACCCAATGGGAAAAACATAAAGAGACATCTCATAAACATAGGAAATCAGTAGATGAAAAAGCGAGAAGGGACATATTAAAACAAGAAGAAACGTTAAAAGAGTGGAGAAGGGAAAGTTATAAAAGGGAGAGAGAAAGAAAGTCAAGACAGACAGCAACCAATATGGTTTCTACAGAAGATAAGAAAGACAGGGAAAGTCTGAATGATGGTAAAAAGAATAAGTCACATGGTGTCCCTTCTTTTATGCAGAAAATGGAAATAGAGGATCTCTGTTGTCCTCCTCCGACTGCTCCAGTCCATGGGGTCCCACCACCACCCGACTACAGTGCTGCCACTGGTGCCGGACCATATGCTGAGGCCAACCAACAACTCCAACAGACCAGAAGACAACAACCTGATCCAGAACAGCGCCGCATCCAGAGCCCGCCTCCTCCGTCCTCACCAACCAGATCTTCTTCTCCTCTCTTTTCCTCCTCTCTCTTTGATCCAGACTCTGTTTCTCCTCAGTCTGTCACTTCAACAGAGACAGGAGATTCTGGGGCATCCGGTCACAGCATGCAGCTCAGATCTAGGGCCAGAGAAGGTGACACTGAGGAACTCATGCCAATGGTAGACGTCATGGGACAAAGAGCACCAGAAGTGGTCCACAGACATGCCAGTCACGCCCACCTAATGAGTGCCATGGAACACCTGCCTCCTGATCCATCCACTCCAAACTGGTTTCCAGACTTTGTCACCATGTGCAAAGAGTTCAGACCCACAGAGACTGAAATAAGACGCATGCTTCTAGGAAAGCTGGGTCCTACGAACTTTGCTAAAGTCCAGGCTGCTTGTGCAGAACGAATTACAGCCCAACACTGAACCCTGCTTCCGATGCGGTGCCAATGACCATTGGGTCAGAGACTGTCCACAACGACCACAAGAGCCCCATCATCACCACCGAGGCAGAGGACGAGGCCGGTTTCGCGGACGAGGAGGACCAGGTGCAGGCAACCCAAGACATGGTGGTCCCCAGGGAGACTGAGAGGCGGAGGACGACCAGAATCCAGCTAATGAGATAAGTACAATGGTTTCTCACTCAGTAGGCTCATCTAAAACTTTACCAATGTTAGAGGTGATGTGTGATAAACAACCTGTCTCATTTTTAGTAGATTCTGGTGCAACAAATTCAGTTCTAAAAGCATCAGAAGTAAAGGTACCTGTAACAATCAGACACAATACGCTCAATTGGAGCTGGTGGTAAAATTACAAAAGAAAATAAAACTGTTCCAGTGCACTGTAAATGAGGCGAAAAGAATTGCATGCATCAATTTTTATTATCACACGTGTATCCATTAAATTTAATGGGTAGAGATTTGATGATGAAATTAGGAGTTTCTGTTGTGACCACAGAAGATATATTTACTGTAACAGCTGTCAATGTTCCTATTGATAAAAATAATTGGCTATGGGTCTACCAATGGTTAATTGATCCAGTTCTTTCTGGACATTTTTTACATGTTGCTAAGGGAAAGTTGACGCATGAAGCCGAATTTATGTCCGCTCGAAACCTGCATTGCATGGCTCATGTATCACCTCACCCTGATGAAACATTTGAAACTACATTTTTGACTCATCTAAGAGATAAATTGCAGACCTTGTGGTTATGTTGGAAGGGCTGTTCCTCTTTTATAATAGTTCAGCTCGCTGACTATCAGACTCCTTTTTACCTAATACCTCACTCATTTCCTCATATTTCTCTGTCCAAATCGAGAGATATGTAGTGGAGAGATTTAGGCCCCTTAGCTTTATTAGCTCAAACTGTTACAGATTGGAAGAATGATTATTCTCCCTCTACCGGTCTGAACAGAACATGATTTATGTTTGTTACTGGGACAACCAGATCTCTCTATTTGCTATCAACTGAAACACCACAAATGATGCAATTGGACATTCCAGAATATTTGTCCTCTGTGCCCCCAACCCTGTGGGCCAGAGATAAGTATGATGTAGGTTTAGTAAAAGGAGCTGTGCCAATCCACATTACACCAAGGTCTTCTTACCGCCCCTCATGCCCCCAATACCCATTGAAACCTGAAGCATTGGCAGGAATTGAACCAGTATTTAATTCCTTATTAGAAAAGGGTGTTATTGTACCTTGTCTTGATTCACCAGTGACCACTCCTATTTTGCCTATAAAGAAACCTAGACCCCACCCCCTACCACATGAGTGGAGGTTTGTTCAGGATTTAAGAGCTGTTAATGCTGCAGTAATTCCAAGAGCGCCTATTGTTCCAAATCCTCATACAATTCTGGGCTCCATTCCTAGCCATGCTAAATGTTTCTCTGTGGTTGATTTAAGTAATGCATTTTTCTCTGTGCCTGTGCATGAAGACTCACAATTCTGGTTTGCTTTCTTTTTCAAAGGGAAGAAATACACTTTCACCAGATTATGTCAAGGTTACACAGAGTCACCCACTATTTACAATCAGGTTTTGGCTACATCACTTGAAACTTTCCACCCTCCCAAAGTTTCTGTGCTCCTGCAGTATGTGGATGATTTACTTCTAGCCTCTCCAGACCAGAGTAGTTGTGAAACAGACACTGTTGCTCTTCTCTGCCATCTGGCTGCAGAAGGAAACAAAGCATCGTTAAAGAAGCTTCAGTTTGCTAAATCACGGGTTCAGTTCCTGGGTCATTTAGTCACAGGTGAAGGTCATTCTCTGGCTGTAGACAGAGTTTCAGCTATCCAATCTGGCCATTCACTAAAAAACAACGTCTATCATTCCTAGGAACAACTTCCTATTGTCGTTCTTTTATCCCTGACTATGCCCCGAGAGAAGCACCCCTACGGGAGGTTGCTAATTCTGTTCCACAGCTTTCAGCTCTAATAACATGGACCACAGAAGCAGAATCAGCTTTTGTTGATTTAAAACAGGCTCTTATGTGTGCACCTACACTAGGCTACCCTAACACTGCACAAACTGCAGAATTAGTAGCTCTAACTGAAGCTTGTAAAGCAGCTGAAGGTAAAACTGTTAACATCCTTACTGATTCCAGATATGCTTTTGGTGTGGTACATGATTTTGGTGCGCTGTGGAAACAACGTAAATTTCTCAAACCTGATGGTAAACCTGTTTTAAATGCCCCACAGATTGCTAACTTATTGGAAGCCATTCTCCTCCCAACTCAAGTTGCTGTGTGTAAGTGCACAGCTCACACTGGCTCAAGCTGATGCTATTTCCAGAGGAAATGCTTTTGCTGACTCTAGTGCTAAGGCTGCAGCTCTTCTCACACCACAGGCTGTATCACTTCCTCTTCCAACTCCACCCCCTACTGTTACTGATGCACAACTTTTGATTACTGCACAAGACATTAAACAGTGGGAAAAAGCTTCCTGTGTTAAAACAGATGGAGTTTGGACACATCCTGATGGTCGCCCGTGTCTACCCAGAGCACTCTTTCCCATGTATTGTGTTTTGACACATTGGCGGGACCACGTGTCAAAAGAGGGGATGCTACATGCAATTAATTCAATTTGGTTCACAAAAGGTTTCACCACAACAGCAGAATTATACTGTAAAGATTGTCTAACATGTCTAAAATACAACAGGGGAGGAACAGTGAAACTGACAAGAGCAGCTGCTCATCCTCCGCCTGAAGCTCCATTTGACCACATACAGATTGATTTTATAGAAATGCCACCAGAACAAGGTAAAAGATATTGTTTGGTGGTAGTTGATATGTTTTCGAAATGGGTTGAAGCCTATCCTACCAAACATCAAACTGCATGCACAGTAGCAAAACATTTACTTACAGATATAATACCAAGATTTGGGGTACCAAGAAAAATTTCATCAGATAATGGAACACATTTTGTAAACCAACTAGTGGATGAGATAGGTAATGCTTATGGCATAAACTTAAAACATCATTGTTCATACCATCCACAGTCAGCTGGAGCAGTAGAACAGGAAAATGGAACGCTAAAAGCCAAATTAAGAAAAATAAAGGAACAAACTAAACTACCATGGCCAGAATGTGTACCTATAGCATTGGCATACATGAGAATGAGAACAAGAGAAAAAACTAAACTATCTCCCTTTGAAATTCTGTTTGGTCGACCACCTGTAACACCTTTTTCCACTCATGTACCTGAATTACACCAGGCGCATGAGCAGCTGAAAGACTACTGCTTTGGTCTATCACGTGTTCTCTCTTCTATTAGGGAACAAGTGAAGGAAGCCCTACCAATCCCGGCAGATGGTCCCCTCCACCCTGTGAAACCAAGCGACTTCCTGCTGATTAAAGCCCTCCCCTCCAACAAAAAGAATCGCCGCCAGTGGGACGGACCATTCCAAGTGCTCCTGGTGACCGACAACGCAGTCAAAGTTGCAGAAAGACCTACCTGGATCCACGCCACCCACTGCAAAAGACTGAACCATGGGATGGACAGAAGTGAAAACTAGACTGAAGGAACTTTACGAGAAGGGAAGTCATTATGAGAAAGTTGCATGTATAGCATGTTCATTCCCCTGTCATTGACTCTACTGGCCAACGAGTACATAGACCAAACACCTTATATGCCCTTTGTTGTGGCAACATGTTTATTCCTCTACCTGTAAGAGTGCATTTGAGTAACAGAGTTCATACAGTACTTCCCCTGCATGACAGACTAAGTTTAGTCTTGTACCTTGATGCTTGGATGATCAGAAAGAATTTTTTTGCCCCCCACCGTTGTTGTACTATGTGGATGCAACTACGTGTTGGTCCCTTTGTGATTTTCTCCACAGAACCATTTTATTACAACAATGATTGGGAAGCTCACCCTTGGCAGCCATCATAATGATGAACCTATTCTAAGCTGAAAAGAGGTGTAGGTTTTGATATTCTGTTTGGTAATATGTGATCATATATGATCAAAAGAGGGGAATGTAATATGAATTTAATCGAGTGTACTCATATAACCCTGTGTGCGAAGTGATATTTAATGAAAGGCTTGTTTGCTTACAGCTGCATAGAAAGATTTCAGTACATGGTCATGTGCTGTTAACCGTTACCTATACTTATCTCTCCCTGTCAGGCTTGCACAGCGTGACTCAAGGGGAACCGAATGCTCTGTTTTGATAAGATGTAACGGCCAACGGTAGAGAAAAGGAGGAACTACAATTCTTGTGCAACCTCACTGTGCTGTGATATAAAAGGAGCACACTGAAGACTGTTCAGTGTGACTTCATTCAGCTTTGGTTGATGATTGTTCACCTTTGAGATCTCAAATAAAATACTTTTTGTTAAAGACCAGAGGCTTTTGTCAGAATAATCTCTGTTCCACCGTTTTCTCAGCAACACCCTGTATGAGTCTCCAGTTCATCTCAGGGCTGAACATATACAGTTAGACAAAGAATTACTCTCACATTCACACCTATGGGCAATTTAGATTAACCAATTAACCTATCAGTGCATGTGTTTGGATGGTGGGAGGAAACCGGAGTACCTGGAGAAAACCCATGCAGACACGGGGAGAACATGCAAACTCCACACAGAAGGGTCTGGTGTGGGAATTGAACCAGGGTCCTTCTTGCTGTGATGCACGAGTGCTAACCACTTGCACTGCAATTGAAATTGCAATAATAAGAATAATAATTTAGACAAGATAAGACAACTCTGGGCACATTGAAAATCATTCTTTACTTTGTTGACCTTATAAATGACCACAGTGAAATGTCACTGCTGTTGTGTCTGGACTCATCAGCACCGTACCTGAATCAGGGGCCCATGTTCTCCAGTACAAGTGCCAGACCATTCATTCATACCCCCTTGGATTATCTCAGAATTTCATCCCATTTCACTTTAACCTGGAATATTTGTAAATGTCAATATTTTCCTAATTTAATGTTATTTTTACCACTATAACAAAGACAGATATTTGAAGTTGTCATCATTTACTTATTTTCACATCAAAATGAAAAGAAAATATGGAGCCATTCTGTTTTTGGAGGTTATTCAGCTATAATTTCACTGTAGATAATATTGGTTTGTATGTGGAACCTGAACTAAAATCATTTTCACAGCCTTGACTGTGGAATTATTGCACTTTGCAATTTCATCCCAGGGGCCGCATGGGCCGCATTTGGCGGGCAACATGTGGCCCCTAGGCCACATGTTTGAGAAATGATTGGCTAATGAGTAATTTACATTAACCATATGCTGTAAATACTATAGCTATACAATAATAGTGACAGATGTACATGAATTTTACGAGAAAAACATGTGTATGTGAGTGTGTAACCCACAGAAGCGTGACCATATGCTGCTCACTGGAAGCAGATTAGCACTCATTCTGCTGGTGCATAGAGACAGCACTAATGACATATTAGCCCTGTTGCTTTGTTTACCTCAGGGCTCAGTTTTCCTGGCGGCTACTGAATTAGCATTAACCACTGCAGCAGTACGCAATTAAAACTAGTGCGCTCCATGTCACAGGCAGATCAACAGTATACAAAGCCATGCTAATTGGCTTAGCGCTAAGTCTGCTTTAAGTTTGGTAGGTATGATCCCATCAAAGAGATGTACACACAGTCTAATCTTCCTTCTTAGACAGATGACCATCCAAGACCAATTTCTGTGTTCCAATATCCATACTTACTGCCCTTTCCACACTGTCTTTGGGTATGGAGGGTGTCCCATGTCTAATCACAGTAAAGTTAAGTGTACTGCAAATACCCGGATGACGCCCTCAAACACTGCTATTTTTGAAGTGTGGAGTTATGCACATACTCAATGGCCACCATATTGTCTATGTGTTACCTATGTAGCATAAGTGATGTGAGAAACTGCATGAATTAAAAACACGGTGGACGGATTTATTAAAGAGTAGAAACTTACATTACAAGAAATTGTCATATTGTGTAACTGATGACTTTCTAATCAGTAATGCATTAGCATTTTTGAGTAGCTTGCCCAACACTGCTGGTTAGTCACTTGTTAATGTAAAATAGTAAATGGTCTGCACTTATATAGCGTTTTTCCACCTTTATGGTGCTCAAAGCGGTTTACATTAGCCTCACATCCACCCACCCACACACTCATACACCAATAGGTTTCTATGGTTCTGTCAGTCCTACTGGGAGCTTAAGTCAGAGTTCAGTGTCTTGCCCAAGGACACTTCAATATGTGGACAGCCAGAGCCGGGATGTGAACTGCAGACCCTTCAGTCTCAGTTAAGTATACTGTGTGTAAGTGTACTCATGACAGTATGAATTTTGGAACACAGCACAAGATATATGGAAGACCACAGGGTTTGAAGACCAACACTTTTAAGGATTCAGACTGGTGCTCTCAAGTTTTCAAGACAGCTTGGAGTGACATTAAGGTAGGGGGGATTTGTTGATTTATCATTAAAAGTTGCCAACACTGCCTATTTCAGACGTATATTCTGATTGGCTAATTCAAGACAGCTGTATGAGCACACAGTAGTCTGTCATCGACTCGTTCATAGTAACAGCAAAGTTAATAATTATCAGCATCAGAGCCACCCCAGGCCAAACTGGGACCCTGAGCAGAATTTTATTCTGAGCCCCTCAATAAAAAAATTTGTATCACCAAAAAGGACTAAAGAGCTGAAACATGAAGACTACAGGGCAAGGACAAGAGTTAAAGACAAAGGATGAGAGAAGGAAAAGAGTGAAAAAAGATGAACCAGAGCAGCAGGGCCCAGTCCTGGTCCTGGAGGATCCAGTCCTGGTCCTGGAGAGCCACTATCCTGAATGTTTTAGATCTTTTCCTCTTCCATCAGCTGAAGGTTATTATCAGGTTCTGCAGAGTTTGGTGAAAGGCTTATCATTTAAATCAGGTGTGTTGGAAAAGGGAAACATCTAAAACAGAGCTGTTAAACACAGTTTAGTTCAGAGGCCACATTCAGCCTGATATGATATAAAATGGGCTAAACCAGTAAAATTATAAATAATAACAGGATAAGAACTTGTCAATAATGTCAACTCCAAAGTTTTCGCTGTGTTTTTGAGTGAAAAAAGTAAAAATCCATAAAGAAAATGTTTAGATCTATGAACTGTACTTGAACATTACATGAACAAATATGAAAGACCTGGAAATTCAGCAGAAAAATAAATGCAATGTTAAAAATATTATGCCTTAGTTTATCATTTACACATGTGCATCACAACTTACAACTTTTCTCACTCCCACTATCCATGAAGAACTTGGACTCACTTCCCACTTTCAAATCATTTCTAAAAACTCATCTGTTCTGTACTGGATTTCGCTTAGGTTTTGTTTTGTTTATTTCTACATTGTTTGACGGTTATGTAAAGCATCTTTGAGTATAAAAAATGCTATATAAATTTGAGGTGTTATTATTATTATTATTATTATTATTATTATTATTATTATTATTATTATTATTATTATTATTATTATTATTATTATTATTATTATTATTATTATTGCAGCTCACAGTGGATCAAAAAATACACAAAACATGTAGTAACAGACAGAATATTGGTAAAATTCCACATATTTCTCTGAAGACTATTTTATTTATTTTTTTTT
Organism: Siphamia tubifer; assembly: GCA_020466265.1. Classification (NCBI taxonomy): domain Eukaryota; kingdom Metazoa; phylum Chordata; class Actinopteri; order Kurtiformes; family Apogonidae; genus Siphamia; species Siphamia tubifer. Next base: position 19,847,010 of record CM035785.1, read on the forward strand.
AAAAAATAAAGAACATTTGTATTTTTGTATTTATTTATAGGTTATAAACTTTGTGCCCGGTACTGGCTTGGTTTTCTTTTTTACTTCAACAATATATCGAATTTCAAGTGAAGCATGAGCCTCCTCTGGTTTAATTTTTTTTCTTGTCTTGGTCTAAAGTCATTCTGTTGTTTGGAACCAACCTTATCCAACAACCTGACGGCACATCTGACCACTGATTGGTCAGATGCTGAGCTTGGGGTGTCAGATCTCTCGTGCAGAGACTGGATACTTGATACATTTATCCTTTGCAATGCATTTGTAGAGAATACACACATGTAAATTTGGGCCCCACACACTGCGTGTTCTGGGTGTAGAGAGGGATGGTTCTGATCAGCGTGAGAAATGGCATGTGTGGCGTGTGATGTGTGTCCACGCAAAGGCGACTGAGGTTCAGTTGGTAGAGTGGGTCGCCCAATGACCGAGAGGCTGGCGGTTCGCGTCCCGGCTCTGGCTGTCCACATGTCGAAGTGTCCTTGGGCAAGACACTGAACCCTGACTTAGGCCCCCAGTAGGACTTACCGTAGACCTTAGAAACCTACTGGTGTATGAGTGTGTGTGTGAATGGGTGAATGAGAGGCTAATGTAAAGTGCTTTGAGCACCATGAAGGTGGAAAAGCGCTATATAAATGCAGTCCATTTACCATTTACCAAAGTCATTGAAATGCGTGTGTCTCACACTCATTACATGAGACTTGAGAGCCCTGATCGTTGAGACCAAGTCAAGACGAAGGTAGGTCAAGACTGAGACAAGACCCAGACTGTACATATAATGAAAAACTATTAGAGGGGTGAGCACAATATTAATTCTCTATTTTAAGATTAAGTAACAGTAACAGTATCACTCACAGTCCATCGATAATTTCAGTTCTTAGTTTATTTTTCTGTGTCAGAAATTCAGCATCCATCAACTGAACAGCAGAACTGTAGCATTAAAAGGATGGTAACATACCAAGCAAGAATAGAAGACAATGGCACACCACTCAAATGTCTTCACCATCCAAAACAAACATATGAATATATATGCTTTATTTTTTGTCACGGTTTTTGTTCAGTTTGGTTTTACCTGTTTGTGGTTTTGGAAACTAAACTTTACTCCTCACAAGTTTGCAGACATCACTGTTGCTGAACATGTAAAAACTTTCTCTGAAGCCCTCATGTACAAACACATGCATGGATTTTATACTGAAATGTGGGGTATGGTCAAATCTGGAAAAGTCCATAAAAACAAAAACATCCAGATGTGCACAACTGCACATGTGCCTAAATCCAAACACATGTCTTTTGTACATCTCAGTCAGTATGGAATTGCCGCATTTGTGGGAGTACCAGATTCCTCTGTCTCCACACCCATATTTACATATACAAATTACTTAAAACAGAGTCTGCACGTGGGATTCCCAACAGGACAGGCATGTCTAATCTATTCCACAAAGGGCCAGTGTGGCTGCATGTTTTTGTTCCAACAAAGAAGCATCACACCAGACTGGACTAAATTAACCAAACTGTGAACTCTTCGTTTGTTGGAACAAAACCCTGCAGCCACACCAGCCCTTTGTGGAATAGTTTGGACAATCTGCACAATCAGATGATGACATCAAAGGTAAAAGCAAAGTGGAAGACTGTTTTGACAAAGTGGAGGAAAAACAGATGGAGGATGAGTCCCACCAGAATAATGTAAAAAAAAAAAATTAACATAGCTTAAAGTCAGAAATCAGTCATCACCAAATAATCACCTGTCCCTGTCTTGGTTTTCTATGTTGTCTGTAATTTCGTGTTTTACTTTGTAGTCTTCCTCTTCTGTCATGTCTTGTGTCTTTACTTCCTGTTCCCTGATTTCCCACCTCATCAGCCAACTCCATCCACCTGTTCCCTCAGCTGCACTTCATCACACCTCTTGTTCTCCACTCAGCTCTCTGTCTTTGTCAGATAATTCCTCTTCCCTGCCAGTCTGTGTAGTTTTGTGTGTTCATATTCACTTGGATGTGTCTACCTGTCATCCTAGAACATGTCCTGAATATGTACTGCCTGTACATCCCTCTGTTGTCCTGTTTTTGCCCTGCCTACCAACCAAGTCCACTTCAACCTGCCTTCCACCCAGAAGCACTCCTGCCAGCTATGCTAGCACCATCCCCTCACCACTGGACATATAAAATAAAAGCACTTCACCCTTCATCTGTTTCTGTCATGTGTTGCATTTGGGTCCAAACCTACTGTCAGACAGTCAGTAGTAACAAAGTACTTGCAATTCACTACTGTACTTAAGGGGATAGAGAATCAAAGTCATGGTTTTCATTTGTTTGGTGTTAGTTCAGAGTCTCCCTGCTGTTGGGAATAGACAGGCAGTACCAGGCAGTGTCATAATCTCTGTTGCAAATATTTCTCCTTGTTTGAATTGCCACCATAAAACAACCAATGCATGTTTGACTTAAGTCTGACATCATATTACAATCAGTAGTCCCCCCCTGCACAGACACATACTACCCACCCCATTGTCCCCTCCAAAATGTTTTCATCTTCTCTCTTCAAAAAGCAATACATGGACTCAATGGATAGTTTTAGTTTTTAATCACATGCCCAACACATTCAACCATTCACTGTTTTTTCACTCAGCACATTTCACATTGGACTGTTTTACAAACCTGCTGCAATTCCGAGCTGGTTTCAGCCCGCGCTTAACACTACAAAGAGGGTCAGTTCCAATTTTGTGACAAAATCAACCCCAGCTGTAATCATTACAGCCTGTAAGCATAATATTTCCTTACATTATTTAAATTTGTGTTTATCCCAGTTGTAAGAATGACACTTTTGCTCTGATGTGTTTCTCCAAAGGGAATGAGCTAACCCGTTAGCTGGTGGTTCAATGCTAACCGAGCAAATATTCCATAACTATCGTCTCTGTAGGAAGTACGAGAAACACTCATTCTAAAATCCATCTATAGCCTGTTCGTCCATGGGAGTGGATCTCTCATTCACTGTGGTTCTCCCCAATGCTTCTTTTTTCCCACTGGGTTTTAGAGTTTTTTTCTTGCCAAGAAGGAGGATCTAAGGACAAGGGATGTATTTCTGTGATTGATCTCTCCAATCAACTCAGTAAAATGCTATGAGACTACGTTGTTGTGATTTGGGGCTATATAAATAAAATTGAATTGATTATTTTGCTGGTTTCATACTGAGGTTGCCAGATAAGCAATGGCAACTGATGACATCAATGTGCAGTTGCATTTCATAATGATGTTGCCAGTTAAGCTCAGAAACGATGACAAGAAGGACAAACAACGTCTTCTACACCCACCATACATAGCAGTTAGAGACAGACATTTCTGAGTTCTGAGCCATTACAGACCAAACCAATTTTTTTGGTAAAACTTTTCACTTTGTTACCTTTTCAGACACGTTTCATTCCTGTTTTATTTTTAAATTGATGGTAAAATAAAATACAGAATGGTCAAAGTGCAGTGTGATAGACTATGACAGACCAATCAGTGCTCAGTGCCCAGTTCGCTGCTGTACAGTACTTCCTGTTGTGAATGGTGGTTGAGTGCGATAAGCTGCCCATTTCATCTCCAAAGTGATAACACTTTACATGTTCTAGTGATTCCTGTGCTCCACGCATCTTAAAGGCTGTATTACACTTGTGTTCTTTGCATATATTCTGTATTGACATTTTTCCATGATTGACCTAAAGTTGAGAGGGTATAATTTTTGACTACTTAAAATAAACAATAAAAAATTCAAACTTGCTTTAAAACTACTTGGTCTTACTTATAGATAATATATATCTCTCAGTATTTTGTGTTTGATAGAAGAATGTATGGCACTTTTTCATTGTTAACCTGTTGATTGAGTAGGGGGTTTGATGTGAAGGTTACAGAAATCCTTCAGAACCATAATTTTTGTTTTACTTTTAATACTTAAGTATTTTTGAAGGCAGATATTTTTGTACTTTTACTCAAGTGAAAAATTACAGTGAATACTTTCACTTTTACTTGAGTTATATTTAATGCAAGGTATATGTACTTTTACTCAAGTATATAGTTGGTGAACTTCATCCACCACTGCAGACAGTAGAATGCCAAATCCTCCTAAATCTCACACACTGGATCTTTAAATTACAATCTTAACAAAATATTATTGTGATTTCTACCTTCATCTCATGTAAAGTCTTGTCTTGTTTGGGGGAAAAAAGCAAAACACTATTCCTTACAGCCATACAGATATCCCATCTACATTAAAACATCATTAAATAAATAAACCACATTGTTCACCACTCACACCACAGTTTGTGATATCTCCTCCAAGACTTTCAAGGACACTAATTTAACTGTGCCTCTGTATGACTGCCACTTTGCAGTTTCTTCACCTCTCAGAGTTGGGTATTACATCTTTCAGAGACAACATTAAACATGAATTAATTTGAAAGAAAAATGAGGTGTACAGGTGTGAGTATGGAGAGAAGAAAGTCTTGCTTGATCTCCTCTGCATACAGTTTGACAGCGAGTCCCTTTCTAGGAACATATTAGCATTCCATCACCGCACACCAATCGTGATTCTCCATGTTGGGTCAGAGAAATCAAAATGGTGAACTTTACAGCATATCAGAGAGGGACACATAGATTATTGTCAATGGGTTGTATTGGTAATTAAAGTATTAGAAGGGAAGTAATGCTTGGCTGCTCTCTGAGGATACACTGCTGCCAAGTGATTGTCTTCAGGTAATCAATAATCCCCTTGGGTGAAGGAAGCCAAGGGACAGAACATAACATGTTTTTTTTTTTATAAGGAGATACCAAGAAAAGCATGAAATATATATAATGTTTAAGTGAAATAAGGTCAGGTGAAGTGTTGATTATTTACTAATTTTGACCAAAGGGTACTTTGTGATTAAAGGTTTGTTCAACAGATCTAACATTTAACATAATTTTACATTTATCCTGTCCAGCAACATCTCAGACTCCACAGAAAGTGACAAAACATACCATGTATTGTCCTCATTAAGGTGTAGTAGACAACAAACTGAACTCTCATTCATTCATTATGCTCAATCTTTATTTTACACTTACTTGCTTACAGATTCACTGTGATGACAGTGAGGGTGAAACTAGGAAAAAACAGCAATGTACTGGTATTAGGTAACATTTAACAAGGTAAGTTTTGAATGTTGATAAAAAAAAAACAACAACAATCTCTAAAACCACCACTGATAGTCAAAGTAAAATGTAATTTTCTAACATTAAAGTTTTAAAAATCTCAATATATTTCAAAATATGGAGATATCACAGACCCCTGGGCTCATATTCTAAGTAGTTGGTTTGGATGTAGAGGGTGTAAATAAAGAAGTAAAACATGATTGAGATGCATTCATTTGAAGATGTGGTTCAGAGTTTTGGTCATCTTCATTCTCCTCTGGCTCCAACATGTAAGGCATGCAAGGTTGACATCTTTAATAAACTTGGCAAAAATTCTACCAATAGATTGAGTACTGAAAGGGTTTAATTCGATACTGATACCAAATCGGTACTTTCAAAATGGTATTGGTTCCTTAACGGTATTTAAATTGGTACTTTAAAAATATTTTTTTTATTACAACCAGAGACATACACAATTGAACTGTAACATCAAAATGTAACTAATGACTTAACAAACCAGTTTGACAAACACACAAACTGTGAGAAGCATCTCTGCTACAACTTATTAACCTATTATTATTAACCTCTTATTAAGCTAGCATTACATCTCATGTCACCAGTTGAGTAATTCACATACACTGGTTACTTATTTGTAGTTGTTATTAAAATGACTCACTCTGTCACTGCCATGGTCCAATATCTGCACATTAGATGGTCTTAAGCTTTATGTCTTGGGTCTGTGATTTCCACACTGGGTATTTTGTCATTTTTAATGTGCCATTAGCACAGTGCTAGGTTACTTAGCTCTTCACAAAGGCTTTAGTAAACATTGTTTAGCGATAAATGGTCAAATATTAATTGTAATGAGCTCAATATCTTGAGTTTATAAAAATGTCGGGGTGCCATCTAGCATTCTTTATTGTCAGTTTCATAATCTGAATGTGCTAAACTTTAGATTTAAATTCAATTATGCAAGTTTGTTAGATGTACAGAATTACCCACCATGTTTCAAAAGAGAGATGGTCAAGGAATTAGATTTCTACAACGTTACTTAATTTACTAAACTAACATACAAAAGACACACATGTACATAAACAAAAGAAAGAGAGGGAGAAATAGTACAAAGGGCTAATGCTAGCTAACAGCTAAATGTGAGTTACTGAGTCAGTGTTGTACCTGAACGCGTTCATTGAACGATCGTTCACGAACTATATCATATTTTTGACGAACATGAACGACTCGTTCACTTTTGCCAAATGAACACGCGGTTATTCTGGCATTTATTGAACTGCGCTCTTATGTAGTTCACATTTCGTTCTTATCACGTTGTAATTATTCAGTCCTATAAGGCATGAAATGGGATCAAAACACAGCATTATCATAGATGTCATTTTTGTATTATTCGGCGGGGGGGCGGGCGGGGGGGGGGGGGGGGGGGGTGAGAGAGAGAGAGAGGGGTGCAGAGAGTTTTTGGGAGCGGAGAAAAAGAGTTAAATGTACAGAGTGTGACCGGAGCAAGTGTTGTCCCGTTCTTGGAAATAAACATTGAAAACGAAGCTCACTGAAACCGCTCCTTGTGTTCTAAGAACCTGCAGAGGGAAGTTAACCCCGGGGTAAGGTACTTACTTCCGCCCTGGAGGGGCGGCATTTTCCCCTGATTTCCTGACTACAGGATAACGTCAGAAACGGTTAATAATACGTTTACAATAATAACACAAAAAAGAACGAAAAAGTTCATTTTGGGGCGATGAACTGAACTAATTCATATTGAGTAACTTGAACTGAACTTTGAACTAGTTCCTAGTACAGTGTTGAACTTTCCCAACACTGTACTGAGTTTAGTTGCATTAAAAGTCCGACCCCAAGTCTGTAAAACAGGCTTAGCTTAGTGACGGCTCGACTGGAGGTTGAAGCATGTCATGGGAAGGCTGGGATGTCATTGATTGTATGGACTTGAAGGAGAGGCCTGGAGTCTGTGTTGGCCTCTAGGACGTACGTATTATAGGAGGAGAGGTACAGGCCTGGAGCTGAGAGGAACATGCAGGCTCAAGATCTTGAGAACGTATTGCCTGGAGGGGGAAGAGAACTAGCCTTAGAAAACAGGTGTGAGAAATGACTGCGCAGCTCTTTTTAAATGTGGAGGAGGGGTCTATTTCGTGGGACCTGATTGGTCACAGAGAGAATCACAACAGTGTGATGGATCCGCCTACCAGCCAATAAGTTCAGCCTCTTGCATGTGAACTATATGTGTCATATAACAGTATACTTAATTCTGTAACTGACTTAAGGCAGAGATAGGGGGAGAGAAAGGCAGTTGAAATATGGAATTACACTTATGAACACACACTTGTTAATTTCACCACAGATGCAAACAATATCTGGTTGTTTAGTTCAGTGTGTTTGGGGAATTTCACACTTCACAGGGAAGAAAATGTCCTTTTGTGTCGGGTTCTGGGAGACAGTGATCTGGAACCACATGCTGGTTCACAGAGACAGTTATCCATGACACATGTAAAACCACGTTACAACTGTGTGTCACCAAGTGCTTCATTAAATTAGACATATTCCAGCCTTTGCATGTAAATGTCTTTATACACCTGTAGCATATGGAAGAATCTGGAACTCCTTGTGAACTGGAACCATACGTTCCACCTTTTCGTCTTTGACATGCCGCTGTGTGCGTATTTCGGTTTATCAGTGGACAAAGGGCATAATTAAACAACAGCTGAATATATGTGTGGTACCAAAATATGGTACTGAAATTCACGTTAAAGTCTGGTTAATGTTTTTCCTGGTTCCATACTCATACCGACTTTCGGCACCCAACCCTAACCAAAAGATGATTGTATTTCTGCTATCAAACTCCAAAAATGGCTGATAGGATGGAGTGAAATGCTCTGAGACCTGGAGGGGGGCGCGGCTAACAAAGGTCTGTGGAGCTACAATAACAAGGAAATCAGTTCTACTTTATACAGACCATAAGTGAATGATTTGCATGTGGAAAATGATTTAAAAGCATATATCCCTTTTAATCCTGAAATGCTACATACTGTTGCTATATACAACTAGAAATGCTCTTCAAACTTAAATGAGGTGTGAACTTATACCTCACAAAATTTGTCATATACAGTGTACGTATATGCATATCACTGTAAACCATTGATACATTAACCATCTAAAAGCTCACATGTGGTGATAGAAAGTTGTAGAACAGGGGTCTCAAACAAATTTTTTTCCGGGGCCACATTCAGCCTGATTTGATCTCCGATGGGCCGGACCTGTAACATTAAAACATAATAACCTATAAAAAATAATGACTCAAAATTTTTGTCATTGCTTTACTGCAAAAAAAAACCCAATTAAATTATGAAAATAGAAAAATAAAGGTCAATTTTAACACAATGCTGCTTCAGTTTATCATTAGTCCATGTGTTTTATTATAGATCAGTTCTACAAAGACACTAAACTAAAAGTAAATTGTGTCTAATTTTCCTTAGACATTTCAGGTTGTTCACATTTGTTCAGATTATTCATATGTTATTGTTACAGGATTGTTTGCAAATGGAAATATTTTCATAAATTAATGTTAGTTTTTCCGCTAAAACAAAGATACACATTTGATTTTGTCATCATTTATAGTATCTGAGAAGAAAATATATATACATTTTTGTTTTTGTTATTCTGTTCAGCTCAGGGGCCGCATTAGAAAGTTTGGTGGGCTGCATTTGGCCCCCGGGCCGCATGTTTGAGACCCCTGTTCTAGAATAGCAGGAGGATGTTTTGTACACAGATCAGTGACTGCAACCTTTCCTTTGTGCTGGTAAAACAAAGCCCTTCAGATATTCCAGACAATTCTAAGGTAATGCGATAGATGCAGTAAAAGGACTCCTCATAACCTCTCCCCTGTCTTTCTTTATCACACAAACTCCTGCAGTGATCACTGAACATGTCCTCAGGGACGCCAACAACAACAGAGCACATAATTCACCCTCATCGTCCCTCCTGAGACAATCTTGTCCACAGTGCAAAACAAGCATGTGTCCCAGCAGAGATGACCTTGATTTAAACCCAAACACTTCAACCTTTTTTATCCGCTGAAGTAAAAAAAAGGCACCATTTATTACCTAATGTTCAGTGATGGCTCAAGGAGGAAATGCTCTGTGAGTCTATATAGGAAATGACAATGTTTTTCTGTGGAGAAGCCACCCTTAATTTGCTGTTTAATATCTGACTTTCACCACCATGCTCAAATGCCCCTGAGAGGCTTTTGTGGTTTGTTCACAAGATGTCTCAACTGCCTCCACTGCAAATTAGCCTTTCAGAAAAGCACCTCACCTTCTGGCCACAACTTGCAACACAAGGTTTTTCCCCCTGTTCTTAGTCTGTGCCTTTTCTACTTCTATCTGCAAGTAATAACCTTCAACTAACCTTTAAACTGCTGTGAATAATTTAAATCCTATTTTCATATCAATGGAGGAGTCAAGCCAGGCAATTATCTTTTATCTGTGTACTTTGCTGTCAGAGCAAAGCATAATAAAGTCTTCCCCTGAGAGAAAGAGACAGAGCGAGGGAGTGGAGACGCACACAGTAAATGAGTAAATGCAAGGAAGGCCATAAGGATTTAGTGGGTGAGGACAGAGCAAGTTGATGAGAAAGAAAACAACACAAAGAATAAAAACAAAGTGAGGATGTGTGCTATCTGGGAGATGCTAATGAAAAGAATGACTAATCCACTAATGAGCAGCAGCTCTGTCATGGAAAGAAATGCTGCTTACATCTATTGCTGGGTTGTGGGAAGAGGATGTGGTGGGCGCTACATGTGTGGTTCAGTGGCTGGAAGACACTGGTGGAAGATGGTAAAGATAAACATGACAAATTGGCGGTTCAATTAGGACATTTGAGACAGTTTTATTTATTTATTTATTTATTTTTCGTGCGTAGCCAATGACTCCGTTTCTCTGACACACTGTTCAAATCCAAAGCTACAGTGTGTTAAAGCTCATTTGTGTGGCAGTGATTTAGAGTCATGTAGTAGATGGGTGCATCCCAGGGAAAAAAATGGAAAGAGAGCAAGGGGAAAAAATGTGAAGAAGAAATTCCCTCTGGTACTCATTAAAATTCAGCAGTACAGCAACACCCTCCTCGCCCTCCCTCTCTCTTTTTCTCTTTCTCCATCTGTTCCAACAGCCATCGTCTCGCCTTGTTGCCTCCCTGCATGCCTCCCTGGACTGGCCATGATCATTTTGATGAATTCATAAAACTCGCTGCATTCTTGATTGAGATGGAGCAGTGGAGAAAACAAGAGCGACGGAGAGAAGAAAGCAATATCCACAACCAGGGATGGGGAGGAGAAAATGCAGTGAAGGAGGTGAAGGAGTGAATGTGTTTGGGAGTGATAGATAACAACAGAAAAAAGAGGATGAGGGTAGCAGCTATGGGTTTTGCAATATTAATCCATGCTGCAGAGATAAAAAGGATAGGTGAGCACAGCTAGTGAAAGCAGGATTTCCTTTAGTGGTGAGTGAATGCAGGGCACGTTATTGAAAGAACTTCCATCTTTGAATCAAGACCAAACTTTTTTGCTTTGCTTCACCAAAATCCCCAAAGAACAGGCCAGAAGCACAGCTCATAACATTCAGCATCAGAAGCTGCATGATGCAGAGATCCAATATCACACAACCAGGTACCATGGAGTTATTTACATCATGAGTTTGTTTATGAAGTCTATCAGGGGCTTGTTCCAGACAGCGGCTTCTGTGAAAACTCTGAGTATGTTAACCCTGAGATGAAGGAACTCTGTGTTTTCTATTCCAGGAAGAGAGGTGAGTCAAACCCTTACTCTGTTCATTGGCAGATTTTCTTTAAGAAACCCCACGTTTCCATTATCTCCTCCTACCTGAGACATGCTGTTAGACATGGATTTTCAGAAAAAACACAATTCCACAGATTTAAAAGACCAGTTAATACACAGTGATTTACAGACCTCCAGTAGATGCACTTCATCTGTTGCTGAATATCTATTTATCTGTTTTATGTTCAGTTCAGTTGAGTTATTTTTATTTGAGCAGTTCATCTTAAAAAATAAAATACAGAACAAAAGGAACAAAGGACAAAATAAAGAGTCACCACTCAAAAGGAGTAGGTTGAAGTTCAGAGAAATATGCAATAACAGTTTTATGAATTTCATTTACATCACTCATTTCAATGTCTATCTTGACCATATGTTTTAAAACTGAACCTCCAACATTATGGCAGGTGGTCTATTTTTGCAGCACTTGCACATTTTTTATTTGTGGACATACACTTTATAATAAAGGAAAAAAACAAATGAAGAGCTGTAGCTCTTCAATATTTTGGAGTTTTCTGTGTAAATTCATTTTCCTCCTTTTGTACCCCTATATATATTATTCCTACTTACAGTATGTTCAACATAAAATGTATTACCCATTCAGTTTTACACTATAAAAATTTCTAAATTATATTTAAAATAATATTAGAGACATTCTGCTGCAAACTCAGACTGAGATCAGTGATAATCTTATTTTTTCTGGCCTTCTAAATGTAACAGTATGTTTAGATGGAATTAATTTGTTTTTGGTCATGTAATAGTTACAAATTAAAACATACATTTTAGACAACATTTATGTTATATATATGTTGTATATTATTATGCATAGAGGCAGAAAAGCCACAAAGGGAGAATTTTATTTTCCTTGGTCAGTACATGTACAGCGAGTCCAATTTGTATTTAGAAGGCTGACCATTAAGGCTGAACAAACTATAACTTAAACTACGAATTATGAAAGAGCTGCACCATCTGAAACTGACCACAATGAACATTTGACAGATAAACAGTACCACAGTGCTTCACACATTGTCATGTCTTTTATGTGTTGTGATTGTCTCTGTCAAATGTCTCTGTATGTTTTTTTTTATCAATTAGTCGAAATTTTAGGTGACCCAATTTAAATTCCAGGCGACCCTTGGAATGTGGTATTGTGGTCTAGACAACCACATGTGAAGTCCATATATATGTGGACGCCAGGTCCTAGGAGGATAATACACTGTGCATTCTTACTCTGTTACTCACTTGGCCAGGTCTAATTACTGTTACAAGTAAATGGACTGCGCTTAAATGGACTGTGCTTATATAGCACTTTTCCACCTTCATGGTGCTCAAAGCACTTTACATTAGCCTCACATTCACCCATTCACACACACACACTCATACACCAGTAGGTTTGTAAGATCTAAGGTAAGTCCTACTGGGGGCCTAAGTTAAGGTTGCCCAAGGACACTTCTACATGGGACGCGAACCGCCAACCTCTCAGTCATTGGGCGACCCACTCTACCAACGAAGCCACAGCCGCCCGTGTTACAGAACACGGGTCTATTTACTGTTACAGTCAGAGTAACATAGGTCTATTTACTGTTGCAGTCACATTAACGCAGGCCTAATTACTGTTACAGTCAGTAACACAGGTCTAATTACAGTTACAGTCAGTAACACAGGTCTATTTACAGTTACAGTCAGTAACACAGGTCTATTTACTGTTACAGCCAAAGTAACATAGGTCTATTTACTGTTACAGTCACAGTAACAAACTGCCCTGTCCTTGTGTTTTGAGGAGTCTGATGAAGTTCAACATAGTTGAGCAGACATCATTTCCTGAAGTCAGAGGACATTCATTCGTTGTTTTCTGTGTGAAGGCTTTATAACCAAATGTTATAAGAAATAGTACAGTTTCAGGTGAGCTTGTGAATGCCATAGTCAGACTGGTTTTCATACCATGATATGAAAGAAGGGGATTCAGCCCGTCATTAATTTACCATGTCTTGCATTGGAAAAAATTTAATTACTGAAATAACAACAATAATTTCATGAATTGAGAATTATTTATGAGTCCAAAACCTTGAGTCTGAGTAAAGTCTTGAGTTTGACGTCATTGTTTGTGCAACTTAAGCGCAACTCGAGTCCAAGTCTGAGTCGATTCCCCATCTATCTATACATATTGACAGATGCAGCTCTCTCTCTCTCTCTATCTGTCTGTCTATCTATCTATCTAGACACACTCAAACTGTATACACATATATACACTGTATGTATTTTGTGTGTCTGCTCTCCATCTGTTTCTGACTAGAGATGAGTCTGTTCATATGTGTCACATGCTGTGCTGAGTAATAAAACTACATATGGATAAACATGTTCACAGATTGTCACATCCAAGGTTTCATATCAAATCATGAATATTTCTCACTTTCACAGGAAGCAACAGGAACTTTGGGAAAGTGAAAGAAAATCACATCAGGTGTGTGCCTGGTAGGGATGTGTGGACCCTGATTTTCCACATTTAGAAAACAGATCCTGTGATGAACTGTGCCCAGGATGTACTCCGCCTTCATCCAGATAAGCACAGGTGGCTATGTTGGGTAGGTACAGTAAAGTGAGGAAGATGACGTAGTATGTATTCACACCTACTTCATTTGATCTGTCTAAAATTGATTTTCATTGGAAAGTATGGATTTTTTTTCCCTAGGTACAAACATACAAACTCTGATTCAAACCAAATGAGCAGGCCACCTCTTCTAGGTGGTCTTGGCCTCTTTCCATATGGACTCTTGGCCAGTTCACTTCTGGTGTGAATATAATTTACCTCAAGCTGAAACAAATCAAAGAACCATGTACCTCTTTGTGCTTGATGAGCCACCGCAGCCATGTGGCTCTACATCAATATTATGAAAGTAGACGAGACGCATGGGTAGCCAGAGCAAAAGGCAGCAGCTATGAAACGTGGACAGACATAGAACAATGATGGAATGTCTCATTGACATCATGGTTGTTTTCATTAATATCCACTGTCTCCCCACCCCCAAGTTTTCTGCCTTATACCAGCACAGTGCATCACATGTGTGCTTCTGTTTACAAGTTTTGGCCCACTAGCAAAAATTGCAATGAGAATGTGAAATCACCTAAACTAAAAAAAATCAAGTCTGCGCTTGATTCAAACCAAATAATCAGACCAAGGCACTTTCCAGTTGTGAATACATACATAACAACATGACATCCATGAATTTGACATCCAGACATTGACATCCGAAGGCTCTGTCCAAGGGATAAAAAAAAGTTCTACGTAATCGAATAATCTAATGTCGTGCCCAGTGTCCCAGTGGTGAAGAGTCAATGGATCTTGACCTTGACAATTTTTGAGGAGTTCTGGCATATAGCACAGATCTACATTAAGTAAAAAATGCTGCACATGTTTGATCCTCCTTGGCCAAATATACCATATTTTTTGGATTATAAGTCACTTCAGAGTATAAATTGCAGCAGCCAAAAAATGCAGAAAAAAGAAAGAAAAAGTCACACTGGAGTATAAGTCGCATTTTTGGGGGGACATTTATTTGACAAAATCCAACAGCAAGAACGGACATTTCATCTTGAAAAGCAAATTAAAATTAAAATAGACTAGAGAACAACAGTCCGAATAGGTGTACGGTATGCTAACGCAACACATTAAGCTAATACTACATGATGCATAAACTGAGAATGTGCCTGGTATGTTAATGCAACATATTAACAGTTATTCAGATAACTATAGCATAAGTAAATTATGTAATAATGTTAATAATTTCACATATAAGTTGCTCCGGAGTATATATCACACCCCTGGCCAAAATGGGAAAAAAAACTGCGACTTATAGTCTGAAAAATACGGTGATGTGTCACATGTCTGTCTGTGTGCTGGGCTTTTGTCCCTCTCTAACCCTTTGACCCAGTCGCATCCCCATCTATTATCATCACCTGTGCACACAGCTGCAGCTCATCAGAGGAGGTGTCTAAATTCACTGCTCTGATTACTGTTTCTTGTCAAATAGTTCTTCTGCCTAATCTAAAACTATTCAGTGTTACTCTTGTCTGTTGCTCTGATTCTGATCATACCTGAGCTGTTCCGTCTGTCTGTCTAAACCCTTGCCTGTCTGATCATTTCTACCCATCTGCTTCCTGGTAACATACCTGCCTCTGTCTGACCACATCTCCTTGTCTTGCCTACCTTCCTTCTGCCCCCAAGCACATATTCTGCCTCTGCCTCCTGGTTTCATTTAGCTCTCCTGGTACCAATCCTGACCAGTCCCTGCTTACCAACTGCATGCTCTATGTAGTTCACCCGCCTGGTGAGCTGTCACACCTTGATGCAACCAAGGCTGTAGAAGATATTGAACTCTTTAAACTGAATTATCCTGTGTGCTCAGAACTTATTAAAGACTTCTTTAAATTCAAGGTATCATTCTGCTGAAAACCACTTTTACACACTATTTTGGAATCTGATGGGTCACTCAAAGTTACCAACACATGCTGCATTTGCAAGTGATGTGTCACCTCCACTGGCTGTTATTTCCCATTCATAGAAAACAACACAGAGAAACAAGCAACTCAGAAAAATATGGATATGTATAAGGAAGGAACAGAAAACTGTTTGTTTGACCTCAAGTCATCTACAGCTGGAAACAAAGCAATCTGGACATTTTTTGAAGGAGAACCAACGCACAATGTATTCAATAACAACGGAAAACACAGCAATATTAATGAAATAACAATGGAATGACACCTTTAAGCTGTTTTGTGTGTTTGTCTGTATCTGCGTTCATACATTACAGTGAAATTCTGAGTTACTGCCCTATAATTTAGATCGGACTGTCTTTGTATAAAACTTATTACATTTATATTTGAAAGTACTCAGATATAATTGTACAAGGCCCTTTGACCTTGAAAAAGTAGATCAAGGTGACCTTTTTCAATAACCTTCTTCTCCTTGCCAGATGCATCCACAGTATAAATTTGGTGGAGATATCTCAATGAATTCTTCAGATAATGTGCTTATGTCATTGAATGGACAGATGAATAGACAGAAGGACAGACGCATAATTAATGGATTAAAATACACCCAAGGATAAAAACTAAAAGTCGCACCAAGAATCACTTCAATTTTACATAGTTTAGTTTGTAGTTGTATTTATTCTGCTTTGCTTATCTATTCCAGCAACAATTCAATTTCAAGTAACTTAAAACTGTGTTTACTGTAGATTTAAGTGCAGGTGAAGATGGAGGGACAAACAATGACACAAGGCAACCTGACACCAATATCCATCTTCTTAGCCAGAACAGTTATGGCTATGTTTAACTATGTTAGCAAAAGGAGCCAAAAGATTAACTTGATTTGATTTAATTTAAATGCTTTATTTAGAACATGTACAGAATGCAACAATAATCAATACACAATAATCAATACAACAACAACAACAACAACAATAATAATAATAATAACTGGCTTCGGTGGAAACATTTATGCATTTATTATTTTGGTGTTTTGCTGTCTTTTGGAACAAAAGGAAAAATGTGCCACAAGGCTGTTAAATCTCCAATGCATAATTTATTTAAATATATGTGAATTTTCTTACTTAAAATACAAGAATGTTCTCTGGAAGAATCTTTAAGACAGAACCAAAGAAGAGACATTAGCTGAAACATGAGAGATAAGGTGGAAAATACACAAATAACATTAAACAAAATGCATAGAAAAAGCTAAATAAATAAAAAAAAAATAACAGCAGATAAGACTCAAGACAAAAACTATGAAAAGGCCAAAATGATATGGTATAATATTCAGGAAGAGAACGTCATGAAGTGCAACATTTTCTTTTAAATTAATTATCAATTTATTTGACATGTTTATGTTATGTTTAGATTTTGTTCAAAAATAATATTTAAGTGCTGAGACCCAATGTATTAAATATGATACAAATGTTTAAATCATAGATGGAAAAAAATTTTTGGAAAAAAAATGTTTGGTTGTTCAGAAGGCCCAAAAAAGGTTATGTATGTATGTATGTATGTATGTATGTATGTATGTATGTATGTATTAGGGCTGCACGATATTAGTAAAACTTGTGATATGCGATAAGGGTGTACGTAATATTAATATGATAATATTGGACATTTGTCATTCATGTACAGAAATGTAATGTTCTAAGTAAAATATTTCTGAGCCCATAAAGCCCCAGGGCTACATTTGTGTCAGTTCTGTATGGGTTTATGACCTTTCTTAAATGATTCGTCACCATTTAGAGCACTAGTTTCTGGGCACAGCGCAGGGTGCACAAGCTGGCGGAGCCTGACCACAAATTTAGCTCCGCGCAGTGACAGATTCACTGACTTTAGACAGTGCGCCAAGCTCAACTGCTGAAGGCAGGTCTAAGCACTGCGCAGCCGGTGTAAAGGTAGTTTGGCAGGGCAGAGCGCACACGTTACCACAACCTGACAGACAGGTTTCCAGAGTGTCAGACACATTTCAATGCAATAACCGATCCACCAATCTATTTACAGGTTTAATTTCATTAAGGATAGGTTTAGGGTTTTTTTTTTAATCATCCTTATTTGAAACAATAGAAACAGTAGTACAATAGTAGCTACAATATCATTCTCAGCATTTAATGACTTAATTCCACTAAGTTCCTCATATGTTGTTAAGTTATGTTCACTTATATCCACAATAGTTCCCCTTAATAAAAAAAATATTAGTTGGAAGTAGCTACACGAAGAACATCAACTTAATACATTTGAGTTAGTAGTACTATTCCTGAAACTTTGAGTATTCACAACTTAATATATTTAATTATTCTGAACGTTTGGGTTTACAGTGTACACAGTAAATTTTGCAGTGTTAAATCAACACTTAGAGAGTTTATTTAACTTCTTCTAGAGTGTATTTGGTCCCATTGTCTCCAAATTAACACTGCAAATTCTACAGTGTAGGGTGTACAATCCATCTGCCGCCACCCTTGGAGTACCAGTGGGAACAGGATGAAATATTATTTATTATATTATATCTGTGGGAGTGTGCCTGTTATGGCTTTATGAAATTAAATCTGAAAATAGAACCACCGATCATCGACAAACCCAAACCCAAAACTAAAACAACATAATTTAAGAACTATAAAGACTCCTACGTAAAATTAAAACTCTGTTTAAACAAAGCAAACAAAATCCAAATAGACCCAGTCAGCTGGTGTTTGTGGCATGTGTCTGGATGCACATTTAAGAGAGAGCAGAGGTGCTAATGGTGTAGATCTGATCAGCTGTGTTAAATCCATCCACACCCTTTCTCCTCCCTTGTTCCCACTTACACCAGTAAGAGGAAAGGACATTGAACGGAAGAGAGATGCGCCCGTGGGAGGAATGGAGAGGTGGATTTATGCCAGTCTGCACCGCATGCCAAACTTGCAAAAGTTGTCTGGACCACAGCGCCGACCAGCTGTGCCCTGCTTGTGCCTGGTCAGCAAAATTAGAACCCTTAGTCTCTTATTCTGCTCTATCTTGTATGTGAAGATCTGGTATTTTCCTATTTGATTTATTGATGGTGTAGATGTCCATGAAAGTTGGTATTATCAAATGAATTATTTATCATTACATCATCCCTGAGTGTCCTCAGCTAAGGCTGTCGGCACCTGCCTGTTGGCTGCTTCCCCATAAATAAAGAAAAAAGAACCCATTGCAGAGAAAACAGAATGTTCATCAAACTACAGCTTCTGTGACACTGGCCCCAACAGACCTGGAGCGTCCACCTCCATCCTCTACTCAAAGCCACCCGCCCTGCCAACTCACAGCTAGCTGCTCTCCTCCGGCTGCTTCATCACAAGGTCCCGAGAGCCACTACTGCACAAGCAAAGGTTTGTGCAGCAGTGGCAGAGCCTGCTTTCACCATTCATGGTTAATGTAATATAATGTAAGTTGTTCTGTCAGTGATTTTTGCACAGCTGCACTTGTTTTGTTGTTGGATACATGCTGAGTGCGATTTGCTGGGGTGGGGGGATCCACCCCCTCCCCTCTGGTCCTGTGGTCTATGAGTCTTTCTGACGGCGTAAACACAAAATGCCTGAAAGACGAACATCATATGCAGGAAAGTCTGGGCAGAGGGGGGTGGATGGGGAGGGAGTGGGGTAAAGCTTGCATCCGGACCGGCGAGCCACCTTCCCGCTGACCATTCCTGGTCCACCCTGAGCTGGTGCGCAGAGACCTCCCGCATCCAGGTGCTAATGTGGTCCATCCAGAGACGCATCTCATGTGCTCAGTTTGACCTGACGCCGGCCAGAGAGAACCCATCCCCGGGCCCAGGCGCACATTTTTTTCCCCACATGTGGGCAACAGGAAAGGACACATGAGCTGTGCAATCTAAGAAAACTGATGATTTTCAATGTTTATTTAGTGATTTGAGCCTCATTTGTGTGGGAATGAGGGTCATAACATCCGACACAAGCTTTTTTTCTGTTAACCCCCCCTCTTTTTTTTTTCGCACCCTGGATACGTGTGTATGTCTGCACACGTATCATATAGTCATTTTGGCTATTGGCTCATCAGCTCTGACTGTGATTTAGCATATTTTAATGACACATGGGCCATTTCATTTGATCTTCTTTTCTGTTCCTTCACTAGCACAAACAAATGCTGTTCAACAAACACATGAAGAACAGCAGAGGCTCTTCATTTCCCTATGGTCATTTCTCAGCCTTTGAATTATACATGCTGTCTAATTGACCAACAGCCTGGTGCACAATCTATCCCCAGAGAGGCAGCAGAGTGAGAGAAGAACAGAAAAAGAGGAGGCTGGTTAGGCACAATCACAATGGGAGCAGACTTAATGATGTGCTGAACATAAAAAAAATCCTTAATAAGCTGAGAAACTATCTCCATATTCCCCTTGCAAACAACTTGTCTTCTAAAACACACTGTATACGTTTCTTTAGAAAAGCACAATTAGACGATTATACTAAAAAGTATAAATATCATTAGGACATATTCAGTGCTAATTAATTTAGAGGATCTAGCATTCTCATGTGGGGAAGGAGATGAAAAATTGAGAAATAATATAGACAATGAATGTAACATTCAATATTCTTTTTGTTAATTTAGAGACTTCCCGCTGGGAGAGGTAAAATAACCCCGAGTCAGACTTTTTTCTTTTGCTGTTAATAACAATAGAGTTGCTTTTTTCAAGATAGGCAAATACTGAGTCTGAATTGCATAGCTTAGAATGTGCAATTCCACACAAAAAAGGGAAATGTCCTAAAAAGTTGGAGCAGCAAGGGATTTTTTTTTTTCTTAACCTCCTTAAGTGCTAGTCCTGGGCTGTAGACTGCATTATTTTAACAACACCTATATTTTCAGCTCCCACATTAATGCACCTGTAGGCCATATTTCATTCTCACTCTTATATGCATATATTATCCTCTCACATACATATATACTCACTCTCATACATATATTCTCACTCTCACATACATATATTCTCAATCTCACATACATATATTTTCACTTTTGCATACATATATCCTCACTCTCACATACATATATTCTCACTCTTACATACATATATTCTCACTCTTACATACATATATTCTCACTCTCACATACATATATTGTCCTCTCACATACATATATTGTCATTTTTACATACATATATTCTCACTCACACATACATATATTCTCATTCTTACATACATATATTCTCAATCTCACATAGTTATATTTTCACTCTTGCATACATATATCCTCACTCTCACATACATATATTCTCATTCTTACATACATATATTCTCACTCTCACATACATATATTCTCACTCACACATCCATATATTCTCACTCACCCATACATATATTCTCAATCTCACATCCATTTATTCTCACTCTTGCATACATATATTCTCACTCTCACATACATATATTCTCACGCTTACATACATATATTCTCATTCTCACATACATATATTGTTCTCTTACATACATATATTCTCACTCTTACATACATATATTCTCACTGTCACACACATATATTCTCACTCTTACATACATATATTCTCACTCTCACATTCATATATTCTCACTCTCACATGCATATATTTTCCTCTAACCATAGGCGTCATTTTCACCGGGGACGCCGGGGACATGTCCCGACCACTTTATATGATGAACAATTTTGTCCCCCCCACTTTTAAAATGTTTATCAATTCATTACTTATTGGAAAAAATGGTAGTCAGGAAAAAACAGCCTAGATTTGGAGTTGAATTGTCTATTCTGAAATGTACAGTATTGATGATTATATGGGGACATCTCGTATTGAATCTGCAGGTTGCAAACATTCAAAATGTGAAAACGCAAATAGTTATAGTTTAATATGTCACAACGGGCTACTGTACAAAAATGGCGGACAGTGTACACACAAGTCGTACAGAAGAACGGTGCACTTGGGGGATTAGCAAAGGTTAATGCAAGAATGATATGTGAGCTTGAATAATAGAATGCACTCTGTCAGTGGTCCTCAACCTTTTACCGTGGACCGGTCAGCGTTTCACAATTTTACCATGGGGGGGGGGGGTCCATAGTTCATGTCCAACTCCTGGTATTGTCTGTTAAAAGCTTTCCTTTTCTTGGAAGTTGGAGGCTCTTCTTCTGTCTCTTCAGTGGCCTTTTCCTCTTCGAAAAGAAACTTTCCAAAGACATCTGTTTTTTACTTATTTTGCTAACATGTGGGTTACATTTTTGGCATTCAAGTGACAGAAGCGGTGTTTCCATTAGTTTTTTGCAAAACAATATCGATATTCCTCAAATTTTGACAAAGTATATTTGTGCTTTGACGGTTCTAGGCAGGGGTGTCGTAACTCTCGAGAAATATCATCCCACGACATTTCACTACTGTCACCTTCGGAGCTTCAAATCACTTGACCGCAATATCACCCTGATATTAGCATATAGGCTAATTCTCTCATCACTAAAAGTCCCTGGCGAACTCTTTGAAGACCCTAACATGTAAAACAAACCACCTGTCTCACATTATAAGGGTCTGTACATGTGGTCCCTACATTGTCACATCGAAATATTAGGTGGAAATATGCCTTAGATGTGTTTAAATGACAACCGCGATTTAGCATGTAATAGCATTTGCATGAATGAATCAGGCTAATTTTCTCGTCAGTAAAAGTCACTGGCCAACTATTTAAAGGCACTAACACGTAAAACAAACCACCTGTCTCACATTATAAGGGTCTGTACATGTGGCCCCTACATTGTCAGATCGAAATATTAAGTGGAAATATGCTTTAGATGTGTTTAAATGACAACCGCAATTTAGCATGTAATAGCATTAGCATGAATGAATTGGCTAATTCTCTCGTCAGTAAAAGTCACTGGCGAACTATTTAAAGGCACTAACACGTAAAATAAACCACCTGTCTCACATTATAAGGGTCTGTACATGTGGTCCCTACATTGTCAGACCGAAATATTAAATGAAATATTATAATATTAAATATTAAATAAATATTAAATTGTAAACAGTCAAAGGTTATCATGGTTACAGTGACTGTAGCTGTCATTTTCACTCGGAGAGAAGTGGTCATGTGACTATGTAGTCACATCTTGTGACATATATTGCGGAAAAAGTGTTTCCATGCAATATATTACAATATCGAACCTCTGAAAAACCACCTCATGAAAGCGTGAAAACTTTTTTTCTGATATTTGAGTGATTGTTTTTTTGTCGAAATTCAGGTGTTTCCATTACAAGTTTTTATAGCGATATTTATATTTTGCGATTTTCCAAGGGTAATGGAAAAGCTAATGATGTAACCAACAGAATCCGGTCGTTTTTCAAAATAAAAAATTGTTCTGACTCGGATAATAAATAAAGGAGAAATAATTAAGTATGTATTAGGCGGCCGGCGGCCCGGTACCAATTGATCTACGGACATACGGAAATACATAGTCATACCCAGCACTTTTCAGACCATACTCAAGTTTATGTTTATTGTCCCCAGCACTTAAAAAATCAAACTGACGCCCCTGCCTCTAACATACATATATTCTCACTCTCACATAGTTTTATTGTCTTTTTATTGTCTATTCTGTGTTCTATGTTTGCAGTTTTACATAGTCAAGTGAAGTGTGGAACGAAGTTAGTGGCGCCCGGCTTTTCTTGGGAAACTTATCTATCTACAGAGCTAACGGCTACACACACAAGCAGGAGCAGAATACTGTACATACCATAATATTATAGTTTGTGTATATAAGGACTGAACTGAAAAAGTAATTTTATTGTGTTGGATTTTACATGTTATAACTGAAAAATTTTGACAGTCATTGTGAATATGCTAATGTTTGATTTAGCTGAATATGTGTGTTTTGTTTACGTACAGTGTTTCAGTTGTTGTAAATACGCTCAATGTTTGAATGAAGGTGAGAATTATTGTGAAGGTGTTTAATAAAGTTTAACTGACTGACTTATCTATTTATTTTTGCTAAAATGCTATTTTAAAATGCTACGCTATGCTATGCTAAAATGCTATTTTAAGCATTCAACAGTTATTGGGGTGGGGTTTTCAAATAAAGTTCTCAATTTTCAACTGCAAAGTACAGGTTTTTTTTGGTCATTTTTTTGTTTCATGTGCTACTAAGTAAAGGCAGATATTTTCATCCAAACAGCACAGATAGACTAGCTTATTGTTATTCTTTTATCAGTTGTATTTCACCATCACTTGCTCCCCCACCGTCCCCCAGGAGAAAGATGCCCAGACTCCTCATACAACAGATCTGTTCCCAGTAGATCTGAACTGCAAATCCTCTCTCTCTTCAAGGTGACACTTTAATGCCACTTTGCCAGGATTTTCTAACAGTTTGACCCTAAAGCGTGCCCCAAATGTCTTTCTTCTGCACAAAGCGCATACATTTCCCATGGAACAAACACCACCTTATCCCCCTATATCAAAGAATAGCTATGAACAAGTGTGATGGAGAGTACCTGACAAGCTGCCACAGGGTTTGAATTATCATAAATGTATGCTGACATGCCTGTGTATATTTGCTTTTGCCAGATAAAAGTTCCTTTGAGAACAAAATGAACTGTAGATGAAGGAGGCACATTTGATTGGGGTTATGCATTAATTATGAGATGGAACAGGATAAAATATTATTTGAAAAAGTGGCTGAAAAATAGTTAGTTTTGTCTTTGAAAATGGATTTCACCGTTTCATGTCTCAAGAAAAGACCAAACACAGGATGTTGTGAAGAGTTCTTTGTTGTATGTTCATGTTCAGTGTGTTTTGTAAAATGACAGTGCTGTTAACTTTTGCTACTAATATCTCAGACATGAATCACAGGACTGAATAAAGTGTTGAGTGTGATGTTAAGCAAACTTTGATAATACTGTACAACAAATGTTTTCTTAATATATTATGTAATACATTTATCTGAACTAGAATTTGATGAGGATTTAACAAAAAAATGCAGTTCTTTTTCAGCTTTACACGGTTAGATTTTATGAAAATATCACCAGTGAAACAAGTCCGGCCCGGGCCAGGGGCGGGGCACATGATGGGCCTTTTAAACCCAATAAAACTCATGATAACATCGCTTTACAATTACAACATACACATGGGGCTTACAAGCACACATCCTACATTTTTCACACAAGGCTCAGAGCCGAGCGTGACGTAACAGCCCCGACTTCACCACCATGGAGAGTGATGGTGTCATTTGAAGTCAATCAAACTAACATGAAGTCTAACAAACAAAAAGAACAAAAACAATATGCTACATTGCCCCTGTTACAACCCAAAATGTAATAACTTCCAATAAGGTAATAATTTGGGCCCATTTGAAACATAATAAAGCCAATACCCTAATAATGTTTTGCCAACGTAAGTCATTGTGTAAATGCAGGCATTAACGGATTAAAATATATCGAGTCATTGTTATCTGTTGTTACATTACTGGACAGAGGTGAGAAGAAATATGAATAGTAAAATAGTAAAGTACATTGCAAATACTATTCAATTGAAGTCATCTGTGCCATATTATTCCTCACAGTAACCAGCTAATAATGTAGACTAATAATGTAGGCAGACAGCAGATTCTGTCAACCTTCTTTTTAAGAGACAATATTTAGGCATTTTCTAACATGTTTATATATATATATATATATATATATATATATATATATATATATATATATATATAGAGAGAGAGAGAGAGAGAGAGAGAGAGAGAGAGAGAGAGAGAGATTATTTAGATACAAGTGAATTGACAGATGTCCTCTTTTCTTCTCATCATATCCAATGACGATGAAAAGTAGAGGCTCTTGATGAGCTTTACTTCTCTGCCTCTTTCTGTGTCTTTCATTTAGACAGAGTGAGTTTGTGTTTCATGGAGATCTGAATTTAAATGGCAATGCTGCCCGTCATGGTGACGTGTCATGCATTATTAAACCCGATGCCTCTCTCCTTCCTGCAAACAAATACTAAACTATTATGGCTGCACTGGGACGAAAAGCAAACAATTAAAATGGCAGGCAATAATTACTTAATTGAGAGACAGAACAAATAAGAACTGGCACAGGAAGCAGTCATTTACATTGGCAACTGCATGTCATTTGAAACTGGTATGAGTTATCAACAGGTGTGTGCCAAGGTTTAATAAACATTAACCTGTTTCTGCTATATATGGATATATAAGAGCAAATCCACAATGTTTGTATCATGGTTTATATGCAAACATAGAATAGAATAGAATAGAATAGAATAGAATAGAATAGAATAGAATAGAGGTGGTGCAGTGGTTAGCACTCGTGCCTCACAGCAAGAAGGACCCTGGTCCAATTCCCACACCAGACCCTTCTGTGTGGAGTTTGCATGTTCTCCCCATGTCTGCATGGGTACTTCACCTTCTACCCAAGGGCAAGAGTTCAAGCAATGGAAAGCTAGGGTGGGTTTGGTCCCTGTTAATTTTCTGGGCCCGGCTCAGAGAGTGGGAGCTGTAGAGGTGGTCTAGGGAAGGAAGAGGGCAGCCAATGGTTTTGCTGAAATACAACCAAAAAACATGAAACTTGAAATACAACATTTTATTGTGGTAATATGGAAATCTGCCAGGCATATTGCAAAACCCAGAGAGCAACTGATTGTGGGACAGATCCACTTCTACACCGGCAGATCCATGTTACAGTCGCACCTATTTCATGCACAGGTCCCAGATAAAGACCCCGGTCGGGCTGTGACACTCAGAAGTCAGTTACCAGATCCAAAATGGATTCGGGCCAGAGCTGTGGGAATGATTAATTGTCCCACTTTTTTTTTAACCCAAACTAGTTCTGACAGGAATTTGCAGCACAGCAGGAGCTGCTGACCAACTGGAATTGCGACGTAGATTCACTTTAAGGTTACAGAGTTACAGTTAAGGAAATTGTGGTTAAACTGTTTAACTGTTTGTCTTAAACTGTTAAAGGTTTAAGACAAACACATTTCACAAGAGTTTGAACTAAATTTAAAACCGCTATCACTGTCAAATATGGCTCCACTAGTGTAGCTGTTAGGGAATGTTAGCTAGAATTAATAATTAATAAACACCTGTTGATTTTATTACTTGTGATATTGGGCTATTTTACTGCAAACCCATAAGTTACTTTTTATTGCTTAATATCGAAACTGATAGCAAAATCGTGGTTCAAGAGTGTGAGGTGAGACTGAATGATGGAGTCACTGCTCCTGGTTGATTAAAAGCTGCTTATAAACCTGGAAGCCTCAGTGGATAAACACACGAGAATCATTACTACTTTTATCAGTTGCCTACTAAACTTCATTGTGATCAAAGAGAGTTCTGAGAAAACAGAAAGCTGCTATATGTATTTCAGTGCATATATAACATAATTTCCATACCACCGATCAGGCACAAGCTGTCAAATTCTCCTTCTGTTCAAAGCAGCTACTAAAACTAAATGTTCCCTTAAGTAATACACAAAGAACACAAACAAATAAGCAGCCCTGATAAACTGGTAGCATGTCAGTTCATATCCAGTGGTGTGTGGAAAAGCCACTGGAAGGCGAGGGATGTTGTTCCTTCCTTCTCCGCCCACCTGACAAAGTGCTAATTTGGGAGCAGTTGTTCCTTTGTTTCTCTGAGGAACAGAGCCACCAGGTGGTAGCTGAACCTGTCTGCTGATGTCTTGTCAGAAAAGCACAACATAACAAGGAGCAGTGACGCATCAGCACAAACACTGATGATGCAAACCTTTCAATGCACTAATGCTTTCAATATCTGGGCCACTAATGCACACATGCTTGAATGGACAAAAGCGCACAAGTAGGAAAAAACACACTCAAATCAAAAGGGAGGAAACACTTGTTCTAAAGAGACACTGATTTATATTCCAAAGTGCTCATGTCAGATCTACCATGTAATAAGGGCTCTATTACTAATAAATGAATATACAATAAAGAGAAAATATTCCCTTCAAATCTGCCCATGTTACGTGAATCTTTTATGCAAATGGAATTTCAAATGAGGTGGAGCTATCTTCAGAGACCCTGACTGTTTTTTCGTAGCCCTTTATTAAAATTTATGCCATGATTTATAAATTTTATTAATAGCTCAGTGCTGAGGAAGGGAAGCAAAAACGATGAAACAGCTTCACTTCTGTCTTTCTTCTCCCCGGTCCCTCTTTCCCATATCCAGTCCAGCAGGTCCCTTGTCGTTCTCTCACTCTTTTATGCTCCCCCCCTTCCTCTGTTTCCCACTCTCCCTTTCTCTCCTCTGTGGTGTCTCATAGTGATTTTATAATTGGGCTCTGCTCATTGTTATTCAAAACCCTGTAGAACCAATTAGCAGTAGACCTCCCGACCTTCAGTTGCTATGTAATGGTGGTAACTAAAAACTCTAAGTACGGCAGCTGAGAGCAAAGGTCTGAATTTTCTTTAGTTCCAGATTAATAATTCTGTCAGCCCTATCACATGCAGACATCAAACAGAACTGCTAGTTTAAGGTCCCATTTTTCTAATTCTTTTTTAAGCCTTTTTCCTTTTTTGCTGCTTTTTTTTTTCATCTTTACAGCTGGCCTGGATGCCCCCTCCCTGCTCTCTTGTCAGATAAATGTCAGGATAAAAGGATAATGAGACTTTGCAGGGAACTGGGAACAGTCAGGGAGCAATGGCAGAAATGACCTCTGCCAACAAGTGGACAGTCCAAAAACAGTTTGAGAGAAGTGGAGGGTGTAAACAGCGCATTTAAATAGTGTTAATAGACTCCTACTTTCCATCAAATATTCAGCCTTTTGTAACTGAAGGGGTGAGGTGGTCCATAATAGAGCCCATTAAATTTTGGTGAATGTAGGTCAAAGGTCATAGGGACAATCAGGAATTTCCTTTTCATTACTGTATACTCAGTTTAGCATAGAGCAGCTAACTATGTTCAAAGTATCTGTAAAGTAATGAGGGTTGTTACAGCATAGTATAAGCAATATATACTGTTAAGATATTGAGCGTATGAAGACATTAACCATGTTTCGTTCTAGAAATTGCAAATCCCTTGTCTAGAAGTAGCATTAGCAATTGGTAAGTGCTGCAATGACTGTATGGGTGTCACGGCAATACAATAATGCATTTTGCATTTAGTAAGACAAAATGTTGTTCCTAAAAAAAGAACAGCTACATAGGGTTTTACTGAAAAAACAAACCTGAAAGTATTAACCATGACAGTACATTTATTATGCTAAGAAGGTAAACCTGCCCGATGTAAACTCATAGCATTAGTAACTAAGCTACGACTGCATTCACCAGGTATTTTGGCCAATTTGCCACCGATTATTCAGGTACCAAAGCTCTATCTCCCTCTTTTGCCCCTCATCCCTGTTGAGCGTATGAAGACATTAACCATGCTTCATTGTGTAAATCTGATGGCTAGAAACTGTGACGTCCCTGACTTGAAGTAGCATTAGAAACTGGTTAATTGCTGCAATAACCGTATGGGCGTCACAGCAATACAATGTGCATTTTTCATTTTGTAAGACAACATGTTCCTAAAAAAAGAACAGCCACAAAGGTGTTTACAAAAAAAAGTATTAACTATGAAACTACATTTACTATGCTAAGAAGGTAAATGTGCCCGATGTAAATTCATAGCATTAGCCACTATGCTACTACTGCATTCACCACTGATTATTAAGCTCTATCTCCCTCCTTTGCCCATCATTCCTGCCCCTATCCCCCTCTCTATTGCCCTGGCCTCTCTCTCTCCACTGTGGTTCATAATTGTAGGGCTGTGGCCCATCGTAAATACTATCTGCTCTTGTCTCCTCCATGTTCCCAGTATACACTGTAGTTAGCTTGATATTGTGTGACTCCCTGCTGCTACGTAATGTCTGTGTTTATTGCGATGTTGAATTGCAGTTTCTTGATTGACATCCTGATATTTTATCATTTATGTACACTATGGGTGCTTTCACACCTCCACCATTTGGTTCACTTTAAGCGGACTAGAGTTCAGAACACCTGCAGGTCCGGTTCATTTGGGCTGGTGTGAAAGTGGACCAGTTTATTTTGGTCTGCACTAAAGGACCGTACTGAGACCTCCTTTTCAAGCGGTTCCACGCGGACTCTGGAGCGGTTCGCTGCTGGTGAGAACGCTGACCGGCCTCGATTCGGCCCAGCTCTTTTATGGAGCAGTCTTTTTGACCTACAGAAGCTTCCGTAATATGTCTGCTTTCTGCGATAATGTCTTGCAACGCATCTTCTCTGCACCAAAAACAATTAGTGTTGTCATGCTGGATGCGAGCTTCATGCTGGAACAACATCAGTAATTGTGCTTGCTGCACAAAGCAGTGATAAAAATATATTGAAACAAAAACAAGCAGAAGACCACAGTTCATTGTTCAGAAAAAACATCCGCCTGATATTTTCTTCCGGGATTTTCCCTCTGCACGTGCTGCACCAATCAGCTTTCGTCTACGTCACCCAGGGCGCAGTATTTTCCAAACAGTGCCTCCACATGGGTGAGGAGAGATAAAAAACCCACAGTGGTTGGTCCGTTTGCAAAAAACACTGGTGAGAATGTGAACCGAACCAGTTGAGAACTGCAACATTGTAACAACATTTGGGCCCAAACGAACCAGTCTACCGAACTAACAGGTGTGAAAACAGCCTATATTTCATGGTAGTTAATACCTAAAAAACTCAAATAGATTATAACGGAAAACAAGAGTGGAGATAGAGACTTAGTTACTATTGTTGACAGATAGGAAACTGTTAGGTTCAAAAACCCTATTTACATGACAGTTTTTAATTCCTGTGTATTTCTGAATGAAGGATGATTCCTCTTGACCATGTAAACACCTAATTCCAGTTGCAAATGATCATTCAGAATTCAACCTTAACAGGATCAAACAGAAGAGAACACATAACCCCTGTACTCAAAACCCTTCACTGGCTACCAGTTGAGTTTAGAATTAAATTTAAAATCCTCCTCCTTACATATAAAACGATTAATGGTATGGGCCCCTCTTATCTTAAAGATGATCTAGTTCCGTACCAGCCCAATAGAACCCTTCGTTCTCACAATGCAGGTTTATTGAAAGATCCCAGGGTTTCTAAAAGTACAGTAGGAGCTAGAGCCTTTAGTTATCAGGCTCCTGTCTTATGGAATCAGCTTCCCTTTAATATTAAAGACGCCAACACAGTCTCTACATTTAAAATTAGGTTAAAAACATTCCTCTTTGAGAAAGCCTATGGTCAGGTTAGTTAAAAACAGACTGAAGTCACAGAAGAGAACACATCACCCCTGTGCTCACAACCCTTCAAGCTGCCCTAGGAGCTAGAATGATGGGGGAAGTACAGACACTGAGTTCTTTCTTTCTTTCTCTCTCTCACACCTGTTTTTGTCATTTTTATAACCTATCTTTCATACCAAGTCTGTTCATGGCTTGTCACCTGGTCTCCCCTTTCCCCCCTCCCCCCTCCCCCCCTGGGGGCAGTGGTGGCTCTCTTGACAGTGTCTGCGGGGGAGCCATGGATGACAGGATCAACAGTGACCTCCCTGTGCTGACCTATGACCCCGGACCCCCTCCCTTGCCTGTCTGGGATCTGGACCAGCCCCTCCTTCATTTATAAATGGACATTCATCTATAGCCTGTCCATCCATGGGAGTGGATCTCTCCTTCAATGTGGTTCTCCTCAAGATTTCTTATTTTTTCCACTGGGTTTTGAAGTTTTTTCTTGCCGACAAGGAGGGTCTAAGGACAGGGAATGCTTGGGACTGTTCATATATCTCTGTAATTGATTGTGTTTCTGTAAAGCCCTGTGAGAAGACTTTGTTGTGATTTGCGGCTTTATAAATAAAATTTCATTGAACCTAATTCCGAATAAAGTCACTGGTTTATTCCGATTTTAATTCCAAATTTGATAATTAATCTCCCATGTAAACAGTTAATATTCCTGTCATCCTGCACATGCTCCTGGTCTCATCGCGATGACACACTTATTCCATATTGATGATGCAGTCCTGTAAAAAACTGTTCTGGCAACCACAGCTAACAGTGTTATCCTGTAAAAATAACAGGATTCATTTTATGGGTATACTATAGGATAGCGTGGGCAATTCATTTTCATGTTATTGTTATTAAGGCTGTGGTTCAGTTGGTAGAGTGGGTCGCCCAATGACTGAGAGGTTGGCGGTTCGCGTCCCGGCTCTGGCTGTCCACATGTCGAAGTGTCCTTGGGCAAGACACTGAACCCTGACTTAGGCCCCCAGTAGGACTTACTGTAGACCTTAGAAACCTACTGGTGTATGAGTGTGTGTGTGAATGAGAGGCTAATGTAAAGTGCTTTGAGCACCATGAAGGTGGAAAAGTGCTATATAAGTGCAGTCCATTTACCATTAAGGGCTGGATCAATTTATCTACAACTCTGCTCAACATACATCTCTATAAAATCAGTAAATGAAACAATCCAGTGACACAATGAAAATGTGGGGCACAGAAGGCAAAAAAAGGGAAATGTGCAACACAAGCTCTATGTTACCTTTATATGAAAAACCATGAATGCAGCTTTATTTGTTTGCATATCTCATTTTCTTCTTTGACTTCAGCGAAATAGTTGGAAGTCCTACTTGGAAATCTTTCTTTTTTGCCATAAGCTGACATCTTGAAGGATTGGAACTGATCAAAAAACTAATCAATGCATTAGCCTTATGCTAAGTACAGAAAGTACACGCAAAGAAACATTATTTAAGTATCTCCTCCAAAATAAAAAGCTCCGCTGTTGTATTTGTTGCATCAATTACCATGATATATGTGTAAAGGGGGGGGCCAGGCCTCGCGAATAAAAATAATAAAAACAAACTAAAAAGGTGTGAGAGCTAACCCAGTGAAGCAAACGAGAGAGAGTACCGTCACAAAAGGATGATTTATTTACAACTTCCGTTAAAAACAAGGATATTTCCTAAAAGAATAAAACCCGATTTAAAAGTTCATTAAAAGGAATAATATTAAAATCTGGCAAGGGCCAGGCCACGTTTCTCTCACTGTCACGCGTTGCTCCTGGCGCCGCCTGGGGCTGGCCTCCTTGCCGGTGTCGCCTTAGGCTGGCCTCTAGCCTCTTCGCTGCTCCCGGCGTCTCGCTGCACCGCTGCTCCCGGCGTCTCGCCGCACCGCTGCTCCCGGCGTCTCGCCGCACCGCTGCTCTCGGCGTCTCGCCGCACCGCTGCTCCCGGTGTCTCGCCGCACCGCTGCCCCCGGCGTCTCGCCGCACCCTGCTCCCGGCGCCATCTCGCCGCACCGCTGCTCCCGGCGTCTCGCCGCACCGCTGCTCCCGGCATCTCGCCGCACCGCTGCTCCCGGCGTCTCGCCGCACCGTTGCTCCGGCGTCTCGCCGCACCCTGCTCCCGGCGGCATCTCGCCGCACCGCGGGGAACCTGTCCACAGAACACCCAGCCGGCCAGCGCCAACCCACGCCCACCGAGCCACCCCTGCCGGGCCCCAAAGGCACCACTGCCAGGGAACCTGTGGACATGTCCACACTAGTGACTCGGTGGGTCGGCCGGGCTGGCTGGGTCGTCTGTCCCCCGCGGCGCGGTCCGCCTGCCGGCTCAGCCAGCCGGATCTGCACCCGGATCTCCTCCCGGATCTCCTCCTGGATCTGCCTTGTGGATCTACCTTGTGGATCTTCCTGTGAGCTACTGTCCCCCCAGCACAGGTGTTTCTCATGATAAATCAACCTCAGCTGCTCTCTCGTAACAGTCTGTGCTGACAGAGTCTCGTAGGGGCGTGCACACATTGGTAATAATAAAAAAAAACACTACACACCAAATCAAAACATAAAAACAGTACTTCTGTCACATATGTCATTAACTTTTATTTTGCCAATGACCTGAATGCAGGCTGGTCCAGGTAAGCTATCAGGCTGCATGTGGCACGCAGGCCTTACTTTGGCCAGGTCTGCCTCTGTCTATGAAGGAGGTAAAAAATAGGAAGAGAAAGCAGTATATCAACCGAGACATGTCTGTTTTGTCCTCTGACATCCACAGGAAAATGTCTGTACCATCCCAGCTCAAACAAAGACAACCTGTCACAGTCTGTAAATGTCTGGCTGGATGGTGGCCCTCAGAAACACAAGAGGAAATTTACACAACCTTGTCAACACTCAGTCACAGGCCATATAAATCTCTGTTCACCTAGGATTTAAACATTATCTATCCATCAATAACAGGTAAGCCATTCTGGAGCTGGGCTTACCTGGATGTCAGCAACACTTCAGTAACACTTGACAGCATTCAGCATTAATGGGAAGAATAAAAATAAAGAGCTGGGAAGTTCCTAATAACATTGTACATTAACAGAGAAATGATCCCATTAAATTATGTCTTTTGAGGAACATGCAGAGGTCATTACTTGACCTGTATGAAAGTGTATTCCTAAGCTCTTCCATACTTTTTTGTTTGTTTGTTTCTCCCTTTGTCTGTTTGTCAGAAACTTTATGCAAAACCTACTGGACAAATATCCATGAAATATTCAACAAAGTAGCAAGGTGGTCCAGAATGGATCCCATTAAATTTTAGTGAATGTAGGTCAAGGGTTGAGGTCACAGTCACCAACAACACATTTATGTAATGATAAATGATAAGGCTAAACAGGTAAAGGTGGTGTTTGCTGTGCTTGGTACCACTTGTTGGTTCAGTTTGTTTCTCAGCAACTTTACACAAAATCTACTGGATCAATTTTCAGGAAAGGTAAATGGTCTGCACTTTTTTAGCGCCTTTCCACCTTCATGGTCCTCAAAGTGCTTTACATTAGCCTCACATTCACCCCTCACACACACGAGTAGGTTTCTAAGGTCTAAGGTCAGTCCTGATGGGGTCCTAAGTCAGGGTTAAGCGTCTTGCCCAAGGACACTTCGACATGCAGACAGCCAGAGCCGGGACACAAACTGCCAACCTCTCAGTCATTGGGCAACCCACTCTACCAACTAAGCTGTGGCCACCAGGGCCACAGCAACCAGGTGCAAATGAACATTGCAGGTCATATTGGCAAAGACAGTGACACCAACAGCATGAACAAAAACTTCAGGACTGAGGCTGGACAAATTTCAGACCGTGGTGGAGAGAAGGATGCTCTGGAAACTTAAGACAATCGTGGACAACACCGAGCACCCTCTCCACCTCACACTGGAAAGATAATGGAGCACTTTCTCCAACAGATTTTATAGCGCTGCTGTTGAACCTGGATTCAGGAATTCCTTCCTTCCACAAGCCATCACATTGTACAATAAATCAAAATCATAATCACAGATTTTATTTTTGCTTTACACTATGCACTTTCTGTAAATAATACTGTAACTACAGTCTTTGCTCCTTTATTTTGAACTATTCAGTTAATTCAATCTTTACTTTAATATGTCATTGGACCTTACTTACTTGTCTTCTTGCACCTCACTGTTATTATGAAGCAAAAGTACTGCTATTCTACAATATGGGGAGAACCGCCTTGAATGATGGATCTGTCCTTACACAGCAAAGCAAGACTTGGCTGAACTCTTAGCATCAATCCATGGTTGAGGACATGATCAATTAGTTTTCCATGAATTTCATTTGACAAATGTTTTGTCCTTCTCTGAGGACATTCTTTTGTTTCAGTTCTTCCTTTACCGCCAGCATATTTTTCACAGATTCCCCCTCTCCTGCTCGTTCTTCTTCATCTGACTTCTTCTATTTTGATTGAAAACACTTGAACTCACCTGCTGCATTTGTATAGCGCTCAAAACTGGTTAGTGTGTCTACAACTAAGCAGTCAATCAGCACCCCTGATGCGTGTGTTTAAGCAACTGGCTCAAGGGTGTTGTGATTTGTCAGTCAGTGTGTTGGAATTGCAAGGATGAGCGATCATAATATACTTCAGTGACTAATGTAAACAAGTGTGTTTAATGTTTTGCAACTCACTATGTGTATTGTTCTGCAATAAGTGTGAGGCTGACTTTGTGTTTATGGTGGTGAAAATTTGGTGCAGCATTTTGCTCCTTGAGTGTAGTGGGTTGATAATAATGTGATTTTTTGGGGTGTTTTTTTAGTGTTTTTCCAATCATAAAAACTGTAAGTGCAAAAGTGTTTGCTGATATCCAGTGCCTGGGAATCTGTATCAGAACCAAGTCAGATCCATGTATCCCTGTTAGTCAATTAATTGTCTCATCTATAAATGGTAAGAAAATGGTGACAAAGTGTCTGCCTAAGGGAATATAATGTCTTCAAATATCTTTTTTAATCGGAAAGAAATAAAAAAAAAAAATAACATTGGATAGGAAAATCTGAGTTTTTTTCAGCTATCACAATTGATGATCGTCATCATCGTCTCCCGCTTATCCAGGTCCAGGTCACGGTGGCACCATCTCCAGCAAAGAAGCTCAGACTTCCCTCACCCCAGCCACCTCAACAAGCTCCTCCAGGGGAATCCTGAGGCATTCCCAGGCCAGCCGAGAGATATAATCCCTCCAGCCTGTCCTGGATCTGCCCTGAGGTCTCCTCTCGGATGGACATGCTCGGAACACCTCCCCAGGGAGGCATCCTCACAAGGTGCCCAAGGCACCTCAACTGGCTCCTCTCGACATGGAGGAGCAGCGGCTCTACTCAGAGTCCCTCCCGGATGCCCAAGATTCTCTAAGGCTAAACCCAGCCACCCTGCGAAGGAAACTCATTTCGGCCGCTTGTATCTCATTCTTTCAGTCATAACTATCACAACCTCTCCTCCAGTGACCTTTCCCCCAGTGCTCTCAGATCCACCTGGTCCCGCACCGTGCAGCTGCAAGT
Source organism: Siphamia tubifer (assembly GCA_020466265.1). Taxonomy (NCBI): domain Eukaryota; kingdom Metazoa; phylum Chordata; class Actinopteri; order Kurtiformes; family Apogonidae; genus Siphamia; species Siphamia tubifer. Next base: position 19,883,337 of record CM035785.1, read on the forward strand.
CATTGCTGATCTGCAATATTTAATCAGTGAAGCTTGCAGTTGCCGGTGCAGGACCATTCAGTATTGTCTCCTCCATATCTTGGATATTTTTCACATCACAGACTCTGGCTGATCTACACCCAGGTTTTTGTTTGGTCTTGTTTTGGTTTTGTCTCTGTCTTGTCTTGATTTTACTTAGTTTGTTATTAAATTATTTTTCCCTTCAGCACTGTGCATTGGAGTCCTCTTTTCACCTCACCCATCATGACAATAACCCAAAGCTCATGACCATAGGTGAGGGTCGGAACGTAGATCGACTGGTAACTTGAGGGCTTCGCCTTCTGGTTTAGCTCCTTTTTCACCACAACAGATCGGTTTAGCACCCACATTGCTGCAGATGCTGCCCCAGTCTGCCTGCCAGTCTGCTCCATCCTTCTGTCACTCATGGATAAGATCCCGGGTTAAACTCCTCCACCTCAGGCAGGACCTTCCCCCTGACCAGGAGAGGGCCCTCTACTCTTTTGTGACAGACAACCATGGCCTCAGACTTGGAGATGCTGATCTTCATCCCAGCTGCTTCACACTCAGTTGTGAACTGCTCCAGTGAGAGCTGGAGGCCGCTGCTCAATGGAGCTAAAAGGACCACATCATCCAGCAAAAGTAGAGAGGAGATCCTCGCGCCACCAAACTCAACCCGGCTGCACCTAGAAATTCTCTCCATAAAGGTTATGAACAAAACCATTGACAGTCCTGATGAAGTCCAACCCTCACCGAGAAACGTTCCAACTTATTACCAGCGATGCGGACCAAGCCCTTGCTCCTTCGGTACAGGGACTGAATGTCCCCTAGTAGGAGGCCATCCACCTCATACTCCTGGAGTACCCCCCATTGGATACCTCTTTCCAAATCCACAAAACACATGTGGACTGGTTGTACAAACTCCCATGGGCCCTCCAGTACACCTGCGAGGGTAAAGAGCTAGTCCACTGTTCACGTCCGGGATGAAAACCACATTGCTCCTCTTCAATCTCTTCAAACCCTCACCTCTGGAGTCCACCAGTGGGTTCGGGGGTTACCACCATGACTGGCCCCGGCAAGCCTACTACCACAGTTCACTACAGCCGCTTCAGCAATGGTGGAGTAGAACAGAACCCATTCCGACTCAATGCTCCCCTCCACCCTCGGGACGTAATTGAAGCTGTGCAAGAGGTGCAAGTTGAAGATCTGCCTGACCGGTTCTTCCACCAGGCGTTGCCCACGCTACTCATTTGGGTCTACCAGAACAGCACAGTATCTTCCCCTGCCACCTGATCCAACTCACCACCAGGTAGTGGTCGATAGACAGTTCAGCACCTGTCCAAAACATGTGGCTGCTGGTCTGATGATATGACTGCAAAGTTGATCATCGAGCTAGGATGTCCTAGCTGGACATCCTTATGTCTGAATATGGTGTTAGTTATGGTCAAACTGTGACTTCTACAGAAGTCCAATAACTGAACACCGCTTGTGTTCAGATCGGGCAGACTGTACTTTCCAACCACCCCCTTCCAGGTCATGCTGTCATTGCCCATGTGGGCATTGAAGTCCTCCAGTAGGACAATAGAGTCCCCTTTCGGTGTGCTTTCCAGCCCCTGTCCTAGGGACTCCAAAATGGGTGGGTATTGTGAACTGCTGTTTGGCACATATGCACCAACAACAGTCAATACCTGTTCCCTGACCCAGAGACGCAGGGAAGCAACCCTTTCATCCAACTGGGGTAAACCCCAAAATGCAGGCTGAGAGCCGGGGGCCCTCCAGCAAAGAACAAGGTCCAAACCCACTCAAGGACTTGGGTTCCAGAACCGACGCTATGTGTCGAGGTGAGGCTGACGATGTCCAATCAATAACGCTCAGCCTCATCCACAAGCTCCCGCTTCTTCCTTGCCAGAGAGGTAATATTCCATGTCCCTAATGACAGCTTCTGTAACCGGGGATCGGACCGCCAAGGCCCGAATCTTGGTCTGCTGCCCAATCCACAGAGCACTGGACCCTTCTGCCTCTCCTCACAGGTGGTGAGCCCACGAGGCGGTCGTTGATGATGATGAATTCAAAAGTCAACAACGAGTTAATTAATCTTTGCATCTATAATGGATATATGCAACAAACTGCATAAATATTGACAGGAAAAGGTGAAATATAAATTCCATCATGAGCAGGGGGTTTTCAAAATAACATTCTTATCAGTGTGAGATACCTGTCAAAAGTTTTGCAAATCCTAATTGACATCTCGTATTAAATCCTGATAGACAGCTCAACATGTTGTTGACCAGATTGGTCAGAGAACCTGAATTTCACCACTGTGAGTTGTAAACTGCAGGAGTAATTGGCCCTCAAGCCAGATGGAAAATAAATGCTTTTATCGCCACTGGCATAATGTATTATGATTGACATCGAAAAGCAAGGGCTGCCATTTCAATAATCTCACTTTAATAAGAATTCATGAGGGTGGTTTGACTTCTGTGTGTGTGTGTGTGTGTGTTTTTTTAGAGGAATGACGTGTGGGTGAACATTTGTATACGTGAAGGATTGAGATACAGGCAAGTGAGAAAAAAAAGTGATGCAGGAGTGGGCGCAGAAAAGATAGACAGGCAGCAAAACAACATCAAATGTCTTATTTTCATTCGTTGGCTGTCAGGCGAGAAAAAAAACCATATGAGAAGCACAAAAAGCCTGTTTTGAATATTCCTGCATATAGATACCAAGAGCTTGTGTAAGCGGAAATATTACCACAGATGACACAACAGCGCTGTAGTTAGTTCCATCAGCTTTCCTAATGAACTTTAAAACCTTTGAAAGTCTGAAATCACTTCAGCTCAATGTGCCCCAGGCCATTCTATGGTGCTTAATACTAACATTTAAAGGGACTACAGTTAGTATTGCTCAGTACTACATCATTTACACCTGGTGTATCCTCTTGACAAATTTGCATTGAGTTAAAATGATAAACTAATTAAATGAATAAACTGAAAAAAATATTTACATTTTCCTGAATCACAGTTTCATTTCTTTAATTTTTCTGGTGCTAAACAGAGGTTAGACTGTTGTGTTTCACATGGACACTTATTGTATCCGTAAGTCCAGTCTGCAGACTGAAGACTGTAGTACACATACTGCTTGTAGGTGTCAAGGACTCATTTGTGTAACTCTGCCAAGGAATGGCAGGAGCGATGTTTTCACCAGGGCTTGTTAACTTCACGAATCTGATATTTGCGAACTTATGTTGGTTTAACAGTTTGTCTTTCTGTGTGTGCACATTTCCACTTTTCGCACTCTAACATCACCAAATCATGACAGATCTTTCTGAAATTTGGCATGTACAAGGATATGAATAGAAGGATGAAACAGACCAAATTTCAGCCGAATTGACTCACTACTTCTGGTCTGATGCCATATTGAATTTTCACGTCAAGGTCACAGCAGAGATTTACCATTTTCAACATGTCATCTACATCTTGAAAACTGATAATGATATATTGGTGATTTAACATGGTAATGCATGATAATGATATATTCGTGATTAGATAAGATTGCAGATTTCATATGATTCGCAAAGTTCTTTTTCTATAATGTGTGCCTGTGGAAATGAAAAGTCTCAACTTGGACAACATCCATAAAATTGGGGTTGTCGCTGAAATACTCACAAGACTTTGAGCTCAAGTCCAAGTCAAGTCTCAAGTTTATAACGGTGTTAATGAGTGCTGCATGCCAGGTGTTGTCTACAACTTCTCAATTGTAATAAAGTAAAAAAGTAAAACAGCATTTTTTTTTATATACCAAAAATGAAATAATACTTATTTAACCAGAAAAAAATTCCCAAAGTTCCAAAAGCATACAAAAATACCACCTTTAAAATTGATTTACTGTCTAATGTGTTTGATTAGGTCCCAGTAAAAATGAAAAAGGCACAAATGAGATCAAATGAGATAAAAAGGCATCATTATGAGATTAAAAAACAAACTTCAAATATATGAAATTTTAAAAATGCATAATTATTCAATAAAAGGTCAAAATTAAGAAATCTAATATTTCTGTTCTGTTTCTCTTGCATTTCAACTAGTTTGTTTTCCATGTGTTGACATGATCTGTTGTTTTACCCCTACCTGATTGTCTCCATTACTGACCTCTGTCTGCCTGACTATGTCTCCAGTTGGAATCCTTATGTGTTTTGACCGCTTTTGCCCGACCCATGAGTAGAGTGCCTGTCCTGTGTACTGACCTGTGTTCCATCCCTCAACATCCACCCAGCCAGAGCCCCAGCATATATATGGTGACCAACCCCGACCAAGCCCCAGTCTCAGCCCTTGGTTCTGGATATCCTGCATTCCAGATCTCATTCTGAAAAGAATGACACTGAAGCCGTTTGTATTGGACTTTCAGTGTTAAGCCTGATAATTTGCCTGATCCGTGGTTTTCCTGTGGGAACCAATAAAGTTAGGTAAAATGTTTTCTGCATTTGGGTTCTGCCCTGGTACTAAAAATTATGAAATAAAAGACAATTATTATACAGAAAGTCACTGTTTCTCTCCTCCACTGATTTTCCTCTGAAGTCACTTAATTTTCATACTGTCACATCTGTTCAGTTTGAAAAAGCAATGAGTCTATTCTGACAATAAAAAGTATAAAGTACAGATATTCATGCAAAAACTTAGCGAGTAAAAGTAAAAAGTTTCCAGAAAAATAAATGCACATGTAAAGTACAGATACCTAAAAAATATAGATACAGTAATGAGGTACTTTTACTTAGTTACTTTCCACCTCTGCAACCAGGAAACTGTCAACAATTTTGTTTCTGAAAGTTTTTAATAAATGAAAAACAAACCATAATAAGTTTGTCTAATGCAGCCATATCTTATGAAACACAAATTATGTTTCTGCAAATATTCCATGATAATAGTGGAAATGAAAATTTTAAGGGTGTGTGAAAACTTTTTTCCATGTCCATCCACCAGACAGGCGAGGGAGGAGGTCTGGGGTCACAGGTCAGCACAGGGCACATGCGAGTCACTGCTGATCCTGATATCCAACGCTCCCTGAGAGAGCTGCCACTCCCCCCAGGGAGTGGGGAAAGGGGACACCAGGTGACTAGCCATGGACTTGGTATGTAAGATAAAAATGACAAATAGACATGAGAGAGAGAGAGAGAGAGAGAGAGAAAGAACTCAGTGCCTGTATCTCCACCAGCATTCAGCTTAGACTGAACTGTGATTTCAGTCTGTTTTTAAATAACCTGACCATAGTCTTTCTGAAACAGGAATGTTTTCAACCAAATTTTAAATGTAGAGACTGTGTTGGCCTCTTTAATATTACATATAAGCTGATTCGATAAGACAGGAGCCTGGTACTGTAACTAAAGGCTCTAGCTCCTACTGTACTTTTAGAAACCCTGGGAACTTTCAATAGACCTGCATTGTGAGAAGGAAGGGTTCTGTTGGGCTGGTACTGAACCAGATCATCTTTAAGATAAGAGGGGCTCATTGGAAGCAACTGTCACTGAATGGATTCAATCCAAGTCTGTCCTATCCATTGCCAAAATATTGCAATGATATGTACAAATGATGCAAAAATGCAGTGCTTTTAGTCAACAAAAATAAAGAGCCGCCACAATAAGTCTCAACCAGAATTGTGATTCAGAACACACACACACCTTGAATGAATCCATCCTGAAGTGAATTAATCCTTTAAACACTTGCTGTCGATAAGGTAATAACTCTACACACATACCAAACTCCAACACCAGAAGAGTCCCTATAATCAACTACAAGATGGTTTACTCACAGAACAATAGAAAATATCTCTGGAGAATATAGCATCACCATAACATTTACTCTGTAATTGCTATAATTGTTTTGTGGTGTAGAAATACCAGTGACTAAAGACATTGGTAAGGAAACTGGACTGTTGCAATCAAGCTTGGTTATGAGGCCGAGGTTGTCCAGAAATGACATGAGCAAAGCAAAGAAGGAGGGGTTTGAGGTTGAGAAAGTGAAGTGTAAGTAAAAAGAGAGTGGTAATGATCAGTGATACTCACAAGTAAAGTCTCACTAGCTGTAAGAAGAGTAAGATGAAAGAAGTTGAAAAGAGTTCCAAATTAAAATATAAGTGAGAAAATTAAACAAACTGCCTCCAGTTCATCACAGGAATGTGATCACGGAAATTAAGTGTAATTCAACTAGGCTCTGAAACCTGGTGAACACAAAAGGCCTGAAACTTTATACAAAGATAAATCTGTCATCTATATGTAGACCATTAACTTATTATTTTATTCTGTTAAAGGTCAAAGCCAGTAGAAAACAAGCCATGCTCAGCACATGTTAACTAAACTGAGAAGCCAACATTAATTTTCAAATGAACATGTAACTAGAGCTGATTTTTCCTCACATGATCTACTTTTCAGATGGAAGTCTTGCTGCATTAGATTGAACTCTATAAGTTATTCTGTAGATGTGGGCCACATAACTTCAAGTTGATCTCAGTTGTCCATTAAAGAACAAGGTGATGTCTGTGATGGCCATAGGTATTTATAAAATAATATTAAATGGTTACTTAGTAGGGGTGGGTGATACTGGAAAAGTTGGTATTGATCTGATACTGTACCAATACCAATACTTTTTTACTTGAAATGTCATGATGATTGAATAATTTTGTGATTTTGCCTTGAGTTAGTTTATTATGATTATGGCAAAAAAAATTTCAACTGGTTGAATATATCATAGCAATTTAACCAGTCTCCTAAAATTGATCACCAATTTGTCTGTGAAAAATGGATTACTTGGATAGTCTTAATCTATTTGGCGGAAATGCCTTTGCCAGGGAAATCTGTCTCTGTGTTGGGGGCCTGGGGTTCAAGCTTTTGAGCTTCATGAACATTTTGGATTGAGTATGAGTGCCGTTGACCATAAATAATAAAATTAATTGTCAAGAATACAACTTGCCTCATAAACAGAGGTGGTCAAAGTACAGCTACTGGTGTGAAAAATACAGTGGTAAAAGTAGAAGTACTGATTCCACTCCTTTATTGAAATAAAAGTTTAAAAAAAAAAAAAAAAAATGTACAACTTCTCAATTGTAATAAAGTAAAAAGTAAACATGCATTTTGGCATGGATGAATACTTATTTAACCAGGAAAAATCCTAGAGGTTTCAAAAGTATCCAAAACGAAAGCCTTTAAAACTCAGTTACTGTGTAGATAATGTGTTTGATCAGGTCAAGGTATTCAGTTTTGTGAGTGTGAATTTTTGGAGAAATGAAAAAAAAAGAAGTCAGAATTGACATAAAGTCTTCATTTTGATCTGGTTTTCAAAAGTCAAAATTTTTAGATAAAAAGTCAAAATTATGAAACGAGTCAAAGTGAGATAATAAAAAAGGCATAAATATGAAATCATAAATGCATAATTATGAGATAAAGTGTCAAACTTGTGAGATAAAAACTCAAAATTGTGAGATAAAAAGTCCAAATTGTTAAATAAGTCGAAATTATGAAATAAGTCATAATTACGATATATAAAGTAAAATATTTTACCTCCGAGTTGATTTTTCATACTGTCAGTTCTGTTTAATTTGAAAATGTAATGAGTCTATTCTGAAAATGTAATAAGTATAAAGCACAGATATTTATACAAAAATGTATGGAGTACAAGTAAACAGTTGCTAGAAAAATAAATACTGAAGTAAAGTACAGATACCTAAAAAGTCTTCTTAAGTACAGTAATGAAGTACTTAGTTACTTCCCACCTCCGCTAATAATTGTGCACATGGTCTAAGCATTTAAGAATGGCCCAGAGGATGCATGTGAGCTGAACCATGGCACTGTTTTTGCTGATATTAATGTGTGGCCACAGGTTCCACACGATAAAGTCTCGAGACTTTTGAGGATGGAACTCCAGTCACCATGTTTGCAACTCAAGGCTCCATGTGTAATAAAAACTGCTCTAAACATGGCTGAAGTGAAGCAAAGGCTGAAATAAGAAAAGGGAAGGGAGGAGGTGTGAAAAAAGTAGCTGTGAAACACAAGCTGAAGTAGTCATTATGTTTGGTATTGGTTTAGGCATCATGTGGTTGTGGTGAGCACACATGGGCGTCCTTCCAGCCAAAGTGGAAAGCAGGTTGTGAAAGACAAATATGCTGACTTAAACGTATGATGTTCCGCAAGTGTTAAGAGTGGTTTCATGTTCACACAAAAAAAAACATACACAAGTGAGAACTGCAAATTCAAGTTGACTAACCCAGTCTAGTCATCTTCCTCTTATAAAGTTACTACAGTATGTGAGTTTAGAAATAATCAAGTGTTTTTAGTGTATTGTTCGCACTAAACAGTGAATGGTGCATGAATTATGAGACCCTTAAGATTTTTTTCCTAAATGTTTTTATTCCTCTTTAGGCCTGAAAAAAGCAATTTGATTGAAATCTTTTTAATGAACCTATTTTTTTTATGGAGTTACAAAAATGTCCACTCAGCTGGAAAACCCGTTAAGAGAATCAAAAGCCCTACACAATACCAACTTAACTGACTTTAATATTACTGAGATGTGACTTTTGACCAGAGGTGGCAAAAGTACTGATATTCTGTCCTTAACTAGAAGTACAGCTACTGTGTGGACAAAATACTTTCGTAAAAGTAGAAGTCCTGATTCAACTCCATTACTTGAGTAAAAGTTTCTAAAATATACAACGTCTCAATGTAATGAAGGACAAAAGTAAAAATTGAATTTTTTTTTTTTTCCATGAATGAAACAATACATTCCTAATTCCACAGTGTAATGATAAGTGAATGAGTTGCAGTTCTACCCCCTGCCACTAGATGGCTGTGCAGTTTATGTATCCCCAGATGTGATTGTGTGTTGGAGGTGACAAGTAGAAGAAGACTCGACATATTAGGAGTTACCTGTTCCTGCTCCTGTTGGCTAAGCTAATAAATAAGTTCACAACGAACCCAAGTTTCTTTATTATAAACAAGAAACATTACACACGGTACCAGACTTTTCAGGGGTGCAGGTACGGGTAAAATGGATGAAAATAATAACAATAAAAAAGTGGTCATGGATACTCCCCTTTATGTGTACAGTATTTTTAAAAAAGTGGACCCGTGCAGGACTGTGGTACTGACCATGCACAGGACCCTGTCCACAGCCTGTGATCCTTCTTTTCCCTTTGATGTTGCATATTTTATGTACTCCCACATCCATTTAGTTTAAAAAAGTAACAAGTGTATTCTGAGACTGTAAAGAATATAAAAATGTAGAGTGAAGAAGTAACAAGTTGCCAGAAAAATAAATGCTTAAGAAAAGCACAGATACCTAAAAAAATCTACTTAAGTACAGTAACTTATTATGAGTACTTAGTTACTTATCACCTCTGCTTTTAACAGTTATAATGCTCCCTCATTTATCATGGGGGTAATGTTTTAAAAACAACCTGCTATCGGTAAAATTTGCAAAGTACTCATCAGCTTTATTTTTTCCAATTATTATATCTGTCTATATCTATATCTATAATATATGTGTTGAGCCCATAAAAAATATGACATTGTTTACTACTAATGTGTTGTGGAAGTGGGTGAAATGAGTGGAAAGGAGCTTAAAAAACAGACTATAGCTAAATGTGTGTGCTACCCACCTCCATTAAGCTATCATTATTATTATTATTAGTAGTAGTAGTAGTAGTAGTAGTAGTATTAACCTATTATTATTAAACTAGCTCCATATCTCATGTCACCAGTTGAAGAATTCACATGTATGGTATCTGCATAGTAGCTGTTCTGATGATTTATGTCTTGGGTCTGTCATTTCCAGAGATTGCCAATGCAAATGAACCTTTTGGTAAATGGTTTGCGCTTTACATTTAGCCTCATATTCACCCATTCACACACACACACACACTCATACATGGTTCTGTCAGTCCTACTAGAAGTCAAGGTTCAGTGTCTTGCCCAAGGACAGACACTTCGAAATGTGGACAGCCAAAGCCGGGACATGAACCGCCAACCCCTTGGTCATTGGGTGACCCACTAATTACACGGGGCAAACCATTTGCCCCGGTTCCATACCTATATCAACTTTCAGTACCAAATCAGGAGGTGGGGTGAAATTAGTTCAATATCTTCATTGTTGCATATCGTAATGGCGTGAAACTTTGTACTGCAATCTGCCATTGTACTGGAAAGTCACCCTACAAATTTCCGATCATTTGGTCAAGTTGTGCAGGTCTTCGTCATTCCACAGACAAACAGGAACTCTACAGACTTTGATTTGCTTGATTATAGATAGATGTTTTAAGGCTCTCACCACACACTTTATACATTTTACTGTGAAATTAACATTTTCTCTCCCTTTTAAACACTGTCAAAGTTCAAACCTTCATACATTTAAAAAAATAAGTACAGTATTATCGAATAAAACCAACTTTTTGTGTGATTGTTAGCATCTTCCTCTGCGTTTTGGGTGTAACCGCAGGTGCTTTTGTTGGGGCAGAACGTTACATTGACATAGTGGGTTTGGTCATGGGAGAAAACTTGCAAACAACAGCACTTAAGATTTACACTGCTAGCATTCAAACTTTTATGTAAAGTTGGCAACTCTGAAGGCATTCTGTACTGTACAGGAGAAACAGCATGGAGGAGATTTATTGACAATGGTGAGACAATTAGGATGCAGAACAGAATGTGTGTTCATGTGCTGTTAAAAAAAAACATGGAAAATTTCACTAAAATAATTCCTGAAACGGCAACACCTCGAAAGGTGAAACGCGTTATAGTGAGGGACAACGGTACTGCAGATGCTAAACTCGCCTACCAGGGCCTGGAAGCCCCCCTTCTCCGTGACCACTTCTGCAGCCCACCATAAATCCTTAACAACAAACTCTATAAACTTCTCTGGGCTTGAATATTTATGCAGGCCTGTGGTTCCCCAGGGTGCCATTTTCTGTCTGGGGCTCCACACACACCAGAAACTTCTCTCAGGCGGCTCAGGCCTGTTACAGCTCTTGTGCTGGATTCAGACTTGGTGGTCTTATTGGTTTGGGCTATAAACAAAATGGTCCCTATGCGGTAGAAGAGGAGTAACATATCAGAGCTTATACAAATCCATAACACAAGCATAAACCACCCTCTCCAGCCGCCTGCAGCAGTCTCATTCCTGACTTCATTCAGACTGTTAATCAAATGTAAAGTTGACAGGTAGTTAAAAAAACACTTCAGGCTGTAGTATCTCATCATCAGATCTGTAATTTATTAATATCTATTTAAAGAGTGATCTAAGGGGAATGGGGAATGGATGAAATGAAGAAAAATAAATATACTAGTCAAGTCAGACATAAAAATGAATATAGAATCTATCATAAATAACTTAAAGCCCTACAATATGAGAAAGAAATTGCACCAAAAAATGAAAAGGTTTGGAACAATATCACGAGGCTTCGGTTACTGAATGTTTGTAACTATAAAATTTGAAATGTCTAATGGAATATAATTTTAGTTGCATTTAAGTGTTTCTATTTCTTTGAGTAAAGATTTTCATTTCCAAAGACCCATGTGTTGCTGAATTGTAGATGTGTTCACTGTATGAACTCCGTGGAGGCACTGTGGCATAACCTATGGCCACGAGTGCCACAGATGAATCCTATAAAGTCTGGATGTGAATCTGACAGAAGGAGAACACATGGTTTATTAACATGTACTTTTAAGAAGCTGGACTGAATTCTTCAACACAAACCCATGACTGCTTCCTTAAACAGCGATATGTATCTAGCAGTGCACCCCAGAATAACTTATATACGTGTCTCTTAAAGGTGTCTATCTTTATTTCATTAATATTCCTGTGTTCACCATTATTATTGAATGCATTGTGCAGAGGTTCTATTTAAAAAAAAAAAAAAAAAAAAAAAGAAGCAAACATCTGGATTGTTTTGTTTCAAGCTGTTTTTGGAGGGTAGAAAAATGACTTGAGGTTGAACAACAGAGTTTACCAGTACTTCCTCATACATATCCATGACGCAGTGATGAGGTGTCTCTGATTGGCTCAGAGAATGAATGTATGAAGGAACATTCCCCCCTCCCCTCATTGTGTTTTTACCATCCAAGAGTAAGTAGTATCCAGCTATGTTTCATCCCGTCGCACATTTAAAAATGTGCTCCGCCATTTTTTTTTTCAAGTTTGTGTAACGGACCGCTGAGAACCCAAGTGCAAAACAGGAGGCATGCGTAAAAGTCCAAGCAGTATTTTATTCTCACACAAATCAGTAGCACAATACAGATGAGTGAGGTAATGTCCCCTTTAAAGTCTCTCAGGGCAGGAAAGTACTTATCCAGGCGGAGCACGGAAGATCTCCTCCGGTCTGAGGCTGAGACTGGATTTGGGTCGGTTCCGGTCCTAGGTCAGGGCTGGCGGCGGGTCTCGTAGTCGGGGTCCGTTCCGGGGTCGGGGCAGGCAGCTGGGATCAGGGTCGGTGTTCGTTCCAAGGTCGGGGCAGGCAGCGAGGGGCGTAACAGGGTCCGGTCCAACTTCGGTATCAGCAGAGGCAGGCAGAAATCACAGGCAGAAAACAGAGGTCGGACAGAAACGGGACTGGTACACGGGACACGGAAAACACAGGTTGCGGGAAAATCAGAGGCACAGGTCATGATAATCTGGCACAGAGTCAGGTCTGAATGCAGACTTTATACTCCGCACCTGATGAGTTCAGCTGCTCTCACCAGGTGAGTTGTATCAATGATTGGCCAGGGAGACAGAACAGGGTGAAAGAGACGCAGAGCAGAAAAAACACGCAGACAGAGAGGAAAACAGAAAGTACAAGGTACAGAACATGACAGTTTGTGCAGCAGCTACTGTGGTGCCGTGTTCTCTTGTAGATGCTAGTACTACTTCAGATTTGCTGCAATGGAGAATGGGCTCAGGGGAGTGTTACCTGCATTCCGTGGGCAGGCTTAACCTTTTGCGGGTGACGCTAATGTCCACATTACGTATTGTGGACAGGCTTTTTCTGAGTCACTCGTTTCTGTGTTGTTTTCTATGAATGGGAAATACAGCCAGTGGAGGTGACACACACATTTCACACGCAGGAGGTAACTCGAGTTGACCCAAGTGTTTTTTAGTGGAATGACATCTTTAACCCTTTGACATATACTGGTCACTCCAGTGGACAGTTCTTCTATACCCGTTCTCTTGCATATTCATGGGTTTTGATGTTTTAGTATTACATCAGTCAGTTCATCATTACTGTAACTGGTCTGTTCTTAATACCTGATCTGCACTAACATGTTTAGCTGTAAATAAATTACTTGTTGTGATTAGACTGTAATTAACAGGCTCTTCTTAAACAAAAACTCCATTGTTTTATTTCATAGTGTTCTGATATTGTGTATTATATACATGTTTCTTTGCTTCAAAGCTAAACACATGTTTCCAATTCAGTGGACATTTTTGTAACTCCATAAAAATAGTTTCATTAAAAATATTTTTTCAATCACATTGCTTTTTTCGGCCTGAAGAAAAATAAAAACACATAGCAAAAAAAAATATCGACTATGGTTCTCATAATTCATGCATCAAAGAGTTAAAATGACATTACCTATTATAAATTGATTCTGTCCAAGATGTTTTGTTTTTGTTTTGTTTTTTTCTGAGCAAGAAGTTGAGTTAGAAACATGTAAAGAAATGACCAATGACAAAGTCATTGCACTGTATATTTTTGCATATTTTTTAATAGAATGAATGTGTTTAATAAGAATAGACTTAATTGCTCTGTATCATGATTGGGGTATGAATTGTATTGAATCGTAAGGTGCCACTCACATATCTTTGGATTGTAGAGTGTCTCTGACAGGCAAGTATTGAGCAGCATTTGTTATGTTCTCCACCAGACTCTGCAGAGTTTAACTATGTTTGTCATGAACTGCAGAGTGAAGACAGATAACACAAACTACAAAATGCAACAGAACCTATGACAAGTACAGAATAGGGTTTAATTAACAAAATATTGTTCAAAGCTTTGCAACTCCGTTGTGCTACTACAGCCAACCCTCTCACAAATCACTTTTTCTGAGATCTTCATCTGTGATCTGTGCTGTTCCTGCCAGTAAAGACATCAGGTGACATTCTGACATCTTTCACATGTCTTCACAGCACTAGAAATGCAATTCTACATCAACGCCTGCAGGAAAAAAATAATTAACTGAGAATCACTCTGCACTTCCTTACCTAGTAACATTTACAACATACTTCCACTATGCTATACTGTTTTACACTGTAGTATACTCAGCAGCTGTGCCTCAGTTGGTAGAGGAAGTTATCCAATGACAATGTTCAGTGTTGGAAGTTTGAATCCTGGTGGCATCTGTCCACATGTGTCCTTGAGCAAGACACTGAACCCTAAATTGCTCCCCAGTGGTGTATGAGTGTGTGTCTGGGTAAACACCACTCCATTTACCATTTGGTCACAGCTGAGGAAGGAAGGAAGACGGGAAGGAAGGAAGGAAGGAAGGAAGGAAGAAAGAAAGAAAGAAAGAAAGAAAGAAAGAAAGAAAGAAAGAAAGAAAGAAAGAAAGAAAGAAAGAAAGAAAGAAAGAAAGAAAGAAAGAAAGAAAGAAAGAAAAGCCAAATTGGTGCCAGTGGATTAAATAGATGTACACATGACAATTTCCACTTTATCAGGCATAAGGGGTTAAACATCCAATCGTATACTGCATTCTTCAAACCTGGGAGGCTGGGATTCACTGCTGAACCCTCTGGAGGTGTCGTGGGTTAATCAGCGAAACATCAGTGAAAGAGGGCGCCCACTTGAAAACCCGAAGGATGCCATCACTCACTTGAACTCCACATAATCTCATCGGTGCCTTAGGTATAAATCTATTGAGGGATATCAACACCTAGTCCTATACAACAGATCACACAACATAAGACATGTTACAGACTTCTGCAAATCTTTTGCTGCACAAATCTCATAAAAACCAGCAAGTAAACAAATATGTGCTGTTAAAATCTCAGTAACCATTGAAAATGTGAATGTAGTGTCTTGTAATGGAGGTGAACTGTTTCATATCACTGACAAAGTCTACACTACATCATCTATAGAGGCTCTAAGGGTGTGTTAATTCTGCTTTATTTTCTCCATGTGAACAGAACCATTCTGTGTTCGAGTGCCATGCCCAAGTCTGTGTGAGAAGGGGGGTCTGGTTCTAGGCCAAACGTACTGCAGCACAGTACGATGCAGTGTAAACATGGAAGTGACCTCAACATACCATTCTATCAATGAAACTGGACAAATCACCATGAATCAGATTTCAGACACTACTGTGTCTTTAAAAAGCCTTTGATTTGTGTGGCACGGCCTTATTGACTGAACCAGCAACACTGAAGGTTGGTCTTCTTGTCTTTGCCTCAAAGAGACAAACACAGGGGTGGGTAGTTAAGTTTCCTATGGGGTCACATGAGAAAAATTGACAGTTATTAAGGGCCAGATTGACTCAGCTCCAGCTCTGCTCAATATGTATCTGTATAAAAACAGGAAGTGAAACAGTACAATAATACAACAAAAATGTAGAGCACAGAAAACAATTATTTAATTTAATTTAATTTAATTTTTGAATATATGCAAAAAATTTTACCCTTCATGGTAACTTCAAAAACCATAAATGTGTTTGTTTACGTACCTCACAGTGATGCGCATATATATATATATATATATATATATATATATATATATATATATATATATATATATATATATGTGTGTGTGTGTGTACATACAGTATATATTGTACATCTTTACAGGAACAAGGAAAAAAAAAACATCTCTATCCATTTATATGTGCATACATACAAACACATACATACATATCCAACAATAATAACGAGCTGGCCCAGCTCGGGCTTATAGCCCAGGGCCACTAGCTCCAAGCCCTGAGACTGGTTGTGTTCACATGTCATACTACTAACCCCTCTGGGTTACACCCCCATTTGCAAAAACATCACTTGATATTACCCATTTTTAGCCAGGATGGGCGGGCAATTCAGTAGCATGATTTGTAGAAGATAAAAGACATTAAAGTAAACAAAGTAGCCCATTATATGTTATCTAACGCACTCTTTCCTTCAGATTATGACGTACAGCACAACCTTTTGTTTACTGTGATTACCACATTATGCGCAATCCTTTGCACAGACAAAGTAATAATAGTTTCTGATGTCTTAATATGCCCCTCATAGTAAACCAAAGAGACCATTCTATCCTATATATTAGGTGGCATAATGGACCAAACTAACAGCTAAGAGAGAAGACCAAATACATCAGCAGAAAGTGGCTTATAGCGTGCTGGCTCACCTATTACAGTTAAAGACATTGGACAGAAACTAAAGATCAGGTCAGGTCCAAATCACGAAATGACAATTCCATTTCTTAGCGGATTCTTTGGTCTGTGGCACATCTGTGTCAGGCACCTGAACACCTGTGGTGTCCCCACTCCTCGCTCTGCAGATCCATGTCGTAACATAATGTCCATCAAGTCAAAATATGGGACTTTTTTTCAGTGGACGCCATTTCTGCTGTTGTGGATTTACTTCACTGATTTATACTGTGTCCATTAAGGCATTAACAGAAATGTCGACTAGTCAACACATTGACTCCCGCAGCACAAATCGACTTAAAGTTGGAGGAACCGACAAGTTGCATGTTATTCTTTCTCTCCCTCTCTCTCGACGCATAAAAACAGACCAGTCAGACCTAAACCAGAGGAAACATGGTTGCTACAGGTAAAATGGGGTGGTGGGCTGACAAAACAAAAGAGAGTGACAGACACACATTGCATGTGTGGACATATTTCAACTTAGATGAAAAAAACGGCACAGTAACTGGAACAATATGCAAATCCAATTTAAAATACAACTAAAAGACAAACGTCATGCAGAGCATCTAAAGAGGCATCCACTAACTAACAAGCGTTGTGTGCATCTTGGCGGCCACTGCCTTAAACTTTTTGGACTTTATGTAGGGTGACCATATGTCCAGATTTTGTCCAGACAGACGGCTCTAAAACTGGACTGTCTGGATGTCTGTCACGCATTGTCACTTTTTACATTTAGTCCTTATGATGAAATATAAAAAGTGAGGATGCATGACAGATGTCCAGACAGTCCCGTTTTAGAGCCGTGAGTCCAGACAAAATCCGGAGATATGGTCACTCTACTTATGTTGTGCCTTGTGTGTGTGTACATTGTTACATTGCAGTCAACTTTAATACAAGTTGCTCATTTCTGGACAGCCACGTGTCCATGTGGTTCCTCTGCTGACAAAGTGATGATGTCATCACGACCCATCGACTCGACTTTGACTTTATTGACGGTTAAGTCGACTAGGAAAAAAATTGAAGTCATTAATGCCCTAGTGTCCATAATTTATTCAGCTTCTCCAAACTTGCTGGGTAGTTCACTGAGTGTCTAGCTTTGCTGCAGTATATTCATTACATCCTCATCTCTGCAAACCCCGTCAGTTTTCTGCTGAACAGTGAGGAGAGCCAGACATCATCTGATCAGTATTGGACATCCATATTCTCCTTCTTTATAGGTACAGCGAGTACTCTGCTAACGTCACTTTATTTTGCTCCACATGTTAACTCCCCTCACTGCCTCTGGGCCCTATTGGCCCATTGTTTTGCTTGGGCCAGAAATCCCAGGCTATTAGCCTTGACCCCTGTTGGCCTGTGGCCCCGAAAATGTGAAAGCAGTTAGCCCCGGTTAGCCACTATTGGTCTCACAGTGGAAAGCAGCCATTGGTACTTGGAACCAGGCCGCAGTATGCTGTGTGAATACAACATCTGTCGAGAAATGCCATTGTTAACAGTTCATTTATTTTTTAAAAGTGATCCCAGTACAATGCATTTTGCGGACATGGGAGTAGGGGAAAACAAGTTCAAGATATTAAATTTGGCACCATACTAGGATTTTAATTTACACACAAATTTACACATGCCTGACGCTCGACCGCATCTACCCATAAACACCCACAATGTCACAAACACAGCACAAAGCTCCAAAGTTTCTCCATATCCAATAGTCATACTCACACCTCCCTTGCAACACCACCACAGATTCAGCCAGCTACTGTATGGCTCCAGTAGTTCTCCAAAGGGTAACAGATCCATGGGAAGTGATGGAAACATGTACTCCAAACAGAAAAAATAATTAAATCTACCAGGTTTTCTGAGGATTTCCAACCCTGGGCCACTTCCATCCCGCATGCAACGAGTCACTCCTCATTTCCACACCTTAAATACCTGACAATGGGCCTAATTTTTTATTACATATTTTAATACATCAAAAGGATAAATCTGCCAGTTGCCCAAGGTGCAGGTTGACTAATAAGTTATTTCCCCTGCTGTAGGGTTTAAACTCATTACTTTCAGGGGCCACATTCAGCCCAATTTGATCTCCAGTGGGCCGGACCAGTAGCCAGTAGCGCTATCCTCATTCATTTCATGTATGGGTCTAGTCATGCTTCATTGGCAGGGGACGTGGGCTAAAAGTTTGTCTGTCAAATCCCTCTGTATGCAGTAGGATGGCACTACAACCAATCAGCGAAATCTTTAGGGCGCCGGAAACTTCACAGAAGATTCTGGAGAAAGCTACGACTGATTAAACAAAATTGGGGATTATGTATCTTAATGACTGTTGTTGCTTCTGTAAAAAGAATTTAAAGATTGCTGGTATTTTCTCACACTCTTCACTCATCCTTGATCAAAGCCAATCACCACACAGTTGGCAGCCATCTATCGTCGTTGTTGTTCTTGTTCTGTGGTTGTTTCCAGTTGTTTCTTCCTGAATCGTTGAAGCTCTGTCGTCACTTTGTTAGGTTTGCCCTCTGACTCTACACTTCACTGGGATTCATCGGCCAGTTTTAGGGAAATCTACCTAAAAGTTACATTGGGTATAACTAGACTTGTCCCCAGTAGCATATTTCATTTACTGATGCTACGGGTGTTGAGTGTTGATAGGCTACCGGACAAGTAAAATAGAGCATAACAAGGCAGTCAGATATGGCAGACCTCCGCCAAGGCTTGAAATGGCATCATATGACGTCAAAACATGACGTGATCGAGCCATAGGTGAGGACGTTATCCGGTGTCTGAAGGTGAGACGATGTGAATACAAAAAAACCTAAGATTCTATCTTGTCTGAATGTTGAGATATTACCACTTATGTGTTTTATGTGTTGACCTTTATTGGGACCTTGACCTTTGACATTCATTGCTCAAAATCAAATGGCTTTTGACCTATCTATCATTCTTGAAAGTTGAATCAAATTCCGTTCGGAACGTTTTGTGTACTCCTGCTGACAGACAGACGAACAAACAAACAGACGCAATTTTAATACCTCCTTGGCAGAGGTAATAATCTAGAAAAAAATGACAATTCCAATTTTTTTCTTTGTTTTAGTACAAACAAACTCAATTACCTTATGAAAATACTTACTTTTTAAAAAATAAACTATTCAACAAGGTGTGAAAAACCTGAAAAAAATGAAATATCTCAAGAAAGATATGTGCAATTATAACAATATTATGCTTCAATTTATCATTTACACACATGCATTATGAATCACATCTACTACAAAGACACTGAATTGTTGTTGTTGAATTGTGCTTAATTTTCTTCAGAAATTTCAGGTTGTTCATGTTTGTTCAGGTTTTTCACATTTTATTGTTACAGGATAGTTTGTAACTATAAATATTGTCCTTCCTTTAATGTTATCTTTGTAGTGGAACAAAGACAGAAATTTTAAGTTGTCATTATTTATGGGCATAATGCAAATTGTGTTCAAGAAAATATGAAGTCATTCTTTTTGGTATGTTATTCTGTTATTATTTGGCCGTATGTGGAACCCGAACTAAAATGAGTTGCACTGCCTTGACTGTGGTATTTTTGCACTTTGCAAATTCATTCCAGGGTCAACCTTTGGAAGGCTGCATGTTTGAGACCCCTGGTTTAAAGGGATGGGAAAAAAAGACCTCACCTATACAGGTAATGACACTGTACGGACTGGAATACGCTGTGTGAAAGCACCATAAGAATGTTAAAAATGAAACCCAACCTGTTATTAATGTCCTTTGGGCCTCATTACCTATGAATAACTCGCAGCACAAGAAGCAGACATCCAGGCACAACTCATGAAATGCTGACATAATGAAAACTACACAGAGGTTTTATTGTGTTCTGCCATGTATATGTGGAGGTGTGAACATATAATATGTTGGAGGTGGCACAGTATGCGCTACTGTCCAAGTTCTGTTGTTAAAAATCTCTTGAGAATTGGGTTCTGAGGAGGTTTTTATAAGTCTCTTAGCACCTCATCACAGTGGTAATATTTCAGGTTTTTTTTTAATAACTTCTATTCCTTCTAATTCCCACTTTTCCCTCAGATTCATAAGTAAGAATTATTTAAGAGGAAACACATTTCAGTGAGGTCTGCCAAAAGCCAGCTGACACAAAATAACTTGTGAGTAATTTTCCCCTGGAGTGTGTAGACGTCAGGTTACACTGACCTGACTGTGCTCAGTGTTTGTTAGGTTTTAATAAAGGACATTTTGGAGAGAGAGCTCTCAGGTGGAAGTGCACATGAACTGGAGTGTTAATATGTTGACATGATTACACCAACAACCAACCAGAGACTTAATGTTCCCACCAAGTACAGATAAGTTTTTCCTGATATTTGACTAAATGTACTAAAGTGAGTGAGTCAAGCTTTAACAATTTCCCCCCCTTTTCCTCTTTCCAATATTGTGGTAAGCAGCAGAAAGTTCAACAATGAGGCAGCGTGTCAGTGTCAGTGGGCAATTATAAAGATCTGCTTCACTAAGCTTGTGGTTTCCACTAACGAATCCTGCCACAGTCCACAGTAACATTAACCTTGTAACACCGACATCAACACTCATACAGTGTGAAAGGTTTCATTGTCCATTACATGCTCGTGTGGAACAGTTCCCTGGCTTCTGAGTGACAGCACCACCAATAACTGAAGGAAATCATTAAATGTGAAGTGAGTGAAATAATGTTATCACAGTCTTACAAAAACATCTTTGTGAAATGTATTTATATTTCAATTGGCCAGTACAGGTGAAAACAATTATAAAGTTAGACTGCAATATGTAGGACTGGTCTTTTGTGTAGAGTCTGACCTCATCACCCAATGGAGCAGATTGGATAGTAATAATAACATTTCCCATTAACAGAACAGATACATTGCGAACATAATGTCTGTGTTGTCATGTGGTCATTCACCTGTTAGGAAAAAAATTACATTATTTGTCTGAAAAGTCTTTTGATTTACTCCCTATATTATAACACAAACGCCCATGCTTTATTGTCTTTACAATTGATACTTTAATCCACTGAGCAAAACTATTTAATATCCTGTGATGAACTGTCCAGTGCATATTGCAAGATGAAAACTATTTATGGAATCAATGCAACAAGATAATAAAAATACAACAATAAAAAAGTCATTATAACAAAAAAACACAAGATAAAAAGAAGATAAAAGATTACTCATGAAAAGTATGTAAGTAAAAAGCAATTGATTACTAGATTAAAAATTGTGAGACCAAAGTGACAAAAAAAGCAAGATGCAATGAGACAAAACCAGTGAGACCAAAGTGACAAAAAAGCAAGATGCAATGAGGCAAAACCAGTAACAACAAAAAGCAAAAAATATTTGCAGTCTCTGATCTCATAATTTAGAGATTATGCCACTTTTTTCTCTGACAGGGACATAATGATGAAAACAATAAATATAACAGAAAAGGGGAAAAAAGAAAATGGTATGAAAGATGAAACAAAAAACAATGTATAAGACTTACTGTAAGACAAAAAAGACCATCATATACGTTTATCCTTAAAGTATGACTTTCATCACTTTAATTGTCAGATTTGTAAAACAAGTGATAGCCATCAATTATCACCATCCATCCATTAGGATGGAGCTTTATGTTGTTAGCATGTACAGAGTAAGTACAAAGGGCACACGTTCAAACAGTTAACAAGGGATTGCGCAATCTGTCGTGAGGCATGGCTTGGAGCTGCCTCAGCTCACTGCATATTCGCTGCAGTTTAAATAGGAAACAAGCAAATACGGTGATTTTGGTCAGAAAATGATTGAAAGCATTCCAATCATACAGACATGTGATTTATAGCACAGACACTTGGACAAATCTTTATTAGAATTATTTACAGTGATCATAACTCATGCTGGATTATGTCTGGTGAAGCTCTGCCTCACCTGCCTCCCTTAACTGCACATCTCTGGTGTGTAGGTGTGTGAATGGGTGAATGTGAGGCTCATGTGAAGCACTTTGAATACCATGAAGGTGGAAAAACACCATATGAGTGCAGTCCATTTAGCATTATCCTACTATTGGCATGGTTGGCAGCCATGCTTCCATCAGTCTGGCAGGAGTGGGTTTGTTTCTTTTTTTTTCAATGCAATGTAATCTACCCACACTAAGCCTACTTTCACCACTGGTCTGAATGCATTAACCATACTAGCACTTTCCATACCGTCGCTGACATTTGTCATACACTTGTCAATAGATTCATAAAAAAATTTTCATGTTTGAAGGATAGAAGATGAACTTTAAATATGATGACTGAAAACACATCCTGTGTATTTTTAGTTTTGATTTAAATTAATACATGTAACATGTATCTGTGTGGTGATATGTTTTTACAATGCAGCTTAAAGCTGATTTGGAAACAGCACCACTGGGCTTAACTAAGAAAACCTTCCAATACAAAACAAGCCTCTGACCAGACAACAGTGAATCATCCAAACTTCAAATATATATGTACATATATGTAAGTATGCATTCAAGCACATGTTTTGTGTATTTTTAGTAACAGAATAAGAGAGGCTTTTTTACTTTAGATTTTCCTCAATAACTAGATTCTAAAATCAGAAAAGGACTCAAATAAAAATGAGACACTGTAGTTTAATATTAAAGTATGAAGGTGAATGATTCATATAAGTTGTGTTTTCACTACCTGTTTTAAATGTTCAGTACATTTTACTCTATAGTCACAAAGCTTAGAATTCAGTCTGCTAACTTACACACATACTGTATACAGGCGCATGCCAGTTGCCTAAAACATATCAGTGAAGAGACCAACAATAAAAAGTAGGACCTCCTTTGAAATGCAGCTAAGTCGCAATCAACTGTTTTCAGCATGAAGGTACTGAGATGGTCAGACATCACAGGAGTTTATTAGCATCCACAGTATCTCTGCTAACAACCAACGGATAAATAATTTATAGCTTTTACCCAACTCCTGCCTTGCCAACAACAAGAAGGCAAAACAACTAGGCGGATTTGTACAAGAGTCTGTTTACAGACTACAAGAGAAAGAAAATTATTTAGTCAGAATCTGCTAATCCTCTATGGATCATCTTCACTGCTTATTTGACATTTGTGTGCTGAAAAGACGGGTACATCTTCAGCCGCAGCATCTAACAAAACAGTCAGTACATCTACATGGACTTAGAAATTCAAATTATTGCCTTACTCCAATTAAGGATTTAACTGGAGTTTCCCATAAGTCTGACTTTACATGACACCAAGATAAATTTTAATTATTGTTCCACTCCCAGACACTCTGTGGTGCTACATGCCCTTTCGCATTAGCATGCTTCTGGTTAGCAACATAGAAAAAGAATAACTAAACAAAAGTGGCAGATTTGAAGAAGACATAGAAGGACAACAACACCCAGAGTATATATTTGCAATGAATGCAGCAGCTCAGAACATTTCATACTGTACATAGTGTAAACTCTGATTTATTACACGTTAAAATTAGAACAGCTTAGAAATTGGCAGTCGAAGTTCTGTCTATATCTTGGCTTTGTGAAAGCCCACACCTGATTTTATTTATTTATTTACTTTTTTCCTTTTCTTCCTTCAATTAAATTTTTTTGGTTTTAATTAATTAATTAATTAATTAATTAATTAATTAATTATTGTTTTATTTTCCTGTAAGTTGTTTTATTTTCTGCAGTAACAAAAATTGGGTAACAAAGAATTAATTTTTACCCATTCCTTTTCTTCTTTTTTGTAAAATCAGGTATGATAGAATCTATTTAAGAGTTGATGTAAGCTTGTGACAGGATTGTGGACATATGTCTGTTAGTATAGTTCAAGAAGAGTTTCCACATATGGTTGAATATTCTCATTCTTAGAATGAGCCAAACATGTAAGAAGGTCCAGTGGAATGTATTCCAAAATAAGCGTTCTCCATCCAAAAAGAATGGGTGACTACTAGAAATCCATTGTAACATGATATTCTTCCTGGCACAAGATGTCAGAACATTAAATATTTACTCTTATATTTGTCACCAAATTGATCACTTGGTACGCCGAGGAGAAGAGATACTGGATCAAGATTAACATTGATTTTAATAATATTTTTAATCTCAGATAGAGCAGACTCCCAGTATCTCTGGATCTTGGGGCATGACAATGGGTCAGGCTGCCACCCTGAGCTCTGCATTCAGGACAATGTAATGAGGCACCTGATTTAAATTTTGACAGATGGCCAAGTGTTCTTAAGTTGCAGGGCCTATGAATGATTACAAATAATTACTTTCCCCATGTTTCTTCTGTAATATCAATATCCTATTCTTTTCCCGAGCAAACAAGAGACTATCCAGTTTACAATGATATCTCAGTATCTTGTAACACTTTCTAAGTGATATCTCTCGAGTCGATTATGATGGGATATAAAAACACTCTACTGAGTGTTTTATATCCCATCATAATGGGCACATGGATGCTGTTGTCCACAAAGTATCTTTCACCATCATTAGTGCACATGTAATTGGACACTAGAGGTTTTTGGGCTGATTTCATGAACATGTTTATCTTCCTCACCATGGCTGATAATACTCTTAAATAATCTATCATTTAAAGAACAAAAACACCATTATGATGAGTACTACATTCTATCAATACTTATTCCTATTAATTTTCTGAACAAACAGCAATATGAAGCTAGCGCCTTTCTTCCAAACAATATCACGATACTCTAAGGTAGGCAGTTACTGATACTACATTTCAGTTCAGTTTTATTTGTAGAGCCCTACAACTAGGTTGTCTCACAGGACTTTACAGAGTTGGATATAAACAAACAGTTAAATAAACAGCAGATGAAGGAAATTGATTAATGTCCCTGTGACCTGTGTTTTTCAACCTTGGGGTCAGGACCCTACATGGGTTCACTTGGAATTCAAATGGGATCACCTGAAATTTCTAGCAATTTATTAAAAAAAAATAAAATAAAGTTTTTGGTGAGTTGACAGAGACAATCACAATATGAAATGAAATGACAAACTGTGAATCTGAAACTGAAGCACTGTGGAACTGTTTATCTGTCAAATGTTCATTGTGGTGAGTTTCAGATGCTGCAGCTCTTTCATAATTTGTTCAGTACTAATTTTCAGCCTTGTAAATACAAATTGGAATGACTGTACATATCCTGACCCTTTGTGCAGTAATCTACGCCTGGCTTTTCATAATAATATACATGATATAGACTATATTGTCCTCTAAAATTGTTTATTTGCAGCATAGTATAGTACCCAAAACAAACAAATTTTAGCGGGAAAAAAACTCAATTTTGAATATCTGGGGTCACCAGAAATTTGTGATGTTAAAATAGAGTCACAAGCCTGAAAAGGTTGGGAACCACTCCCTAAGACTCACCCTTCAGGTAAAGAAAGAGTCCAAAAACCCAGTGGGAAAAGGGAAACCTTGGGGAGAACCACAGAAGGAGAGATTCACTCGTATGGACACACAGCACATGGTGTCATGATGTCACGGACATCTGTGGCGAATTCTCCAAGACTGCAAGGGAAGCTTTGGCTTCCCCTGAAGTTTCAAATGTTAAATGTCCATGATATGAATGTGTTAAGACATTTATAGCAAATGAAATGTTAACAAACTGACCATATTTGACCAAGTTCATTCAGAATCAGCTACTTATCACAAAACGGCCAATCCAATGTTCACTTTTCAAACCATAGTGCTCTTTTCTTCAATGTATTTGCCCATTGACAAACAGGCATCCCTTGAATGGTATTCAATGGAGTGCAGTTTCTTTCATTACCTTGAAACTCAACTTTCATTGGATACATTTGAATTAGATTTTGTCCCATTCCTAGACGCTCTGGGTGTGGATGGAGCTGTGGGCGTGGCCCTGACACTGGGCTTTTGCAGTATGATTGGATAATTAAAAAAAAAAAAAATTGTCTGCATTTGTTCTCATTGTTTAACACCACAGAGGGGGAGTCAACAGTGTTTGAGATCAATGCATATTTTAGTCTTGCAGCCAAATATTTTAATATTTAGTGCATGTGTGTGACCATCACTGGTCCTCCCTGAAAGCTGAGCAGACATCCTTTATTAGAACTCTCTATTATAAGCCAGGGAGGGCAGTGCTACAGCTCAGTGATGTGTGGGGGAAACAAAGACTGGAGAGGACAAACAGGTGGTGCTATTGCAGTTAAAGATTGTAAGGTGGTGTGTTATTCTCAAATACTACCTGTCCATCAATAAAAATAAATAAATAAATCGAAAAAAAAGAGAAGAAAACCAAACCAGCACAAAAGAAAAAGAGATTCAATAAATAAATAATTAAACAAAACGGTAGTGAGCACCATAATTGTGGATGACTTGATAGTATACAATAGAATACAATAGAATAGAATAGAAGAGGACACTAGTGCAAAAGAGAATGAGTTTACGGTAGAGATTCTGAAGAGATTCTCAGCACATTCTGGCGGGTCCCATCATTCACTGAAATGGGACTCGGCAGGATCATATTTTGATTGACAGGCATTTTGAGATATAAAACTGACTTTACTGCTCAGCTCAGTCCCATCACAGACTTTGCAAGTGAAGTGTCACTCGAGTGACAACCAGGATTTCTGGTTAAAATCTTTTAATACAGCATCTACTGCTGTGTCAAAGGCTTCCTGCTGCTCCATACTTGGAATGAAAGAAGTGCTTCTGTATACAATCCTGGGGTACCAGTCGCAGCTTCTCACTGCTTTGAACATGCCTCTACCCAGAGTTGCTAGAGATGCTCAATCTTGATTGGCTTCCGATAAAGAGGGTGGAGTTCCTGATTTCTCTGAAGTTTGGAAAGCTGTAGATAGCCTGCCCGGCCAGACTAGCTGCAGCAACATCATTCAGTGTTGTGCCAAACTAGCATGGGCGGGCCCAGGCTAACATTTTTGCGCTGTTCTCATTTATTTCTTATAGTGGCAAATTTTTTGATCTACTGTGTAGTTTTTATGGCTCTCTTTTTTTTCGCAATTTCTTTATTTATTTTATTTATTATGCTCTGGTGCATAACATCCAATCATTTTAACCAGGATACTCATTAGGGATGTTAACCGATAACCATTGATGGTTGAGTGCATCAACATTGTCTCGTCATAAGTTGTTGGTTAAAAATAAATAAATCCTACACCTGTCATTCCACTGCACAAACTCTTTTGCATTGTAGTGTAGACTATAAAGAGGAAGCTTTGTGATCTCTCCATAGTGCATTTAAAACTGATGAATTTGAGCATTACCAATACAAGATGGAATTTGTTAATAGCAAATGCAGAGCTCAATTCATGTATGTGGTACGACCATGTTGCGCCAGTTTAGAACGTTTGGTCAAAACGTAAACAAAACACAAAGCTGATATGAGGTAATAGAACTTCTAGACCTAGCAGCTAGAGTTGCCACCATGATAACCAAAAGTGCGGTGGATGAGTTCTGTTATCCATCTGACATGAAATGACACGACGGGTGGGCTACAGCAAAAGGAGTTTGTGCAGTACTGATGCAGGCTGGTGGACATCTGTAAGGTTTTTTTTCCCCACGATATTTAGCAGCATCCTTTCCTTTAACATCAAATGTTTTCTCTATGTGTGACAGTTTAAAAGCTTTTAACATCACATCACTCAACCTCGTTGTGTGACTCATTTAAAAAGCGAAGTGACTGAAGCACGCCGCGGTGCATAAATAGCTGTGTATGTGTGTGTGTAAGTCGGCAAAGCAAGTGTTTTCTTTTCTCAGTGACTGACTTCAACCAGTTAATGAGGCTCATTGATCCTCAAGATTTTTTTTATAAATGTTTCCATCACGAACACTAATTTAGTATCCTCCCTTCCAGTGGGTCGCAGTGAGATGCTTCTGGAACAAAAATATCAAAGGGACAGAATGAGGTAGTGGACACATGCTACAGTCACATGTCTCAGAGTGGAAGTAAAACAATTTAAGACTTGAATTTATTTTTTATTTTTTTGTTTTATTTTGTTTATCCCTTAGTACATTCTTGGTTATATTTCCATTTGTGAAATTAAATTACATACATTCTGCACTGAAAATTGTTTGTTTTTTGAAAAAATAGTGCATTAAATTAAATTTTTTTTATTGTTGTTGAATAATTGTGATTAATAATCGTGATTTAAATTTTGATCCAAATGATCATGATTATCAGTTTTTCCATAATCATGCAGCCCTAGTTTTTCTCCATAAATGTAGCATTTAAAAAACACTCTCTCTAAACTTTGAAAAAGTAATTAAGAATCAACCAACAATTTATTAATACACTCTATTTAATTGTATCACTAATTTCATTATTGTTCAACATTTAGTACAGATGACATGTAGTGGCAACCCTGGAGTTGTTTACTCCCTGGACGAAAGCCCCTGCACATTTCAGAATAACATGAAATGGAAATAAAGACGTAAAAATACTACACATTAAATTGGCAAAAATGGTGCAAAAAGTGGAATCCTGTATTATAAATAAATGGACTAACAACAGAGGTATATTCTATACACATTACTGTAGCCTAGCTGCACTATCCCTATTCATTACTGTATATGTACATGAATTTTTCTTTTATTTCTGATATTAATAATATGTGTCTCGCACATATTAGGGAGCTTGTACCTGTATGGAGCAAATGTAACACACCACAACTTCCTCTGGAAGTAATAAAATATTCTGAATATGAATTTAACCATTTGATGCATACTTGTCACTACAGGGGACAGTTATTCTACAGCTTTTCTCTTCTGTATTCATGATTTTTGTTTTTTTAGTTCCACATCAGTCAGTTCATACCATTACTGTAACTGGTCTCTTCTTACTGTAATACCTGATCTGCACTAACATGTTTACCTATCAATTGCTTGTTATTATTAGACTGTAATTAATGGTTTCTTCTTAAACAAAAATTGCATTAAAAATGTTTTATTTCATAGTGTTCTGATATTGCATTTTAAATACATGTTTCTTTGGTTCAAAACTTAAACACATCTTTTCCAGCTGATTGGACATTTTTGTAACTCCGTGAAAAATAGGTTCATTAAAAAAAATATTGCTTTTTTTATGCCTAAAGAGGAATTAAAACACTTGGGAAAATAATCTTGACTAAGGTTCTCATAATTCATGCATCAAAGGGTTAAAAAAAAACTTTCACACCTCAGAAGAAGTAATTAGATGCTTTTAAGTTGTAAACCTCCTACATTTCAGGAATCAAAAATAGCAATAAGGTATTAATAGCCGGAGAGACAATGCAGGTGAAAAAAGAGCTAATCTAATTAAGATCTCAATCGCTCAATTAGACTGGAGCAGAGGAAACAAATGGCAAATAAATTCTTTCATCATAACAACTGCTTTAATTGTTCCAAGATGTAGCGCTGACATCTGGCATGTCCCTTCCAGACTGTGCAGTGTGTGTCTGTTGAGAGTGTTTGTGTGTCTGAAACTCACACAGCTAGAGAGGGGAGAGAGGGAGAGAGAGAGAAAGAGAGACACGTTGGTGCAACAACATGAAGGGATTGGCAGGGCAAGAGTTCAACAATGAGTGTGCTTTCACTGAGCCCTGACTGTGTTTATGAGCGTGAAACTGCCCAAGTGCAATGGAGCAGCAGCCTGGTTTATCCATCCGCACTTCACCCACATGGTCAGCTGAGAGTGGCTGAATTAATGGAATTGGAGGACACCTTTTTTTTCCTCACAAGAGCATAGTGTTCAGATACAGAATGAGGTCAGTTGCTCTTTGAGAAAGAGGAGATGTGGTTAAATTGATACACAAATATTACTCCCGATCATTGATAGACAATCTGAGAGGCCCCAGAACCGTGGTGGTGGTGGGCTGGCGTGCTGCACCAAAGACAAACTCAAAGGGAACACTCCGATCCTTCGGTATCAGCTTTTTTCCCTTTTGCCTCTCAGAATTGTCTCACTTATAGAATACTTTATTGCATCTCAACATTGAGGCATTAAATATTTCCTTTTTTTTTTACCCTTTTATAATTATTATTACTTTTAAAAAAACAAACCTGTCTTGTCCTTTGTCCTTAATAGCAGAATGTTAGTCTGGCTCCTTTTGATGCTGAAGCTCAGTTTGGTTTAATACTGACTTTATTATGGGTTTTGATTAAACCACATTTCGAAGAAGGGAGTACAGGGGAGAAAAGTTTCAAAAAAACCTCACAAGACATTCTAAACATTACAAACAATACCAACCACGATAGTTACAACAATAACAAGTATTCAGAGAATGCCTAATCTTGCCACTATTTTGTACCAATCTCAAGTTTCTATGACAACCCATTCTTGAGTTAGAGCCAGTAATGTGATGTGATTTCTGCTAAATGCGACCTTGACCTTTGGCAATATTGATAATTTTGTTATATGTATATATGTGTCTCTGCGTGTAATATTATGATAATATATCCAATATTGATTAAGTTATAGTGTAATATGTCTAGGCTTGACACACACAAACAGTGTTACAGAAGTAAATTTTGTGATGTGTCACCTTTGACCTCCAGAGATCTCAACTACTATTGGTAGTAGGTAAGAACACCAATTATAATAATTGTAGCAATCTTCATTCCGTTTGGTACAAATCTGGAAGTTCTGTGACCCTACATTCTGGAATTATAACCAATAATGTGATTTTGATCTATTACTTAATTGTGACCTTGGCCTTTGACCTTTACTCAAATGGATCATTGCATCTGATGCACAGTAGTTATATGTATATGTAATTTCATGGTGATATTTCAAGTAAGCTATAATATGATATGTCTCAGCAGACACACACACATGCATACACACACAATACACAAACATGGTGATTACAATAATCTCTCCCAACCGATGTTGGGATTAACTAGGGATGGGAATTTATAAGATTTTTTATAATTCTGATTCCATTATTAATATTGCTTCATGTTTCAATTCTTTATTGCTTCCCTTATCGATTCTAATTTCCATTTGTTTAATGCTAATTGTTATTGCATTTTTCATAAAGAAGCACATTGTGCCCATTGCACATAGACAGTGGGATAGTTACCAGAGTTGCCTTCTGTAGTAACTACAGAGGTGGTCATACCTTATACACTGCAGCTGCTGCTGGGATGAGATTCATCAGTCCGAAGTGTGTCAAAAACACGACACTCATTTAAAATTATTGCATGTTGTGTTTCTGCATCTTCGTCGTGTTGTCTTCTGACGCTGTTATCTCCACTTTGCAATGATTGCAAGTCACCCTGTTGCCATCTGTTTTGGTAAAATGAAGTCACACTTTGGAGTGTGTAAACCTGGTGGGCACCATTGTTTACAATTGCAATGCACATGAGAAACCAGCGTAACCTATATTGCGCAATTATTCATTATAGCTAGAAGGTAGATGCTAGACCGACCAGGCGGGCAAGGTCCAGACATTCTGTGCAGCTGCCTATTGTGTTGCTATGGTCTGAAACAGACACTCAGATGCAGCGCAGTCAAATCAGGGTGCATTTCATTGGACGCATTTCTTCGTGGCATGATTTTATTTGTTTTTTCTTTCATGTGGAGTATTTTGGCAAATCTAAGCACCATGAGGATGAAATTTTTTTTTTTAATTAATTATATTCGTCGGAACCTGATTAGAGTACTGACCCATTCAAAACAGTTTTTTTAATCAAAGATTCCTGCTCCACGAGGGTGGAATATATTTTATATAGTTTTATAGTTTATACACAAATAAATGTTTGATTCCATGAGCATTGCACACACCATTTCTGTACATTACATTCATCTTTACCTTTGTCATCCGGTCCACTGAAAAAATAATAAACTTAGACCTAGAGTTGTCCTTGGTGGTTTATATTTTGGGAGACCTTCTTTTAACAGTGCTGTCATCTTTCAAAAGTGTGAATTCGATCCTCTTTGAACTATCTCAGAGTGTTGAAATCACATCAAACATCCTGAGGAGAACGTCCTGAGCACCGTCTCCGTCCGTCCGTCCGCTCCAATCTAGCATTTTCCTTGCTGGAATTGAAGGTGCGTAATTTGCTTATGTCACATGACGTAATTCATGCTGGCTGGAATCGATAAGAGAAATGTTTGATAAACTGCTAAAGGATTCCATGGAACAGAGAACCGGTCCTCAACAGGAACCGGTTCTCGATTCCTATGCCTAACAATAACAACAGAACAGGGTGAAAATAAAATAAAATACAATGAAATAAAATAAAGAAATTAATTATTAATGATAATTTAAACACGAAACATAATTTTTTTTGGTTTTGTTTTGTTTTAGTATTCAACTACTTTGTCTTGTTATGAGACTGTGAAACCACTTCCCCATGCCGTTGGTAAAGAGGTCAGGGTTCAGTCAGGTCCTCTGACATCCAGAACAGGCGACAACAACAAGAGAAGTGGAAACGAGAACTCGCCCTTCAGTTTCACTGTTAAACCATGATCCCCACCCCCACCCACCTACATACATATAGTTCCTGTATGTAGAAATCACACTTTTCAATACATGATCCAAGAGCTGCTACCAAACACGGAAGAATAACTACCACTATCTTATCTCAGTAGAAAAAGGTTAAAAAAAAATGTGAAAGACATTAAGCAAATCTTGACACATGATGAAACCATTCTCTTGCAAGGCAAATGTTGCACTGAAATTATGACATTTTTGAATATCTGGGCATCATGGATAAACAAAAGGGGTTTTGTCCCAACTACTAAAACTGAGATTTCTTGAGATCCATTTAGCCACATCAAAAATAACCTTTTGTACCAGGAGGTGCATAAAGTCTGCTCATTCAATGTGTTGCTTCATGAAGTTGTCTCACCCACATCACATTTAAAGACACAGTGATGTGCTGCCCTCTGCTGGCTCAAACACGTAATGCCGCAATCTCATACAAGTACATATACTTAAGACACATATATTTTAAACCAGGGGTTTCCAATCTATTCCACAAAGGGCCGGTGTGGCTGCAGGTTTTTGTTCCAACCAACCAAGAGTTCACAGTTTGACCAATTGACTCTCTGCAGACTGAGATCAGTTGATTAATTGATTGAAGTCTGGTGTGTTGCTGCTTGGTTTCAACAAAAACCTGCAGCCACACCGGCCCTTTGTGGAATAGGTTGGAGACCCCTGTTTTAAATGTATAATTTAATGGTAGTTTTTAAAGTTGAAGTCTTCGTTTAGTTTTAGCTGAAACTTCTGGATTAAATCCTAAAATTTAGAATCAGCTATTTCTACTCTGGTGGGGTACTTTGCAGGTCTTTTTTTTATTTAATGAGTGTAGTTTTACTCAGGCACCATTTCTTTCTAATGGAAGAGAACTTACATGGAAGTAAAGGAATCATACTAAACTATATAGTAATAAAAACTGTAGCTCCAACAACTTTAGGGACTTATTAATAATTAGCCATATGTAATTGTGTTGTTTAGCAGTTCGTTAATGGTAAATATATTTACCTCAACACCTTCAACATGGTTCTGATCATTTGTTTGTCTACAACTTGCTCTTTTTTTGTCTACCTTTGGTCATTGGCTGCTACAGAAAGCCAATATGCCAATGACCTGTCATGTTCAGACACTGATGGGTCTGTGTTATGAAAGCTTGACAGGCCTCCTGTTTTTACATATAGTTACTATGGGATTTAGCATTCTTCAGAAACTAAGTAAGTAGGACATTTGTTTATGGGGGTACCCCCTGGATCTGGGTCCCTGTCTTGAAGCTGTTGTGGATATGTGGTCCCTCCCCCACCTCCACCCCTTCATTTGAATTATACGGTGGAAGTGTTAAACCAAGTGGCTTTTGTGTGTCGTGATCATCTACCTGAAAGATGTAATTCTTCCACACAGACCTTTGTCCCCTTTTTGTCCATTAGATGAGGTGGAGCATTTGCCTATCTTTTACCAGTTACTGTACTTGTTGCATGTGTATTTTCAGCATATAGTGCTACATACTCAGTTCCTGAAGAGCAGCACTCAAAGGTACCAGTTAAATAAAGGTAAATAAATGACAAAAGCACAGAGGAATAGAATATTGTTTCCAATACCATTCTATGATAGGGAAAACATTTTTTTTAAGAACTGGAAAAAACAATGCATGTGTATTTTCAGCATATAGTGCTGCATACTCAGGTTCTAGTTCTTAAATTTTTTTTTTTTTCCATCATAGTATCATAGAATGGTGTTGGAAACAATATTCTATTCCTCTGTGCTTTTGTCATTTATTTACCTTTATTTAACTAGCAAGTCCCCCTGAGATTAAAAATCTGGCTAGGAGCCTTACACAGTCTTTCTCAGCTTCCATTTCATATATTAATAACTAGCAATCACTGGTTCTTCATGACTAATTGCTACCATTGGTACCCAACAGCAATAGTCTGTGGTATTAAAAAATGTCATTGGGCATATTGCAGATATGATGTTCACTGCAGTTTGTGGGTCTGGACTGTGCTCCAACATTCAGTATTTATAAAGTAAATGTATGAAACAACCAGTCATTGGTTGGAGAACCTATGCAGAGCTCTGCACCCACAAGAACTGACACAACTCTAGAAATTTAGTGGATCCAAATGCAGGACTCACAAAGGTTGTTAACAATTATATTAATAAAATGTGCGGTCTCCTTAAAGGCGTCTGTCAGGAAGCATAAATCACCACATAACACAACAACTGAGAGATAGGTCAGAAAATCAGAGGTCAAGCACAGGTAATCCAAACGTGCACCAGAGGAAAATCCAAAAAACACTTCCAATATCCAGATAAAGGTCAGGATAAGGTTCCAAGGGAGATTGAGGTACCAGCAGGGATTTGACAGGCTCATGGTCAGGGACAGAGAAAGCATCAGGCAACAATAAATCGACATCAGAGACAGACAAGGGATAGACTGAGAACGAAAACCAGAGATCCAGAAAAAAACTTTGAAAACTGAGAGAACCCATAGACAAGACATAACGCTCATAAATCGCAGACACACTTGCACTGACATATATGTGTAAGTATGTAGTCTGTTCATGGCTAGTCACCTGGTGTCACCTTTCCCCACCCCCACCCCCCTCTGGGGGGAGTGGCAGCTCTCTCAGCAGTGTCCACATGGGGAGCCATGGAAAACAGGATCTGCAGTGACTTGCTTGTGTCCTGTGCTGACCTGTGGCCCTGGACCTCCCCCCTTGCCTGTCTGGTGGATGGACCTGCCCCCTCCCCCCATTCATCTACAAATGGACATTCATCTATAGCCTGTCTGTCCACGGGAGTGGATCTCTCCTTCAGTGTGATTCTCCTCAAGATTTTTTTTTTTCCCACTGGGTTTTGAAGTTTTTTCTTGCCGAGAAGGAGGGTCTAAGGACAGGGGATGCTTGAGACCTTGTATTGATAATTGTAGTTGATTGTGTTTCTGTAAAGCCCTGTGAGACGACGTTGTTGTGATTTGGGGCTTTATGAATACAATTTAAATTCAAAATTAAATAGAGGGAAACACAGGTTAAGCACATAGGGAAAATGAATGGGGTGGAATAAGCACCGGTGACAGGAAGTAAAACAGAGTGAACATGAGGTGGAGCGGCTGTGTATGTGATGTCAACAAAACAACCTGATCCTCAACACAGCTAAAACCAAGGAGATTGTTGTGGATTACAGGAGGAAGAAGACTGACATCCAACCACTTTTCATCTGTGGGGACTTGGTGGAGAGGGTCGCGGACCTTAAATTCCTGGGAGTGCGCATCACAAACAATCTGAGCTGGAGCACCAACACAGTGACCACTGTGTAGAAGGCTCAGCAGAGGCTGCACTTCTTGAGGGTCCTAAGGAACACCAATCTGCCGCAGAGGCTGCTGATGGCTTTCTACCGCTGTTCCATCGAGAGCATCCTGTCGTACTGTCTGTGTGTGTGGTTCACCAGCTGCATAACAGCCGACAGGAAGGCTCTCCAAAGGGTCATAAACACCGTCCAGAGAGTCACCGTTGTCCTCTGCCTTCCCTCAATGAACTGTATGCCTCCCGCTGCCGCAGGAAGGCACAAAACATAACCAGAGACCCCTCCCACCCTGCACATGACCTTTTTGAACATCTGCCATCAGGCAGATGTTACAGAGCCTTAAAAACAAGAACAAACAGATTCAGGAACAGTTTTTATGTGGATGCCATTCGTGTACTCAGTACATGAATGATTTTAGTGTGTATGATTTTAATGTGAGTACAACAGAGAGCAAGGGAGACCACAGGTGTCAATGGTCCTGTCAATCACACCTATGACATGTTAAATTAAAAACTTTAAATCCTGAATGTACGTCTGTGAATTATACTTGTCCTGAGAAAAACTATAACTAAGCGTATGTGTGCAAATATGATTGTAAATAGATCTCTATCCCATATATGTTTCTCTTGTTTCACCTTCTTGATGACAAATATAACCATAATAAGAATTAGGTTAATCAACAACATATTTTACATAATAGTAATGATGGACATGTCCACAGCACTGCTTCAGAAAACTATCACGTCAGCAAACAACAGGGGCACATGATACAGACGAAATGATGTCATTGAGCCATGCGCAACCGTGTATGTCTTCTTATATATTTTTTCCCATCATTTCAGCCTTCACCAAGTGTGTCATCTCACCCAAGGCAACCTCGATTGACATATAATCAAAATATGACAAATCAATTCACATTTTGCTTTATTTATTAATAAAGTATGAAACGGCATCTCACTTTATTTTATCCCTTTGCATGAAATCTGAAAATACAATAAACAAACCCGTAAGAATAGACACACTAAACTTGAACAAGTTAAATAAAGTAGATTGATGAAGGAAAAGTCAAAATATTTAGCAAAAATTAAACACTGAGTGAATGCACTTCATTTGTGAAGGTAAGATCAGTGCTCAGCTATTCTGGACTCGTTGTGTTGGCCAGTGATTGGCTGGAAGCACTAGAAATTAATTGGCGGAGAAAATCAGTGGGAGGAGATCATTACCATATAGCACGCGTGCTAGAACTTTATTTGTGTGATTGAGATCTTCTGTAAATATTTTTTTTTCCTTTTTTCCTGGGGTTATCTTTGGTAATTTTTGCACTGTAAATATTGTTCGCCATCACTGCTGGTTTTGGACTTAAATCTAATAATCACTGCAGTCTCGTCGTCCGAGCCATCATTTCCCTGGTTGAAAATGAACCTTTATGTTATTTATCACTATGCACTTTAGGGGGTGCACTTTTCAATTTCATTGTTCTGTGAACAATGACAATAAAGACAATAAAGAATAAAGATGAACCAACATGACAAAATAAAAGCCCCAATAACTAACAATGACAGAAAACAGGAAGACACACAAAAAATAGATGAAAACGTGACACCAGAAACTGGACTCATGACAAGAACAGTATACAGTCATATATACAGTCATACCTCACATTACGAAATTCATTTGTTCCAGAAGTGGTTTCACAATGTAGTAGTTGCATTTTACATGTAAAAGGCCTGATCCATTCCAAGTGCCCAAATACTACCCCATTAACTCTTTGAAATATGTGTTAAAAGTAAAATAAAATTACTTATTAAAGCATTAAAATGAATAAGAGATGCAAATCATTTACCACTGGGGTTGGGCAACTATGCCCAAGACACGTAAGTGTGAGTACGTAGTAAAGTGAAACTCAACAGCAACTCTGTCCTTTACACATATTACAACTCCATGACGAACGAAGATCGAAGGCACATTAAAAGCATCATGGGTATCATGGAGATGCAGCTCCCTCCCAGCCAATGAGAGGCCAGCGGGGTGTAGGGAGCAACTCGATCGTGCCAATTTCAAAACAAAATACAGGATGCTACAAGTGTATTTATATTTCAGGGGATTTGTTTTGTAACTTGAATTTTCTTTCGTATTCAGAGACAGAAATTTTACGTAAAGGCATTTCGTAACTTGGATTATTTGTTAGTTGGTTTTTTTCGTGAGGTGAGGTATGACTGTGTATGATTTCCTCCCATGTAGTGGACACTATCTGTCAGCCATCTACAGCTGAAAACCCACTACTTTTCATGAGAATATATGATTCAATACATCTCAGCCACTTTTACATAAGGACCAATATCACAGTTATAGATTGGGTTTATTGCTGGGTTGTCTTTTGAATTTTTCCTAAATTTCCTGTCCACACCCACTAAACTG
The DNA here is from genome assembly GCA_020466265.1 of Siphamia tubifer. Lineage (NCBI taxonomy): Eukaryota > Metazoa > Chordata > Actinopteri > Kurtiformes > Apogonidae > Siphamia > Siphamia tubifer. The sequence goes on from CM035785.1 coordinate 19,921,875, forward strand.
AGTACCATGACCTGATAAAAAGACATCATCTACACATTAACTCACTCTTAAAGGCTTTATTTTTGGATATATACATATATATATATATATATATATATATATATATATATATATATATATATATACATATTTACATTTTTCAGATTTTTCCTGGTTGAATTACTATTATTGCAAATAAATGCCGTTTTACTTTTTTACTTTATTACAACTGAAAATTTTACTTTAGTATTTTTACTTTAGTGTAATTTACTTTAGTAAAGGAGTTGAGTCAGTACTTCTACCAAAACATATCAGCAATTAAATCAACATATCACACATCAGGGGAGAATGTACGAGGATGAGGTGACATGACACAAAGTTTTCATAAAAAGATTACAATCGATGAAAAGTAGGATGATCACAGAAACCAATTAGAGTGTCATCACTTATTTAGTTTTGGCATTTTATTTACCAGGTTTTTGAACGAAAAGTTAATATTCAATGAAAGTGTCATTTTATTTTAAATTCTCACCTTACAATAAGGATCCAAAAAGTATTAACTAATGGTTACCTATGATTAAGTAATGCTTATGAGTCATGCATTTATTAAGAGTTAGGTCAGGTTACTATAATGTTAACAATGTGACAACTGAGTCGTGGATATATAAATGCTAAACCCCACCCCCAAGATTGGCCAGAAGCCAAAACAGAGCATTTCAGGCATAGGCAGAAATCATCTTGGATTTGGACTTTTGTGAATTTCCGTTTTTTTTTTTGAGCTATAAATAATGCAAAGCTACTCTGTAGGTGCTTAAAACTCACATAATGATATCTAAAGCTGAGTATAATAGGTCTCCTTTAATGCTTGATAATGTTCTACCTAACTTTGAGATGTAAACATTAATAAATGGCTTATACATTAAATGGACTGCGCTCATATAGCGCTTTTCCACCGTCATGGTGCTTAAAGCGCTTTACAGTAGCCTCACATTCACCCATTCACACACACACTCATACACCAGTAGGTTTCTAAGGTATAAGGTCAGTCTTACTGGGGGCCTAAGTCAGGGTTCAGTATAGAATACTTCGACGTGTGGACAGCCAGAGCCGGGACGCGAATTGGGCGACCCACTCTACCAACTAAGCCACAGCCGCCCTGTGGCTTAGTTGGTGATACATTACCTAATACCAAGTAATAGATAATAATGATTGTACTCACTGTACCCACTGTACTCACATTGCATTCTATTTGAGAAGTTCTCTTCAATAATAACAACAAATAATGGTTAAGTCTCAATAAGCAAGGTTTAGACTGGCCTTGACCTTTGGTTACAAAAAGTACAACATTGAGTCAAAGTAAATATTTACATGCCATGACAAATTTCTGCAAATTAATAGAGAAATTAAAACTCCCCTTGCCTTCTTTACATAATGAAACTATAATAACTTTAATCTTTCATAATCCTAGGTACACTAAAGTACCTTAAAGTTGTCTTAAATTATACATCCATCCAGAATACTCCAGTAGATATAGTCATTATAGTTGTTAAAACCAACTCCGCAGCCTCTTTGGCAAATTTTACCCTGATCCATGTTTGAACTAAACCAAATGCAAGAGTCTTTTGGAAGAAAGGAAAAGCTATTGCAGATGTCTGTGTTTTACAGCCTGTTTATATCTTGTGACCCCCCCACCACCAACTCCCACCACCACCACTTGCTTTATGAGTCTAATTAGATGGTGTGACAATATAGCCTCGTAGATCTGGTTTGTGCTCTGAAGCACCAGCTCCATGTTTAGATGATTTGAAGTTAGACTGAGTTAATGTATATGAACCGACATGACAATAACTCAGCAAACGACACAACCAACAAGACAGCAGAAACGCTTTGAGAGCTTGACCTTCTGACCTTCTTGCTACTGAAGTGGCAGCTCACTGGGGGAAATGAACTCTCTGAACCACTATATCATTATCAAGCCACTACAAAGCAAAATGCAAAGTCAAAATTCTGTTTGTTAAGAAAGCAACAAATTAAAGTGGCGAAGAGTTGAACAGTCCATCTAATGTACTCTGAATATGGTTTCTATTAAATGGACAATAATCAGTGGCTGCTGCACAGTCAGTGTAGTGGGGTTTACCTGGATCTCTGTGATACTGGCATCCCCATCTGGTTTACAGGCAACCACTGGAGACTTCTACAATGGGGCAGAGCCAAAAAAACTATGAAAACAAATGTGAAATGTCACCATATACATGTCACCAGCAGAGAAATGTACTAAATGGACTGCGCTTATATAGAGCTTTTCCACCGTCATGATGCTCAAAGCGCTTTACAGTAGCCTCACATTCACCCATTCACACACACACTCATACACCAGTAGGTTTCTAAGGTCTAAGGTCAGTCCTACTGGGGGCCTAAGTCAGGGTTCAGTATCTTGCCCAAGAATACTTCGACATGTGGACAGCCAGAGCCGGGAAGCGAACGGCCAACCTCTCGGTCATTGGGCGACCCACTGTACCAACTGAGCCACAGCCACTCCGTACTAAAACACACATACTTTTTTCCCATGCTCACTTACACATTCTACCACTTGGTTATGAACCATTGGTGCTTATTTCAATGCCAGGAGTACATAGATAGCATCACTTTGTTGTGCTTTGTCAATAAGCTAATTTGGCATCTCGCTGTGCACAAGGAATGCTTGTCCAGGTCACAGCCTAGGTCATGATTACCCAACATGTAAATAAAACTGTCAATATGGCCGAGACTGACAGAGATATTAAATACTAGACATTAAGAGTACAAGTTTTAAGAGATATTTGGAAAAAGCATGTACAGTGTTACCAGAAAGAAAAATAAAGCACTTGTCGCCCTGATTTTCAATGACAATTTTCATGTGTCCATTGCTGTTGGATGACTTTATGCAGATTACATTACTGTAACTCCGTACTCACAGCGTGTTCTAAAAAGTTCTCAACTCAACTCACAGAGACACGACTGTGGCTCAGGTCGTCCAATGACTGAAGGATTGGCGGTTTGTGTCCCACCTCTGGCTGTCCACATGTCGAAGTGTCCTTGGGCAAGACACTGAACCCTGGCTTAGGCCCCCAGTAGGACTTACCATAGACCTTAGAAACCTACTGGTGTATGAGTGTGTGTGTGAATGGGTGAATGAGAGGCTAATGTAAAGCGCTTTGAGCACCATGAAGGTGGAAAAGCGCTATATAAGTGCAGTCCATTTACCATTTACCCAAGTGGGGTTAAGCCCATCCCCCATTGCAGCGAATCTGAAGTAGCATTAGCATTAGCATTAGCATCTACAAGAGATGGCAGCACCACAATTGCTGCTGCACAAACTGGAAAAAAATGGTGGAGCAAACTGGTTCATGTGCTCTTTGTGGAAATAAAGCCTTGTTTTTTCCTGCACGTTTTCTAAACAAGTGACAGCACAAAACCAGCTGGATGCTACTCTGCTGCTGCTGGATGCTACTCACAGAGCAAGGGGGGGGGCTCCTTCATGCATTCTGAGCCAATCAGAGACGACAACAACTCTGTTGTTCGACCTCAAGTATTTTTTCTACCGTCACCTCTGCATGATGTTCACATGGTCAAATACAAACTGACTGCATTCCTTTGGTATAGGGCTGTACCGAACCGAAAGTCTGTTTTCAACGGTTTGGCACAAATATATACCGTAATAGCCTTAGTTATACCTGATCAGATCAGGGAAGTGGATAAACTAAGTGCATTAGTCTGAGATGTAAAAATGGGTGAGTGCATGACTGCTAATTATTTTTTACTTAACCCTGAAACACAGAATTCATTATACTGTAATAGGCCCTAAAAATGTGCAGAAAAAATAATGAATGCATTTGTTACATCTAGATTACATTACTGTAACTCCATACTCACAGCGTGTCCTAAAAAGTTCTCAACTGGTTCAGAACGCAGCAGCAAGATTATGAACAGGAGTTAATAGAAGTGAACATATCAGCCCTGTGCCCTTCACTGGCTTCAACCCAGTTTAGAATTATATTTAAAATCCTCCTCCTTACATATAAGACTATATGGGCATGGGTATGGGCCCCTCTTATCTCACAGATGATCTGGTACCGTATCAGCCCAACAGAACACTTTTCTCTCAGAATGCAGGTCTACCGGTAGTTCCCAGGGTCTGTAAAAGTATAGTAGGAGCTAGCAACTTTAGTTATTACTCAGGTCCTGTCTTATGGAACCTGACATAGTCTCTACATTAGACTAAAAACATATTCCTATTTGAAAAAAATTATGGTCAGGCTACTTAAAAACAGACTGAAGCCACAGTTCAGTCTAAGCTGCCCTAGGAGCAATAATGCTGGGGGAAATACAGACATGCCATACGTTTACATGTGGGACCTGAGTGGTGTGGTATTTGGTGCTGCAATGCGACAAATTAAATGACAACACCACCTGGAGCCTTTCACTCCAAGATATCCTCAACTTAAGGCAAAAAGGTTTACCATATGTTAAATAAAGAGGTTCAGAGACATGCATTCAGATAAACAAAATAATACTTTATGAAGAAAACAGATAAAAACTGGTCAACTGTTATAAAAACCAACCAATGGATTTGGGTACTGGCTGCCACCAGAAAACAGAGTTACCCCTGGAGGTCAGACATGAGATGGCAGGCTACCCATCTGGGGTGGAAGTAGAGTGCACTTATGCTCGGGGGAAGGTGGTGGTCTGGTGCCTGTCTTGGATTGTCTGGTCGTTACATAGTGGTTTACCCGCCGCCCTTAAATGCCTCAGTTTGATACTGGACAAAGCCAGAAAAGGCGGCACTTAAACCAATCACACTACACTACTACTGAAGCTGAATGATAAAATTACCTACTATTAAAGACCACTCAAGGTAGAATAATAATAATGGATTAGATTTATATAGCGCTTTTCTACGGACACACAAAGCGCACATTGGATCCATTATTCATTCACTCTCACATGCTCCCTCTGGTGGTGACCAAAGTGTGGCTGCCATTTTGTTCCTAAGACCCCTCTGATCACCACCAAACATTCATCCATCAGTGTGAGACACAGATTAAACAATTAACCTTAATCAGTGAGTGGTATGTCTTTGGATGGTGGGAGGAAACTGGAGTAATGGTAAATGGACTTCACTTACATAGCGCTCAAAGCTCTTTATATTAGACTCACATTCACCCATTCATACACCAGTAGGCAGCTGCTGCCATTCAAGGTTATGTCAGTCCTACTGAGAGCCTAATTCAGGATTCAGTGTCTTGCCCAAGGACACTTCGCCATTTGGACAGCCAGAGGTGGGACACAAACCGCCAATCCTTCAGTCATTGGACGACCTGAGCCACAGTCGTGTCTCTGTGGGTTTTCTCCCACACAGACACGGGGAGAACATGCAAACTCTCAATTCACCACTCGCAATTCTCTATGTGTATTTTAAGCCTTCCTAAATACTGGATGTAACTGTTATCCTGTCATTTAGGTGTAATAAGTCTTCACTATAGACAGCGGTCTGATTTCACTGAACTGTCTAACCAACCATCACACCATCTCCAGAGCCCACAACTGAACATGAAGCGGTTCCTGAATGCCAACATGAAATCAGTGTTAGTGTTTCAGTCACAGCTTCTCATCCAGTTCTCATGATGGATTCAAGCACAGCCTTTTCCAACCGCACTAACAGGTCAGAGCTAACTCCCTTGAGCCTTAACTCAGTGTCTTTAAGATGACTGAAACAGCCAGAGGTGGCCTCGGCCATCTTTCCAAGCTCAGTGCAACCAAAAAGCCTTATCCTATAAAACCACAAACAGCATCTCATGTGTTGGGCCACGAGCAGACGTACAAAAGTAGGGTAATTTTCCGTTTCAGAGCAAGAGATTATTGCAAAGAAATGGAGGGAAGAATGACAGTCAAAGGGGAAAAGAGAGATGTGGTGGTTTGGGTCCATCTGTTTCTTACTAAGTCAATGAAGGGAGGAAGAAAAGCTGAGCAGATACACTAAGCATTAGTGGTTAACCAACTACTAATGAGGGAAAAATCAAAACGCTGAACTCAGATGAAACCATTTAGTGAACAGCAGTGTACAATGTCCTCATTGGATTTCAGAGGAAGATAGCCAAAGCTCACGTAAGGCCCATGTGTGGAAACCAACGGGAAAAAAGAGCTTCACCATGTTTTTACTGTGTTCATGTGTGTGATGTAAGCGAGAGAAGAGGAGTCAGTATTCACTTTTTTATTGGATATATGCACAAAACTTTACCAATATTTACTAAAGGTAAATATAAAACAGAAATGTATAATGTTAGTTTTTCTATTAAATTGTAAATGCAATGATTTGTCTATTATCATGACAAGCTTTTTAAACTGCATTTTTTAATCATTTTTATTCAAAGAATTAAAAGTAATCCCACCCTTTTAAATTCACTTGTATTAATTATGTTAATTTTATTTATTGGATCTGAAGAGAAGGGTACAATATTTTGACTGGATGTAATACTTAAATGTGATTATATTGACTTTAAACAACTGTGATTGAGTTGATTTGAGATTGTGTGTGTGGCCCTGTTGTCCAAAACTAATTTCCCCTAAAAGTTTTTCTTAATCCTGACAGCACTCCATAAATAGGGCGATGAATGTAAATATGTTGATTTACAGATATATTCATTAGTAGCAGCATGAATCTTTCACTAATACACAAGATTCGATTCAGGGTGATTCATAAAAATTAGTAAACAATTCTGTACGTTTTGGAACCAATTCAGTTCAGTTTGATTCAATACAAATTGACAATTTAACCGCAAGGACTTATTTTATTTTATGTTACTGAGAAGAAAAAGAAACACAAATAGAATTTCAAAACAATATCCTTTTGTTCATTTAGTGTCACAGAGACAATAGAGCAGGAACTACTGAACATAAATTTACACAACATAAACTGAGGTCTTTACAATATACTGTACCTGCAGATCACTGATATTAGTGAAATGTAAAAGTGATAATCTGTGATTTATTTAACACATTTGCAAAACTCTGCTCATATTTAAGATACAAAACTTACTTTCATTCAAGAAAGACAAAATAAAAGATAAAAATGTCATAAAGTTTAATTATTCCTGCAAATGTGAGAATACACTGAGGTTACACATAACACTGAGGTTAGGCATAAAATACAGTTTTTTACTCTTTTTGAGGAAAATCATCTGATAAACAGACAGCCATGTGACTGAAGTACCGATGTACTGATGAGACTGACTGAGTCCAACACGGGTCCACTTTATAAACCCGTACCCGCATACATTATACCCTGTGAAGTAAATATACCAGTATGTATGTATTTTGAATTCCTGAAGTAGAAATTTTCCACTAAGTGAGCAAAGGAATGTTAAGAATTCCTTTGTCTCAGCTTAATATTTTCCCACCTCGGAATGGGTCACGCCTTAGAGGCAATTTGACCAATGAGGTGTTCTCATGAAACTGTGTAATATGACGCTCCCCCAACCTACCAATCCCATTTAACCACATGCCCTTTCTTCCTGTTCAGTGAGTGATGTCACTGGGCAGGGCTTGTGGTTTAAACAAAACTCTTCGGCCAGAGGAAAAACCGGGAAGTAAGTGCCATTTGAATTCAGAACTAGAAGCCGCGTTGCTTTTCTGCCTTCTCTTGGTCCTCACCCCTCTCAGCTGAGATGAAATGACATCAAAGGTTTTCTCTGTGTGTATTTGTTAATTGAATAAACTTTTAAACTTATCACACCCGTAATCCGAGCCACGCTTAAAAATTCTCTTACCCAGGAGTTTAGTGTTGAGCTTTATTTTCATTTTAAACACACACCACATCAGTGTTATTCAGTAACGTCTTGCTAGTACGTGTTAGCAATAAACTGGTTAAGTGTCGTCCTGTATTATGGAAATCTGTGGGTGGATATAAAGCTCCCTTCAAAATAAAATAAAATGATTTGGCTGTGTGAATCAACCATGGATCTGCGGTTTCATTCATTAATACGCTTTTATTTTGTCACTTCTTCCCCACTAGCCACATTTTACTTTATCTGTGCCTCAAAAACATTCAGCAAATAAACCTCCGTTTTAACATGTATACTTTTCTGAAAATATATGCTATGTCATTGTTAAGCCATTTGGCCACAGATATAAAGAACAGAATTACAGATCAGTGGCTGGACCTCAGGAAACCGATTCACGGCCGTAAATCTGGTGCTTCATAGACAGTTTTACCAATTCAGGGCTCCATGGTGTGATTCACTTGGATCTCATACAACACAGACCGATAACCGATTCAGTTTATCTTTACACCCCTATTCATTAGCATTATATATTACCCCTATTTCTTTTACTAAATTAAAAATGTAGTTTGTGTGACCACATATACCACAATATGTTTTTTTTCTTCTTCTTGTTTAATGTCCATCAACAGTAGTTTATTTTAATTCACCTGCATGTAAAAGTTCTTTCCATTGCAGTTTTACATAATGTAGCATTTGTGCTATGCCCCAAAAACCCAGCACAAACCCAGCACAAACACTTTTAATCAAAAATGAGGTCTTTGTCAAAATTGGCCTTTTTCCATTTGGTAATTTTTGTTAATTTTTAAGTTATATTTATGCAATTTAAGGATCAATGGAAAAGTGACTATTGGTAATAGTACTCATTTTGATGCAACAACTGTTCTGCTTTACTCTCTACTGTTGGCATGTAAAGCTGAAACCCGCTGCCAGGGTTTGAGGCTTGAGGGTTTTCATTCCTCTGATCGCCTCTTTTCCCTCTTGCACCCCCACCACCTTCCCCTCCTCAAAGCTCTGGAATGAATCCGAGGAAATGAGAGGGCCTCCTGCCCCCTCTCTGCTACTCATTCCCAGGTGTGCAAATCTGGGGTTAACCCGGGATCAGACAGTTACACTGCCAAAATGATGAAAAGAAGAAGAATAAATGACAGCAGATGAAGAGAACATGGGACGAGGTGGTGGAACAGGAGGTAGGTGAGAAGTGGAGAAAGAAAAAGAAACAAGATGAAATGAGAGAGCGAGATGGCGAGAGGACACAGAGCTGCTTTTGGGAATGCGAGACATGCTGAAGCCATTCAACTCAAATCAACACCATGTGTCCTCCAGAGCCTTATTATCCCATAAATGAACTTTATTGAGGCAACAAAGTGCTTTGGATCTCTGCAAAAACATTAAAGGGGCCTCGCCTGTCTCGGCCCGGGGCCAAAAGTACTCCGGGTCCTCAAGGGACTAATGAAAAACGAGGGGCCCCCAGCCTCGTGTTCACTGCCCCCGGAGTGTCCTCAGTGGTCTGGCTGCATGGCCAGCACTGGCTGAGTAATGGCCTATTAGTGACAGAGAAATAGTTAGCAATTACACCAGGGAGACAAATATGGAGTCAACCTTTTGACTGACCTGAACTGTGGAATTAACCAGGAAGGAAGGAAGAACGATGAACGATAGGAGGGAAAGAGTGAAGAGAACTACACAGATGACCTCAGGAAAGGCAGGAAACATGCTGAAACAGTCCAGAAAAGGTAAAAAAAACACAGTTATGCCATGTGTTATTCTTCTAGGAAGTTTTATGTACTGTCAAAAGGACTGACAATTCATGTACAAGTAACAGGAAAAAGCCTCGTCGACTAAACTTACGTTTATATATATATATATATATATATATATATATATATATATATATATATATAATATAAATCGTTACATATATAATGTAACGACTTACATTATACACTCAACAAAAATTATAAACACAACACTTTTGTTTTTGCTCCCATTTTTCATGAGATGGACTCAAAGATCTAAAATTCATTCCAGATACACAATATTACCATTTCTCTCAAACATTGTTCACAAATCTGTCTAAATGTGTGATAGTGAGCACTTCTGCTTTGCTGAGATAATCCATCCCACCTCACAGGTGTGCCACATCAAGATGCTGATCTGACATGATTAGTGCACAGGTGTACCTTAGACTGTCCACAATAAAAGGCCACCCTGAAATGTGCTTTTTTTTTTGCTTTATGGGGGTCTGGGGACTCAGAACCAGTCATTATCTGGTGTGACCACCATTTGCCTCATGCAGTGCAACACATCTTCTTCGCATAGAGTTTATCAGATTGTCAATTGTGTCCTGTGGAATGTTGGTCCACTCCTCTTCAATGGCTGTGCAAAGTTGCTGGATATTAGTGGGAACTGGTACACGCTGTCGAATACGCCGGTCAAGCACATCCCAAACATGCTCAATAGGTGACATGTCCGGTGAGTATGCTGGCCATGCAAGAACTGGGACATTTTCAGCTTCTAAGAAGTGTGTACAGATCCTTGCAACATGGGGCTGTGCGTTATCTTGCTGAAACATGAGGTGATGTTCATGGATGTATGGCACAACAATGGGCCTCAGGATCATATCACGGTATCGATATCGATAAAATGCACCTGTGTTCTTCGTCCATAACAGATGCCTGCCCATACCATAACCCCACCACCACCATGGGCCACTCGATCCACAACATTGACATCAGCAAAGCGCTCACCCACATGACGCCACACACGCTGTCTGCCATCTGCCCTAAACCGAGATTCATCCATGAAGAGAACACCTCTCCAACGTGCCAGACGCCATCGAATGTGAGCATTTGCCCACTCAAGTCTGTTACGGCGACGATCTGGAGTCAGGTTAAGACCCCGATGAGGACGACGAGCATGCAGTTGAGCTTCCCTGAGACGGTTTCTGACAGTTTGTGCAGAAATTGTTTGGTTATGCAAACCAATTGTTTCAGGAGCTGTCTGAGTGGCTGGTCTCAGACGATCTTGGAGGTGAACCTGCTGGATGTGGAGGTCCTGGGCTGGTGTGGTCACACGTGGTCTGCGGTTGTGAGGCCGGTTGGATGTACTGCCATATTCCCTGAAACGCCTTTGGAGACGGCTTATGGTGGAGAAATGAACATTCAATGCACGAGCAACAGATCTGGTTGACATTCCTGCTGTCAGCATGCCAATTGCACGCTCCCTCAATGCTTGTGACATCTGTGGCATTTTGCTGTGAGACAAAACTGTACATTTCAGAGTGGCCTTTTATTGTGGACAGTATAAGGCACACCTGTGCACTAATCATTATGTCAGATCAGCATCTTGATGTGGCACACCTGTGAGGTGGGATGGATTATCTCACCAAAGCACAAGTGCTCACTATCACACATTTAGACAGATTTGTGAACACTGTTTGAGAGAAATGGTAATATTGTGTATCTGGAATGAATTTTAGATCTTTAAGTCCATCTCGTGAAAAATGGGAGCAAAAACAAAAGCGTTTATATTTTTGTTGAGTGTATATGCTCCCATTAGGTAACATCATTAGAAATCATGGCATTAATTTTCATTGTTATGCGGATGACACACAGCTATATTTATCGATTAAACCTGATCAGACCAGGCAAATAGATAAACTAAGTACTTGTGTCCAAGACATAAAGACTTGGGTGCCAATTATCTTTTATTGAACCCTGAAAAAACTGAAGTCGTTATAATTGGTCCTAAAAATGCGAGAGACTCCCTAACTGACCAGATAGTTACTCTGGACAACTTAAGTGTAACACCCAGTGCCACAGTTAAAAATTTAGGAGTTTTATTTGATCCAGATCTTTCTTTCAAAATGCACATTAACCAAACATACAGAACAGCCTTCTTTCACCTGCACAACATAGCCAAAATTAAGAATATTCTGTCTAAAACTACTGCAGAAAAATTAATTCATGCATTTATTACATCACGATTAGATTATTGTAACTCCTTACTTGTAGCGTGTCTTAAATATTATCTAAAAAGCTTTCAACTGGTTCAAAATGCAGCAGCAAGATTACTAACAGGATCAAATAGAAGAGAACACATTACCCCTGTGCTCCAAACCCTTCACTGGCTACCAGTTGAGTTTAGAATTAAAATTAAAATCCTCCTCCTTACATATAAAACCATTAATGGTATGGGCCCCTCTTATCTTAAAGATGATCTGGTTCCGTACCAGCCCAATAGAACCCTTTGTTCTCAGAATGCAGGTTTATTGAAAGGCTTCTAAAAGTACAGTAGGAGCTAGAGCCTTTAGTTATCAGGCTCCTGTCTTATGGAATCAGCTTCCCTTTAATATTAAAGACGCCGACACAGTCTCTACATTTAAAATTAGGTTGAAAACATTCCTGTATGAGAAAGCCTATGGTCAGGTTAGTTAAAAATTATGTGACTCATACATCATGATGTCACAGTTCAGTCTAGGCTGCCCTAGGAGCTAGAATGCTGGGGGAAGTACAGACACTGAGTTCTTTCTTCTCTTTCTTTCCCTCTCTTTCTCTCTTTCTTTCTCTCACACCTGTTTTTATCATTTTTATAACCTATCTTACATACCAAGTCTGTTCATGGCTAGTCTCCTTCCCCCCCCTACCCCCCTACCCCCCTGGGGGGAGTGGTGGTTCTCCTGACAGTGTCTGCGTGGGAGCCATGGATGACAGGATCTGCAGTGTCTCGCCTGTGCTGACCTGTGACCCCGGACCCCTGCCCTTACCTGTCTGGTGTCTGGATCAGCCCCCCCCATTTATAAATGGATGTTCATCTATAGCTTGTCCGTCCATGGGAGTGGATCTCTCCTTCAATGTGGTTCTCCTCAAGATTTCTTCTTGTTCCCACTGGGTTTTGAAGTTTTTTCTTGCTGAGAAGGAGGGTCTAAGGACAGGGGATGCTTGGGACTTTTCATTTATTTCTGTAGTTTATTGTGTTTTTGTATAGCCCTGTGAGACGAATTTGTTGTGATTTGAGGCTTTATAAATAAAATTTAATTGAATTAAACCCACCAGTAGTGACAAAAACAATAGATGATACTGTATAAATGACACAATATAAAATTAACTAGACTAGTATTAGCACATTACAAGGAACACTGACTTCAAGTTATGAGAATGTGAAAATGTCTTTATACTGAATTTTGAGTCTGATTAACCCACAAGTATGCAGTAAAAAAAGGCCCTTAGTACCTACAAAGTGTGCATAAAATGTACACTTGAGGAATAATGTCTCAAAAAAATTCACAGTTTGTTTTTCACTCTCACATTTTTTCTTTTCCAACAACTTGAGCTGTAAATAAAAATATGAAATACTAAATAATTGTTTTAACCCTTTAAAGGGCAGTATTTATAATGTAAACAAACCATTTTTTTGGATGCAAAAAACAAGTTTTTTAATATATTCCATAAAAATTGCATCACATATGATTTTATGTTCACATTTTATGTATGCCAATGGTTTACACCATCAGGGTTAATTTGAATTATTGTTTTTGATGCTAGGTCAGAACAGAACAATACACTCCCATCTAGTGCAGAAAAAAAAAGTGCAATTTCCTCATCTTCCAAATACAGTAATAGTGACATCACAGGTTAAAAACTGGTTCAGTGGTTAATTAACCTCTCAAAAAACTTAAAAGTAAATAAATAATAAAAATAATTAAATTTTTTTTTTTTTTTTTTAAACTCTCAAAAACCAAGCCCAGAAAAGAATGATTTATGTCACAATGGTTTTACAGTATGTATGACAAACAGTGGTTATAATGGAAGTAAAAGTACATTTTATGTACACACCACATACAAATGATAGTCTGGTCATTTTCTTTTTTTTTTTTACAATGTGCACATTGTAGTTGGTGTTCAGAACTTTAAAGATCATGCAAAAATGAACACCTTTTGAATTCTTATCTCATTTAAATTCTGAAAAATAACATGAAGTTTTTGAACACAAAGTAAAATTGTGCATAAGTCACAGTTTTGTCTTATATATTGCTTTCATCTTGGTGTGTCTATTATACCTATAGTATATTGTGTTGGCCTTTTATATAATTTCTTCCAGCTGAGGCAGTTCCTCTTTGTTTCATATGGCTTTTAGAGGTCAACATGTATATACTATTCCTTTATTCATTTCTGAACCCACTTTATTCTCACTAGGGTCACAGGAGTCACTTGGAGTCTATCCCAGCCACATATGGCTGAAGGCAGGGTTCACCCTGGACAAGTCACCAGGTCATCGCAACACTCTTAGAGATAGAGACAAACACTCTTACATTCACACCTATGGCCAATTTAGAGTACTGTATGTCCCACACTATAAGGCATACTGGATTATAAGGCGCACTGTCAATGAATGTTTGATGTTAGATCTGTTTTCATATATGAGGCCCACTAGACTATAACGTGCATTAAGTGAAACAAAACAGATAAATCAGTCAGTTCAACTTTATTAACCTCCTGAGACCCAAACTCTTGCGGGGCATGCATTTTTAATATCTCTTGGCTATTTGGGGTGCTTGGAGTATTCCACTCCTGCTTGTGTGTGTCGCCATTAGCTCGGCAGATCGATAACAGTTTCCCAAGAAAAGCCAGAGGTTCTGGTTACATGGAAAAATCTACAGATAAATTAGCATTTGCTGGTTAACTTATGGTTTCTATTGTATTTTTATCCAACAAGAAAAGTTTGAATCTATGAATTGTCACAATAACTGACCATAAAATACTTAGAGGCATTTGTTTTCCTGACCATACAAACAGAAAAAAACAAGTATTCAGAGAATGCCTTGTCTGGCTTCTATTTTATGACAATCTCAAGTTTCTATGACAACCTGTTCTTGAATTAGAGACAATAATGTGATTTTTACCTTTATGCTGAATACGACCTTGACCTTTGACCTTTACTCAAATGGATCATTGCATCTGATGCGCATTAGCTATATGTATATGCCCATGTAATATGATGATGATATCTCAGGTATTCATTGAGTTATAGCAGGATGTGTCTGTGTGGACACAGACACAGACACAAACTGATTACAATAATCTCTACCAACCAATATTGGGTGAGATTAATTAATCCATAAAGCACACTGGATTATAAAGCGCAGTGTAATTTTTTTTAGAAAATTAAAGGCGCCTTACGGTTTGGAAAATATTGTAATCAATTACCCTATCGGTGCATATTTTTGGATGGTGGGAGCAAGCCAGAGTACCTGGTGAATTGGGGGTGGGGACATGCAAGCTCCACACAGAAAGGTCCCACTGACTGGTGTTGGAATGGAACCCAGGACCATTTTTCAGGCCCGAGTGCTAACCACTGCATCAACCATAGTATTCCTCTACTTGGAAATTAATTCTCATAATACCTTTCATTCCTGACCCTACTTTTTACCTTTTAACCAGACCCTAAGTTTGGGAAAGCCTGGTGGTTTATAAACTGACTCTTTTACTCATTTCATACTCAATTAAAGATGGTCCACAATACATCCTCCCCCAGGGTAGGCAAGGGACATTTTTGTCAGAAATTTTCAGGAAAGGGGCAAGGTGGTCCAGAATAGATCCTATTACATTTTAGTGAAAGTATGTCAAGGCCACCAAAAATGTGCTTTCACAATAAGGGACAAGGCAAACCAGGAATTGCCTTTCTATTCCTGTATACTGTCATAACAGGTTGAAATGAGGACCCATGATATAGACAAAAACATGTGGAAAAAACTGGATTTTTGTAAAAATAATAATTTAATGGCGATATCCAGAAATATGCAAAAATAATGGAGGCAGGAGCTAGACCTTGACCATGATGAAAGACTGGAGTTCAGGGAAAACCAAGACTGGTGAACACAGGAACTAAAATAAGAGTATGAACAAGATCAGATAAACTTTACTTTATGTTGACAAAACCCCCAGCAAAGCCTAAACACTGATTCACCACTGAACTAAGATAAGCTGACAATCTGGTAATGAGTGGAGTGGAAGACTGGGTTTATATACAGGAGGCAGTTGATTGTTAGCAGATGGCTTGATTGGTGATGGTTAACAGGTATCCAGGTGAGAGGTCAGCCCCAGCTCCACCCTACTCCAGAGAAGAAAAACACCCTGAGGGAGGAGAAACACACACACAAACACATACACACACACTAGGACCCTGACATATACTGGATTTATCATAGAGCTTCATTTTGCTGTCACTGTTGAAGTGTATTGACATCAGAACATTGAAGGACAAATTTGAAGACTCTAGGTCAAAGGTCACAATAAACATCAAAATCTAATTTTGGATATAAGTGTTTTACTTGACTTGACCTTGACTTCCAATGAGCATCAACATGCTCATCTTTCACTTCTGCATTTTTTGTGTATTGCTTATGACCCAAGAGGTCAGAGGTCACTCAGTAAATACCTAAAGAAATAAAACTAGTGGAGATAGACACTTAGTTACTATTACTGACAGATAGGAAACATGGCATGGGCTTCAAAATAGTGTTATAATCTTTGACCTTGGTTGACCTTAAAAGGTCATAATCAAGGTTGTGTAATTTTAAATGGTCGTAACGCCAAACAGAGTGATGGTAAGTACTCAGTAATTATTGTTGGCAGATCGGAAACTACATGTATGCTTCAAAATGGCATCATGACCTTTGACCTTGAGTGACTTTGAAAGGTCAAACCCATAGTCTCACATTTTGCAAGTCAGAGTCCTTTAAGAGCTAAAACGTTTGCGAGGGGTGGGGTTTGTTGTGACTGGCACCACTTATTTTACTCTTTTTTAAAGACAGACCCAGCTGAGCTTTGTGCAGGTGAAATGCTCCTGTTTCCATTTAGTTACTCAGATACTGAGAAAAGTATCTCATGTGTAGCTTCGAAAAAGCAAGCCGAGGTGTCTGCGGTTAAAACATGTGCAACACTCCAATAGGTTTGAGTATTAGAGAGACTGCAGAGTCAACATGCTGCTGTGTGAGATGAAAAACTCTGGTGACGGCTCTGAAGCCTTAGAGCAGAGCTGTGGGCGTGTTTCTGATGTGTATATAACCACCCGCCTGCTTCCTCAGCCAGTTTACTACTCATGAGGCGTGTGGTGGATGGCCAAAGCTTATTCCAACATAAATAAAGTCTCTGATCCTTCTCAGGATGACGAATTTTATAAAGATGGGACTTTTTGCGGTGGGGTGAGGGGTTTCAATGGTTAACCAAATGGCCACAAGTGGATATATGGGACTGATTAGGACTCTGGAAATGAGAT
The DNA here is from genome assembly GCA_020466265.1 of Siphamia tubifer. Classification (NCBI taxonomy): domain Eukaryota; kingdom Metazoa; phylum Chordata; class Actinopteri; order Kurtiformes; family Apogonidae; genus Siphamia; species Siphamia tubifer. Next base: position 19,938,950 of record CM035785.1, read on the forward strand.
TAAAGACATGTCTACCAACAGATTGAATTGTATTTGCCATAATTGCTGAGAACAGCTTATTCAGTACAGACCGCAAAAAAGAAAATCATAAAACCAAGGAAGGAGAGGGAAGAGAGAGGGGAAGCCTGCCACTTGAAACCAGCAAGATTTTCTCAAGGAAATCAAACCCAGGACTGGCCTTGTATCAATTAGAAACAGTGTGTTTGTTGTGTGTTTGTGTGTTTCACCAGAGGACAGGATTAGCTTGTGCTACACCTGGAGCTGCACTTCAACCTTTTCCTCAAGATTTTTTTTCTTCTTTTGTAGAGCAAATAATCTAGATTCTAGAATATGCTAGAATCAAAGGCAGTTCAGTTACATTGTCCTTTGAAAGTGGAACATTCCTGTGTATTCATTCAGTGACTACATCTCTGAAGTTAGATAAACAAAGTGGCCTTGATCTTTGACTTCTGTTGGAATACAAACACTTCAGCTTCCCTCGAAAAAGAGGTTTTTTTTTGTTTTTTTTTAGTTGTTTGTCTTTATTATTTGGAATGGTCAGGGAAATTCACCAACAGATTGACATGGAAAATAAGAGACAAGTGTCATTCCAGTTTTTGTTAAGTCCAGGAGAGGTAATTCACCAGCACATGAAGGCACATAACAGAAAAAAAGGGAAAATGACTAAATTTAAACAGAATTTATTCATCCTAGTAGTGGTTGTTCTCCTTCAATACCTTAACCCTTTGATGTATGAATTATTAGAACCTTTGTCAAGATTTTTTTCTAAGTATTTTATTCCTGTTTAGGCAAAAAAATGTGATTGCAATCTTTTTAATGAACCAATTTTTTACAAAAATGTCCACTCAGCTGGAAAACATGTGTTTGACTTTAAACCAAAGAAATGTGTGTTTTAAATCCAATAACAGAACACTATGAAATTAAAAAATTAATGCTGTTTTTGTTTAAGAAGAGAGTCAGTCTAATAACAACAAGCAATTGATTTACAGGTAAACATGTTAGTGCAGATCAAGTATTAAGAACAGACAAGTTACAGTAATGGTATGAAGGGGTTTATGTGGAACTAAAACAACAAAATCCATGAATATACAAAAGAACAGCTGTAGAATAACTGCCTTTTTTCTTCTTTTGTAGAACAAATAATGAAAATGGAACATTCCTGTGTATTCACTGACTACATCTCTGAAGTTAGATCAGCAAAGTGGCTTCAACCTTTGTTTGAGTATAAATGTCTCAGCATCCCTCTAAAAAGAGCTTTAATGAAAAATAAATCTTGTGAAGACAAAAAAGAGCAAGAGACAAATGAATACAGGCACAGGCTCAAAAACATGAGGGAGCAGTTTGCCAAGGAGCTACTCGCTTTCATTCTTGGGATGATTGTTCTTAAAGTGGAACCACATGAACACAGATATTCCCACAAGGGAGTCCAGCATTTGTTGAGCTAAAGACACAAAGAAAAGAAACAATAATGTAAGTATAGAGTATTAAATATTCAATAATAAAGGGGCTATAATCAAACATGAATCTCTTATTAAGACTGGGTCACAATTTGTGTTTCTATGGGTTTCTGTGAGGGTGTATCATCTGCACAATGTATGTATCCCCCAGCCCTGCAGGGGAGCTGTGTTCTCTCTACTCTTGTTTGAGGAAGTCGCTGACTGGTGGGAAACAGATGAGTTGCAATATAAATTATATATATATATATATATATATATATATATATATATATATATATATATATATATATATATATATATATATGTATATTTGTGAATACAGCCCAAAGCAGGTGGTAAACTCCATCTAAGTCTAAATACTGACACCAGAACGATAGCCAACAAGTACCTTAAGGAAAAGTTGAAAAGAAATTTGAAGAGAGAGTTCAAGAGTGCGTGAAACTGGTGAGAGGTAAACGAGTGGGGTCCACGCATGTCCACCCCTAAGATTCTATCTCAGCGTGTCAGAGTCAGCCGCCATGGGAGGATCTCCTCATCTCCCCTCATGTCTGGCTTGTGACCCCGCTGGGCATATTTCCTTTGTGGCGGTGCACTGCGTCCTGCTCTGGGTCAGCCCACGTACAACAGGTTCCAGGGGTTAGCTGGAATGTTGATAAGCCACCTGAACCATCTTGAAACACAGATGTCTAACACAAATGCGAGTAAGAGGGTCTTCCAGAAACCCCATGGCACAATAAAAGTGATGGCCAGCTCAGGTTGTCTCTAACGGACCTTAATGGTGATGTCCAAAACTGGTTTTGGACATCAAAACCCAAGTAATGGATAAAACTACACTTTCAAAGGAGTGGTAAGTATGATGAGACCTAAACTGGAGTGGAATATTACTGTCACTCTTCCACCACAACCACCACCACAGCCAGGTTTCAGTCAGAGCTAAAATATCAATCTTATGATCACTAATTAGATCATTTATTAATAAAGATTTGGGAGAGATCAACCTAATATTGAGCAGTCCACATTGGATAAACTTGTTAGGTGTTTTTTTTTTTTTTATCTGATTATTCTACAGCCCTCTAGAATGTTGCGACAGCTCTCATTCACGTTGAATTGACGTTCCCAGTGTTCTGCGGGCAGATTTTTTTCGATAACCGCCCGCTGTGCTGTTAACGCCCGCTGCCAATGACAACGAGTTTTGTCACTTCAGATTCACAGTACCATATCACTCCGCAGGTAGTTCGGCCACTTTGAAAGTAAATACTTGCTACGTTGTAATGGCTATTGTATTTAATTTTTTTTAGTAGTAATAAGCTGTAATAACCAACAGAAAAAATTGTTCCTTCGGGGCGGAACAACACCCCCTCCGCCTTCAGCGTCGAGGTGCTGTTCAGCCCCGTCGGGAAATTGTTATATTACTGTAATAACAGGTGCACATTACATTATCCCTTCCTTATTACCCAGAACTATTTCTATTAAATTATTTGATCTCACTCCTTTTGGTCTAATATTAGGTTTATTATTAACTACACAGGGGGTAGACACAGTTTTTCTGTTACTTACTACATGCTAGGTTTGAAGTTAATGATGCACAAAGAAGTGTATTAGACTATGACTCTGCACCTGGGCCCGCAGAGAGGCACATTCCCAAGTGGGATGTATGCTATATCTGCAAATGAGCCCAGGCTTGCCCCAGAACGCATGCCAATTATCTATGAAAACTACATAATTTTCTGAGCACTATCTAGACAACCAGCGGTTAAATGATGAGAACCTAGAGTACATCTCATCACTGGCCAAATTAGGCAGGGGTCCAGAGAATGCTACTGTGTCATGCATCGATTTACTTTCTTGGATTGTCAAATGGTAAATGGACTGCGCTTATATAGCGCTTTTCCACCTTCATGGTGCTCAAAGCGCTTTACATTAGCCTCACATTCACCCATTCACACACACACTCATACACCAGTAGGTTTCTAAGGTCTAAGGGCAGTCCTACTGGGGGCCTAAGTGAGGGTTCAGTGTCTTGCCCAAGGACACTTCGACATGTGGACAGCCAGAGCTGGGACGCAAACCGCCAACCTCTCGGCCATTGGGCGACCCACTCTACCAACTGAGCCACAGCCACCCAATTAGATTTGTATGAATATGTTTGTGCATGTGAAGATAAGTGAAGTGAATTGATCCAAAGGACTTGATTTTTTAAAAATAAATTATATCGGTAGGAAGTTAAACCCTATACGGTTTAGTGGGGAAGGATGGAATTAAATAAGTTTTACTTCCTCTCACTCTTTTCGAATATGCAAATTAAGCCATGTTTTTTGTTTTTCATGTACATGTTTTTTTTTGTGCAATTGTTCTGTTTGTTGAACTGAATTGGTTAACTGACTGGTTCATTTACAGTTGTCCTTGTTGATCATGTCAATGTGTAGTCTATAAATAAAACTTGCTTTCCAAAGTGATAATTGGTGATAATTGGTGAATGACAGATTATCCACAAGTGTAGTTTATCATCTTTCAAGTCAGAGAACGAGTACAGATGTAAACTTTGATAGATGTTTAATTAAAAGGCTATTTAAAAACACATATCTCTGGGTTTCTCACAGGTTTTCTGACATATGGATTGAGCAGTATCTTGTACTTTTAATCCATAATTAATCTTTTTCTCACGATGTGACTCAGTGCCAGAGTGCCATGTTATTTTTGTGTTGGTTGATGAAACAAGTAATGGATGACTGACATGGAACATTACTGTATTTTACCTGATACCTGACAGTAAAGTCTGTAATGAGTCTAAAAACGTAGTTAGAAGTAAATACAATTAGAAATCTGAACTTTCCTATCTTTTTTATGGAGCCTCTGAAACTCTGAAAGGTGATGGTTTTTATCTTGTTCAGTTTACACACAGTTATAAACGATCCAAGTTTCCATATTTGTACTTTTTATTTTATTTCCTTTCATATATTATACTTGTCTGCCCATTCACCTGTCACTGTTTTGTTTTCTAAACATATCACTACATTGTTATCCTTAGACACATTTCCAGTTCACACACAGGAAATCCTCACAACAGGAAATCCTAAGATTGTATATGATCTGTTCACAGTGGAATCAAAAAATTATATATATTCTGAGTGTGATTCGCTGGTGGCTTGAGTGGGATCATCCCCCCCATGGTTTTGGACATCACCATTACTGTCCATTAAGTTCCACTGATTTTGCCGGTCCATGCGCACCTGTGGGGTTTCTGGGAGACCCTCTGACTCATATGTGCATTAGACTTATGTGTTTCAAGATGGGTCGGTGGGTTGCCGACATCACAGCTGACCCCTGGCGTCTGTTGTACATGGTCTGGTCCCTGCCCTGGCGACTTGATGCGGTTGGCATACAGGAGGAAAAGGGTTCCCAACTCCTGTACCTGGTGAAGCTTTGCGTCTGGAGAAGGTGCAGTGAGTCTACGGCCCTGGGAAGTGGTGAAGTCCAGGCGGAGGGCGCTGTAAAGCTTGCCGCCAGAGCCACAAGCCACTTTCACCCCCTGACTGACATGACTGAGCCAGAGCCGGGCGTGGCACACCGCTGCAGAGAAAATGCGCCCAGCGGGGACATAAGCCAGACCCGGGGGAGGTCCTGATGGAGATCCTCACACCACCGACCACCTGGACCCCACCCATTTACCTCTCAACTGTTTCACTCTCTGTTCAAAGTTATTTTCAACTTTCCCTTCAGGTACTTATTGATCCGGTCTGGTGTCAGTGTTTAGCCCTAGATGGAGTTTATCACCCGCTGATGCATTCACTAACAACCCAACTCCAACACCCTGGCACAACAGCAACTGGGCAAGCGGTCTTTCGTACACCACACTTCCCACGCCCACCTGTGGGACGGGGATCTGGTGCTGGGCTCTTCCCTCTTCACTTGCTGCTACTGAGGTTAGTTTCTTTACTTCCACTTAGTAATATGTTTCCAATCTGTAATGAGGGCCAGAACATCCAACGGAAGGGGGGACTGGGGACTGGTATCTGAAGAATGGACTATAAAAGAACACATGTATGTCAAAATAAACTGAGCCTTTTTCATACTCAACTTCTGGTGGTGACATCTTTGATCCATGACGAAAATCCACAACATTTGGCGCCTAACGTGAGGCATTCGATAAGGCAGTTCGTGACCGCTGGGCAGTGGCTGACCACAGGTACCAGGTAAGAACCTTTGAATCTTACTACAAGGTCATGCTGCTCAGACACTCCCTGGTGATCCGAATAAGGCCTTCGAATGAATGAATATTTGTAAAAAACAAACAAACAAAAAAAACCCACTGAAATTGGGAGGAAAGGTCCACTCACCAACCGGTAAGAATAAGAGAAGAGCTCTTCTGTTTTACTTCTTGGTGATTACTAAATTTGACCCGAGTCAGAGGGAGTGATTGGCTAAAGTAATGTGTGATTTATGAAGGTTTTGAGAGTGCGTGTGTGAGAAGGCTGTGAAGACAGAGTGAGAGACCTGTGCTGCAGGTTAGAATCTGTGATTGGCTAAAGTAATGTGTAGGATTTATGAAGGTTTTGAGAGTGCGTGTGTGAGAAGGCTGCCGCCCCTCCAATACTAAAGATTGACCAAGCAGAGTAGGCTAAGACAATAAGCAAGGTACCATATTAGTATAAAAAAATATTCTTACACATATACTAATATTGATTGAAGTAATATAAAAAATATTAACAATAAAAGAACAGTTAAGATGTAGTAAAAGCAGAAATTCTAATTAGGCTTATTTAAAGCCTAATTAGAACTTCTACATTGTAGAAGTTCTATAATTAATGAAGATTAGAATAACATATGTATAAAATAAAGATAAAAGACGAATAAAAATATTTATATAAACAATTATGCATAAAAAAAAAAACATGCACAACATGCATTAACTTAATTGATATCCTTAAATTTTTTTGAAGGAAATATCTGTGTTATTTCAAAGAAACATGTGAAATTTGGCTTTATAATGAAACTCAGTTGTTAATGTCACACATGAGGCAAATAAATATGTTGATTTGAGTATTGTATCTATGAACTATAGCATTAGTAGTAAAATATTAAAAGAATTGCTCAGATAATGTATGCTGATTAGACTAAATATTTCTATATCAGAAAATACAAATTTGGATATTAATTTGAAAAACATTAAGTCCATTTAGTTTGAGAAATAAATTAGCAGAGGAGGTTCATTCTTTAGAGCGGTAGAATGGATTTAAGGACAGTTGAAGTCATATAAGTTAGATATCGGAGGTAAGATGGACTCAACGAAAAGACGACAAGCTTTTGACGACTACATGACCAAAATGACTACTTTTTTTAATTTTTAAAGTGTGCAGTGGACTTAAAGACAGCGATAATGACAAAGGACATTAGAGATAGTAGTTAAAGAATAAATAAATAAATAAATAAAAGCATTACATGCAGGATCAACAGACTGCATTAGACATTGGGTGCAGAAACATCCTATAAGTATAAGTACTCTTTCAGACTATGTAAATCATGCCGTGCATGATGACAAAGTGACAAAATAATGATAAGAAAGGGCATTAGAACAGGAGACAATATACATATGGAGACAGAGGGAGAGCGAGAGGAAGAAAACAAGGATTAAGAGGAAGAAGTAGGAATAGAAATTTCCAAAATGAGGGACAAAGCAAAGTGGAAGAAAGATTATGGATGTCGATAAATACAACAAGAAGGGCTTTTTATCATATTTTAATGAACTACATAAGACTAACAACAACAACAAAAAAGAAAATGTAGAGATTTTAATGTATAATAAATAAATATATAAATATACAATCTGATAAAAGTAGAAGTACTGATTCAACAAATTCAGTGATGAAGTTTTCTTTATTTTGTTTTTGTTTGTTTTTTTTTGTTTTTTTTTTACAAAAGAGTGTTTAAATGTTTTGCTTTCAGCTATTCATTGACCAATTTGAATTCTAAATTCAAGAATATACATGGACATTGATAGAAATTTAGATTGTGTGTTGTTTAAGGGATATAATGCATTTTAAAGGAAGTAAATAATTGTTAGGAAGATTTTGTAAAAGGTAAAAGAAGCTAATAGAAAAAATAGAATTGACCGATCCCAGAATGACACTGACCCAAAAGGAAAATGAACAAAGTTCAATTAAGAGGTGTAGAGACACCTGTGATGTGAGTTCAATTAAGAGGTGCCGAGACACCTGTGTGTGACTTCTGTTAAGATATAAAGAGACAGTTAGAAGAACAGTACATTTGAGAAGAAATTGTTATATATATATATATATATATATATATATATATATATATATATATATATATATATATATATATATATATATATATATATATATATACACATACATATATATATGTGTGTGTGTATATGTATGGCATAAGTATTAAAAAGATATCTGTTCCTAGGAACAAGTGTGTGATTGAGTGGTTGAAGGTGCACCTATTTGTCTGTGTTTATATATGTGTTTGTGCGTTTATATGTCTATAAATCTATGTTTGTATGTCTATAAATCTATGTTCGTATGTCGATATGTTCAAGTTGTTTTTTTTCTCTTACAGAGAGAGAGAGGGTGTGGAGAGCTGATTAGAAGTCCGGAGAAGGGGGCTTGTAATTCGTTATTTTCAGGCTTAGCGTGTGTTTTGGGTCACAGAGGACATGAAATCGGTGAAAACTGTGGAACTACGTGTTACGTTTAAACAGTTTGCTGTGTACTTTTGTCCAAAAATAAATAAATAAATAAAATAAAAGGGGATTTGTTTTGCACCTATGGCCGTAGGAGCAACGATGTGTGCTGAGAATGGTTTAAGTCTGTAGGGTCTAATTAAAGTTAAAACATATAAACAAAAATATAGCTAAAAAGGAAGTTATAATATAAAGGACCTTAAATTTATAAACCAAAAGTAAAAATGTCTAAACCAGTAATCAGTCCAATAATGGTTCTAGGGGTAAGGCACTTAGAAAAGAAAAAAGACATTATTAAAATTTCAGGTAAATGGCACAAACGGACCAGAAATCTACAGCCATGCTGGCCAACAGAGGGGTCATTTGACATGAGTTTATGTGAAACTATGATAGAACGCATCAAAGATTACAAAATTAAAGACAAAAGCAAAAAACAACAAATAAAATAACTATTGGTCCCTTTGTATAGTATAAAAGTGACTTTCTGACATCTGTAGTGAACACAAAGGTGTCTATTAGAGGTAATATTCAAAAGAATTAAAATATATAAACAGAAATATAATTAAAAAGGAAAGTTGTAATATACAGAATCTTGAAATTATTAAGGGAAGAGCTGATTAGGAGTCAGATGGACTCAAAGACAGAATCAAAAATAGAATTAAAGAAATAAATAATAATTTCACATTTCTAAAAAGCTAAAGCAATTCAAAATTTCAAATAGAATAAATAATAATAATTTTACATTTCAAGAACAACAAAAGACACTAATGGTGGTTGATACCAGGGCTCTACACTAACTTTTTTTCCAGGAGCACACGTGCCCCTAAGTTAAAAAATTTAGGAGCACACAAAAGAAAATAGGGGCACAAGTCGGTTTTAGTTTTAAATGTTTATTTATTTACAGTGCAGTACTTGCGCACAGATACCAACATTCTTGAATGACTGCTGTCATTTGTGTTAATTTAGAGCAGACCATAACATAACTTTGTATTATGGGATGCTTTGTTATTAGATACATTTTAGAACGATTAACCCTTTAACTCCTGAGACTGAGACACAGTAAAAAATAAAATAAGATAAAATAAGCAACACAATGAACAAAAAGCCGTCAAAGTGATCAGTAAAATGAACAAAAATGAATAATTAACCAACAAAATATGTAACATGAACAAAGTAAGACACTAACAGAACACAATTAAAGAAAAATAATAAAATAAAAAAACAGAAAAATAAGCAACAGAAACTAATATATATTCACAAAATAAGAAATAACGTGGAAAAAAGGACAAAAAACAAAAACCCACCAAACCCAAAATGTAGTAAAAAAAAAAAAAGAAGGAATAAATAACTAGTGTTGTAATTTGGTTCCAGTAGTTTTAGTTTGGGCTTTTTCTTTTTCTTAATCACTTGCTTTTCGACACCTGTACATCAGTTCCATGAAGAAAATTCTCAGTAAAATAACAGTTAAAAAACACTTGAATTTGTCTGAATTTTTAAACTAAACCTACAGCCAGCTCATGTGTTAGATTAGCACAACAAAATAAGAATTAAAATACAATAAACAAACCCGTAAGAATAGACACTAAAGTTGAACAAGTTAAATAAAATAGATTGATGAAGGAAAAGTAAAAAATATTAGCAAAAATTAAACATTGAGTGAATGTACTTCGTTTGTGAAGGTCAGATCAGTGCTCAGTTATTCTGGACTCGTTGTGTTGGCCAGTGATTGGCTGGAAGCACTACAAATTAATTGGCGGAGAAAATCAGTGGGAGAATATGGCAAGCCAAAATAGGAGAAGATCATTACCATATAGCACGCGTTCTAGCACGCGTTATGGAATGCGTTATGGAACGCGTGCCATTGCGCGCAACAGCGCGCGTAACAGAGCGCGTCCTGTAACGCGTGATAGCGCGCCAGTGCGCGTGCGAGAACGCGTTCTGTAACGCGTGATATAATAAAGACAACGCGTGGCTATGTGAACACTTTGGCTTGCCATACGGGACTAGCAGCGCGCACGTCAAAAATGATAGGCTGACATGTTCACGGTGGCCTCCGTGGTGGTAACGTGATACTATGCGCTACCGCACGCGCGCATAGACGTTCGACTATATCGAGGCCTTTAAAAGCAAAGTTGCATCGGATGGTCGCAATCACAGACCTATAGAAATGGTGTATAGGTCTGTGGTCGCACTGGCGTCATCCCGTGTGCTGTCAGAGGCAGCTGGGGAAAAAAAGAGACTTTAACTTACACGCCGGCATTACGGCTGTGCCAGAGCTGACCGCGTTGATGCCTGTTTAGAATTCTTAACGTTACCCGCTACAAAAAAGCGGCGACGCGCCATAAAAACAAAAATCGATTTTCCAGCAACTTAGTATCTAATTAGATACCAAGGGTCAATATCGATTTAGTATCTAAAATCGATTTTTTTTTTTACAACCCTAGTGTGCCTTATTGTGTGCTGCAAGAAGCACTCGCACATGTGCGACTGTTTTGTTTTCCTCGTTAGCATGATGAAATATTTGCTCGCATATGCGAGTGAAATGGGCGCACTGTAGAGCCCTGGTTGATACTGGAGCAACTGAAACATGTGTTTGGGTGAAGTTAGTCAGTGTGTGTCTGTGTCCTTCTACTTTGTTGTGTTTTGTGGAATGATAACAAAAGTGTATGTGAGAGGAGCAGAGGAGAAGTTAGCTTAAGGTTAGCGAGAGAAGCTAAACAAAAAAAGAGTGGGATCCCAGGTGTGTGACGGATGGAGGACTGAAGTTGGGGAATGATCAACCTACGGACCAAAGAGGTCGTATCCCTGTTGGTAAAAACAAAAACCAAAGGACAGGGACCAACAACGGCCTCTGTCCCACACCACTGAGATCTACATCTGAAGGGGAATCATGATCACACTCTGTGTGAGAGTTTTAATGTGGGGTTAAAAGGGTTCTTGGTCTGAAGCTCACATCACATACACTACTGTATGTGCACAATACAGTAGGGTAACATTTAAATTCATAATTAGACTAAATTGGGTGCTACTGTGGGTTAATAGATGAGTGAGTGGCTTCTAACATTCTTCACCAAGGGTGTAAAATCGAGTCTGGGAAAATGTCCCAACTGATGTGGCTAATCGACCAAGTAAGGGTGACCTTTGGGGAGGTTCGGATTTTAAAAGATAGGTTTAAAATATGGGAAAGGTTTTCAATTCACTGATTAGAACAAAGTGGAATTTCCCAAAATGTGAACTATAAAAATTAAATGAAATAAAAATGTGGAAAAGTCAAATGAAAACTCATGAGTAAACTCATGACATTGTGAATCTTATAGTTGGTCAGATGTGACGAAGACTGATTAAAGTCTTTATTGGAAGGAATTATTGATTTTGCGCGGTGACATACGGTGAATCACGGTAATAAACGGTTGCGTCATTTTTTTTTATTTTATTTTGACCCAGATCGACGTGTCTGGAAGAGGAATGTTCCACCATAATAGGCTGTTTAGCAAACGCATGTCCTTGTTTATTTAATATAACTTTAGCTGCGGTAACAGAAGTCTCTCTCTCTATAAGATTCACATGTATGAATAATAAACACATTAAATGTCTTAATGGGTTTGAGTGTGTTAAATATGATCAAATGATCAAAAATGATGAAGCAAAAACTAAATGTTGGAAAACAATAAGGCTTGAAGATAAGATGGGTAAATGGAAAAATAGAATAATAAAATAATAAGATGACTTTGAGTTGAACATTAGAATAAACAGAGATAAGAGACAGAAATGTTCAAAACTTTGTTTAAAACTATGTCTAATGCAGAGAGTTTGTTTTTTCTCACACACAGGAAAATGCATCTAGTGCGTCACCTTTGCTCCAAAACCCCCCTCCCCTATCTGTCTAAAGCTCACAGCTCTGAGGTGTCTTCCAACTCCAGTACAGTTCCTTCCTGAAAGATGAAAGGCCACACCCACCAAGTGTCCGTCACAACAGAGGGCACTGCAAACGCTCTCCCTCCCCCTCTGTTGCATTGAAACCCAAGATAAAGGCAGCTGGGGTGAGAATGTGACTGATTACAAATGTATGAAAGACTGTTGTATGTGGATGTCCACCAGACTGAAGGTAAAAACATGGAAGACCTCGCATGTCCCATGGTGGAAAACTTTGGTCGGGATGGTCCAAGTCTGATGCATCAACACAAGAAAACGTCGAGACAACGGAGACCAATGGCAGAAGGAGCAGAGAAATGGACAGAGACAATGAAACCCAGGAAGTGACAACTGGCAGCAACAGCCTGGAGCTGCAGATGATGATTCCTGAAGCAACTAGACTGTGAGACACATGCAGCCACACCCCCCCCCCTCCCCTTTTGGAGCAGAGGCTTATACATGCTTAACTAACATATATTATGTATTGCAACGGCACATCCGCTGTCTGTACTGACGTCACACACCTTCGCCAAAGACACATTAGCATGTTTTACAGCTGCTAAAAACATCTGTAGTTTAATGACATAATGACACTAGTTCTTCATGACAGATTCAGGAACTGTGTATTTGGTTTTATCAAAAGCAGCAGAGTTTATCTCAGACAGGCTTTAAGGGAAAAACAAAACAAAACAAAACAATTATTTTAAAATAGAAAGGATGTTAATCATTTAAAGGTTATTTCATTAACCCATTCTTATGCTCATCGTCTGATACTTTTACTTTTATTTTGGTTTCAAACAGCATGTCATACCTTTTAAATCTCCTGGACAGAGATTTATTGGTTACCTTCAGAATAGAATAAGAATAGAATGCCTTTATTATAAAGAATAGAATGCCTTTATTATAATGCTGATGCAACATGAAATGTCTAAATCTCCATGCATGCATTAACATCTGAATCTTAGCTGGACACACATAGCAGAAGTGTTGTCAGAAAAAAGGAAAAAAGAGACGAAATCTTAGATTATATGTCACTAAACTGCATTACATTGCGCCCAATGTTTGTTTTGACTCAGATTCCGAATAGAAGGGGGATGGTTGACTTCCCAGGATCCAACCAACCCACCTTATATGGTCTGGTATTAGATTTACCACATGGTTCATTATCTATGATTTAGGGAAAAGTTGGTCCAGTGGTTTGCTGGACAATCAATGTTGTCAATGTCTAATGGGTAACTTATGACCATGGGGGACAACACCCATGTACTTTGGGCTAATTACATGGTTTCTAATTATTTATTAAGTATTAATGGTTGCATTAAACCAAAATGACTTTTCTGGGAATCAAGATAAGGGTTGGTAAAAAAAATACTAATTAAATTATACCTCAAACAAAGAGAGAGAGAGAGAACTAAAAACAAAACAAAACGAAACGAAACGAAAAAAAAAACAACAGTCAGTTATGACTGTAAAGTGATTTTTGTAGAATGCAACCATTTGATTTGGTCAGTAGATGTTTATCAGTGTTATGCCTCAGAGCCATCTGTTACACACACAAAATCCAACATGTTTGATTTTAATCTTAAACTGGTCTGAGCTGAACGTAAATACTATATAGATCTAATTTACAGAAAACAGGACCTATCATCTAGTCCACAGTGAAACTTGTCATTGATGATATGACAGTAGATTTGAACTCCTTCCTCTGTGCTGGAGTCAGTGTGTCTGTTTAACCAGTTATTTTCTATAGAGGAAAAGGGGATCCTCTGGGAATTATCATAGGGTATTGTTTTTTGTTTGTTTTTGTGTATTTGTTTGTTTGTTTTGTAAGTGCTCTGTTGTGTTGTGCCATGGCTGTATGTGTGAAGGCTGTCACATGTGTGTGTGTTTTGTGAGTACCGGTATGTGTGTGTGTGTGGTTATCATTACTTAACATAAGGAGGCATGTCCTAGGGTTAAGTGTTCTATTTATGAAGTATAGTTTATGCTTAAGATTTAAGGTTTTGGTCCCAGTGTGAGAAGTGTTTTATGAAACTAAAGTAAATACTGGATAGAACAGATACAGTGAAGGAACACATTAGTTGAAAGCAGAGGTGTCAAACATGTGGCCCGGGGGCCATATCCGGCCCGCCTAATGGTTCAATCCGGCCCTTTGGATGAATTTATGAAATGCAAAAATACACTAAGGTTTAAATCATTTTAGTTAATGGTTCACATTTTTTTTACTAGTTCGGCCCACTTCAGATCAAATTTAGCTGAATGTGCCCCCTGTACTAAAATGAGTTTGACACCCCTGGTGTAAAGTGTCTTTTGAAACTTATGGACCCTTTCTTGGTATTTTCTTACGGTTAGATTTGTGTGTTGTGGATTAGTTATAATCTAACACTTTAGTGATAACCCCCCCCCTACAGATTTCCAGGTCTGAGCGGATGCTGGGTGGACAAGGACACCGCCCCTCCTTCAGAACTCACTTGTCTCTGTGTTCTCTCCCAACCTTAAGTAGATATCTCAACAGGAACCATGGCCCAAGTCCAGACACAGGTTCCTGGGGTTCTCTTCAGTCTGGGGACTGGATCCCAGAACGACACTGTAGACAGAAAGCATTGGAAGCAGCCAAGGACCTGTCCAGGTTCTCCTGACGATGCACACGGCGGTCAAGTGGTAGAACCAGCCACAGGAGTCAGCACTGGAAAGGGTTTGGAGAGGACCACCAGCCAACCAGAAGGAAAAGGACATGGACGTCCTAACAGGGGACGAGTGGATAAGTGACAGGACAAGCCACCATCTGACGTTGTAGACACCAGGAGGACAACGTCATCCTTTTGCACTGCACACATATACACTAACAAGGCACACTGGCGGCGATAGCAAACCCAGTGGAGTCTCATACATGTTGTCCTTTGCCTGGTCGCTGGCGAGTGACTGAAGACCCCCCCTGGCCCATCATTTACACTGATTTGAAAATGGTCAGCACCACGGCCATGAACTTAGGAGACTGTACCTGATGGTCATCGTCTCGGTTGAGGCCATCTGGTCTGAGAAAGGACATGAAGTTGTCCTCTTTCCAATGGACACCATCACATCACTCTGTGATGGACAGCATTAAGGAGATGAGAAATGATTGACTATCACCATTACACTGATAATGCCATGGTGGAAGAAGACGTGTGATTGGACACCAAGAATCACAAACCTCCTATAGGCAGACATAGGCGGAGCTTATGACAGAAATGTTGATTCATATGTGAGATGTTTAAGGTGTTTAATTGGTTTAATTAATCAAAGGGGGGAATGTGACGGACATGTTACTTTGACCTGACTTTACTTCATAGAAATAGCCGTAGTCATTAACTGAATCAACAACTTAGTATAGATATTAACATGAGGGAAAGGCTTCTGGTATCCTCATACAAAGTACAAACATTTAATAAGATAAACACTGTGGCTTCAGAGTTATATTATTTTAGTTAATTTGATGACAGTGTTGCTAGATTGGGTTGAAGTGATTTCCACCCGAGCGTGTTCCTGAAACTCACCCACTTCAGAAAAATACGCTCAACAATGTTTTCAAATGAAAACTTTTAAAATTGAATAAACATGCATTCAAATGAAATGACAGTAGACTATCGAACGTGTGAGACCTAATGGAATATTCTACTTTATCTGAAGCAGTGCCAGAGGAAGTGTTCAAATACAGGTCACTTATTCTCAGGTTTAAGTGTTGAAACCACTGGCTCATAACAATTAAAATAAGAGAAAAAACCTAGACATTATATGGAACAAATTAAAAGACATGGATGAATAAGAGGTTAAAACTGACCATGAGGTTTGTTTACACATAAATAAGATACATAGTTTATAATAAGAGAAAGAAGCAGGAAGGAGACTCCCAATACCTGGATAACACACACACACACACACACACACACACACACACACACACACACACACACACACAACACACACATCACCATTACACACATAAGAATCACTCTTGCACATAAGAAGATCATTATTACACATGTGTTGATGTGACATCACAATGTCATGTTGCTATAACAATTGAATAATTTAATGCAATTAAAATTAAAGGGAGAGGGAATGTTGCATGAGCATAATATGAGGAAGTGAAATATACTGAATCTGTTTTGTTTAAATCATAAAATAATAGTTTGTAGTGCTGTTTTCATAATGCTAAAATGTTAGCAAAAACAGCTCAAATATTTATATCCCAGCACAAACTGGTAACACTGCCAATGATAAGTAGTTCTGATTTGTGTGTTTTGAGAGTAAAAAAAAAACCAAGTCAATTCAATGTTCTTAACTCTAACCCATGAAGACATTAATGTCCTAAGGTTAGAAGGATCTGCTAAAGAAGGAAATAATAATATTATCATCTCTGAGGTAAACCTTAGAACATTAACCAATGGTAAATAGTTGATGTTAAAACTAGAATGGTACATGGACTGTACTTATATAGCACAGTTTATACACCAGTATGTGCCCACATTCACCCATTCATACACCAGTAGACGACTGTAGCCGTACACAGGCGCTTCCTGACCCTATGAGGAGTAACTTAGTGTTCAGTGTCTTGCCCACTCTACCAACGGAACCACAGCCGCCCAGAACAGACGATAGTTTAACCAAAATGAGGAGTGTAGCAGTGAGTGATTATTTATTTTATAGTTTAAACCAAAACTGATAACTGTAGACAGGTGAAACTGATGTTGACAAACATAAGGACGTTAACTTTAGCTCAACACGGACATGGACTACTCGACTGGACTGTTTATATTCTTCAATATTTATTTTGAGTATGATTCAAAGTTATTCATACATATTCATGTCTATTCACAACAAGATTGTTCATTATTTCATTGTTCATCCACTAATCAATGGGTATACTGTCTCTGTTATGATTGTTCTCCATCCTAAATGACAATGTTGTGATTTTCTTTTATAGAATAGGTAATAAGTAATCATATTAATCCATATTCAATCAATAATCATAGTAATCCACATTTCATGTATTCACTTTGCAATATGATAATTCCTGATCAATATCTGATATTAACTTAAATGAGGTGGGTTTATACACAAATTTCAAATTAAGTGTTGTATTTTACTAATTACTATTTACTATATTATATTAACTGGAATCAATAGTGTCTATAAATTACATAAGATCCTATATTACTCAATATTTAGTCAACATGAAATCAACAGTTAGATAAATTATTCACAGCTCAGTTTTAATCCATCTCGATTGACATCCCTTCAATGCAAGCCACTGGTGATCGCTCCAAATAAGAACAGACATGTGCAGAAGGCTCAAACTTTGATTGGGGGTCGTAAGGGACTTTTCCTGTTAATAACATCTGACAGGTTTTTCACCCTTACTTGCATTGAACTGGTAAATGAAGTTGATAATTGATAATTATCAAAGGGGGGAATGTAGGAAATAAATATATATATCCATATGTATGACATATCATTTGTGAGAAGAAAGGTCACATTGCCCTTCTGTATGTGTCAAATCTATCTAGTTTGTAAGATAAGTTGTGTTGTTATGACTATATGAGGAGACAGCATGAGCCCTGGCGTCAAAGGACGTCAGGGAACTGGTTAGAGCGGGTTTAGTGTGGGGGACTGGTATCTGAAGAATGGACTATAAAAGAACACATGTATGTCAAAATAAACTGAGTCTTTTTCATACTCAACTTCTGGTGGTGACATCTTTGATCCATGACGAAAATCCACAACAATGCCAGGTTCTTTCATACTTCATGGTATTTCACTATTTGAAAATCCTTATAAAACTTGCAGATACCTGTTAAGTACACAATGTTTCATGTTTTCAAAAAGTGGGGTGCCTATGGTTAAAAAAACCTGACATGATAGTGAAAAACTGAGATCAGTTTTGGATTTGGCACCCAAAAATTTGTTAAAAACAGCTGTCAGACTTAACTCAACAAAAACAGTGTTCCCCAGTGTTGCAGTCCATGGACTGAATGGATGACAAAACACAACAAAAAGGCAGTTTCCTATGTTAGGCACTTTTATTGATCTTGTATTACTGATTCAAAAACACAAAAACAGTTTGGTAGCCAATATATTTATTTTAACTGGATTTATTTGTAGTCAATAGTATTCATATGACATTAGAATTAAGCCTAGATGTCTGCAAAGCAAGATGTAGGAGGTATTGCTTTCTTACTTTGCTGTAAACAGAATTTTTGGTAGCATAAAAATAACGTATAGTTTTACTGGATAATATGCGTTAACACACAGGAGTGTTTCAATTAGCTACTGGTTAGGGCTTGTCTAGTCACATAAATAAAGGTGTCCTTTCTATTCTTCTCACATGTCATTCTACAGTAAAATGTTACCCTGAACATGAGCTTGGTACCGTTCTACTTCCAGACCTGCTGAATATCATAATCACACAGTGGTACAGTAATTATAGTAATACAAAGCTATGAAAAATATATCAGTGTAAAGGCACAGGAGACTTGCTCGACAATCACTACACCACTACACCATGAAAAGTTCACAAAAACGTGGCTCAGGGGTACACGGCTCTTGTTCTGTGAAAGTCTCAAACTTTACAGCCCAGATTTTAATCAAGCGGGTCAAGGTCAGCTTTTTAGTATTCAGGTTGAAGTAAATGCAGCATGTATTTGTAGATAAAGCTACATTAATTTCCATTCATATTTTTGTCATCTCATTATCACAAGTAGAGCCCAACCGATCAATCGGCCGGCCGATTAATCGGGCCGAACATAGTCTATCACCGCTTAATTAACATGGGCCAATATATTTTACAGTGTACATTCTGCTGCTTGTGTGTGTGTGTCTGTGTTTCGAATTAGAGGAACAGTAAAGCGTCACTTTCACTTCACCTTCGCTCTGACAATCTCACTGCTTTTTTGTGTTATTACTTTTAAATATAGACATCTTTTTTCATAAGTCTGCTCTCCTCATCATAAAAACTACCACATCTACAACCTGTAGTTCAACAGGTCACATGCCTCAAAATGGTCAAGAATATTTTACAGGACTTATCTCACCCTGGGGACTGTACTAATGTACTCATTTGTACTAATGCCTTCAGGAAGAAGATACAGGGCTCTGAAAACCAGGACTACACTGTGTGTGTGTAGCATGGCTGTACTTCTTTATTTTTTTTAACTGCACTGTTGCTTTTGGACTTATTTTCATTCTAAGTTTTTATTATTACAGTCTGATATAAAACAGTGTTTTAAAGTTTAGTAAAGTTGAGGAAATTATGTTTGATATAAACAAAGATTTATGCAACTTTTAATCCACATGTTCACAATTATTATATTTAAGATTATATACTGTGTAGATAAATGTTCTTAATTCATATATCTGCCAGCATATCCATATTGGCAATTGTCTCCAAAAATCCCATATCAGTCAGGCTACAATTCCAAGCATCCCTAGTATTTAGTAAAAGCATGCAGATATTACAACTTCCAAAAACAACAACCATTTACCCCTGGGCCACACTTATTACAATATCTATCAACTTGGCCTGCCAAGTCTTACCACTAGAGGACACTCTGGTTTCAACAAAAGGACCACGTGCCACTGCAAACTGAAGGACACAGCAAGAGATCTCCACTCCAAAGCCCATGACTCAAATCCAGCATGAACAGACTCAGTGTACCAGACAGTCTGAAGGACAGTCAGCTCTCCTGGATCACATATACACCTGTCATTTACCAAAAATCACAGACCAGCGCTCAGACCTGGTTAAATATACTTTTCTTCTCATGACATCTTGGAAACATTAGAATTTTTCTGTGAAGTTCATTTGGATCTCTGAGACATAACTGTGCCCATTTCCACAAACTGTTGGACTGATGTGAGGAAGCCTCTTTAGGCGTAATGTAAGTGATGCTGCAAATCACAGAGATATGCATTAAGAGAGCTGACTGTGAGGTGGGAATGTGAAAAATGGTCTTCTATTCATGGCCTTTTTTTTGGGATTTCAGCTGAGAAATTCAAGAGGATGTCAACAACAACAGCAAAAAAAAAGACAGAATCAAACTGATTTCAGTATGCACTGTGAGACAGGAATTTTTGTCAGTTTTTGAACTTCTATTGAAATTAGTACTACGAATCAGCAAAAGGGTAATTCATCTTCATCTGTAACCATGAAATTATAGATAGTAGGATTTGAAATCTGATGTGTAAACAGCATATTTATGGAGAATATTTCGTGAAACACACACACACACACACAGGGCATCCACAGAGGTCTCAGCAGGAATCCTCAGCAGCAGATGAGAATATGGTGAATATGAGTCTGCAGGTGGGACTGTGTTTGGTTCGAGGAAGCTTTAACACACAAACTCTTGTCTCATGCGGATTATCTGTAGTAAGGCAGCTTGGACATCCTCATCCATGTGACCCTGAAGACACAAACACTCCTTAATCACATAATACATACATACTTTAGTTCTGATCACCTACATTTTAAGCAAGTACCCTATTTTCCGGACCATAAGTCACTCTAGACTATAAGTCACACCAGCCAAAAAATACACAATAGAGAGGGAAAAAAATATATAAGTTGTACTGGAATATAAGGGGGGGCATTTATTTGATAAAATCCAACATGAAGCACAGATATTTCATCTTGAATGGGAATTTAAAATAAAAATAGACTAGAGAACAACAGGCTGAATAGGTGTACGGTATGTTAACGAAACACATTCAGCTAATGTTACATGATGCATAAACAATGAACTGAGAATGTGCCGAGTATATTAATGCAACAGTTATTGAGATAACTATAGTATAAAGCACATACTCATGCTCAACAGCGCACTCTTGCAGCTGTCAGTGTGAAATTAAGATTGGAAACTATATAATAATGTGTTAATAATTTCACATAAAAGTCATACCTCCGGCCAGACTGAAAAAAAACTGCGACTTATATACAGAACAGAGGGGCTTGATCATGAATAGCTTCACAGGTAAGTAATTCATTTGATGCAGAAATATGCACTTTTAATCATTTTGAGGGATTCTGCTTAACCCTTCAGGTCCCAGTGAAAATCAAACATGTTCCTGTTTGACTCACTGATCATGTAAATCTTCATAGAAGCTGAGAACAAATTTATAGGTTCAAGTCATTTAAAAAAAAAAACAATACGAAAAAGTTACTTTTTTAGCAAAATATTTTAACTGACTACAAAACAAGTGTCTTCAACCAATGTCATGGGAAAAAACTCAAGGAGGTATACGACTGAACTCTATCTGATTCAGCATCAGTAACATCATACCTGTGCTGCACTGAGGAGATGAGTTCGATAAATGGAAACCACCTCCCTGTGTTGCCTCTCAGCATCCTTAAAGAGTAAAGGCAGGAGGACAGAGTTCAATCAGTCTGTCCCATAAACATAATTCCAAATCCAACATCATGTCTTCATTGCTTTACTTCATCAAGGCATTTAATTTTTGTTTCAACACTAAATGATTTTTAGATGTTGGTGTGTTCACTGTGAGGTCTAGTTTTCCTCCAAAATAAATTATTTAACATAATGTTTATGCAGACTATAATATGTGGTTATATTTACTGTCAATCAATTCACTTCATTACAAAAGACAAGTTATTGCATACTGAAGAGTCAATAATTCATTTGCCGGGGCCTTTTAACATGCGAGAAAAAAAAAGTGATAAAAACACAATTTACATAATAGCCATGAATAATTTAAGGTGTTCTGAAAAACTACAAACACATTTTAAAAATATTTCCTATCTATCCAATGACGTTTCATTTCCTTTTCCTGAGTACTATTGTAATCTGCATGTTCCAATATTTTCAGACAATTCAATAGTCAGACATGAAGCGTTCTACAAAAATAAAGAATCTTGTAAATGTTTGCACAATATGACTAACTATGCTCCTACATTTTTGGAGGTAAACCAGATCCACAGTGATGTGTAACAGAGTGTGTCCACTCACAGCCAGCTGCTGCTGTAGGCTCTTGATCTGGGCTTGGAGTGTGTCGATGTGCTGCGTCTGTCTCTTATTGGGTGCATTGCTTGTGTAAGCCAGCTGAGACAGACCATTCAGCGCCTGCTTCAATCGCTCAACATCTGTCAGCAACTCTGCAATCTGAACAAACACAAACACACACACACACACACACACACACAGTCAGCCACAATAACAATATTACATTCTCAGTGTTTCCAACTCCTCAGTAATGAAAAAATTCTTCTAAGCAACAAAATGAACAAAGTGAAAAACAAATGGATAATATTAAAGAAAATAAAATGAGCAACAAAATGAACAAATACTAGTAAATATTTGCAAAATTATAAATATGGAAAAACTTTAATAAGAAAACACTAAACTAAAAAGGACCCCTGATTTAGAGGGATAATGTGTGTTTGACTGCTACTACTCCTTCACTTTATCTGTACCTTCTTGTCTTTGGCCTCCGTTTGCTGAGCTGTCGTCTGAATCCTCTTTTGAAGATCACCAATTGTGCTCAGTGACTCATTGTACCGCTCCTTCAGCTCCCGAATCTCTCTTTCAATGGCCCGTCCCTTCTCCTGAACAGCATCCATCTCCATCTTGGCCTTGCTCTCAGCCTCCTTTGCTTGCGCTGCCACCTGATGAGCTTCTTCACACTCCTCTGATAAACTCAACATCTTGTTGCTAAGGGTGGCAGCCTCCTCCTCCAGCTGCTGGTTGTCCTTCTTTAGTTGGTTCATTCGATCTTCTTTGTGGCGGAGCTCCTCCAGCGCTTGTGTGGCTTGCAGAAGCTCAGACTGTAGGGCGGATACATCCTCAGCCCTCTGGGCGTTGTTCTCCTCTTCCTCCTGGAGTGCTAACTGAAGACGGGCGACTTCAGTCTCGAGGGCTTCCTTAGCATCGACGTGTTGTTGCAGCACAGATGTGTGTTTCCCTCTGCGTTCCTGCAGGTCTTTCTGCAGAGTACAAACCCTCTGGGCCTCTTCCTGCTGAGCGACTCGCGCTTTCTTGCAATCAGCCTGAGCCTGCTGCATGGCCTCGTGGAGGGCTTTGAGCTCCGTGTCGTATGTTGCTATCCGAGTCAACTCTGATTTTAGACGCTCCTGTAGATTCTTGATCTGGGTGTTGCAGAGGGCATTCTGGTCTTGAAGCTCGGCCTTTTCAAGGGTCAGCTCTGCATGCTGCTGCTCTACACTGACCAGTTTCAGATTCAAATCCTCATATTTACCCTTGAACTCCTCTTCCACCTCCTTGTGCTTTTCACCACTAACCAGAGCAGAGTCGAGCCGCTGACGAACCGCTTCAATCTCTACTTTAAGTTTCTCCTTCTCCACCTTGGTGCTTTCTCCAAAGGACCTTTCGTTTTTATACCGCTCTTCCATTTCCAAATATTTTTCTGTCAGCTCCTTAAGCTGGGCACTATAGAATATTTCTTTCTCTTGTGCCACTGTCAAAGGGATAAACTTGGACTGAATAGCCTCCTGTATGGTATCAAGTTCAGCTTTCTGGGCCTCCAGTTCCTGGTTAAGCTTTGACGTTTCCTCCTGGGCTGAAGCGTACATTGCTGACATTTGGTTTGCTCTATTCTCTGCTTCAACCACAGCATTGTTCAACATGTCTGTTATTGTTTTATGCTCATTAACCTCTATGTAGTCATTTCTCATCTCCAACAGAACATTTTCCAACTTTTCTTTCAACTTATCATTTCCTTCTTTCACATTCTTCAATTCTTCAGCACTTGCCTTTTTCTTGGCTTCCAACTCAAAAATCTCTGCCTTAAGGCTCTGTAAAGTTGATGTCAACTCCATCTTCACTTTCTCATACTGCTGTCTGGGCACATACTCTCCTTCCAAGCTTTGTTTCAGAGTCTGGCTCTGCGTTGTCAGTTGTACACATTCTTGATCTCTGTCTTTACATTTCTGCTGCAAGAATTCAAGTTTCTTTATCAAATCAGTATTCTGAGACGTTAGCGCATCCGTTTTCATCTGGTGTTGGTCAGTGGTACTTTGGAAGCTGTTTATGATGTCCTGCAATGTAGCTCTCTCAGTTTGCAGGTGCTGAACTTGGGCCTCGGCTTTCCCGTAACGTTCACTGGCTTCCACCAGTTTATCCTCCAGCTCCTCCAAAGTCTGCACCATGTTCCTCTTGGTGTCCTCGTGAAGTTTTATAGGTAGAAAGTCAATCTCAATCCTGCTGTTGAGCTCGTCCAGCTGTTCTCGTATTAAATCCCTTTCTTCCTCACTCTCCTCGACCTCTTGGATGAGAGCTTGGCATTTGGCAGTCACATCCACCAGCTTCCTTTTCAGCGAGGCATTTTGCTCTTCGATTGCAGCCCTTATCTGTTGTTCCTCCTCAGAAGAGTCCTTACCTCCCTGTGATGATGGGCCATCTAACTTTCGGTGGAGCTCTGCCACCTCCTCCAGTACACGGTCATAGTCTTCTCTGAGTTCAGCCAACTGTCGTTCTTTCTCATCAACCGCGTTAGTTAATAGGTTTTTCATGTTGTCAAACTTCTCAGCTGGTACCGTGTTCCCATGTTTAGCCTGGGCCTCTTTCAGTTGGGTTTCCATCTCTAGGAGAGTCTCTGCTAACTCATCCCTTTCTGCTGTCAGAACACTCATTTCCTGGTTCAGTCGTTCTGCCTCAGCTGCCAGCTGACTCTCACTGGATTTGTATTCCTCTAAAGCTTTCTCACTTTGTTTGAGGCGATTACGAACCCGACCCACTTCAGCTGAAGCACCTTCATACTTTGCCTTTACATCCTGGAGATGTGCACGTAGTTCTTCTGTCGCCTGTCCTCCCAAGTGCTCCTTGACAGCAACCACATGGGCTTGAAGCTGCTTGACCTTGCACTCAGAATCAAGCATCCTTTTCTGGACATCTCCTAAGGCGTCCTCCAGCTCTTGAACCTGCTGATCTGCTTGTTTCTGGATAGTATCTTGACTCTGAACTAATTCTTGACATTCCCGGTTTTTACGGTTCAGGGCCAACTGAAGCCGTGCCGTCTCTTCATCTGTTGCCTGTTGCCTTCTCTTGACCATCTCCAGCTCATGACAGAGTGCTTCTACCTCTTCAGTGAGGTCCCGGCCAATGGTGGTCTGGCTTTTTTCTATGGGTTTGGACAGTGATATTGTAGAATTGTTGAGAATCTGCAAGGAACAACAAGGAAAAACATGTTGATGCAAATTCATAAAAGAAAAAAAAAAATCTGCATTTTTCTTTGAAAGTACACAGCCATTTTTAAGCATATACAAATAACTGCAAAATTCAATTTAATGATATTGTCCCATATATTTTAAGGCCTCTAGTACAGTATAATCCTGACAATTGTTTAATAATTGTCAGGATTATACTATATATATATATATATATATATATATATATATATATATATATATATATATATATATATATATATATATATATATATATATATATACAGGATATATATACTATACAGGATTGTCACCTTATGAAGGTGGGCCATTTATTGGAATAGTGTATGGCCCAATGTTGTGGTGATTCACTTTGTGATAGTCCATCCATCCACGGTAGCATTTTACTCTGATGCCATTATCAGGATAGGACGCTTAAACATCATTATATTTGCAGTGTTTAAGTCATGAAAATGTAGAAAAAATTTACACAAACTCCTGTAAATTCACTGGATATTGGAAATCCGGAAGATATCAGACCATAATCAAACTATAATAACACATTTTATAGCCCATTAAACACAGATGTTATAATCTCAGCAAGTGTCTGTGTCAGGTTTGTAGACATTTTTCCAAAGCATAAATTGCAGCACTAAATGTAAATGTGCCATACTATACAACAGGCTCTGATGCAAATCTGACTCGCACATTCTGATTGAAAACTGATGAAATAGTTGCCAACTTGGCAATAGATCCTCACTGAAATGTAGTCAGATTGATAGGCAGCTGGTGCTGTCAGTGACATGAGATAAAATATATGGAACCGGTTAAACCTCAAACATTGGAAAACCATGCAATGTGTTAAGTTTCTTCCAGCTATGACTTAAATATGTAATAATCAGACTTAGTGATGAGTCCACAAAGTAATATCACCTCAAACTTTATTTATTAGTAATTAGTTATGAGCTACAACATTTTTTTCTCTCTCAAGGGTCAGAGAGGAAGCCAACACAAATATAAAGACCATAATAGTCTAAAGGACTTTACAGGAAACAGTCAACAGTTAAACATTGATAACAAGTCATATGGAGTTGTAATATAGCATCTTACCTGATCAGAATCGAAACTGTGAGCTTGGTTGATCAAAATGTTCTCGTTACCTGTTAAATAAGAAGCAATAAAGAATTTAAACCAGTGTTCAGGCAGTTAATTTGAAGATTGCAAAAATGAAATAATGAACTAACCTTTGATAACAGATTGTCCGGAATAATCCCCCTGTGAATACACATACATAATAAAAGAATGTGACCAATGATTAATTAAGTGAAGTATAATAAATGATGAAATAGATGATCAAGTACATGGTCTTTATATAAATTTCTGCTTCTGTGGAAACGTGTGAAATGAAAACACTGACCAAAGTGCTCCTGAGCTGGACCTTGACGGTGTCCAGACCTCGAGCTCCTTCTTCTCTTTCTTTGGCGCTGAGTATTGCCTTTAACTGCTCCTTCTGATTCAATTAAAAGAAGCCAAAAAAAGGATCTCAAAGTACATGAGGTCTATTAATTAATTGCACATTGACCAACACTTACATCTGTTAGTTTTATCAACCCGTTTTTATAGATTTTTCAGGTCAGTAGGTGCACTTTTTTATATCAGTATTCATTTACCCACTTGAGCCCCAAGAGGGTTTTCTAGTAAAGTCTGCCTAAAATGCATGCCCAAATTAAAATAACTATTGCTCTGCAAGTACCAAGACCATAGTCATGAAACTTCACCAGTGTAACACCTGAAAGTTTGTCAACTGTCAGGCATATATATATATATATATATATATATATATATATATATATATATATATATATATACATATATATATACAATTATTATAATTTTGTGTTACCCAATAACTGCTGTGATCAAATACACAGCAGAAAAAGAAAAAAAAAATCTGCCTATATTGAAATGACAATTTTAGAGTCAATTTAGAGCCTAAAGATGGGATTTTACTGTGAAAGAGTGAATTGTGAATCTGTTAGTCCATTTCTGAACATACATCATGTAAAGTTTCAGGTTTGCACACCAAATAATAATGATGGTACCAGGTGACTCTACAATTTGGCCACTTGGAGAGCATTTTAGTCAAACATACCTAAATGTGTTTTTTTTTGTACCTCCTAACTTGATACATGCAACAAAATACTACTCATGTGCCTTATAGTAGGTAATGTGCACACAATACAGTCATTTCCTATTACATTTACCCTATGTATTATCAAAATCTGCCATTGTGGATGGTTTGAATGAATAACTACAAGAAACTGTATTTGTCTCAATATGTAACAGTAGAATAAAACTGTAACATTTACAAGAATGTGCATATAAAAACACAATAGAAACTGAAACTAACATTGAACTCTGAATAATTATGAAAAAGGCTGACTCGTGAAAACCTATAGAATCGCATGATATTAGAGAGTGACTTCATTGTACAGATAGTCAATAGTTACTTCAAATTGAACAGATATTACATGTGGTGTCCGACCAAGGAAACCATGTGGAGTACCAGAGTTTATCCACTGTGCCTACAGGCTAAACTAAGTTAAGCGGACTAAAACTCAGTTTCCTCATATTCTACATGTGTGTGGGCAATAAATCCAAGTGGTCTACAACTGATCTTTTGTTCTAAAAAACAGAAGGTAAGAAACAATTCAGACTTGTGTTTGTGCAAAACTAAATATATTTCTTCTCCGTTTTGTTTCATATCTCGGCGAGTTTTCATCCAAACGAATTTCACCATTTGAATCCCCAAATTGCTAGCTTTCATTATAGTGTATTATGAAATACCGTGCGATACTAGATTGTTTTGTACAGAATACACCATCGTATGCATTTTTTGCCATTTATATTTACATAGTCAGCATTATAACTGTGTTTGACTGAGAATAAATTGGTTGTCATGTCATTTTAGCCTAAAATCTCACCTTTCCAATGATATATAACATGTAAATATTGAACATGATTTCACACTGGGGGGGACCAAGGTACAAGGTCAAGAAAAGGGCTGTCCCATGTCTGGGGGTGTTGGGCAGGAAGAGTTTAATCGGTTTTAATCATGTTTGATTCATTTTATTGCATTGCATAAATATTTTGTTTCTGCAGTGCATCCATGATGTTTTGTGTGAAATGAAAATAAACCATCCATCCATCGAATAAATATACAACAAAAGAGCCATTTGATTTAAAATCTAAAAGTATAAAAGAATAAAAAATGGAAATGGTGTTGCATACCTCTTTTTGAGCATCTTCCACAGTCATCTTTTCCTGTAGCAAGAAAACAACATCACACAGATGTACATGAATATATAAACATTCATATGAATATTCATTTCAAATGCCTTTTTATTTTATTTTAATTTGAAGGGGGTATTTCACATTAAGTAACTTAGGCTTCTTTTACAAGCAGTTATGGCAGAAGAATGTCTACAGTAAAATAATGACGTATATAAAAGTTTAAATAACAGTCGAGTAGGTGTGAAGTTAACTGGATATCAGTATCTGTCGAGTATCGAAAAGAACCTTGATAACAAGTAATCCCTCACAACTCTCCCTCACAACTCTCAATTCAAACTACCTCAATTCCTCAAGTCTCCTAATAGTCACTAAATACGTTTACTCAAAACTGCTTGTACCAAGAGTAATAAAATATTGTACGGGATTACTTTGTGAGAGAGCTCAAAGTTTCTAGTATTTTATTGTTAACTTTGAATTATGTGTAATTACACTTTTACTTTTTATATATATATATCCTGTTTCTTTGAGTGGAATCAATTTTCTGACTTTTTCAGACAACTGGAGAAGTAACAAAGATTGCCTCAGGTAGAGACAGATGGTCTACCATGACATCTGGGGCACCACATGGACTGAGACCTGGGTCTTTAGCTCACATGATCATGTAATGACACCAAAAGCGTTGAAAATGTTGCAATGCATTCAACACTGCCATTCAAGTTTAACATGTCCACCCTGATTTGACCTTAAAAGCGAAGGTCAAGGTCAATGCCCAAAGACATTGCTTAGGAGCTTCCCAAGTTCCACCCAAGTACCAAACATGAAAGAGATCTGACAATTTGGTGAAAGGGAATAATGTTTATACTGATGGACAGATGAAAAATACAAATAAACTAAACAAAATAGGGAGGGCTAACACCCCTAAATCTTAGACAGCTACAATGTCATGATATGAGGCATTCCTGGGCCATGACCTTTCATTTGCAATTGATTTCAAGTCAATCAAAGTGTTCCATAGATATGAATAAGAGTATTTACTGATTTTAAACTTTTGAGCAGCCCCTTGTAGGCAATCTAGAAATGGCAAATCATCCAAAAATAAAATTAGTTCTTCCTTACCATGATAATTATTGATATGGAAAACATAGAATTTCTAAAGCTAAGATTTTTCAATGTATCATGTTAACACAAAAGATATCTGGTAGCGGTGGAACTGGTTCACCCAGAGGTGGCGGTAGGACCAAAAACATTATATCCCCAAAACTGCATTCTAGGATATAATAATCTGCTTCACACTTTTAATCACACTTGGAGAAATATAGCCTAATATTCTGTTAAATTTTACTGTATTGTATTTTAGATTAGGTTGTCTGTGTGTAAAAGTGATTATATAGATATTTATATTTGAAAGTACTCAGATATTATATCTGCTCAAAGTAAACATATCACCCCAACAAGGGGGTCATCTCTCCATTTGGCCTTGGAATAGTAGGTTAATGTGACTCATTTGGGGTTCTTCTCCATGCCAAGACACATCCAGAGTAGAAATTTGGTGCAGATGTCTCAATGTATTATTCAGATAATGCAATTGAATGGACATACGGACAGAGACAGATGAACAAGGGACAAAACTATGAGAATACCCCTGGGGTCAGAGTTGGCTATATGAACTACAAAAGCACTCAGAGCGCAGACCTCCACCACGGCAGAGCCCCCCGAGCCCCCCCTTGTTCCAAAGAAAAGTCTAGTCCACTGCTACTGCTGAACTACTGCTGGAGCCTTGGGGATGATTCACAGAATTCCAGACATAGAAGATCCAGCAAAATGAAAGATTTCTGAACTAATATTGGATTCCATTCTGCTTGTTTTCACTTATTACTTGCTATTGTATGCTACACTGTATTTGAGTATATATGTATTATATGATGATGAACTGGGAAAACTAAACTGTTTATAAGATTTAACATTTGGATTTTTTGTAAAAATCAGATATGAAATTTGAATTCTACATACTAGAATTGATTAAAATCATCCCAAAACCTATCTGTAAAAAAATAGGTCATAAAGTTCTGTTGTATAGTGTTATCTACACAAATCTTAATTAAAAGTCTCCTGCTGGCCGTTCTAACTTCAGGTGGGAAATTGTTACAAAGGTCTTGATCACTTTATGTTCTCCATATCTCAACAGTCTGATCATATGAATGAAGTCAGATCAAGGTATTTATCTTAAATTGCTATAGCACTTGTGAGACGCTCAGTATATCCTGTCCACAGATGATGTTAAAGTGCTAATAGAGACCTATGCATGTAGAGATTAGCTGTACAGTACATCTATGGTACATGTGCTGTAGTGCCATGTTCACCTGTGACAGTTGTTGCTGTAGTATGTTGACTTTATCCAGAAGTCCCCTCTGCTCTTGGTGGGACTTCCTGAGACTCTCCTGCAGGCTTTCATTCTGCCTCTCCAAGTCCTGAGACATAAATAGTCAATTTAAACCCTATTTGCATAGAAGAAAGCATCAAAACTTGACAACAGAAGATTAGGTATTCCATGGAATACCTAATCGAATACAGAACAGAAAGCAGCAAATTAGGGCTGCACGATATTGGCAAAACTTGCCATGTATATATATACACAATATAGGTGTACAGCAATGATAGCGGTAATAATATTGCATTGTTTCCTGTTCACCTAAACAAAGTTCATCTACCAAGAAAAATGTTCCTCAACAATGTTAAAATGAATCAATTGTTTGTGTGAGTAAATTATTTATATTTTAAGAGAAAATACTGTTCTACTATGATCAACTGTTAACCTTCAGACACAAACATCATTTTATTCACATATGTCAGTGTGTAAATGACATGGATGCATTTCATAATAAAAGTTTATTAACCTTTAATACCATTTAGTACCTTTTAAGACCTTTAACAAAACAATATTAAATTTTGTGTCTGGTTTGGTAAATACTGCATATAAAAATAAAATCTTTAAATATGAGTGCTCAACTAAAGTTGTTCTCTAAAAATAGTCCATCTTTTCAATATTAATCATTCAGCAGCAGCAGTAGCTTTACTGCAGTATTTTTGGCAGAAAAAAAATCATATCTTATAGTGAAAGAGAAAACTACTCTGGTACCCCATGGTGTGTGAAAAACAAAGTTAATGAAAAAAAAGAAAATAAATTACATGTTTTTGTGATATGACTATTGCACACTGTGTTATTGCAATAATTTTTCAATATATTGTGCATCCCTACAGCACATACAATAAAATCTCCTCAGACATTGTAAAAGTGATTCTGGACCAGAAAAACATACAGAAGAATTGGAGGCAGACACAGATTAGATTGTTTTTTAAAGGGGGGAGGGTTTGTATGTTGTGCAAAATCATTGAATGAGTTGTACTTGTAAGACCTTGTGTGTAAGACACAAGACTTCCTTATCAGTCACTCTCCTGTGTTTGGAACTTGACAGACTGCAGTAGGACAGATAAAGAACCTTAAAAACACTGCTGCTGTTCTCAGTCTGAGGAGAAAGGGTTTAGGTCAGGTGAGAAAACCGATGTTACCGTTTAGTTTGGGTAGTACTTAATTTAGTTGTAAACTGGCCTCGGCCTTCCTCCACAGTTTGAAACAGAAAAGATTCTCCACAGTTCGTCCATTTTCCACAATCCTATGACTTTTTTTTCCTACTGCACACTATTGTTCTATTCCTACTGTTCTTGGCTGCTATACCTATGTGAATTTCCCCACTGTGGGACTAATAAAAGGATTATCTTAACTTAACCAAAGCACATTCACAGCCTGACCCACCACGAAACCCAGCTTTCTTTGAGTCCACAGCTCACACACACACATATTGTGAGTCATTATCTCTCTTCCCACTGTAATCATCATCTTTCAAGAATTCATTTTTCTTAAGGCTATAAATTTGCACTTTCAGGTAATGTTCATACTATACCTAAAAATCCAAGATTTACATCCAAAACACTTATGGGGAAATAATTTGTAGCAAAATTCTTTACTTTACAAAATATATATACGGCAGATTCACAAGATACAAATGTGATCGAGATATTTTTGGTAATTTTATTTTGTTTTTATATTTATTTATTGCATATAGTGCGTTTGGTCTTGTATTCTGGTTCTCTCTATTTTATTTTATTTTATTTTTTTGTGTCATGATGCTATGTACTGCAATTCAACAAGTGTATCAAAATTTACAGTACATCCATCTATCCTCCATCCATATCAAACAACTCCCCAATTTTTAGGAGCGCTCCACAGGTTACACAAGTCAAATTACTACAAGCCTTATTTACCGTTTTTCATTCATGGTGGATGGTTGAATTACACTTACATGTATGATCTGATCCCGTCTGATGACTTCAGCTGCCTCAGACCTCTCCACCAAATGCTGAATGCAACAGATAACTATATTTCAGTCCATATTTTAAAAATATATTCACCAATAACTGTGAAAGCCTCCAGAACACATACACATACAGACACATATGTGTCCAATAAACTGTAAAGTTTATCCATTGTGATAAATAGATTTACTGTATACATCTGACATTTCTCTACAGGATATGGTATTTTTCTTTGAGGGCATTTCTAATAATCGTATTTCTCAATATAATCATTGTTTTGGTCTTATTTCTACTTTATTATCCTTCTCTTTATTATATGAGCTTACACACACACAAACACCGAATTTCTTCTCATCAATGTCCTTGACTGGGCAATAAAGTTTATGATTCTCGCAACTCTCTGTAATAACCAGTAGATGGCAGTCATGAACCACTAGATGGCAGTCATGAAAATAACGAAATACCAAGGAGATACAGAATAACAATTACACTGTAGACTCAGAGAAAATACATGTGAAAGAAATGAAAAGAAAAGAAATGCAGCATCTCTCAATACTCTGTCCAGTCTCCCTACTGGAGAAAGTCATTCCTTCATCAGCTAGAGTATTGGAGATGCTGTGAGAACACGTAGACCCTATCTTTAAAATAAAAACTGTCAAGTTTGAAACTTGTATCTGGCTGATATAGAGGAACAAATCCCAATGTGTTCACAATAGCAGATAAATAGCAGATAAAATTTAATTAGAAAATGGACCCCAAAAAACGGCAACCAGTGTGGATGAATGGTCCAATCTGGTGGATGACATCTTTGAGAGTAATACAAAAAGATGGATTCACTGAAAAACAAGAAATGTGGATTTGAATACTGTGTGTTTCCCCACTGGGCTTTGTGTGAATCTTTTCTTTTATTATTATCAACATTTTCTTCT
This sequence comes from Siphamia tubifer, assembly GCA_020466265.1. Taxonomy (NCBI): domain Eukaryota; kingdom Metazoa; phylum Chordata; class Actinopteri; order Kurtiformes; family Apogonidae; genus Siphamia; species Siphamia tubifer. The sequence continues at coordinate 19,972,799 of CM035785.1, forward strand.
CAATTGAACCCTGTTTATATGTTTATTTTAAATATTTATTATTTCTTTTTCATTTTGACTTCTTTCTTTATATTTGGGTAGCCTCATATTCATATTGCTTCATATGTGATGATGCGCTGCAGAGTCTTCAGCCATTCAGCCCCACCCCCGCCTTTGAAACACCCTCCCAGAACACATCTGCGACCTTTACCACCTTCAAATCACTGCTTAAAAATTACATTTTCAAACAGGCCTACTAAAACCCATAATTCTGAAATTTTATGTACCCACAGGTTTTATACATGCATGTGTGCATTTAATTGTGTTTTAATTCTATTTGTACAACTCTGTACAGATAGACTACATGAGCCTGAATGGCAACTATATATAATTATTATATGGTGTTTGTCTATGCCAAAAGAGACAAGACAAAAGCATCTGAGTCACAAATGGTCTGTGTTAACAGAAGTATCACTAGATTGTTACTTGCTGGTACAGACAATAGCAGATGCTCCTCACTGGGGGGGTTTTCATAGACGATGTAAACCAGTAAAACAATTAATAAGGGATGATTACCTGTCGCTTCCACTGCTCAATTTTGGCAGCTTCTTTATCTGTGGTAGCACAAAATGAAAAATACATATCAGTTTCTTCATTGTTACAAAAAATGTGCCAACTTATACATTTGGCAAATAAAAACAAAACCTATAAGACAAAAGCAAGAGAGAAGAAATGAAGGAGAAATCATTTCAGAAAATCAGAAAAGAGAAATGCTGTAACATGGAAATTATCATAAAGAGATTTACTGAGATACAAAATAGTGACAAGATGTCACCATGACATTTACAGACCAGAGACCAGAAAATATTGTGATTACAAACTGTGCTGTACAGATACTGCACTTGAATGTTTTCAGTGTCTAGCTTCCTGGAGGTTAGAATAAGTGGTGGCAGGATATTATCTACTTCCATCCCATCTATGTTTGCTACACAAGATTTTTTTTTTTTACACATCATGTGACCCATGTACGTGAACCAGTGTTTGGTGTAGATTTCAAAAACGCTGTTATTTTTCCGCCTTATACAGGCAGGTGGTTTATGAGAAAATTTGGAATTTGTGTTTGTGCATTTTAGGTGTTTGATCTATATTATCAGCATCTATGTTATATTCTTTATAAACAATTAAATATATTTTCTATTGTATATATCTTTTCTATTTTCTAACCCTAACCCCTTCTACACTTCTAATCAAATGCATTTTTCCCCAAATTTCTAACTGCTGCAACAACAATACTGGCAACTTTTATTATATTTGTGATGAATATGTCAAAAAAAGAAGACATGTTGCCCCATAGTCATATAAAACGGCTCCATATTGCTTATTTTGACACTAAAGTGGATGTGGCAACTTGGGTGCCACCGTACTGTTGTACAAGATATGTATTGTGTTACGTAATTATGAAAACTAAACCGTTATTTACAAAAAAAAATCTATATGGTGAATCTTAAAACATATACAATTTTAATGGATACCAGAAGTGACTAAAACCACACCAAAATTTGTAAAAAATATTTCATAGATTTTGGTGTGGTATAACAGCTGCATACACAATATATAACACTGTATGTATTATCTTTTACACAGCCCATCTGGGCCTTTTCAAGATCCAATCTGCAATAGTTCCACATGTTCTTGTATGGTTCCTTTATAAGTCTCTCACCTCTGCTGGTTTTGTCCAGGTAGTTTTTGACCATCGCAAGCAACTCCTGGTTCTTACTGAGACGAGCGTAGTGAAATGGATCATGACCGAAGCTGTCAACAGCCTTGACATCAGCACCATTCTTCAAGAGCACCTCCACTGCATCCTTACAGCTGTACTCGCAGCCGAGAATAAGCGCCGTCCTAAAGAAGTAGACAAAAAAATTACATGAATAGGCTCACATAGCCGACACACAACAGGTCAGCAGGAAACTGGGTTATTATCTGCCCTCAGCCACGTGAAAATAATTGAAGAGGATTACTTTGAATGATAACAGAGGTTTGTTGAATACTTAATTTTTTTTAGCAGCAACAGTATTTTGTGGCATGTTATTTTTCTGTGTAAAATTATGGAACACATTCTGGGTAATTATGGAAAAGCACTTTTGTTAAATTGTTGCTTTTCGTAGCACATAAGCATTCTGCATCATTTATTAAGGTTTACTTCATTATGATGACAGCTTCTTATTTACAGTAAAGCTCCATACTTAATGAAAAATGTTTTTAAAATTCGGACAAACCAATTCAACTAATTTTCATTGTTTGACAGCATGACAGAATTTTCATCTTCTTTCACTTGTGGGTCTTAAAATGGCAGAGAAAAGCCTGTATGCAATATTAACATCATCACATTGTTTTTAGTCATATATTTTGTTAAGGCCTAGACCATATATACATGGATATTTTATAAATGTCATCGTTTCTATGCATGTGGGCATTTTGTCCAAATGTTTTAGATCACTCAAAACTGACCTAGAACAGTGACCTTTCCTAAAAGTTCCTCCTATAGACTTTGATTTACTACATTGTTTAAAATAATATTTATAAATAAATAAATATCTAGTCTACTACTTCACATACTGAGAAACGGAAGCATTACTAAACGACTTTGGTGAATGTTGTATAATTCAACATTCACACAACTTTAGGGTAACTTTTAAAGTTAAAACAAATTTCTTAATCTCCCCGACTTTCACTAGTATAAACAGATGGATGTCTTCACACCATTTTTCATGATGGGAGGGAAGAGCCAAGCATTACACAAACCATAACAGGGACAGGAATTGAAATGATCAAATGTGTGCATTTTAAAGCGGTCACGTTTGGCTAAATACACTTTTCTTAGTCTTTGGTACATTTGTGTATTTCCTCAATTTCTTATGTTTTATAACTACTTCTATCACAACATTTGCACATATAAGGTCAAGACCTGTGGTTAACATTTTTCCTAGTACATTGTAATTGTTCATCAGCAGCGCCATTGGTACTAAACATTGAAAATACACAACAACTAAACATTTTAGGAATCAAAGGTAGAGGGCAATTTCTTGGAAAAATAGTTCAAGCAAGCTGCATTTTGAAAATGAACATTTCCCTTCCTTCAGACATCCCCCTGAAGCCACGCCTGTGTACAATATTTGTTCCCGAGGGTTCACAAGTACTGCAGTTATGACCCCTGGTCATTTGTATATTTATGTGGTAGGTTATGTATCCTCCTCAACACAGGGTGGCGTTTTCCCCTGTGTGTGTTCTGTTTATTTCCTGTGTTCCAGTTGGCAAAAGTGATTGGCTGCAGCTCCATCATAAGAAAGAAGAATGAAGACTTCAGGGTGCTTTAACACCTACACCATTTGGTTCGCTTTAAGCGGACTAGAGTTTGGAACACCTGCAGGTCCGATTCATTTGGGCTGGTGTGAAAGTGGACCAGTTTATTTTGGTCCGCACTAAAGAACCGTACCGAACCCTCCTTTTCGAGGTGGTCTCGGTCCGGTTCCAAGCGGACTCTGGAGCGGTTCGCTGCTGGTGAGAATGCTGACCAGCCTCGATTTGACCCATCTCTTTCATGGAGAAGTCTTTTTGACCTATGGAAGCTTCCGTAGCAAGCAGCGCGGTGTATTGTGGGAAGCGCAAACTCTATTTTTTCGCACAAATTTGTTGTTTTGGGGACAACGTGATGAGTCGGGGACAAACGTGGTTAGAAAAAAACAAATCCGCCCGATGTTTTCTTCCATTTTCCCTCTGCACGTGCTGCACCAATCAGCTTCCGTCTACGTTACCCAAAGCGCAGTATTTTCCAAACAGCGCCTCCACATGGGTGAGGCGCACCCACATAGTGTTGTCACGATACTAAAATTTCCAACTCGATACCGATACTAAGGATAATACTCGATACTAATTTCAATACTGGAGACGTGAGGGATTCCTTTTAAAATTTCCTCCATGGACTGCTAAAAAAAAGGTAGTGAGTGCGGGTGCAGAATAAATGCATGCCTATCTCTTGGCAAGTTAAGGTAGGCCTATCTTTTTGCTCAAGCCCTTCTGCAGTGCTAACTGCAAACCTCTTTATGGTCGAGCGATTATGTGTGCGGGCGGCAGCGTATTGCATCATGTGACCACCGCGGACCCCTTGCGGTACTAGCAGCGCGCACGTCAAAAATTATAGGCTGACATGCTCATGGTGGCCTCCGTGGTGGTAACGTGATACAATGCGCTACCGCCTGGCTGCCGCCCACGCGCATAGACGTTCGACTATATCGAGGCCTTTAAAAGCAAAGTTGCATCGGATGGTCGCAATCACAGACCTATAGAAATAGTGTATAGGTCTGTGGTCGCACTGGCGTCATCCCGTGTGCTGTCAGTGGCAGCTGGAGAAAAAAAGAGACTAACTTACAAGCCGGCATTACAGCTGTGCCAGAGCTGACCGCGTTGATGCCTGTTTAGAATTCTTAACGTTACCCACTACAAAAAAGTGGCGATGCGCCATAAAAACAAAAATCGATTTTCCAGCAACTTAGTATCTAATTAGATACCAAGGGTCAATATCGATTTAGTATCTAAAATCGATTTTTTGACAACACTACACCCACAGTGCTTGGTCCGTTTGCAAAAAACACTGGTGTGAATGTGAACCGAACCAGTTGAGAACTGCAACATTGTAACAACTTTTGGGCCCAATCGAACCAGGGACGCAAACTGCTAACTCTTCAGTCATTGGACGAGCCGCTCTACCAACTGAGCCACAGCCGCCCCACTGTGTGTGTGTGTGTTCTTGGTTAGGAGATTTAGAGATTGTTCTTTTGTTTAATATAAGTAAGAGTTTTCTGTTAAAAGAGTTATTTTTGTTTGTCGTTTTGGTTCCACCCACTCCCCCAATACCTTTTGTTAAAATAAATATTTGAATTGTTATTGTTGTGTAGAAGGAGGGGAGTGCGTTTGTGCTGTACCCCAGTTCCCCTAGCCTGGGACGGGACACTGCACAACACTTTGCCTGTCTCCCTTTTGAGCTCTGGTGGTGGTCTGGCTCAGGCTCTGTTCTGGGTCATGTTCTGGTCCAGCTCGGATGGGCTCCAGTGTTGCTTTCACAAACATGCAGTCATTTCAGGAACTCTAGCACGTGCATAAAGCTTATTGAGGGCTTACAGCCGGGCCAGTGGTGGTCTGTCCCACTGACCACCTTGGACCTTGGATCCACTTCCAAATGAGTAACTCTCTACATTAGTATCCAGTTGCATGTCTATATAACATGTTTCTCTCTCTGCGTCTTGCGATTGAAATATAAAAATGAGAAGATGATTTTGTTTAATTTGTCTTTCATGTGAAACCTTTTAGTCTCGTTTTCATTTGGCAACAATAAGGCACATTAACAGTCTTAGTGTTTTTAGAACATGGGTGCAGTCTCGTCATTGTCTCATGTAAGTCATGGGAAAAAGGGTCATTAATAATGAATGATAACGAATAATGACCCAGCCATCAATTATGACATTAATGACTGTGGCTGAGTAGGTAGAGCAAGTCGTCTGTTGACTGGCAGTTTGCATCCCAGCTCTGGCTGTCCACATGTCGAAGTGTCCTTGGGCAAACACTGAACCCTAAGTTAGGCTCCCAGTTGGTCTGGCAGAATCTTAGAAACCAACTGGTGTACGAGCGTGTGTGAATGGGTGAATGTGAGACTAATGTAAAGAGTGATGTGCACCATGAAGATGGAAAAGTGCCAAGTGCAGTCCATTTACTATTTAATGAACATATTTCATCCGATCTTGTCTGATAAAATTAACGCCTCACAAGAAAAGGAGAAAAGCACTACACCAGGGGTCTCCAACCTATTCCACAAAGGGCCGGTGTGGCTGCAGGTTTTTGTTGAAACCAAGCAGCAACACACCAGACTTCAATCAATTAATCAACTGATCTCAGTCTGCAGAGAGTCAATTGGTCAAACTGTGAACTCTTGGTTGGTTGGAACAAAAACCTGCAGCCACACCGGCCCTTTGTGGAATAGGTTGGAGACCCCTGCACTACACAGACAGTCATGACAACACAGACAACATCGCCAAAATCCACTATGGTCCCCCTTTAAAAATCCCATCTCAGGAGTATTGAGGAGTGTTCATTCTTACTTGTTTTGTTTGTCACGGACAGTAATATCAGACCCCCGCTCTAGCAGTAGCTGACAAATGCGTGGATGACACATCTGGGTTGCCAGCACTAAAGGTGTCCTTCCATCCTGAAAAAGACAGTTACATGATTACATGTTTATCCATCAACAAAATCACAATAAAACCTCATATACAGTAGCCCCCCTTCTGTCACTGTCTCAGACAAAAAGGCTTTGAGTCTGAAGAATTTATTCAGGCAGAAAGTATACTGAATAGCTTTTGTGTTGCTTCTTGTTGCTACTTCTTTACACCAAGTCATTTATCTTGACAAGGCCTTGAACGATAAAAATGAGGACAGAGATCTAAATGCTCATGTAGAATAATAAAACTTGACACTCAAAGAATGAGAAGTAATGTTCAGAAATCCATTAAAAAATATGTGAAATGAGGTGAAGTATTCTCACAAAATCACTGGCATTCACAGAAGCACCACTGTCACAGAGAAGTTTTACACTGGAAGAGCAGCCCGCCATGACTGTGGAGGGAAAAAAATGATTTAATGCATAGAAACATATTTGCATCATATCTACATAATGTAATGTGGAGTTGAAAATTTTACTGAAGTCAGAATTGGATAGGTAAAAAATGCCTTGTGTCTGAAAGGACACATGACACATGGGTGACAAAAAAAAAGACAAAAAGGTTTAACAAGATGTTTGTATTTTTAAAGCTGGTTGGATGATTCACTGAGTAAAACCTTCACCTTGAGAAGAACTATATATATAATAGAATAAGAGTGTGTTTATCTAATAGATGTAATAATTATAATAATAATGACAGATAATACTTAAAATTGATATAGTGCTTTTTGAACATTCAAAGATGCTTTACATAAACATGAAGAAAAAAAAAAGCTAAGCAAAAGCCAGTTTGAACAAATTACTTTTTAGGAGTGATTTGAAAGTGGAAAGTGGGTCTGAGGTACTGATGGGTAGTGGGAGTGACTTCCTGAGTTGGGGGTAGCAGCTGCAAATGCACAGTCCCCCAAAGCGCAGTATTTGGTGTAGATGATGGGCATGAGTAGGTTCGAATATGGAACACGATTCCGATGGAGACAGAGGAGGGAAGGATGTAAAACAGAGATGTGGGTGAAGAAAGTAAAAGATAGTGGAAGTGAGTGAGTTGTGTATGGATAGAATTTGGGAGTGAAAAGAAATGAGGAACCTATTGCATTTGTCTGTTGAGAATGCGGAGGTGATGTTATCCTTTGATTTGGTCAGCTTTGCAAAAGTGAAAAAGACTGCGGGGTTGGAAGAATTGGAATGACTGAATTCAGAGTAGTATTAGGATTGTGCATAATTGTAGTAATTGTAGGCATGGGTGTCAATTGTGAGTTCGGTCTTCCTATGGAGTTGCTCTAACCATCGATGTTGCTTCTTGAGGAAATAGAGATCTGGAGTTTACCAAAGAACAGAGGTGGAGAAGGAAACTGAAGCATATTTGAGAGGAGCTAACTGGTTGAAACAGGAGAAAAGGGTTGTTGTAGAAATTGCAGAGGTGGTCAAAGTACTGACATTCTGTACTTAAGTAGAAGTTGCAGCTACTTGTGTGAAAAATACTCTGGTAAATGTAGACGTCCTAATTCAACAGTTCTACTGAAGTAAAAGTTAAAAAAAAGTATAACTTCTCAACTGTAATAAACTAAAAAGTAAAACTGCATTTCTTTTCCATGGATGAAATAATACTTATTTAACCAGGAAAAAAATAGGAAATCTTCAAAAGTATCCAAAAAATAAAGCCTTTAAAAGTGAGTTACTGTGTAGATGATGTGTTTGTTCAGGTCACAATTACACAGTTTTGTGGGTATAGACAGGAAATTTAGGAAAAATGGGGGAAAAAAGTCACTATTTAGATGAAACGTCATCATGACATAAAAAGGTCATGTGTGAAATTGAAAAAAATGCATAATTATGAGATAAAAAAGTCAAAATTGTGAGTAGTCAAAATTACCAGATAACAAGTCAAAATTGTGATTGTCATATGAGAGATACATACGAGATACGAAATGCATAAATATGAAAAAAAGAGTTGAAATTATGAGCTAAAATGTTACAACCATGAGCTAAAGTCACAAATTCTTTCCCCCGATTTTCCTTCTGAATCCACTTATTTTTCACACTGTTTAGTTTTGAATAAAGTAATGAGAATATTCTGAGAATGTAAGGAGTATAAAGTACAGATATTTATATAAATGTAAAGAGTATGAAGTACAGAAAAATGTAAGGAGTAAAAGTAAAAATATGCCAGAAAAATAAATACTCAAATACAGGTACATGCCTACATAATGATGTAGTTTTACTTAGTTACTTTCCACCTCTAAGAAATTGAAAAGGTCAGAAGAAGAGTCAGTGGGGAGAGAGTAGCTACAGATGGTGTGGGATATGGAGGAGGAGAGAGAGAGAGATGGGCGAGAGGGATTTCAAGTTGCGGAAGCTAACTGAGGTCAATGAGAAGTTCTGAATGGTGAGAGGGTGTGGAGCACACCAGGTCAAGAGTGTGTCTACGTATGAGTGAGGGGATATGTTGGGTAAGGTTGAGACCATTTAAAATGTCTAAAAAGTAATTTGGCTAATTTGGCTGTAGGACAGTTAATGTGGATGTTGAAATCACAAAAGAGCAGTATGGATGGAGAAATGGAAGAAAGCTGGGTAACAAAGGCAGTCGTCCATTAACCAAAAGGTTGGTGGTTGTAATCCTGCTCATTTGTAGTCAGTCTGTTGTGTCCTTGGGTAAGACACTTCACCCTCCTTGCCTCCAGTGCCACTCACACTGATGTATGAATGTTCAGTGGTGGGCGGAGGGACCGTAGGGAGGAAATGGCAGCCATGCTTCTGTCAGTCTGTCCCAGGATAACTGTGGCTACATGTGTAGTTTACGACCACCAGGGGGAGAATGTGAGAGTGAATGAATAATGGATCAATAATGTAAAGTGCTTTGGGTGCCTTGAAAAGCGCTATAATCCATAATATTATTATTATTATTAAAGTCATGCAGTACAGTAAAAGTAGAAACAAGAATGGAAAAATGGAAATACTTAAATTGACTCATAAGTAGCTCAATATGATACTTTCTTAAAGTGAATAATTTATAGAGCAAAGAAAAATCAAGTAGAGTAAGAATATAAAGCATAATCAAATAGAACCTGTAATACAATGGAAAAGTGTATATTATTTCACATTTATGTGACTGAAATACAAATTACACTATTACAAATATTCTTCCATTTGTATTCACACAGCATATTTGCATAAATGTGGACAATGAACACGACTCAGAACGGAGTAATTCTGAGCAAGAACTGTACATGTCGAAATATCAAAAGAATAAGTATGAAATGAAACCGCGTGTAAACAAATGCAGTTAAGTACAGTATGGTAATTTATGGTGACTGTTTGACTCCAATGTACAGTACTTTTTTGTTCATTTTGCTTTTGCTGTTAGTCATTTTCCTATTTCTGCCAAGGACAGACATCTTATTTAGTGTATAAAATATTGTACTGTTTTAATAATTTAATATATTTCATTGCTCTTTCAACTAGCATGAATTCATCAACATATTTGTAAAAGACAAAAAAAAGCATTCTCTGCACCAGTGACATAACATCTGATTTGTCACCGCTCATTTTCGACTGATGTATCATTGCATCCTTCAGCCATTTGAATCAGTTCAGTTCATAAGATCAATTACCATGAGGAAAATTACATAAACAGATGACAGAGGATCCTGTTCATATCACTAAGAGAAAAGTCAAGTTGGGAGTACGGCTGGAGTCTCACCAGCATCATGTAAAGCTGTTCTTCCTTGGAGGTCCACATTTCCAATTGGACAGTTATGCTGAAAAATAAAATAATTCAGGTCAGCTCAAGAGAAAACAAAAGTTATCGCCAAACAGCGATACAAAAAAAAGAAAAAGGAAATATCAGCCCAATATATCACCTGGCCAATATATCGGTCTATCATTATGAATAAAAACTCAAACAACAAATTATGAAAGATCTGCAGCATCTGAAACTGATGGCAATGAACATATGACAGATCACCAGTACCACAGTGCTTCAGTTTCAGACTCAGTCTTTTATGCATTACAATTGTCTCTCTCTCTCACACCATGTATTTTTTATTAATCCTTTAATTTAATGTTTATCAATTAGAAATTTCAAGTGACCCTACTTGGGGTCCCAAACCCAAGGTTGCAAAACATGTGTCTAATACATATGGTACAAATTGCTGTTCTTTTTGTGTTTAGTGTTTTTAAAATGCATATTTGATATATGAGTGTGTGAGTATGTATGTGTGTGTGTTTGTCTTCCTATCTTTATCTTGATATGTTTAAACACTCGCACACGTCACACCTCTCACACTATGGGGACCAAAATTCAGGTCCCCACGAGAGTTAAATATGAATAAAGCTCCCAACTAATAAATCAGAAATGATGTGGACTATAAATATAGCTTTTTCCAGAAGCCCTCACGAAGCATGGAGAAAACAGGTGCAAAGCAAAACATGTATTTTTCAAAGGTGTGAAGATGTGTTTGCTTAATATATATTTTTATGCATTTAAAAAATATATATATTTAATTTTGTCATTTTTATTATTGTATTTTTTTTAAAGATGTTTACACTCACTACGTGGCTACGTGATTACAAAGTTGGCCCTAATGAAACATGGAAACCAGTGTGTATTTGTGTGTATTTTTATAGTACTGATAATTTCTTTCCTGCTACTTTTTATTTTATTTTATTTGCAGAGGCCACCTGTAACCCACAATTTCCCCTGGCATTAATAAAGTATTCCGACTCCAATTTACATATTTGCATATAGTTGATGTTGATATGATGTGTGAGGACTGCGGTCAAGTGTTGTATGGTCTAAATTGACTTAAACTGATTGTGATGAAACCAGAGATGCTGCGACATCTCTACAGCTGATTGGACATAGACACTGCACCTCGCTGGTGATGAGGGCTGCTATGAAAGCCTTGAGGACTCAATGCTAACAGGGGCCCCGATGTTGCTGGGTAGGTTTGCCAGAGAGCTCTGCCCCCCCTCTAAAAAAAAACACTCTCTCTAGCAACAAGGGCAAAAAATTACCCCACACTCAAATGACAAAACGAAGAAGGGAGTGTAGAGTGACAACGGAGCAGAGCGAGAGGGGGGAAACCCTATACCTAGAGGGTTTGGGGCTGACAGAGGGAGATGTTGGCAGTGGGGGCGGAGTGTTGGCATCCAGCTGCTATGTCTGGTGTGATGACGGCACCAAGAATGGACGGCAGGTTTGCAGGAGGGTCGGCTTGTCAACACCGCTGACAGCCCCCTGCCAACAGCCCCGACCGACGTTAGATCCGCTGCCATACGAGAGTAGGCGTCGCAGGGATGGCTACGACATGCTGAGAGCACAATACGGCAGAGATAGCCCCCTCATTGTAAACACATAAATCCTGCAGAGGGGTACGATGACTCAACAGTGCCGAGTGTTGACCGTTACGGAGCCGGCTCGGCTGCCACAGACCTTTGACAATAATTATTTAAAGTAGCCAGAGGTGGTCAAAGTACTCCCATTCTGTACTGAAGTAAAGCTACTGGTGTGAAAAAAGTAAAACTGCATTTTAAATGTTTTATTTTATTTTTTACTATGGATGAAATAATATATATTTAACCAGGAAAAAACTGAAAAAAGGGTCCAAAAATTAAACCTTTGTGTAGAAAATTTGTTTAATTGGGTCGTGAGATAAAGTCAAAATTATGAGAAAAAATTCTGAATTATCAGATTACAGTCAACATTATGAGGGGAAAAAAAGACATGAAATGAATAAGTATGGGATGAAAGCTTTTTGACCATTTCTGATTTAGTGATTACGACTTATTTTTCTCACTGTCACATTTGTCTACTTCAAAAAAAATTACTCTATTCTGAGAATGTAAAAAGTATAACATACATATATTTATGCAAAAATGTAGGGTATCAAAGTAAAAAGTTGCCAGAAAAAAAAAAAAATACTCACTGAAATACAGTGTTTGGGAAACTGTACTTCAAGTACTGTAGCAGAAACAAAAATAAAACACAAACTGTAATAGTATAAATTTCCACACACCTGCAAAAGTTTCTGCACACACAGAGAATGACCGTTTCTTGAAGCCAGGTGAAGAGCATTTTTACCTGAAAGTGATACAAAGGAACAGATACAATTAACCCTCAAACAATAACAAGATCTCATACATATATACATATGTCCTGTCTGTCTGTCTGTGTGTGTGTGCGCAAAACAACTTGAAAGTCTCACTGTTCAATTTAACTATTTAAAGTTTTAATCAGATTAATCATGATAATGGATTAATCCATGTTAATGCATTCATTTCAACAGCCCTATAAAATACATGATTTACAATGAAAACTGATCATGATACCACCTTCTTGGCTTAATTTCTATTTCAGATAATGATCTTTCAGCCCATCTCGTTTAAATTCTGAAAACAGGATCCATTGACATGTTACAGCTACTATTCAGCTACAACATCACATATCAATTTATGGAGAAAATTAAAACATTATCTGCGTGGCAGCACCCTCTGTAGATTTACTGGCTGATTTCATATTTCATTCTTCTATACTGAAAACATGGTACTCACTGTGTCACGTGAATATACAGCACATGTCAAGAAATTAGTTTGTGCCAACTTTTCTATTAACCCCTTACAGGGTGATTTTGCATAAACACTTGAAAAATACCTCTCCAAATTAAAACTCCAGCTGCTCTTCAACTGTTTGGAGTACAGATATAACAATGGCCTCGTTGCAAAAGCATCACCTTGCAGTTTGGACTAAAATACTAACTATTGTTGCATATTTGACAGGTCTAAACAGAGTTGACGCTAGAGAACATCTATTGCAGGGGCGTGGGTAAACAACGGGGGGGGCACTAACATTTAAGATGTTTGGAGAAACACAGTAGGCAATTTGCAGTGGAATTATTACCCACAAAATACAGACATAGTACATTCGCAGGGAACAAAGAAATCAGACTTTCTCCGGAATTATTACAAATTAGATTAGATTAAATTCATGATGTTGCGGTTGCTGGCCAGGATACTGAAGTGCCGCTGAGCGCAGCAGAGGACTGTGCTGGTCTGCCAGTAATAATAAACATTAAATGACAACTCCCAATTGTCAAAAACAATCCCTAAAATCGCTCAAAGAAGAACATTGCATGTTGAAGAACCGTTATTTATTTATTTCCTATTTTGTATGTGATGTATGTCATGTGATGGGCCTGACTGATGACTGATTTGTGTATGAGCCACCTGTGGGTGGGCGTGACCAGGGCTCTACACTAACTTTTTTTTCCAGGAGCACACGTGCCCCTAAGTTAAAAAATTTAGGAGCACACAAAAAAAAATAGGGGCACAAGTCAGTTTTAGTTTTAAATGTTTATTTATTTACAGTGCAGTACTTGCGCACATACCAACATTCTTGAATGACTGCTGTCATTTGTGTTAATTTAGAGCAGACCATAACATAACTTTGTATTATGGGATGCTTTGTCCTTTGATACATTTTAGAAAGTTGTATTGGCTGCCTTGTTATTAGATACATTTTAGAATGATTAAGCCTTTAACTCCTGAGACTGAGACACAGTAAAAAATAAAATTTGATAAAATAAGCAACACAATGAACAAAAAACCGTCAAAGTGATCAGTAAAATGAACAAAAATGATTAATAAACCAATAAAATAATATGGAACATGAACAAAGTAAGACACTAACAGAACACAATTAAAGAAAAATAATAAAATAAAAAACAGGAAAAATAAGCAACAGAAACTAATATATATTCACAAAATAAGAAATAACGTGGAAAAAAGGACAAAAAACAAAAACCCACCAAACCCAAAATGTAATAAAAAAAAAAAGAAAAAAAAAAAAAAGAAGAAGGAATAAATAACTAGTGTTGTAATTTGGTTCCAGTAGTTTTAGTTTGGGCTTTTTCTTTTTCTTAATCACTTGCTTTTCGACACCTGTACATCAGTTCCATGAACAAAATTCTCAGTAACAGTTAAAAAACACTTGAATTTGTCTGAATTTTTAAACTAAACCTACAGCCAGCTCATGTGTTAGATTAGCACAACAAAATAAGAATTAAAATACAATAAACAAACCCGTAAGAATAGACACTAAAGTTGAACAAGTTAAATAAAGTAGATTGATGAAGGAAAAGTCAAAAATATTTAGCAAAAATTAAACATTGAGTGAATGCACTTCGTTTGTGAAGGTAAGATCAGTGCTCAGCTATTCTGGACTCGTTGTGTTGGCCAGTGATTGGCTGAAAGCACTACAAATTAATTGGCAGAGAAAATCAGTGGGAGGAGATCATTACCATATAGCACGCGTTCTAGCACGCGTTATGGAACGCGTGCTAGAACGTGTGCCATTGCGCGCGCTAGAAGGCGTTCTGTAACGCGTGATATAATAAAGACAACGCGTGGCTATGTGAACACTTTGGCTTGCCATACGGGACTAGCAGCGCGCACGTCAAAAAATTATAGGCTGACATGCTCATGGTGGCCTCCGTGGTGGTAACGTGATACTATGCGCTACCGCCTGGCTGCTGCCCGCGCGCATAGATGTTCGACTATATCGAGGCCTTTAAAAGCAAAGTTGCATCGGATGGTCGCAATCACAGACCTATAGAAATAGTGTATAGGTCTGTGGTCGCACTGGCGTCATCCCGTGTGCTGTCAGAGGTAGCTGGAGAAAAAAAGAGACTTTAACTTACACGCCGGCATTACGGCTGTGCCAGAGCTGACCGCGTTGATGCCTGTTTAGAATTCTTAACGTTACCCGTTACAAAAAAGCGTTACCATAAAAACAAATATCGATTTTCCAGCAACTTAGTATCTAATTAGATACCAAGGGTCAATATCGATTTAGTATCTAAAATCGATTTTTTTTGACAACCCTAGTGTGCCTTATTGTGTGCTGCAAGAAGCACTCACACATGTGCGACTGTTTTGTTTTCCTCGTTCGCATGATGAAATATTTGCTCGCAAATGAGAGTGAAATGGGCGCACTGTAGAGCCCTGGGCGTGACTAAGATATTAAATACCTCCTGCACACAGCCGACGTGGGTTCAAGCAGTGAGTGTGTGATAATGGAGCTGAGAATCTTGTGTCTCCCTTCCTCGTGTATTTATTTCTTTTAACCTTCTGTGTTTGGTGCTACTAATGTTTGGAGGTGGTTCACAATGCGTAGCCACTACGGCTTACTCTGCCAACGCAAAGACACTCCAAACACAATATATCTGCTATTATTATGGCAAGTATTAGGTAAGTTATTTTAAAGTTAATGGTAAAGTTATTTTACCCACGCACACAATTTTAAATATCTTTTGATGAGAAAAAAAACAAAGAATCTTACGATCTTATATTCCTAAAATGGGATGTAATTAACAAAATCTGGAATCTTGGGACATTGACACATGAAGAAGAGTCAGCGGAGCGGGAGCCAGTCACTTGTCACAGTCACTGGTAGAAATAGCTAAGCATCACAGCACTGACACAAAGGCATCCAGACAGTCATACAGCCTTAACAACATACAAACAAGATACAACAAGTGTCAATCAACAATTCATCAGCAAAATGGGACTTAAATTAAAAGCTAGGGCTGACAGAAAGTAAAATTTGTAATAATAACTAAAAGGCTTTTTTTTTTGTTCTGTGCTGGGTTGTGGGGCACCAGTGGCCACTGGGGGGGGGGGGGGGGGGGCACTGTCTACAAATATCCCACCTTACTGTTGACAAACGAGTCAGTCAAAATGAGTCAAAAGCTGGAGACTGGCTATGTTCAGACTGTGGCACAAATCCAACTTTTGGCTTCCATTTGACCTGTATCTGACCTTTAACCTGTACCTGACCTGTTAAAGACAGTCTGAACTAGGGTTGGGTACCGAAAGTCCGTATATAGTAATCATAATATATGATATATGATATAATATATGATGTTATGATGTTACAGCCTATGACATGAGCCAATGAGCCCTGACATACATATCCACAGTGCATCCCAGAATACCTGCACAGGTAATGTATTTGTAATGGAGATAAAACAGAACCATTATTGGATTGCAGATGCTGTATCAAGATGCGTATTGCCTTACAACCAAGATTCCAAACCCTACTAGCTACCTATCACCACAGAATATAAATGTGACCTGTTGCAACATCGATAGATGATTGATCAGATGACGGCCTTCAAAAGACAAGGGCGGCTGTGGCTCAGTTGGTAGAGCGGGTTGTCCAATGACTGAAGGGTTGGCGGCTCACGTCCCGGCTCTTAATGTCCATATGTCTAAGTGTCCTTGAGCATGACATTGAACCCTAAAAGTTAGGCCACCAGTAGGTCTGGCAGAACCTTAGAAACCTACCAGTGTACGAGTGTGTGTGTGTGTGTGTGTGTGTGTGTGTGTGTGTGTGTGTGTGAATGGGTGAATGTAAATGGTCTGCATTTATATAGTGCTTTTCCACCTTCATGGTGCTCAAAGCGCTTTACATTCACCCATTCACACACACACACACACACACACACCAGTAGGTTTCTAAGGTCTAAGGCAGGCATGGGCAAACTATTCCACAAAGGGCCGGTGTGGCTGCAGGTTTTTGTTCTAACCAACCAAGAGTTCACAGTTTGACCAATCAACTCTGAAAACTGAGATCAATTGATTAATTGAATCCAGTCTGGTGTGCTACTGCTGCTTGGTTGGAACAAAAACCTGCAGCCACACCGGCCCTTTGGGAATGGTTTGCCCATGCCTGGTCTAAGGTCAGTCCTACTGGGGGTTGAATGTGAGGCTAATGTAAAGTGCTTTGAGCACCATGAAGGTGGAAAAACACTATGAGTGCAGAACATTTACCATTTACAAAAGTAAATTTTTTCATAATTGTCTTTTCTGGAAAACGACCTTTTGTGTATATGGTGTTGCTGTTGTACTTCAAAATGGTTTATATATTCCAAAAGAGGAGTTTATTAGTTTTAATTTGATGTCTGTTAATGTGGGCTGTAAGCTGTATATATAGGTGATATTAAAATAATGTCATCTACATCTCAGAACTAGGACATAAGGCTGGTAAGAGGTTAATAACAGAAACAGTGAGATAGATACAAGTTCATCATCTGTTTGAGTTTGCCTGAACTCACCAGTGGCGTCAGTGGCAGTGATATCAACATTATGTCCAAGGATGAGGTTGAGACAGTCAAGATGTCCACGTGTTGCAGCCAAATGAAACCTGCACAACCAACAGAGAAAAGTAGAAAATGTAAAAAAATTATAAACCGAGCTGAATGAATTGAAATGACACAGCAAGGAGCAAGAGAGTGAAAACCTGATCTGCTGTGAAGCGGGGGTGGAACTTAAGGACATGATGAGGAGGAAGGGGGGGGCATGGAGGCATGGTCTCCCTCGCAACCAGGAGGATCCGGAGATTTAAGAACCACTAAGGCTCTTTAGATTTTTAGTCTACCTCTCTTTTTTTCTCTGATGTATCAAAAATACATCCTTTACTTAAGTACAAATGTACAGAAGGACAGAATAACTCACGTAATGGAAAAGTAAAGGCATTGTAATGAACTCAATGTATAGAAGCTGGACTCTGAAAGGCAGTTCCACCAGTTGCAGGGCTTTCTTTAGGTTTTAAATTAGGGAACATTTAGGGACATTCATGGGGGATTTTTTTTTTTCAACCATTTAGCAAAGGCAAACCCCCCGATCACCACCAAAATTTTAGGATTTGTTCCTTGTGGCACTTATCAACATTTCCTAAAAATGTCATCAAACTCCACCCAGAATTTTGACTTATCTTGCTAACCGAGAAAAAAAAACAGTTCGAAACATAACCTCTTTGGCAGAGTTCATAACAGACAGATTCAAACCAAAGTAGGATGTCCATGTTGAAAATGTAATTAATACTAAAGCTGCAGTGTTCGAAAGGTTTTTTTTGTGTCGCTAGACAAATATTCTACGATGACATTTCAATACATTGCAACTCAAGTGGGCTGTGAGGACCTCTGTATCTGTTCAATTTCTGGGCTGTAGATTGCAGGAATTGTCAGAAAGCTATAGATGTTAAATATGAGGCTGACAACTGTAATGCTCCATGACACATATAACTATTCTGCAATTCAACATGAAAGCTTTGAAAAGTGGCTTCACAGGCACATTCTGCTTTATCTAAATGTAGTGTTCTGATTTGGTTAAAGGAGAGCTGCAGATATAATGTGTGTATTACAAATCCTGGAGTTTCTTCCCTTTATTTTCAGCTCCTGTAGCTTTAACTCTCTCATATTGACTCTTGCTTTTGCTGTGTATTGGCAAGAATCAGCAGATACAATAAAAATTACAATACGAGGATATTGAATCAAGTATATGACATCGTAGTATATCATAATACTGTTAATTAGGTGATTGGTGAATTAATTTTTTTTTTGGTAAAGAATATTTCCTGGAAAAAAATAAATAACTACAGTACAACTACTAAACTTTTTTTTTTTTTTAAATAAATCAGGGTAGGATTAAATGCTTTATCATAAAACTTCCTTCTGTAAAAACTTAAAGTGCAGGATTTGGATAAAGATATAACATACGGCTTTACCAGTGTAAAAAAAAATGCCATACACACAGAAAAGTAGTAAAATAAAGAAAGTTTTATAGAGATCTCGGTTTAAGATCCTGCTCTATACATTAAAGAGCTTAACAAAAAAAAAACAAAAGAACAAAAGGTGAGCCTACGCCTTGTCTACATTTTAGTGAATACTATATAATATTGATACAGAGTACTTTTTAATATTGTGATATATTGCACAACCAATACTTTTTGACACCCCCCGCATCTGCTGCATAACAGAATCAGCTGAAACACATGTATTTTCCCAATGCCGGTATGGGAAAATTCAATATGTACCTAGTTGGTACAATGAAAATGATTCTGTAGGAACAATATTTTCCATCCCCTACAGACAGGAAGATCTATTCTATTACTTTTTCATCACTGTTGACTGCAATGCCTGTTGTCACAAATTTGCATTGTATCTAAATTTCAATCACTTTAATGCGCAGTTGTTAAATCTCCACTTTTTTAGCATCTGCTTGAAAGCAAAAATTCAGGTGTTAACGGGTGAAGTACAGATATTTATGTTAGATTGCAATGAGAAAATTTACTCCTGTATGCCAACCTAAAATTAAAAAGCCCTCATGCAGATAGGTGTGAACTGTGAATTCAGAGGTGTGAAGTACAAATATCTGTATATGTTGTGGAAGTATTGTTGACCTTTTTTTATTATTATTCAGGTTTCAGTCATCATGAAGTTAGCATATTTTTTGTTAATTGCCTCCTCAATTAAGCGGTGTTCTAGGGTGTTCACTTGCCAGCATGTCTTTAATCATCGCTTTTGCCTGGAAACATTCCAGCTCTCATTCTCTCCCACTAGCCTGGACAGTCTGCAAGCAGTTGAGCGTAAACCAAGCTCAATCCGTCACCGATCAAGTCACATGAGCCAGCTTATACACTAACCCTGAGGTATCTGCCAAGGAGACAGCTAGGCTGTCACCTCAACACTGGCGTGGGTATTAAAAGCTGCGTTGATGGCCAGGAGGTGCAGGTTCTCAGGGGAGCAATGGAGGGTCCTGACCTCTTGGGGCAAAAGCCAGACAGGAAGTAGACCACAGCTATCCAAGTAGGGGGAGGGAGATAAGTGATGTAGCCTGCCAAATAGAACTGCTGATGAGCAACCTCATTTTCCAGAAAGTAATTGGAGAAATGCTTCTACACAAAGCCAAAAATATTTATTCCTCAAATCTTTGTAAAAATGTAAAAGAAATTATGGGAAACTCAACATTCTGGTTACTCTGTGACATTTCAGTTGTTGATTTAAATCTTGTATAACAAACTAAAAATGAAATGGAAAGGAAAAATCAAAACACAAACACAAACACAGCCTACTACACATATGAGAAAGATGTACGGCATAGATGTACACTGTGTTCCCAGATGGAGACCTCTATAAAACAGTTAGTGATACTTTGAGAGACTAATGGCTTTGACTGTAAGAGAGCACATTTAGCCATGTCATTTCATCTTCACACCTGCTCCTTGGGCAGCATTCAGGTTGACAGTCTCCAGGATATAGCTGCTATTTTTAGAAGGTGGACAGGGAAGAGTGCCTCTAAAAGCAAAACAGTATCAGGATGACTACAGCATCAGATACTCCATGTTAGTAACAGACATGGCAATTTATTATGCCTCAAACAGAGTAAACTCAAACATATTTTCAGTTTTGTCACAGTTAATCATATTTTAATGTTAAATCAAGAATTTATGAGTTAATACTGCTTCCAATATCATCAAAAAGAAAACTTGTTATTTTCAAATGTAAAATCAGAGCTACAGGACCTTCTCTTAATCACCCTTCCTCATGGCCATCAAACTGAGCATGTATCCATGTACAGATTGGCATTTTAATGGATAGCACACTGCCTTTTACCCCTCACACACAACAACTTCTACAGAGACTGAAACCAAAATTGGATTTTTATTTCAGGGTAATACCTTGCCTTAAGTAGAGACTTGTTGCTGCCACTTAAATGTCTGGGATTGATTACGGGGACATTATTTATATGAATGCGTTGTATCAGTGTTTAAATTTATTACAGGCCTCAGAGTCTGGAGTCATTATTGTCTTTTATATGGTAGACTTGGATGGACAGATCTTTTTACACACGACCTGGAATACTGGTACCTTAACTATAAATGTAAGTTCCAAGAGTCGGAACAATATATGGAAAGAAAGCTTTAAAATGTTCTGCTCCCACTGCCTGGAACATCTTACAGAATTAAACTGAAGAAACTGGTGTTCTTCTGATACATTCAAAGTCACTTTAAATAAATGGAAAAGGCTCAATTTGGATGTAGAAGTTTTTTCTAATTGATTTAATCAGGTTCTGCTTTTCAGGAACATGGTTATATTTTTAGTACATTTTAAAATAATGGTACTTTATATGCATGTTCTTATATATGTATTTCATGTATGGTTTTAAAACTGGCTTTTATTTCATGAATGTATATTGTTAGTGTGGCTTTTTAGCAGTGTTGGGAAAGTTCACCTTAATTAGGAACTAGTTCAAAGTTCAGTTCAAGTTACTCAATATGAATTAGTTCAGTTCATCGTTCATTCTTCCTAATTATGAACTAGAAGTTCATGGATCCCAACATGAACTTTTTCGTTCGTTTTTGTGTTATTATTGTAAACGTATTATTAACCGTTTCTGACGTTATCCTGTAGTCAAAAAATCAGGGGAAAATGTCGCGCCATCCAGGGCGGAAGTAAGTACCTTACCCCAGTTTAACTTCCCTCTCACAAGGAGTGGTTTCAGTGAGCTTCGTTTCTAATGTTTATTTCCAAGAACGGGACAACACCTGCTCCGGTCACCGGTCACACTCTGTACATTTAACTCTTTTTCTCCGCTCCCAAAAAGTCTCTGCACCCGCTCTCTCTCTCTCTCTCGCTGCCCCGCCCACAACACTTCTCATTGGCTATTCCACAACATTATGTTGCCGATATTTGTTCATAATAATACAAAAATGACATCTATGATAATTCTGTGTTTTGATCCCATTTTATACCTTACAGGACTCAATAATTACAACGTGATAAGAACGAAATATGAACTACATAAGAGCGCAGTTCAATAAATGCCAGAATAACCGCGTTCACAACTTCCCGTTCATTTGGCAAAGGTGAACGAGTCGTTAACGTTTGTTAAAAATATGATATAGTTCGTGAACGATCGTTCAATGAACGCGTTCAGGTACAACACTGCTTTTTAGTATCCATGGTAGTATGGCTGCCATGGCTTTTTGTTATCTATAGTACTGGGTCGTCCAATGACTGAAGGGTCGTTGACATTTTGGCCAGGACACTCTTGAAAGAGATTTTTAATGTAAAGGTTTTTTTGGTTAAATAAAGGTTATAATGATTAAAATCAGGTTATAATTATATAATTATCATATATTAAAATGCAGAGTTAAGATGGATTTCAATAATCAGTCCTTGTTTGTCTTCTACCTCTGCATTTGTATGCACTAAAGTCAATGATCACAGCCTCTTTCAGCTACATTTTCCAATTAACCAATGTCATTTTGCATTACATTGTATCCTTTTCAAACTAATATGTTTTGCAACTGAGCAATCATTTTAAACAGTAACTTTAAACCAACACTGTAAAATGATGTTAGCACAGATACCTATTCTGATTTCAGGAAGACAAAATTTCAGGAAGTTTGAAAACATGAGCACTATTCTGTAACCTTGATTGATTGATTGATACTTTATTGATCCCTAACAGAAAATTACTTCGTTACTACAGCAGAAGAGAGCTGCAGTAACAGGCTGCCCACCACAGGCACCACACAATGGAGAACAGAAACTGAATATAAGCACATACAATAAAACCTACTCAGACAGCAGACATTGGAGACACAGTACACCTTTTCACTGAGAATACTATTCAGATGTGAGCTCTCTGTGATCCCCAATATTTTCATAAGTGAAATTTAATTACATTCCCCAGCAACGGCAACTCATTCTAATTCAACTATATTATATAATTTGAGGGGCTTTTGTTGCTATTAAAAGACTTTAGTGCAGCTCACCTAAGCTTGAGAAAATTTAAACTTTTGCCGAGGCAGGTTATTTTCCACAATTATAAGTTTAGGAAAGGCATCCCAACCATTTTGAGCATAACGAAGCCAAACTAAAACTAGATATGATGAAAATCAAAACAACAGCAACAAAAAAAACTTTGCTTGGATATGACTCTACCTTGGTGGAGGTCTGCACTCTGAGTGCTTTTCTAGTTGCTATTATTATTATTATTATTATTATACATTATTATTATTATTATTATTATTATTATTATTATTATAATTTTACAAGCTTAGTTTTTAATTTAGTTGCATGTTTATTAGCTACTTTACCCGACTTAAACTGCCAAAAGGTATTTTTACATGTGTATGTTTATGTGTTTATGACAAAATGCTAGAGCCAAGACATTAACTTAAACTTCTGGAAACCTAGGAGAATCCTGTATTAAGTCTGAAAAGACAAGATTCCAATTTTTCATGAAGATAGAGGTATGTATCGACTGAATTAATTTCTTGTTTCTTCTCAATTCAACCCAATATAAAATAACAACTCATTACATGACCTAAGCCCAGCACAAACCTTGGGAAAAGTATGTACTTTAACTTGATAGGGAATTAATAATACATGACTTTCATTATGTGATATTCAGTGGGTTAGGGTAAAGGTTAGGGCTGAAGCTGTAGACTAAAAAGAATTAAATCCCCCTTATCTCACCCTCAACACACATCTAACACACAACTTTCAAGTAAACATTTAAACATTTTCAAATTAAACATTTTATTGGGAACCATAGGTGCTTATCACATTTATCATAATATTAACCTCTGTATGTTGCTTTTTTATAAGTTATTATTAACTGTTCCTGACGTTATCCTGACCGTAGTCAGGAAATCAGGGGAAAATGCCGTCCTCTCGGACGGAGGTAAGTTCCTTACCCCGGGGTTAACTTCCCTCTGCAGTTTCTTAGAACACAAGGAGCGGTTTCAGTGAGTTTCGTTTTCAATGTTTATTTCCAAGAATGGGAAAACACCTGCTCCGGTCGCCGGTCACACACTGTACATTTAACTCTTTTTCTCTGCTCCCAAAAACTCTCTGCACCCCTCTCTCTCTGCCCCGCCCAAAACGCTTCTCATTGGCTATTCCACAACATTATGTTGCCAAAATTTGTTCAGAATAATTCAAAAATGACATCTATGATAATGCTGTGTTTTGATCCCATTTTATGCCTTATAGGACTCAATAATTACAACATGACAAGAACGGAATGTGAACTACATAAGAGCGCAGTTCAATAAATGCCAGAATAACCGTGTTCACAACTTCCCGTTCATTTGGCAAAAGTGAACGAGTCGTTCACGTTCGTCAAAAATATGATATCGTTCATGAACTCGTTCAGGTACAACACTGCCATAGTAACAGTCTTCATAGCCATAATAATCAGGTGGGACTGAAGTCTGCAGCCCTGGTCCTAGAGAGCCGCTGTTCTGCATGTTTTAGATTTATCCCTCTTCCAACATACTTAATTCAGATGATCAGTGTATCATCCGGCTCTGCAGAAGACCATGAGGACCGGAAGAAGGAAACATCTAAAACAGGGGTCTCAAACAAATTTTCTTCAGGGGCCACATTCAGCCTGATTTGATCTCCAATGGGCTGCACCAGTAAAATAATATAATAAACTAAACATTTTTGTCAATATTTTATTGCCAAAAAACTCTCAAATTTGGAAAATACTTGTCTTTGTAAACTATCCAAATAAAAAAACATGTAACTACCCTGAAAAACTGAATATTCTTAAGAAAGTAAGTGAAATTTTAACAATATTTTGCCTTAACGTAAAATATCTGCATTATAAATCAGACCTAGAAACAGGGATTAAAATGAACTTTTTTCACCACCGTCTCAGAACCGTCCCGAAAGTCATTGTGAACCGTCCTGAAAAGTCAATAAATTAGGACTCTTTCTCTTCCTTTTTGACTAATATGTACATTTTACTTGGCAATAAAAAAATACAAAATAAAATAAAAGATAAACAAAACAACAACAGCATACAAAATCTTACATTCAACATTACTCCGACTTACAACACACATACTTTTGAGAGATAATAATAATAATAATAATAATAATAATAATAATAATAATAATAATAGCCATATTTGAATATCCCAAAATTGTATGTTACATTATTTTAATAGATGTTAAAAGGCCTTAACATTGCCCTCGCCACCTCTATGTAGTTCTACATATGTCCACAAGGGTACACCACTGCAGTGTGCAGCGTCTATGCACACATCACAATCGCCC
The DNA here is from genome assembly GCA_020466265.1 of Siphamia tubifer. Taxonomy (NCBI): domain Eukaryota; kingdom Metazoa; phylum Chordata; class Actinopteri; order Kurtiformes; family Apogonidae; genus Siphamia; species Siphamia tubifer. The sequence goes on from CM035785.1 coordinate 19,997,966, forward strand.
CCTTTTATTTACAATGAATGGATCATTGGTCTGCTTTTCCAAACAATCAAACAAGTAATAAATGTCATCTTTGCAATTCTTCCTTAAAAGTCATCAATCTTGGTGGCTTCACAATTTATAAAATGTTCATAACGAAATAAATAGTAAATGTCCATGTGTCTAAATAGCCAATTTGTACAGCTACATTTCTTTACCATTACAAATAGTTAAAACACATGAGAGGTGATGATGAATGACGGCATGGAAAGCACATTTCAAACCAAATCGTGATTAACAGGTTACTTGCTGGTGCACTTTCAACAATGAATGGTCTGGCAGAACAGTGGATATTATAATGGAAGTGAAAAGATAACTAGAGAAATTCAATATGTGTCACAGCTCATCTCTTGAAACAGCTACTAAACTTGGCTGCGTTCATGTATTAAACAGTGTTTTAGACTTTGATACAAAAAAGAGCCGAGTGACATACAAGTGAAACACTTGCAGCTGTCGGACCATCTGTGTGTCTTGCGTTCTAGCCACCAGGCTATAGACACTAATCTTTTTTTTTTTTTCTTATCGGAGTATAGGCCACTTGATGGAGTCTTAACGTCAGAGTTTTTGGGAGGTCAGAGTTATCAGAATTTTTTCCACCCCATCCCCACAGATTAGCTCTAGCGCAACATCATTAGCCACTAGCTGTTAGCCCTCAGGCTAAACTCACGGGTGATAATTAGTGTAACGGTAATGACCTGGGTCTATGTAGGAGGAGCTAAGTGGGAAGCAAGTGTAAACATTCTGAGACACTGTCATGAATGGAACACAAATGCAAGGGCGCCACCAAGACCTTTTACATTTTAATAAGTTGCAAAAGTACTGAAAGCTTTTTTTGGGAAAAATAAATGAATCGTCCATGTTTTTGTTGTTGTCCCCAACATTTCATATGTTCTCAGGACAAAGTTCATTTTAATCCCTGCCTCCAAAGACAAACATATAACAGGCAGAAAATGCATAAAATTGTGTTTAATTTTTTTTTACATTTGAGGTTTTTCACATTTATTCTGGTTAATGATATTTTATTATTACAGGATAGTTTGTAAGTGTAAATATTCTATAATTTAATGTGGTTTTTTTTTGCACAAAAACATAAGTTGTCATTTATAGGCAAAATGTTTGTTTAGTTTTTTTTACATCAACTTTAGAAGAAAATATGAAGTAATTCATTTTTGTCAGTTATAATGCCTTTTATTTTACTTGAGATCGTATTGGTCTGTATGTGGAACCAGAACTAAAATTAGTTTGAAAGCCTATACTTTGTAATTTTTGCAAAATTGGTGGCCCACATTTGGCCCCCTAACCACATGTTTGAGACCCCTTATTTAAAACATGCAAGATAGTGGCTCTCTAGGACCAGGGTTGCAGACCCCTGTTGTAGAAGATAACTGTGTTTGTAATTTTTCATTCTCTGTAGTGAACGTCAACTATATTTAATCTTAATTATTTCAGCATACATATCTAATACACCACAGTAGGCTTAGTGGGTTATAAAGTATTAAATGTTTTAGCTAAGTAGGTAGTTGTGGTTGCCAGTGGTTCTTTGGGGCTTTAAGGATTAACAATAATAATTGATGAAACAACATTTCACAAATAATTGATGCATGGAGGAAAGGAATGACACATTTGAGGAAAATTTTGTATAAGTCATTACTGCTCTGCTTATGCTTTGCCTTTAGTTCATTCTAGGATGCTGAGAAGCTTAACGAATTCTGAATAGTTTGACATCAATTGGATTTTTTTCTACATTAAGCCCTCCACATCAACAAGCTGCACACAATGAGCAGGTGTGGTGTGTTGGCTTCTGAGTCCGCTGAAGCTAATTTGCCAGTAGAAATGTAAACACTTTACTCAGCTGGAAGCTTCAATAGATCCGTTAGAGCCAATTTCATTATCCGACACAGTGAGGCTAATCCTGGTCACACCAAATTATATATCAGGACTAACAGTTTGTAATCAGTGTCTCTGCAGAGGGCTGTAATTACAAGGGACCATCATTCGACATTCCCCTCTTGGCTTTTGCAGAGACCGAAATGCCATAGACACGTGTCATTCTGTGTGTGGTCTACAAAACTAAAAGCAGACCTGCTGACTGCAGGGCTGTGGATAACCATTTTGCACAGACTCTACGCTATCGTCTCTTTCTATACATGTTCCATCAAGGTGATGTGCTCAGCCTGTAATTAAACATTTCTTGTTTGTTTTTACCCTGCATGTGTTATGGATGTAATGACCTCTTATGCACGTTGCACAACTGGATTTAGTCCTGACAAATTCTAGCACCTTATTATGAGACCAGGCATTTATCAGGTTGTGTGTACAATTGTGTTTATTTACAGGCACTCATGTACACAATAAATGGTGCGTGCAAGGGCGCCTTGACAGAATTTCACACACTGCTGAAAATACTCAGCACCTTTGCATCTGGGATCTGGTTCTTCATACCCAAAAGCTGAAACCAAAGCTTTTGTCAAAATAAAGCCCTGTCCAGGCCTCAGACCAGTGACTTCTTCATATATCTGTGAGATTAAACTGAGGCGCCAGGCCTCTTGAAAAGCTGGTGTTGGGTTTGCTTAAATTTAGGAGCTCAGCAGCAGTTTTAAACAAACAGAGGTCCATGTTTCCTACTGCTTTGAACAAAGCCACTAAAGACTAAAAATACAGAAGTTGTATAAGTAAAAGGTACATATCTAATACACTACAGTATGAAATCTATTTTAAAACACATGATGTAGTATGACGACACCAGCTGAAATCTACAGACTGATAAATCACTATCTGTGAATAAGGGTCAACTGTCAACACTGTCAGTCTATGTCATTCTAGCGGTAAACAATAAAACTGTTAGTAGTGTTTTTATTTGTAGAAGGGAAAGAATAGTACAAAGTGCAATTATTTTACATTTGACCAACCCAACTTGTGATGTCATACTTTGAAAAATATTGCTGGCAATTCATTTATCAGACAGGCGTAGTTTTTTTTTAAACCCGTTTTAATAGTTTCAGCTACTTCCTGTAGCCTTTGTCAGAAGCGTCACATGATGTTGCTGTGCCGTATGTTATAGGCTGATCAGGAGGAATCGAAAGATAGCATAAAAGGTTTACACCCCCTGCTGTCTATAACCTCTTCTCCAGGACCATAACCCAGGTGTGATAGGGTGGGTCCTGAAGAAGTCAGACAGCAGGGGTGTAAACCAGGCATGTTTTAGATATTTCCCCTCTTTCAGCACACCTGGAAGCTATTCCAACATTATCAGGCTTCTGCAGTGCATGATGAAGACCTCATCATTAATTGAACCAGGTGTGCTAGAAAAGGAAATATATAAAACAAGCAGGACACCGGCCCTAGAGGACCAGAGTTTGACACCTGTGGCATAAACCTTCCCTGCTGATACGTCAGAGCAACATAATGTGACGCTTATGACAAAGCCCACAGGAAGTAACTGCAACTACACTCAGACAGAGTGTAGTTGCAGTTACAGTCTTTCTCTCTCACACCTGTTTTTGTCATTTTTATAACCTATCTTTCATACCAAGTCTGTTCATGGCTAGTCACCCCCCACCCCCCCTGGGGGAGTGGTGGCTCTCTTGACAGTGTCTGCGTGGGAGCCATGGATGACAGGATCTACAGTGACCTGCCTGTGCTGACCTGTGACCCCCTCCCTTGCCTGTCTGGTGTCTGGACCAGCCCCCCCCCTTCATTTATAAATGGATGTTCATCTATAGCCTGTCCGTCCATGGGAGTGGATCTCTCCTTCAATGTGGTTCTCCTGAAGATTTCTTCTTTTTCCCACTGGGTTTTGAAGTTTGTTTTTGCAGAGAAGGAGGGTCTAAGGACAGGGGATGCTTGGGACTGTTCATATATCTCTGTAATTGATTGTGTTTCTTTAAAGCCATGTGAGACAACTTTGTTGTGCTTTCAGGCTTTATAAATAAAATTTAATTTAATTAGTAAAACAGGTAAACAAACAACTACCCCTTTTGGCTGTTATTACACTTGAGTAGATTTCTCATGTATCTTTCTTGCAAGTAATTAAATTTTTGACAATTTCATTTGATGGGGTGTTTTATTTTATTTTTATTTTTAATTTCACTGCATTGTTTGCTTTCACCACATCAAGACTGACTTCAACCCAAATGGATAGAGCAATAAGATAGGTGTCTTTGGTGTATAGGGCACTTCACATCCCACAGATGTGGCACCACAAGACAAAACACACAATGGAGGACTGAAGAGAAAAAGTCATATGTAGTGACCGAGTCACTGCTTCTATATTAGAGTGAAGTGAAAATCAATACACAAGCTGTTATCATGGGTGTGAGGACAGTGGTTAAACTTGGTAAGGGAGGTTTATATCTACAAATAAACAAACAAGAGGGGCCAGGCACAACAAACCCCTCCCCCTTGCAAATGTTTTACCCGATTTGCCCCATCTCTTATCATTGTAAAAACATATTTTTGGTGACTGTGACCTCGACCTTTAGTCACCAAAATTTAATGGGATCTATTCCGGGTCACCTTACTTCCTGAAAATTTCATGGAAATTGGTGCAGTTGATTTTGCGTAAAGTTGGACAAACAGACCAAAACAAAAATATCCCTCTGCCCTTCAGGGGCGTGAGTTGATTAGGGCTGGGCAATATGGTCCAAAAATTAAATCTCAGATATTTAGTCACGAAAATGAATTGCGAGGAAATGTAACATTGATGAGATAGATATGAACTGTGTGGACTGGAGCCACACATAGCCTGAGACCGGATTGGATTCCGTGCCTGAACTGGACCAGACTTTGAAACGGCAGGGGCCAACTCTTGCTGTACAGCACGTTTGTGAACCCTCTGTATATTACATGAGGAGAGAAGCGAGGAAGGGGCATCCAGGTGTTTCTGAGCACCATAGGAAGAGGAGAAAAAAAAAAGTTTTTTAAAAATTATTTATTTTAATCGACCGCAACAAAAAAGCGAATTAATCAATAAAAATTGATACATCGCCCAGGCCTAACAGACACTGAACCTTTAGGAGTGACCCATTTCTACCCCCACTTAGGCTACACTCCTTTTGTTTTGTGCCCCCCCCCCAAACAGTCACAGTGAAGAACTCTCCCATATTAAACACTGCTTTTCAAGATGTCAACTGATCCTTTTAATAGCCTTCAGCTGGACTTGAATGAACTCCTTCATGTTGCAAGCACCAGAGTGGATCTGATGTGAATTTGCAGGGAGTCATTTCCTGTAGGGACAACATCAACAGACCGTGTCCAACATTGTCAAGCCTTCATGAGCCAAAAACATTCCTTATACTGACTCCCAAGTCCTGCAGTGACCTTCAGAAAAAGGGACATTTCTGGAAATGAAAACTAGTACATAAAAAAACTGCAATGTGAAGTTTGGAGGGCATGAGGTATTTCTGAGGGTGACCTGGTTTTCATTTTGGAAAAAGGGAAAATTATTTCTGAAAAACAGTGATCTAATCCAAAAAGAATTCCCATTTCTAAAGTATTTTCTGAGAAACAGGTGAGCAATGTGCGGTAAGGAGACGTCAGTGTTTGGAATTTAACATGTTCAAAATTTCAGGCTTGTGCAGTCATGAAAGTGATACACGCAGGCAAAGACAATGTCTGTGTGCATGGACACGAATGTGAAATTCTCCAACTATATTTTAAGTGCCTAGTAGGAATTTTGATGTTAATAAGTAGACATGCAAGAGCTTCTGAATGTGTGTGGCTGATTACTCACGCAGAGCGACCTTCGACATCAAGCTTGGTGGCGATAATGCCCTTCTTGCTGAGAACGGCAGCCACCTTATCCACCTCACCTCGTTCCACTGCCTTCATTAACCGGTCATCATACTTGTTCCAGTCCGTGTTCTGAAATATTACACATTCAGTTTTGAGTAACGGAAACACCAACAAGTAGAGCAGATTTTGTCAGATACACATATAAGTGATGTACTCCCAAAGTACAATATAAAACCAGACACAGGTAATAATGTACTTTCTGATTTTGTATGACAAAAATAGATGCAAAGTATGTCAAGAATGTGCTGAGCTGCAGTAACTCTCTCCATGAGTAATGGCAGTAAAATACAAGACAAGACTGTATGAAAACCAAGTTTCTGAAATGCAAACTTAACAAGGTACCTAAAAGTGAGGCTCAAAGATGAAGAAATAACAAAAAAAAACATTAAGAAAGAAGTTCATCTATAAAGCAGATTCCTTTTTCATCCATAGTTAATGTATTTTGACAATATGCACTACACTAATAAATCAAGTTTGAAGAAAACAACCACAGCACATAAATACATACAAAATGCATGGAGGTGCACTTCAGCCAGCGGCTCATCTTGGGTGAGTGGAGCTGGTCCTTGCACCGTGCTACTGAAAAGGTTGCCACTGTTCCGGTTTACAAGAGCAATATGAGGGGGGAAAAAGGATCCAAAAAGTTCCCTTTGATCTCTTCGGTGCACTCACCCAGTGAGTGCAAAAAAAAAAGGTTGGATTTGAAGATACAAAGGTTATGGTTCACACTGCAAGTGAAGATCCTTTTGGAAAGGTTCACCCTCTAGAGTTTTTCTCATTTGAAGTAGAATTCATTTGGCAAGATTGTTTAAGCATTCCTAAGTTGCTCACAGGCTCTGCCTGAAAGTTCATCACTGCACAGCAGTTCAGCTAATAGTTAAAAGGAAAAGAAGGAGAGAAAAGAGGAGGAAGTAGTGGAGGTGGAGAAGCAGAAGGGCCAGCCCTGCCAGCCCTGGGACCTGCCCTGGCCGGCTACTGCAACTCCTCCTCTGCGGGAAGTCAGCTCAGCTTGGCTCCGTCTTAACTCCCTGGGACGTCCTCCTGATCCCTCAGTTCAGGCTCAATCCTTGGATTTTACACAGTCTTCCACACTAATAATATCAGTCCTTTTCCTACATGCAAAGGCTGGAAGCTGTGTCAAGAGCTTATGTCTTTCTTGCTCTCTCTTCCTGTCTTTTTTCTTCTATTAGTGGTCTCCAGCGTCTTCACCCCACCAAATGGCAAGGTCAGTCAAGCTCAGTGGGGTAAATATGTGTGCTCCCCCAGGTTTAAAATATCCCCCCACCCCCCTACCCCCCAGTAAACAGCAATGGTGCAGACAGCCCTGTAGACTGGTTACCTCTTTATTTTTTGACCCTCCAACCTTTCTGTAGTGACTGATAGGAAGACAGGGGCTAAGAATACATTCTGGCCATGCCTGCACCATGAGTAATGGCTTTAGTGTCTATCACCACTGCCAGCATGAAACAAGGCCAGCCAGAAAGACCTTGCTTACACTGCTACCCCCCACCAGGCTCCCTGCTTGCCTCCATCTGAAAATATTAATGTCAGAGGGGGATTATGGTTTGCACATTTGAAGTGGTCTTGGCAGTGAACCTCACAGGACATGGCTGCTGTTAACCCATCCATCTAAACAGGGCACTGTGCTTCCAAAGCCCACTGATCTAAGCAGCACAGTAGCAAGGGCAGAAGTCAGCCTTTTTACAACCAGCTGTCCGAGACTGCAGCCTTGACCACAAACAACCACTAGGCCACCCCTTCATTCATTACATGAGCCACGCCACAAAAGATTACAACCATTCAAAGGCCTTGGTGTAAACATAAGCAAAATGTCACAGCCAAAGGTTACAGAGACAAAGATGCAAGGAAAGCAGGAGTAGGTAGAAGGGGAGCCGTTTAATTTACACAGTCCATCAGATCCTTGCAGACTCGTGTTACTGGCTGATGCCAGACTGGCGTTAAGACAGGAGCACAGATATCCACAGACATGCAAAAAGACCTCCTCCGCATGACATGTCATATGAAGAAGGAGGTGTCAACTTACTAAAGCTGCTCACTCTAGCATGGAGACAAAGGTGCTAAAATGGCACCTAGCCATGAGCATACTGTACATTGGTCACGTAAATATCTCACATGGGTGTGCTTGTGTGTATTTGTTTGGGAATCTGTTTATGCACTAGTTAATAATAGGGCTGTTAGCAAGCAAGTGCTGCTGCGGAGAAGCAGCCAAATAGAAGGAAAGCTTGCTCAGTGTAATAATATTTACCTATTATCTAGGGAAGATCTAAACAACATTGCATAATAGGCATTTGAATCCTTTTGTGAAAATTACAATTATTGCTGCCTTACCAAAATAATTAAAGTCAATTACAAATGAGGAGAACACCATCCTTGTATAATGTTGATATGAATGCAACTTCATTATGTATCAAGTTACTGAAATTGGTTGTAGAAAACTAAGAAATCAAGTAATAATACCAGGGGAGGGAGCTGCAGCAAAGCATACGCCATTATAGATTAAGCGAACAGTTTGATACTTTTTCCTCTTAATTTTGTCTTATTTTCCCCCTGTATTAACTGAATTTAGCTCACTGGTTCCTAATGTGACAACAAAGACTGTCTGCTGTAAACTGTGAAGCCCAAAATGATGCTTTTGGAAGAAGTGGAAGGGAAAAAAAACGCAATTCAATTCAGTCTGTCCTATAAATTTAATTTCCAGGAGGAAGGCTTATTTATTTATTATATTTACAGGCACCCACTATCTATCTGTCAAAATCACATATTTTCCATTCAACATGACACTCGTACCCTCTGGTCATTGTGGCAAAGCAGCAGCAGAACATTTTTGTCCTTGTGTCAGCATGTCTGTCTATGTTGTGTTCATCTTGGCATCATATGCATCAAAATAAGCATCCATGTGAAACACAACAGTGGAACCAATGTTTAACAGTAGCAGAATTAAGGAAACAAAGCTCTGATTCAGGAAAATTGTAACCTAATATTGTTTTCCATGCTTTAAGTCAATTTACAAATTACTCATTCAGCTCCAATTGATTTTGCGCACATCCTTCAGCAAATCCCTGATATAAATAACGCATCCAACAAAAAACAAAGACAAGATTGTAACTTTTTTGTTCTTGCACAGTGTGGCTGAATCTATCGTTTTGGACTGAAAATCACAATTTCAGATGACACAATTTTGGAATCGTCAAGCTGTGTTTTTTTTGCAGTGCTCATGACTTTTTCCAACGACAGTATTTTACTAGTGTTTGGCTGATGTGGATTTTTTTTATAATAGTTAAACTAATACATATGACCAAACATCCACCTTGTGGGTTTTTTTCCTCTACTTTCTTTCTTCCTGTTTTTTTTCTTTTCCCCTTTTCTCCGTTTTCTTCCCGCTCCCCTCCTTTTTCTTTTTCTTTTTCTTTTTTAAATTGTTTTCTTCCTTTGTCTGTCCTGTTTTCTCACCTTTTTTCCTTTTCCAACTTTTGGGTCCTTTTTCCTCCGCTTATCAGTAAATTAGGGTAGGGTATAATATTTATTATATGAATGGTATAGTATAAGCTTCTCTGATGTTTCTAAATGTTGCTGAACCACTGAAACTTGACTAAGGAAATTTTGAATGAAATCGAAATTGAAATATCTGCCAGAAAAATTGCAATGAAATGTTTTCCTTAAAATCGTTTAGCCCCATCGCACAGTGACCTCATGGGTAAACATCACCTGAGAGTGGTTGTGGTCAGGAGTCTACTTTCACACACACTATTTTGGATGCCACTTAACACCTAACTTCAACATCCCATCATCTTCACTTCAGCTTTTCCTCTTATTTCTAAAGGTTACAAGTCCAACGCCTCCATTTCCTGTGGCTCAGCCTCTAGTCTAACAGGTCTCTCATGTCTTGATGGATGGATGAAATCACCATCGGGAAATATCTAGTTGGTCATCTGATAAACAATCTGACACCAAGGTCAAAACATAAAGCTACTATCAAATATGATAGGGGATAGTGGACTCCAGTGCCAGCCTGCAGTAAACATCAGGCTTCATAGGATTATGACTGTGACATGAGTGATGGTAGATGACATCTGTGTAGAGACATTATGTCATGAAATATCATCTGCTGGTATTTTATGAGAGAAGGCAACAGGTTTTTGCAAATGTAGGACTTAACTCCTTTCTTTCTGAAACAACAAGATATAAGACAGAGAATGAAAAAAATTACACTAATATACCATGTTATTTGACATAATTAGACATTTTCTGATTCTACTGCTCTATATTTTGATGCTGAACAGTGGTATGATCAAAAGCAAGAGCTTACAAACAGATAATTGTCTGCTATGGTGTGTTCATGTTACTAAACAAGAACTCAGATTGGACACATTTTCTCGCTTGGATTAATTAAAAAATATATTACAAAAATCTATGAATGGGTTTATTCAATCATTAGACAGTGAATAAATCACTGTATAGACAGAATAAAAAGTTCTGAAATCGCTCAGGCAAAAGTAAAATATTTATTAGGGGCGTGTATAGGCAAGAATCTACTGTATGATGTAAATCACAATATTCAGATCACGATATGATACACTTCAATATATCGCAATACTGTTAAGATTATATTTTTTTTGTTTGTTGTGTATCGTTTCTTTTTAAAAGATTATTTCCTGGAAAGTTTTAATCACACCACAAATACTATAAACATTTTATTTCGTCAAAACTTTCTTCTATAAAAACTTAAAATGCCAGATTTGGATAGTTAGGATAGATTTGGAAGAAAATTGGAAGAATGTTTTAGAGAGATTACATTTGAAGATCTTACTCTATAAATAAAAGAGCTTACATAAAAGAAAACCAAAAAGTAAAGGTGAACCTTCTCTATGTCTGTATTTGAGTGAATACCAAAAAATAACAATAGGCCTAGAGGACTTTTTAATATAGATACATTATTGTACAATGAAAGCCTACGATACATTGTACAATCGGTATTTCCTTATACCCCTAATGTTTCTTTTTAATATACAATATATTTATAATATAATAATATATTAACATATAAATAAATATTTAATTTAGTTTTTTATTTGAAAATGCACTACTCCATTTTGAACTTAACACTAACGTTTTTGTGACCCATTATTTTCTCCACTCTTCTCACAGTGAGCAGAGATCATGTGCAGATTTTTAGCAGTTCCATTCCACTTCGCTGGTTTTGAGTGGAATCTTGAGTCTCAAAATAATACTGGTGTGATTTCTGTATATTCCTGTAGAGTACCAGCTCTGCTCTTCTTGCTTTTAGCATCTCAGATTTTTTACACATCAGTGTAGGTAGTAGTTGCACCCACTCAATAGTGATTGTTGAGAAATAAATCAAAATTAAATTGCTGCAAAACTATCTTCCAATATGACTTAGCTGGAGTTAATTCAATATTTATTTTTACTATAATATTTTGACAAAACAGTACAGCACTTTCCCCTATGTTTGTGGAAAACTTAGACAAGTGGGGATTTTGGGGTCCAACAAGAAAATGTAATGTTTTTGAAAAAAAATATTTACAAATTCACATAATTTGGGGCTATTGCCATTACTGCTACTCATGCATTTAAAAAGCTGGTGCAGATGGAAAAACATAATTTGAGCTAATCTGGATAGTATTCACTTTAATTGAGCTTTGATTTGGGGTTATAATAGTATACAAGTTAAAATAGACAATAGAAAAGCCCTGATACAAATATATTAGGGCTGTCAAAATGACACCTCAACACAAATTAATCCATCATCATGATGGATCGGAATACATTTTTTAATACAACAAACTAACTTTAATACCCCCCCCCCCCCCCTCCCAAGAAGAAACAGTCAACTGGTAAAAAAAAGTATAATACACACTGCAGAACAGAGTATTCTTTTCATCCAAGAATACTCACTTCCAGTTTAAAACATTACATTAACACTATTAATACATTAACACAATTAACAAGTTTATGTTAGCCTGGGATTCTATTAGCACTTTGGCTAATATGTTGCCTAGCTTGCAACAAAACCTTTAAGTACATATATGTTCCCTTTTTTCTTGAGTCTGTTTGCACATGATAAATACATTTCAGAATGTATTTTTTAAATTACATTCGATTTTTTAGATAAAAAAGGAATGGTATTTGTGATTAATTGAAATTAATCCACAAGAACCGTGCGATTAATCTGATCTAATCATTTGACAGCACTGAAATATATTACATGATACAGTAAGTAGAGTAAAAAGACCAAAAAAATTCTGTTTGCGCTACCATAATTACAGGAGTCTGGAGTGTTTTATCATAACCTCAGTTCCCTTAAATCAGGCATGTCCAAACTATTCCACAAAGGGTCGGTATGGCTGCAGGTTTTTATTCCAACCAAGCAGCAGCAGAACAGACTGGACTCGAGTAATCAACTCATCTCAGTCTGCTTGGTTGGTTGGAAAAAAACCTGCAGCCACACTGGCCCATTGTGGAATAGGTTGGACATGCCTGACTTAGAATAATGACAGAGGTGATACCATGAAAGTATCAGATTGAATCTGCAACTGCCCAAAGGGTTGAGGCGAGTCAAGCCAGGACATGCAGTAGAAAATGGGGACAAGAGAAAAAGCCTGAGAGTACTTGGTAATGAGCATGGCAACAATTTGTTTTTTATTTCAACCAATTAAATTTAGACATAGGCTACCCATTTGTGGCACTAAATAGTTACTTGCTACCTATATATCTTGGTGACATGTTGATTAATGGTGCAATATATTCTGCCAGTGAAAAGCCAAAACTTTAGCTGTTAATCGGAGCCATAAAAGCAACTTAAAAATGTAAAACTGTGCCAGAGAAAATCCAAAAAAATGACAATGATTCACAGCTGTTACCCAAGGCAGTGAAATAAAAAAATAAACAAGTGGTGCCAGGCTCAACAAACCCCACCCCCCATAAATGTTTTACCTGATGTGGCTTTTTTTTTTTTTAAATCATTGAGAGTTACGTTTACGTGCAAACTGCGGTTCTATGAATCCTAGATGACCACCAGATGATCAGTCTTGCGCATGCGCAGGTCAAGTACTAATACCAACAAAGTCACCTGTGACTCCATGACCCACATGATTATATAAGGACATGTGACACGGAAATTCAGTTCCTTAATCTACTCCCAAAAGTACAATGATTCCGAGGGGTCAAGCTCTCTGGCAGCCATCCAGGATTCATAGAACTGCAGTTACATTCATAACAACCGACAACCCCTGTACCTCAGCAAAATGCAGTAGGTGGCACCTGAATGATGCCCTGGAGAGGATGGAGCGTAGACACATTCACCCTGTAGAACCTTGCAACAGTGTTTGGAGATGCCCAGGAGGCCGCCTCGCATATAACCTCCAACGTGGCAGCCCATGAGGTCGTCAAGCTCCAGGTTGAGTGGTAATTCACCCCAGTAGCTGGAGGTCTGTGCAAGGGGTAGGTAACAATCACCACAATTAACAGTCACATTCACTACCCACTTGGCCAGATGTTGATTAGTAAGAGCATGGTCCTGTTGTGGGCCAGAATAGCACACAAACATCTCAGTGCATCGGAAAGATGCTGTGGGCACATTATAAGCCTCAAGAGCATGAACAGGGCACAAGGCTTCAAAGGACACCCCAGCGCCAAACTTGACCAACTGGAGCGGCTGGGCATAGTCCATCGACATCGCTACCATAGGGACAAATGATACATCAGGCCAAAGCGTAACACCTGAACCATCAGGGTGCCGCTGGCAACAGGACCCACTAATAGAGAGGGCCTGAAGTTCACCTATCCGTGTCGTTCAGGCCATAGCCAAAAGGTAAATAGTCTTCTAAGACAGCCATTTGATGTCCGCCCCAGCCGTGGGCTCAAATGGAGGGGACCGAAGGACCTCAAGTACCACGGACAGGTCCCATGGTGGTACCCCAAGGTGTTTGGGAGGGTGTGAATATCTTGCACCTTTCAAGAACAGGGAAACATTTCTGTCCTTGCCCACTGAACAAACGTTCAGCCCCACATGCCAAAAGGAAATGGCAGCTACTCAAACCCTCAAGGTGAAATGGTAAATAGACTGCACTTATATAGCGCTTTTCCACCTTCATGGTGCTCAAAGCACTTTACATTAGCCTCACATTCACCCATTCACACACACACTCATACTACACCAGTAGGTTTCTAAGGTTTAAGGTTAGTCCTACTGGGGGTCTAAGTCAGGGTTCAGTGTTTTCTCCCATGGACACTTCGACATGTGGACAGCCAGAGCTGGGACGCGAACCGCCAACCTCTCAGTCATTGAAATAATAGGTATTGACCAAAAGCCAGTATGTCAGGGACCAGCACTGTACTGGGTCTTGTCCCATACTCTGGCACCACCTTTCAAAAAAAGAAGAAAAAAAACCCATATGGTGTCATCGAGGGCATGCGTAGACGGTGCCTGTGCATTATCCATTGTGTGTCCTATCTCCCACTCATATCGGGAGAAAGAGAAAATGGCCATTTGGGACCAGGTTATGCATCCCAAAAGTGGCGTGAACCCCAAATTCCAGCCTGGTTTCCCTGGATTCAGGCAGGCTTTGGAACTGATCTATGGGTTACCAAACCTGGAGCAGGTGGCATCAAAGCTCAGTCACCCCAGACCCAAAATTTCAACAGTCATGGCTGTGGAGACCTGCCAACTGCTGCCTTGTACGGGAGGACTGGGCTGAGTGCTCCAGGGCCTTCAGTGCAGCAGAGCCAAAAAATTCTTTAACATATCCATCTGGAATGGAACCATCATCTGGGTCAACTCAGATGTAAGCTGGTCCAGCCCCTCAGCAGACCCCTGTCTGGGTCTCTTCCTGGGCACTGAATGTGCCACCGTGGCTTCAGTCAACTGTTCTGATAGTAACTGGTCAGGCTGGACAGAGACTGTGCAGTCAGTACTGGGCTGCCCTAACGCAGCCAAACGAGCCAGCCACACAGTTTGGCACGTATGTCTACAATTTGAGCAGGTGTGCTCAGAGAGCACCAACGAGATGCTCCACGCCTAAACAAGAGGGTCATCAATTATGGCCTCCAGTTTGAGTGGCAAACAGGTAGAGGAGGCAAAATTGCCAAGCAAATTGACAGTAGGAAAAAAATCAGCTAAACAGAGCAGAAACTCAGCTGTATATCGACCATGATACTGGTTCGACAGTATCCCAAAAAAGCCACTAGTGAGCCGAATAGAACACGGTATATATAAAGAAATAACCATGGCAACCTAAAACAACCACAAACACAATCAGTCACCACACCGAACACAGGTGCCACCTATCAAAACTGATGCACATTTGAGCAGTCAAATAGTAACAGCTGACAGTATGACTCAGGTCGAGCAGAAAAACGCCACTAGTGAGCCGAACAGAACATGGTATACATAAAGAAAATAACCATGGTTAATTAAAGCGAACAGTAAACTTTACCATTGCTAGAAAATGGAGTAAAATAAAACAACCCTTAATCCAATCAGGCACAAAACCTAACACGGGTGCCCACAACCCACAAACGTAGCAGACATGAACACAGCTGCCACTCATTTATCAAAAATGTTGGAAAAAAACCCTGCAAAACTGCAAAAAGTAACAACCAACAGTATGACTCTAGTCGAGCAGAAAAACGTTACTAATGAGCCGAATAGAACACGGTATATATAATGAAATGACTGTGGCAAATTAAAGCGAACAAATGTAGCAAAAAATGTAGCAAAATAAAACCATTAATACAAAATAAAACCATTAATACAATCAGGCACAACACCGAACATGGGTGCCAACAACCAACAACCGTAGCAGATTCGAACACGGTCGGTACGGTTACTCATTCGAGCAGTCAAACAGTAACAAGCTAAACACAGCTGTACAGTTCAAATAGAAACCACCCGAGCAGCCCCGGAGTTATACCAGGAAAAGAAACATTCTACCGATCATGGTAGATCTGGTGTAAGCAGAAACAGCTTGCGCAGTCCCTGGAGGGCAAGACTCACCCACAGCTCTGACTGCACAGCAGTCACAGGGCTACCACCAGCAAGCCATGAGAAATATACAGTAGTGTGTGTGCAAAAGCCAAAAAACAGAGCTTCACGCACATGCAGTCAGTTAACCTGCGCCAAGAATAAAAGGGACTGAGCTTCCGTGTCACGTGTCTTTGTTGGTATTAGTACTTTACCTGTGCATGCACAAGAATGATCATTCACAGTGCTTGAAACATCACCTCTGGTGGTCAGGAAGGATGAAACAGAACACATTTTTGGTTATCTTAGCCTTCGACCTACATTCACCAAAGTTCAATGGGATCTATTCTGGACCACTTCACACAGTTCCTAAATATTTAATGGGAATTGGTCTAGTAGGTTTTGCATGACAAAATCACAAAAAAAAGACCAATACCTTCGCCTTCCCTTCAGGGGCAGGGTAACAATGCTGGGGAAAAAAAAATAATAATTCAGTTGCTTGTCTATAAAATACCAGGCAAAGAGCCAGGGCAGAGTGGGTCGAGGTCACGCCTGACGACACAAAACACCTTTATTGGGGTACATCTTCTTGAGTAAACAAACCTTTTTTTTGCCGAGGATAAGCAAAACACCCTCCTTTTACTGCCACCATTTCACAGCCCACCTCTCTAATCTGTGAGCATAGTCATATGCATGAAGTGGTGAAGTGTGCAACTGTCTGGGCATGTCGAGTGTAAATGAAAGCCTCGGAGTAGCAACAAACAATGGGGGGGGGGGGGGGGGGGGTAAATGGGCAAAAGAACAATTGGAGATGTGAAAAAGAGGTTCAGTGTGTCCTTATGGGACAGGTCGACTGATGTTTCATAGTACACGTCCCTGTTGCACTGAGGACCACTGACGGTTCAGACCAGGTGGAAGGAATGAAGAGGCACTCTGCTTTTGGTATGGACATGAGACACTAGCAGAGTATCTGCACTGCTGCTAAACACAGGACCACTCTTGCTGGGCAGAGTGTGAACTCTGTGTCAAAACACACACAGGCAGATTTGCCCCCTGGTGGTGACCATAGAAAATACAAATTAACCCCCACTAAGGTATTTTTAAGACTGACATTTTCTTATGTCCTGGTATTTCAATCTACCCGATATGTATTTCTTTATCCGAGTCCAGATCAGTGAGCCTCTGTTGAGTCCATACTCATGAGCCTCTGCTGGTATCCTGTGTCTGTGTTTTGCAGTGTTTTTGTCAGAGGTGAACAGTACTTAAGTAGAAGTGCTTCCTTTACTGTACTTAAGTAGATTTTTTTAGGTATCTGTGCTTTAGTATTTTTCTGGAAACTTTACTTTTACTCCCTACATTTTTTCATAAATATCTGTACTTTATACTCCTTACATTTATTTAAATATTTGTACTATATACTCCTTACATTTATATAAATAACTGTACTGTATACATTCTCAGAAGTACGAAAAATAAGTCACTTCAGAGAGAAAATCAGCAGGAGCGAAACTGTGACTTTGAATATTAGAATAATGACTTTTTATCTCATAATTCTTGCCTTTTTATCTCAATTATGCATTTCATGTCTCATATATATGACTTATCTCATAATGATAATGAAATTTTATCTCAATTATAAATTTTCCCCCCATTTTTTTTTTAATTACCATAAAAACCATGAAAATGAAAAGTACCATGACCCAGCCACACACATTATCTACACAGTAACTCATGTTTAAAGGCTTTAGTTTTTGATACTTTTGAAACATTTATAATCTTTCCTGGTTAAATAAGTAGTATTTCATCCATGGCAAAAAAACCAAACATTTTTACTCTTACTTTACTACAATTGAGAAGTTGTACTTTCTTACTTTTACTTCAGTAAAGGAGTTGAATCAGAACTTCTATTTTTACCATAGTATTTTTTCACACAAGTACTTGTACTTCTTTAATATAGCATGGGAGTACTTTGACCACCTGGTTTTTGTTTTACCGTCTTGCAGCTGATACCCTTCTGTTACTGCAAAAAAATAAATAAATCTACCTATGGGTATAAATAGTTACTTTGACTTTGATAATAAGTGCCTGTGCAGCTACAGAGTGGTTGTCATTAGTGCATCATGACTGGTTTTTCATTCCTTTTTAATAATGCAGTATTTTTAATTTTTTTTAATCTCCAAATTGTGGTTGTTTGATCCCAACATGCACACAAGTCAGTATGATGATTATTATTATGGTCAGAGATTGACAAACAGGACCAAACCTTAGAAATCTAAAGGTAAATAAAACATAATGGCTTTTGAACCTACAAAAAAACTGAAACATGTAAATACAACAACAACAATAACCATAACCATGCACACAGGTCTCTGAAAAGAAGAAAATGGGGTCCCCCCAGTTATTGGCATATAAATATAATGGAGTTCAAAGTAGGGAAATAAATATTTTTTCCTTATCGACATCGTTTGAATTCAGGGACCATCACTATGTTTAGTCCTGAATTTAATTCTAACTGATCAGTGTGGGGACGTGTAGACACGTTGAAGAACATAAAAACACTAAAAACATGGATATGATTGAATGGTTTGCGATTTAATCCCTGTAAAGTCTTTTTTTTTTTTTAAATAAGCCAAAACAATGCCCAAAAAGCATTTGTGAAACAAGTGCATAAAGCATGCATATTGATAATTATTCCAAACACTTATTTTGGTATTACAGACATGATGGAATTTTTAGACACTGAATCCAATTTGTACACTTCAGGGTAGGTAGTAACTGAACTGTTACCCCTTCAATAGTGATGGTTGAGAGATAATTCAAAATGAAACTGGTGTAAAATTATATTCAGTATGACTTGGCTGGAGTTAATGTGACATTTATTTTTTAATATAATCATATTTTGACAAAAAATGAAAGCACTTTCCCATATGTTTATGGTAAACTTAGACAAACAGGGAGTCTGGGGTCCTGCAACAACATGTAATGTTGTTTGGGGAAAAACTTCTACAATTTCACATAATTTGGGGCTACTGCTACTACCACCACTTGTGAATTTAAAAAGCTAGTGAAGATAAAAATCTAAATCAAAAAGTAATCTGGATGACATTCACTTTAATAAGCTTTGATTTGGGTTTATAATAGTGTGTGATGTACAATACATTATAGGAAAGCCCTGATACAAATATATTAGGGCTGTCAAAATAACATTAATGCTGATTAATCACGATGGATTAATCTGTGAAGGACAACCTGGCTACTGTGATTGAAGGGTGTGAGAGCAGTAGTTCTAAACACATTCATGTCCTGGAAACAAATTTCAGGACAATCCCATGTGCACAGAAAAAGCATACATACTGATAATTACTACAAAAACACAGACTTGTTTCAGTATCATAGATGTGATGGCATTTCTAGGCATTGAATTTAAGATTACTAAGAGGCCAGCGATAAGAAAATTGAAAAAACAGACGTGTCAAGAGTAGTCTGCCCTCAAAAGTCAAATTAACTGATAACGTACACTCAAAAAAATTATTCTTGGCCACAATAAACATGAAGCATTATTTTCAAATAAACTGTAACTGAAATTTATAAAACTAAAAGTTTATTTGATAATAATATTTAAACAGTATGTAAACATAAGCTTTACAAACTGATGTAAACAAATCCTTAAACTTTATCTGACTGGATCACGTAAGTAGACAAGTTTATTTGATAATAATATTTAAACAGTATGTAAACATATGCTTTACAAACTGATGTAAAGAAATCCCTAAACTTTATCTGACTGGATCACGTAAGTAGACAAGTTTATTTGATAATAATATTTAAACAGTATGTAAACATATGCTTTACAAACTGATGTAAAGAAATCCCTAAACTTTATCTGACTGGATCACGTAAGTAGACAGTGGGCATGTACCAGCATGTTGTCACCATGGTAACTTCAGTATTCTACGGGTTCGCCCACCCTGCCCTCACAAACTCGGCACTGCAGACCGCGGTATTCCTGACCGTGATCCTGACGGAGGAGGGCGACTAGTCTGCGGTTCAGTGAAAACGGTAAGTTTAATTGTTTGAAATATATTGTGTTAATGGTAGTATGTGATATTTTAGAATTATATTGATATATTCCTTTTCCCCCGAGTTTCTCAAAGACAATGTGAATGCTTTGGCATTTATATTTTCGGAAGTCTGGTGAAGTTGAGCACTAAAGAAAAAAAAAAGTTGAGAACGTGCCTGAATGCATGTACATAGCTTTTAGCATGAGTTAGTAGCAATGCAGTATGAAGCTAATACTTGTGGTAAATAACTTAAATAACGCAGCCTGAGCGGCATTATTTATTGGGTGTCCTCGCGTCCGAGACGAGGCTGGGTGTCGCATTTTTAATTAGACAGGACGTCACGGCCTTAAGCAAAGGGCTAACGTTAGTGCTAAGCTAACTGTTAAGCGGCTAGCACCTGCTGCTGCACTTTGATGCTGGCTCGCTACAGCGGACAAACGGCCAGGTTATAGTGTTATAAAGGTTTCTCTTTGTCACGGTCACCACTGCTGCCAATGTGGCAAACTGGTTAACTTTGCGCGGCGCACTCTTAACATTAGTTACTGGTGTTATGCCGAGTTGTGCATCCATCCTCATGGGAGCGCATTGTATCGACTTCTACTTGTTTATACGGCAGTGTACTAAAATCTTTGCGGGTGTTCATCGATTATGAGACGTGTAGTTTAGAGCCATCGGTGTTTGGATTTAGATTAAAACCGATAGTCTGTGTGTGTGTTTTTTGCTTATGAGAAATTATTTTATTCAAAAGTACTTGTAAATACTTTACCCGGGCATGGTTCCGTTAATGTGTTTCTAATGTGAAAAAAAAACCTTATTTAAAATTTAAATTAAAGAGTACGGTCTAGACCTACTGTAAGTTACTTGAGCTGACTTGAGTTGTGTTTTGGCGCTCTATAAATGGGAGTGATTTATTAATTTAACAATGTAAATTCAGATGGGTGGTTGACTGGTTGTATTAATACTCTGAGAAAAACATACAATTATGATTTTTTTTATCCCACATTATGTTTGTGCCCAGCTAACAAAAACCAGATATAGTTCATCAGTATGTAAAAAATTAAAGAAGCAGTTATTTTTCAGTGTGTTCAAACTTCTTCAACTTAAATGTAAACTTTGCTTTATTTCAACCTGTCTCCTATCGTCATGTGTGCTTCATGTGACTAGTGAGGTGAAAATATTAGTTGTCATGTTGGCTGTTGTCCAGATACAGTCAGGTCACAGCTAGTAGCTTCAGATCTGTTAAAATGAAAACGAACAGGCATACTTTTGAGGGCAAAGTTAGTCCACTAAACTAGGTTTTTTTCCACCAAGACCACCTTACATCCTTACTATAAATATCAGAACATATTTAAATTACATGTAAATGTGTTGTGTTAGCTTACCTGTTTTTAGCCGTCTTTGTTTACATGTTTGAGCTAATTATTTACACGCGTCTGCATGGTATTATATGGAAATCGATGAAAGCTCACCGGGTAACAGGTAAGCTAAAACAACACATTTACATATTGTGTCTATATGTTCTCTGACATTTATACTAACGATGTGAGGTGGTCTTAGTGGGAAAAAAGCTTGTTTAGTGGACTAACTTTGCCTGTGAAAGTACGCCCATTCTAGGGATGTTACAAGGTGTTCAAAATCAAATTTGAATACCATTAACGATTTTTAACGAATATTCGAAAGGTGGGGGGGGGGACCTTTTTTTTTTTTCTTAAAATATACTATAAGGTGTGTCCTAACCCTTAAATGACTATATATACACACAACACACCTTCTAGTATATTTAAAAAATAAATACATTTCTATTTTTTTTCTTTTTTTAAATATTCGAATATGATTTTTATATTCGAATAATCGAATATTCGGTAACATCCCTAGCCCATTCACTTACATTGTAATAGGTCTGAAGCTAATAGCTACCTCCCGGCTTTGTCTAGACAACGGCAAACATGACAACTAATATGTTCACATCACTACTCACATGAAGCATAAGACGATAGGAGACAGGTTGAAATAAACCAAAGTTTCCCACTAATACCGCTAGCATTTACAGTGTCATTATTGCATGTACTCTCACAAACACATGCACACATTTATGCAGTTGTTTCTTATCCAAATTGGGAACTAACAATGTCATATTTTTTTCTATCACTTAGGGTACATCATCATAGGGCCAAATTGACAAAGATCAATCTACATTTTCAATGGGAAACCTCTCAAATTTGGTGAGTACATGTCATAGCAATGTTTAAGTGTAATTGAGCCATAGATTTCTGCTAAAATGTTAGCTTAAATAACATTTTTTTTTCTGCTTTCTTTTCTAGGTAGAACATGTGAATGGGTGTGTGGGAGTGTTCAACGTTCAAGTACCAAAAGAACAGGTGTACAGTGGCATCCATGTTCAGACACAAGTTAATGTAATTTTGAAGTTTGTGGCAATAAAGTTGTCAGATCTATACTGTGTTGCTTTGTGATTTTAACAGGAGATAGGATAATATACTGTATTTGAAATGCATTATTATTGTATATATACTTTAATGCATAGTGTTTATGTGAAACTTCACTTCACTTTTAACTGAATAATCACATAAGGTTAATGTGAAATTTCACTTTACTTTTAACTGAAAAGTCACATAAGGTTTATGTATATGTTTGCAATAACTTTATGTAATTGATTCACACTGATTCAACATGGTAGAAACACATTGAATTAAATGGGATCCTTATATTGAACTTACCCAGCAGAATTACATGGAAAAACTTCATGTAATTAAAATACTTAAAGTCTCAGTTTTTAGTATAATTGTTTTTTTGAGTGTAGTTCTGTTTCACAATAACAGAGTGAAGAGTCTGAGTTTTAATGCTGAACAATAGAATGTTTTCCTTGGTTGTCCATTACACTTCAACAGGTAAAGAATGGGAGTTAAATCTCATCTGTCACTGATGGAAAGAATAGAAATACATTTATGATAAAAGCACCGTATTTAGTTTGATTTATTTACCAAATGCACTTTGACAATCCTCCTGATCTTCTTTCCCCACTTAAAGAGGACCTCAGTTATGTCAGCTTTTATCCCGCACATCCAAAATTGAACCCTGTCTGACCAGCTGCTGCCTCTCACCCATTTTAGAGGACTTATGACCAACAGGACAAAACTTTTCTCTGCTATTTTCTTCTACTTCCGACACCCGCTGCCAGGCTAAGAGTTCAGCTTTTCAGTTTCCCAACCTTGTGAACTTTGCCCCTTCCAATACCTAACCCTCAGTAGAGACAATATCTATGGCGCTGTAAAAAAAAAAAAAGAGGCTGACCTCAGCATAGTTTCTGTATTTTGAAATATGTAGAAACTATACTTAAGGAAGGCCAAACTATTACTTAGAGGTATCTGGGAAAGCAAAAGGTGACTAAAAATCCTCCTGAATCGATAAAGCTGCAATAACCTGTTAGCATTAGGACGTGTTAACCTTTTGGTCTGGTCAGTTGATAAGTGTAAATAAATGGCACATCTTTGAGTCTGACTGAAAATTTAAGAAACTTTTTTAACTACCCTTCCTCATCAGAACATGCCAAACTGTACCATTATAAAACAAACAAACAAAAAAAAAAAAAAACAATGGTATAATCTTTGTAAAAAAATGTTGGACTAAAACTCAACAAATACAGCTCTGGAAAAAAATAGGAGACTACCACAAAATGATCCCTTTCTCTAATTATAGGTACGTGTTAAGAGTAAAATGAAAATTTTGTTTTATTCTCTAAAGTACCAACAACATTTCTCCCAAATTTCAAATAAAAATCTTATTATTTAGGGCATGTATTTGCAAAACATGACAAGGTCAAAACACACAAAAAAAGCAAGTGTTTTCAGGCTCAAGTAATGCAAAGAAAACAACTGGTTTTGGTACAACAAACTCTAGCCCCTTGCACACATTTTACTTGATTTGCTCACTCACTTATTGCGAAAACACATTTTTGGTAATTTTGACTTTTGACCTACATTGACCAAAATGTAATGGGATCTATTCTGGACCACCTTGCACTTTTCTTGAAAATGTCATGGAACACTCATTCAAACTGACTCAAAAACAAGGACCCCCCCCCCGTTTTTATTTAAATTTTTTTTGGGGGGTGTTTTTTTGGGGGGTGGGGAGGGGTGTTAATCTCAACTCTATTTTGTGCCAATTTTGAGTTTCTAGGACAACCTGTTCTTGAATTAGAGCCAATAACGTGATTTTGGCCTTTCTGCTGAATGAGACATTGACATTCAACTTATGCAATATTGATAATTTTGTTATATGTATATATGCATCAGTGTGTGTAATATTATGATAATATATCCAGTATTGATGAAGTTATAGCGTGGTATGTCTCAATGCTCATCCATGTTCAATGGCTTGTGACCATCCACCATTCGGCTGGCCATGACAGGGACTGCATCTGGTGGTCCGTCATACACACCAGTGCCAGACATTTCTAGTGTCCGTCATGTTGATGGGACAGGTTTGTAAAAATTCTGTCATGACACATTATCATTACTTCAAACAAAATAGTCATATTTAAAGGTGTCATTCAGCCGACAACCACTTTTACACACTCCTTTTAGGTTACCCCGAGTTACCAACTCATGCTATGTTTGGGAAATACAGCCAGTGGAGGGAACGCACCACTTTCATTCATAGAAAACGACAGAGAGAAACGAGTGACTCAGAAAAGCCTGTCCACTACACATCACAAGGATATTGGTGTCACCCACGTGAGGTTAAGCCTGTCCCCCATTGCAGTGAATCTGAAGTAGCATTAGCATCTACAAGAAAAGATGGCACCACAGTAGCTGATCAAACTTGGAAAAAAAAAGGCGGAGCAAACTCGTTCATGTGCTCTCAGTGGAAATAAAGCATCTTTTTCCCTGCATGTTTTCAAAACAAGCAACGGCACAAAACCTAGCTGGATGCTACTCTGGGATGGTAAACACACAGACACACACACACACACACAACCAGAGGGGAGGGTGGAGTGTTCCTTCACGCATTCTGAGCCTCATCACCACGTCATTTTTCTACCCTCCAAAAACAGCTTGAAACAAAGCAATCCAGATGTTATTGTTTTTTTTTTTTATTTAATAGAATCAAGGCACAATGCATTCAATAACAATGGAGAACACAGTAATATTAAGGAAATAATGATGGAATGACTCCTTTAAGGCATCTCAGTGATACAGTAATCCGTCCTTCACCACAACTCTTCCCTCTGCTTTTGTCGTTGATTTCAACATCTGTTTAAATACATTTTTACATCTGTGTACCTTTTTAAAATTTGTTCCCGCATATTTCAACATCCTGGAGTGTTTCTACCCTTAAAAAATTATAGATTAATTAACAGCTGTGTGTGTTATTTAAGGTCTCCTTTAAAGACATCTTAACATTTGTGTATTTTTAAATACATTTCCACATTTGTATGTTTTTAATATCTCTTTTGACACATGTTAATATTTTCTGTCATTTTCACTTCAGGTGTGATTTTGTCCATCACATGTACTGTAGTTAACTAACCACATGTTTACACATTTTCTGTTTCAGGTTTATTTTTTCTAATACCACAGATCCCCTATAATACTGTCGTGCCCCCCGGGGAGGCTCACCTCACCATTTGAAAACCCCTGGCCGAAGATTAGAAGATAACGATGACTGCAATAGTTGTGTTGATACGTCTTAAATAAAACATGGATCAGATGTTCATTAAGTAGAAAAACATGATACAGGAATGGAATCACCGTCATACATGCTGGGTTCAGAGAAAATTGCAGTGGTCTAAATCCACGGTTCTCAAACTGGGGTCCGCGGACCCCTAGGGGGACGTGGCGCATGTCCAGGGGGTACGCGAAATTATTCACGGTTTTGTTTTTTTCTTTTATTTGTTTTGGGGTTTTTTGCTGTTTTATTTTGAAATGCGGAAGTTTTATTTTGTAGCGAGCGGGCGGAAGTAACAGCGCTGTTTGATGCCAGCTTGACTAAATTGAGACGGAGCGAGTCACAGGCTATTTTTAGCCACCCTGCAGCGAACATGGATCGATTTTTGTGTCCGCCAAGTTCAAGAAGGTTTTGTGTGTCTTTTGTTACGTTCATTATTTTAAAATTATTTAAAATTTTTGTTTCTGAAGTGCTCATTTATATTATAATACCTGAAAATTTGGCTGGTTTGCACAAAAGCACTATTAAAAAAGGTTATCATTGTTTCATAATAATCATTGTTGAAGTGTTTTTTTTTTATCATTTTCAGTATCGCGAGGATGAGGGGGGACATGGAAAAATTTCACCCCTCCAAGGGGGACCTGGGCCAAAAAAGTTTGAGAACCCCTGGTCTAAATCTTTTCCCGAGCTGTACATCATTTGAGCCAATAGAAGCTGAATTTCCATAAAATATCAAGCAAATGTCAAGTCACTTTTGAACAGAGATGTATAGTACTGTACTTAAGTAGTGAAATGCAGTATCTGTACTTTTTTGGGGTATTATTTTTTTCACCTACTTCCACTTCTACTGCACAACATTTTTTTTTTAATTTATACATTTACTCTGCTACATTTTTTATGTGCCCAATCGTTACTCCTATTAGAATTGTTCGGAAGCATACCAAACCCATAGCATATCAATGCCAGAGTGATAAATGGCTCTGTCACCTGGTTTGATGACGGTGTCTCATCATTGGACGAGTCAGCGATCAAACACTACATAATAAGACTGCATGCTCTAATCGGCCTTTTGGCAATGTTACATGCGTAGCTGCTACACCGTGTTTACACAAGAAATATTTGGTTTGTCTCTTTGCCATATTCTTGAAATACTCTGGCCTTTGAAAGTTTTAGTTTTTTCATTAACACTTGTAAGTGAACTGGTATGTCTTTGTACTACTGCTGCCTCAGCTGAAGTTGTGCCTTTCATATTAAATATATAAATGTGTTAAAACTTGTGACTGCTTTCATTTAGTATAGGCCTACACAGTACTTTTAAATTTTACTTTTACTTTCGGTACTTAAGTAGAATTTTTTTCATTACTTCTACTTGTAATTTTACTTCTACTTTTACTTCCAGTACTTGAGTAGAATTTTTTTTTCTTTTACATACTTCTACTTGCAATACTTAGTACTAAAGTATCCAAAGAAAATTTTACTTTTCACTTGAGTATGATGCTTGAAGAACACTTCAACTTTTACTCAAGTCAATTTTTTGATGTAGTACTTGTACTTCTACTCCACTCCTCTAGTCCAGTACTTTATACATCTCTGCTTTTGAAGTGTTCTTAAATGTGAATTCAAATTACATACATTTGTCTGAATTAATTAGGAGCTCATGAACCAGTTTGTATCTTTTTGTCATAAGGTGATGCTGTAAACTCCACACAGCTCTAACTGTGCAGAGGAAAGTATTTTGTTGTTTATCTGTTGCTGACCAAAGTAAAGTAAAACCTAAATACCACATCAAGAAATGTTTACCCAGACCTAAATTTCAGATCAATTTTACATTTTGAAGTAGGAGTTGACCGATATGTTTTTTTCAGGGCCAATACTGCCAATAATGGAAATGCGAAGCTGATAACCAATATGTGTAACCGATAAATAGAAAAATTATTCACATCAAATTAAATGTAGTACACACTGACCTTCATATTCATCAACTATGTTCAATTGTAAAAATGAAAAGTGCAGGGAGCTGCCTGCAGCATTTGTAAAATAAAAGCAAACATAAATTAAAATAAGGAAAAAAAGGAAAACAGAGGCCCTCTGAGATTTTTCAAAAATGTATTTAATGAAACAATGCAAGAGTTAAAAACACATACACCTACACGTTGCAGCCAAAGGCCTTCATCAGGACATACAAGAATAGAATAAAATGGGAAACAAAATAATATAAAGATTCCTATACAATGAACCATCTACAACTGTCTTTGTCTTTTCTCTGTTATTCCACCTGTTTTAACCCTAAAAACACAGTAAAACTAAACCCCTGAAAAAAGGAACACAAACCAACTCACAGCAGCTTTTAGGATAAATTCATAGCAGTACATTCACCTGAAATAATGTCTCAGGAGTTAAAGGGTTAAACTAGATCAATCAATAAATGGGGAGGGGAGGAGGTTGTGTAGAGTCCGCAGCAGCACGCTGCACAGGTGCATGCGCCTGGATATATGACAGCAGATGTAGCATAATAATTACACTACCTTGGAACATTTACTAAAACTCATTACAACACGTGACGCTACGTACTAACAAATGATAGTATTCACCAGTTAGCAAAACGTAGTAGCTCTCAGTCCGCTTTGACAAAGTGCTGTGTAATGGTAAATGGAAAATGGACTGCACTTATATAGCGCTTTTCCACCTTCATGGTGCTCAAAGCGCTTTACAGTAGCCTCACATTCACCCATTCACACACACATACACACACACACACACACTCATACACCAGTAGGTTTCTAAGGTCTAAGGTCAGTCCTACTGGGGGCCTAAGTCAGGGTTCAGTGTCTTGCCCAAGGACACTTCGACATGAGGACAGCCAGAGCTGGGACGCGAACTGCAACCTCTCGGTCATTGGGTGACCCATTCTACCAACTGAGCCACAGCCGCCCTGTGTAAGTGTGTGTGCATTTGGTTCAGGTGTTGTAACAAATATGACAGTGCTAAGCTAATGTTAATTTGCCGTGTGCACACTTTGGACTGCCTTACGGTGTAGAATGGTCCCAAACTTCCAACATGTTTTGTTTTTTTACGCATGCTGCTACTTTCTTCCATGACAGTTGAGCACATAGACATGATTGAGTAAACTGCACTGCCGAACATGTTTGACATGTTCAGACAGACAGTACATTGGTTCAAGTAGTCCGTCTAATAATCATAGTGGAAGTGCCAGAGTGATATGACAGCAATCTGATGAACTTTAACATGAATTAAACATTGTGATGCAGTGCTTTGGTGTGTTGGTGACTTATTTCATGGGCTAAGGCTTCGTGTATCTTTACCTTGAAGTGAGCTTGTTTTTTCTAGTTCAAGTACTCCCACCGTACCCCCACTTGCACTGCGGCTGCCTTGAAACCATTCACAGTGTTCAGCAGCCTTGCATGTTGATTGGCTGTATTCCTTGTGCCAAACAAATCAGATGCTGTGAGGGGCGTGGCAGTGCTCATACACTCAGTATGAGCACTGCCACTGTGCTCCGACCAAAAGGGCTGCAAAATTGGTTGTGAAAATTCTAGGAATTTGTCAGTGGGAATACGTGGAAATTATGGCCGATACTGATAACCCTAAAATGCTGAATATCTGCCCGATATATTGGTAGGGCCCATAATTGGTCAAGGCCTATTTTGAAATCATGTTACAAAACAGATTTATTTCTCCATGATACTGAACATCATCTTCAGTGTTTTTTACTTTCACAAACTTTGCCTCATGAAGGGATGTCCACATTCTACTGTCAAAACAAACCATTTCCAACCACTTTGGAGTATTCTAAAAGCATTAGCGCTATAGCTTTTGCGTGAGGTTATTAAAATACCATTTGGTTACAATGTCAGCCCTCTTACCCGACACATTTTATAACCAGCTTTGAAATAACAGTATGCACCCAGCAGGAGAAATAAAAGGAAGCCTTGGCTTTGGCTGCCATTATGACTGATGTTATTCCAGGTGGTCTGATGATGTGGAGACAAAAGAAAAGAACGGCCCAGACAGGCCATGGAGCCACTTCCAGTCAGTTAGTGAGCAACTATACCCAAGATGTATTGTGGTATATTGTGCTAACTGGTTTCTCAGCTGTGAGCTTATCGCTTTGCATGTTTTTCATGGCTAACCTTGTCTGCAGTGGTACAGAGCCTTGTCACAACCACTATGACAATGAAGACTTCACAAATAATTAAAAGGAGGGTAGGAATATAAAGACTAGTGATTAACTGATATTTTATGGTTGTTACAGATTTTCTGTTCAGTCACCCTTAGCTGATGACCAATACAGGCTGCCAATATTCCCAAGATAAAATTTGGAGCCTATACAATTTTTTTCTTAATAATGTTGACATTTAATCAAATGAATATGACTAAGGCTGAATCTCATTTCACCCCTTAGCCCTCCCCCCTTCAAATGGAGCTATAAGGCATAGGGCTTGAAAAGCAACTCCTATGAATTGGGACACCCCTTCAACACTCACCTACGTCATCAGTTCACTCTGCCAGTTGTTACATAACCAAAAATGACAGCTTTAACCAGAAGTAAACAAACATGTCTGCTGCTGTAGTTGTCGCGTTCTCCTGGGATATGTGGATATTTTTACTAATATCTACGTCGAATCAGAGAAGTGCTAAGCACTGACCTATTACTCCACATTTACATAAATAGCAATTTTTTAAAATGTGCGTTTTATGGAGAAAATTACCATTACACATTGTTATATTGTATAAAGTTTGACATTGTCACAGTTATCACAACTCAAAAAAAATGAACCATGACAAAAATACTACACTACACTACCTTCATAGATGCCGTCATTTTTTAAAAAAAATGACTCGCATTGTTTTCTGGGATATTTCTCGTACCCCTCCATTTGGAGTCTGCCTCTGAAAAATCTCAATTTAGAGGGGTATAAAGCCCTTCCCCTTCCCCTCTGCCTTAACGTGAATTGAGCCACCCCTACCATTACAGGTGGATGCACAAAATGGAGGGAAAGGGGTTGAGCTAAGGGGTAAAATGAGACTTAGGCTGAATCCCATTTCACCCCTTGGCCCTACCCCTTATCCCTACCCCTCCATTTTGCGCGTTCACATGGAGGGGAAGGGCTGTCCCAATTCTCTTAACATGGAGGGGTAGGGGTAAGGGCTATGGCTTTTCACCCCTTCAAAAGTAGGGGTTCGGAGGTGCGCACTTCGTTTGGAGGGGTAGGAGATATTTCCCAGAACACAATGCTAATCATTTTAAAAATGGTGGCAGCATCTCCGAAGGAAGCACATAAATGTGAGTATTTTTTCCTTAATAACACTTTATAACTGTTGTTAATGTGCGATACCTGTAGTGTTGTATACAGTTTGATATTGTTGCAATGTATAGTGGTATTTTTCTCCATAAAACGCACATGGAAAATCGCTAGTTTTACATGGAGTAGTAATCGAGCAATGAGTTGAAGGCTGAAGGCATTATTGTAAAGTAAAGTAATACAGTTGTCGGGTTTTTTAAGCTGAAACCCGAATATTTACAGCTGTTTTGTTGTGACCACAGAGACGCTGTTTTGCGTGTTGTGTGCGTTATTCTGCTTACTGTTATCACAAATATGACCGTGTGTTTCACAGACTCTAGCTCAAACCAAGCAGCTGATCAGATTTTTGCGCAGACAATGAGGCACGGTTTCTAAAACGAAAAGCATCGGCCAAACAACAGCGGCAGTGAGTATTTTTTAAGTTTAGATTTTATTGTTTGTTTGTTTTTTTATTGATGCCTTCTGTTATATGTTCATTTTTGTTGTATATTATTTGCACTAATAAAAGAGTAAAAGGAAAAAGTTAATGAGCATGATTCACACCAACTTCATATTAACAACATCTGAAAAAGATATTGATCTGGTGAAGTTTATTTCACTTTGTTAACAAAACTTTGTAGAACCTCAGACAAAACATTACCAACAGTCATTTAACACAAATAATAAACAAGGTTTCAATGTTGCAGCATAAAAAAACAAAGTGGCCAGTGCAAGTACATTACACATCTCTACAGAGACACCAGGGCTGCCAACCTGGCCTCATCACTACACAGCCTTAGAACAGGCATGTAGTGGTCCAACTGACAGTAAATTACAGGAGGACATAAGAAAAAAATAAAGGATATTAGCTTACTTGTCTAAAATATCTGGCTTTCACACACCCAAACCAACATGTTAATAACACATACAATCCAGTGCATGTATTTTATGCCAGGGGTTCTCAAACTTTTTTGGCCCAGGTCCCCCTTGGAGGGGTGAAATTTTTCCATGTCCCCCCTCATCCTCGCGATACTGAAAATGATAAAAAAAAAACACTTCAACAATGATTATTATGAAACAATGATAACCTTTTTTAATAGTGCTTTTGTGCAAACCAGCGAAATTTTCAGGTATTATAATATAAATGAGCACTTCAGAAACAAAAATTTTAAATAATTTTAAAATAATAAACGGAACAAAAGACACACAAAACCGTGTGTGTGTGTGTGACAGACAGACAGACAGACAGAGACTTAATGAGAGGGATGGGCTTGTCAAACTCAATATAACTATCAATGTACTTTCTCTTTTTAGGGTTAGGGTGTTTGTTTTTGTCATTGTAATTTTCATTGTCATTTCTTTTACCACTTCTTGAGGAACTTGGCGGACACAAAAATCGATCCATGTTCGCTGCAGGGTGGCTAAAAATAGCCTGTGACTCGCTCCGTCTCAATTTAGTCAAGCTAGCGTCAAACAGCGCTGTTACTTCCGCCCGCTCTCTACAAAATAAAACTTCCGCATTTCAAAATAAAACAGCAAAAAAATAAAAAATAAAACAAAAATAAAACAAAACCGTGAATAATTTCGCGTACCCCCTGGACATGTGCCACGTCCCCCTAGGGGTCCGTGGACCCCAGTTTGAGAACCGTGGTTTTATGCCATCAACTTTGAGCCCAGTTTAAAAAAAAATTTATCAACTACATGTTCACGGAAGGAGGAGAGTAGCAAAAATCTACACATTAGCCGATTGTTTACGACTGGGTTAGCCAGGCTATGACAGAACTGCAATTAGTCGATCAATAATTTAAACTACTCAAACACAATATCACAACTGTACAGTTAAAAGCACTTTCAAACACACACGGCGGCTACCAGAGAGGCGCCTTTTGTCTGGTCTTGAGCATCGGAGCTCACTCGTTATTTGTATTAATTTCTCATTCTACATACCGTAGCATTGTTCAGCAGTGCTCCCAAACGTAGAAGATGTCTTCGTCTAATGGCATTCCTCCGAATCACTGCAGACATGTGTACAAATAGCTGAACAGCCATGGAAAGAGTGACAACCACATCAGCAGATTTGTCTGTTTACTTCTGGTGACAATTGTCGGCATTCGGTTCGGTTTTGAGCATTGTCCAATTTCGTAGGGTTTGCCTTTCTAGCCCTACGCCTTAGCCCTCTGTTTGAAGGGGAAAGGGGTAAGGGGAAGGTAGGGGTTCAAAATATAAATGGAATTGGCCCTTAGCCTAAATATCCACCCTCTTTTTTCCTGTTTTTTCCTTTTCTGTGCCCCTTTTTTTTGGCCTGTTCTTTTGTTACTTTCTCTCTTTTCCCCCTCCTTTTTCTTTCCTAATTTTCTCTTCTTTTTTCCCTGTCCTTTCTTGCCCCCCCCCCTTACCTGTGAGTAAATCATTGCAGGAAAAAAAAGAGCATATCAACCAAATGCAACAGGCTGTTGCTGATATATCGGTCCAATATATCAACTATCGGTCTATCACTTGTAAAGATTATAGTATTTCAACACAATATGTTTGAAGAGAATGTCAAGAAAAAACAACACAACAACTATTCACTTAAAGATTATGTTGATGCCCTCTGTGTTTAATGCCCTTATTTGTTTTTTTTTGGTACAACAAGAAAGTCATGGGGCATGTTGGTACTTGGGCACAAAGCTGACTGCTGATGCTTGTTTGGCTCACATTTACAAGTCACCACACCTACAAAGTAGAGAGAGGAATGTGACTCAATCAAAAAGACGGTGTTTGAAAACATGCTGGAATTAATATTTTCCTTTGGAATGTATTGAATAAAAGTTGGTGGGTGGCCTATGTCAAACCAGGGACAGTAGTGATAACGACAAAGTTGGATAGAGAAAAACTGAGGACTAAAAGTAAAGGGCATATCACTGAAAAGGTATGAGAATAAACAATGATATGTTGGACAACACAATGAAAACCATGTTTTAGTTAACACACATAAAGCATGCATCACATAACAAGAGAGAAGATCACACATATGGAGATGAGAATTCACTCATGGCATAATGTAGTAAAAATAACTGCACAGATAAGACAGAAAAATTATCACACAAAAACTGTAGAGCTAATGCTTAAATATGGCTCCAAAGTGGTCTAAAGTTGTTTCAATTTGGCAGCAAAACTTGGACATAAAAGTGAGGATGAGGTTTTTATGAAGTGAAAGTTGAGGGCGACACTGGTGATGAAACATCTTTTAAGGCCAGGCACATATTCTGACCATTACCAAACATTTATACACTGCACTGGAGGCAAGGAGAAAAAGAAAGTCCCTCCGATTAAAAAATAAAATAAAATAAACCCAATAAGTTCAGGGAACAACAGGTAGGTTAACCCCGTAACTGTAGGGCCAAATAAAACAAAAAAAACCCACTTTCAATAGCGGAGAATGCAATGTGTAGAATACACTTTTCAAATAGCCTACACTAGCTCAGTAGTGTAGTTATAATAGATTATAATGCACACACAGCTCAGGCACCTAAAACTTTGTTTCAGTTCACTCAAAAGACAAACAATAGTCTTTCAAAAAACTAATTCAATGATGTGTTTGTCGCAAACATTTGTGCATGCAGCTGTCACTCGTTCTCCCTCTTGTCGTGCACTGCTTCACAGAGACATGTAGAGCCTAGCCGATTATTTATTTTTATTATTTCCATACCCACATCAGTTAATAAATCATCAATAAAGCAAAACTGTTTATGTTCATAAGATTTTTGATTAATGAAGTCAATAATTTTCTGCATTGTCTTTTTATTTGAAAAAGTATCGAAGCATAACGAAATACATGTTGGTACAAATACCAAAATATTGGTATCGTGACAACACCATTGTACTATTAGGGATATAGTACAGGCAATGCCATTTATAGAGTGGAACTAAATAAATTCTGTAGACCTTTTTTTTTTTTTTTTAAACACGAAGTAGTGAGATTTCAGCACCCACCAACCCCCATTTCAAATGGAACAAAGGATTAATGAACTAACCTTTATCTTTAATCTTTTAATTAACTATTAAAGAAAGAAAAGTACTGCATGTTGCTACTTTACAAGATAAAAGCAAAATAATACAAATACTTTCCAAGAAGCAAACCTTTCAAAAAGCTAGAGGTAGAACATTTCAAATGATCATGCATGTAGAAATGTTACTTTCTGCCTGTGAGTTGAGTTCAACATGTTACTGACTTCAGGTTTTGGATAAAGTAGATTTTGGGTTAATCTGCAGGCAGACAGAACATACAGACTGAGCTTGATGAGGCTTAGTCTTAGTCAGAGCAGTTTGTCCCTTATCAGCACAATCTTTGTGCTGCTGTTGCTCAACAGGCCTGACGCCACATGCATGATGTCTATGTGTGTGCTGATGTCAGCTGAAGCCCACCCAAAGATGCTCCATTAGCTCAGCCCCCTCTTAGTTACACATACACATGCTCTGATGGGACACGCTGTGGACTGAGACATGGGTGTGTACATTTTGGTCAAATAGAGCCACACCTCAGTGTATCGCTGGTGTCTGCCCCACACAGCCAGCGCTCTGCCTCATGCAAGATGCCACTAGTGCAGCACGGGAACACAGGCGGGTCAGACAACCTCATGGCTGCCCTCATGGAGCCAGACACTAATCCTAAAAACACAGACTGATGCTTTACCACCCACAATATCCGCAGCACAACTTCCTACGAAAAACAAACTTCTCATGATCCTGCCTGAAAACAAACGCAGAGGCATCAATATCATTATACAAAAACACGTGAAAAAAATGTACAAAAACAGAGAGAATAATGGATAATTATTGGATCTGGGGGAGACATTAACTGACAACTGCCAATATCCGTGATAGTTGATCAACATCAAATTGTTTCATTTAATGATTTCTGGAGGGGGTGGGGTTCGAGGAGGACGAGTAGTCCAAGTTGGGGCAGACAAGCAGCCCGTGTCGGAGCACGCAGGGGCCAGTGGTTCAGAGGGCTAACAATGCGGAAGTAGGAGTCTGTAATTTCATGTGCATGTGTGTGTGGGGGTGATAGCCTGATTGTCAGAACATGAGTAAAAGTAGAACTGACAAGCTTTACTCTTCCTCCAATTCTTTGGGCTATACCAATTTTTATGAAATTTGGTGTGTGTATGATGAAGGGCCACATTTCAAAAGTGGGTGTGTTTGGCCAATGTGGACATAACTTATTACAAGGCAAAGAACAAACATTTATTACAGCTGTGAAATTTACATGAAATAAACAATGGTCTACTAGGAAAAAAATGGATTTATTCCACGAGGTAGTGCTATAACAGCTACTGTAATTATGAAGTCTACCTTCCAGATTTTAAGTGTTGCATTTATAAAATTTACATGTTTTTATTCCTTGGATAGAGCAGAGTCTTCAGACATAAGCCATGCCCACCTTTGTGTCCAATTTCCTTCTTTTAAGTCACAACATATCAAAAACATTGTGTTTTTCTATTCTGTGCTGCTGTAAACCTGGAATTTCCCCTAGTGGGACTAATAAAGGATACTTTTTCAGACTCTTCCTAAGCTTTAAGTTCAATTGGCATCAAACTCTGTACATCTCATCTAGAGAGGCATCCGATTTAAAGTTAACAAAAGATCTGCACTACTCCCAAAAATGTGCTACTCATAAGGGAACACATTTTTTGGCTAGCTAAAAAAAAAAAAAAAACCATACTGTTGGATATCTTTGTCAGAGTAAATGCTATCAAAATCAAATTCATCAAATGAACTCACAATTACAGCTAATACATTGGCTCGTGCAATGGAATATGAATTACAGCTGCGATTATTTATTTTTTCATGAACGGTTATGAACGTTATGAACGGAGCAACAGACAAGCCTGGGGTCCGACTGGTGAGGGGAAGCTTGAGCCCCGTTTTAACTGCTTGCAGTTGTAATTTATTTCGCAATTATGTCATTTGTTGTCCCTTATATATTCACACTTTAAGTCTGCAAATGTTGAAACCTTGATTCATCTAATAAGGGATTGAGGTGGACAAAGCAAAATCACTGAACCACCATCAAATCACTACCTGGAGACAATTTGTAGAGCACTACTAAACACAGAGAAGGAATTTTATTTTGGAATCCAGAATCACATTCATGCTGATTAAAATGTTTTGTTCACTGTATTCTTATTGTGGCATGAAAAAAAAATACAGTTTGTTCTGTTACACCCTTTCAATGACTTTAGATCAATTAGTGATTACATAATGGAGGAGCACTCCGCCTTTGTTTTTTTTACTTTTACAAAGAACTCAACAGGAGCTGATCAACTTTCCAAACAATACCTTCCCACCCAATCTGCCTCCTCAGTACCACTTTGCAGTCAATGTCAACTCCCAGCTTTATCTTTTCTATGTAAAATAACACTACTTCAAGGGTGAGTGATGTTCTTACATTTCATTCTTGAGGTAAGTTGGGAGACAGGGTGTGATCATGACCACAAAGAAGCAAGGTGGAGGGGACAAAACTTGTATTTCACATGTATGAAAAAAAGCTTAAATAAGAACAAAACATCACAGTAAATTTAAACCAACACTGGATACTTGCAGTATGCAAATGCTATCCCCCTGAAGCCTAATGTATCCACCCATCTTTAAGAGAGTCACCAAGTAACTGACTGATATTCTCATTTTTACTCATTTCATTATACTCACTGTCACGCAAGATTCCTGGAAATACATAAAGTGACATTTTCATGAAATGAATGATCAACATGTGGTCAGTCATACAATAAAGAGGATAAAGTCTGTATAACAGGATTTGATGTCAGACGGTGTTTAAAAAATGATTAAAAAAATAAATAAAAAATCACACGTAAGCTTTGTAAAATACCACATTGAAATTGGATTCCTAGTTAAAGCACAAAAAGAAAAAGTCTGACTCTACAGACTACACACTATCAATACCAGTTTGATACTGATCCAAAGACCTGGATCTCACATGTGTGACAGTAGTTCTGATCCATAAGTTCATCCTTTAGTTCGTATGTGCAATATGCTACTCTGTTGGTTTAATTAGTAAACAATCTCAAAATCTAAAAAAAATATTTTTTAAAAACAACCAAAATCTCCTCCTACAATAAAAACAAGACTAACTGCCTTTAATTAAGATTTAATCAAGATTTACCAAACACAAATGACAATGCACAATTCTCAATAGGTATCTATTTATTCTATCCTCAAATTTTTACATCATTGCACATCATTGCCTCTGCATTTCCTAATGTAACCAGCCAAATCTCAACTCCCTTTTACTCCCCCTTTAGCAAATCACACTCCTCCTAAAGCAGGGGTCCCCAAACTATTTCCTGTGAGGGCCACATAACTTTTCCCACCTCAGATGAGGGGCTGGGGTCAGTTTGTAATAGAAAAAGTGTGACGAATGCAGGAGTGCCCAAATGTAAAAATGTATTCTTTTCCAGAAAGCCACAATAAATTAACCCTTACTGGATTCTTCACAGAACAGAAGTAGGAAAATAAATAACACTATTCATGAAATAAATAACCCCCTTTGGGTTCTTCACAGAAAATAGGTCCATAGAACATAAACTTCTTCGTCTTAACAAGTCCAAGTTCAGCTTAGTTGTCAGAGCAGAATCTCTGACTTAAATTATTCATATGAGCAGTCTCTCAAAATTATTGTGTTAAAGTAGTTACTAAAAGTTAATTGTTAGAAAGCCCACACAGTTTAAATGTTTATTTGTTTGTTTGATTATATTTGTTCAGGAATAACTCCTTTTCTGTAAGTTTTCAAACGTCCCACGCTGTTGAACGCACCACTAATGTTATGACGGTTAAGTAGTCCGTGTTTTATTAGCCACTATGCTATTGTAGGTAACAGTGCCAAGTTCACCATCTCGGCTTCTTTTTCTCTTTTTTATTAATCTATTCCTGGTTTATTACTGTGTGTAGATGCCACAAGGTGAGATAAAAATCACAGTACAGTTCGGGTAGATATTAGCATGTTGTACTGTATAAGTTAATGCTGTTTAGCACCGGTGTGCTGTTGAAGCTAATACGATAATATGCTAGCTGTTATCTGAGATTTCCGTGAGGTGATTTGTGTGTTCAATGACCCATGTAATACATCTGAGTGACTCATATAGTCGGTCTTAGTTAATTTATTATTGTGTGTATATATTGTTATACTGAGTGTTACTCTGTATTATTACAGACCGCAGTGAATAAACCTTCAATGAGGACATCTGTATCCATGTTCTTTAATCGGAACCACAACCTACACCTCGCCACTCTAAACCAAATCCTGGAGACAACCCCACACTCTCCGCTTCATTAATAATGAAAATAGTTCAGAACTAAGGAACATTTTATTGCAAAAGTCCAACTTTATTATCAAATACAAATACACACTCTAAATGGTCTCTGGTATTGTTCAGGGAGCTGGACCAAATGTGGAGGCGGGCCGTATCCAGCCCGTGGGCTGTAGTTTGGGGACCACGGTCTTAAAGCATCTTAATTTGTGTATTTTTATTCAAACGGTATTTTAAAATTTAAGTTGAGAGATTTGCGTTGTGTGTGTATATACATATTATATATATATATATATATATATATATATATATATATATATATATATATATATATATATATATATATATATATATACACACGCACACACACACACACACACATCCTCAGAATGATTCATACCACTGCCATTTCTTATGATTTTTTGTTTTTAAGATAAAACTAATTAGTTTTATCCAGTTTCTTTCTGGGGGGGCGACACAGTGGTGTCGTGCCTCACAACAAGAAGGACCCTGGTTCGAATCCCACACCAGAGCTTTTTGTGTGGAGTTTGCATGTTCTCCCCGTGTCCATGTGGGTTTTCTCCAGGCACTCCGGTTTCCTCCCACCATCCAAAGACATGCACTGATAGGTTAATTGGTTAATCTAAATTGCCTATAGGTTTGAATGTGAGTGATTGTTTGTCTATATAGGTTCAGCCCTGCGATGAACTGGTGACTCATACAGGGTGTACCCCGCCTTCGCCCATTGTAGCTGGATTAGGCCCACAGTGACCCCCGCGACCCTAGTGAGGATAAAGCGGGTTCAGATGACGAGACAAGACAGTTTCTTTCTGACCTGCATGTGAAACACAAGTAAAGGAAAAAATACAAATGATATTTGAAGGAGAAAAAAAAATTCATAGGTATTTTATTAGTGGATTTCCAAATAACACCATCTTCAAAATTAGTCATACCCAAGGTTTACTCAGTCCAATGTCTTTTCTTAATAGTCAATAGAGTAGTTTTTGTTCTGGATAATGGTTCCTCTAAGTGTCCACAGTCTACCTGATGTCTCCTGTGGGGTTCTGGTCCACTCTTCTTGAACCAAAGCATCCAGCTGGGTCTGTTTGGATGATCTCCTACCATCACTTTGGTCTGAACGCTCCTCTACAGGTTCCCTAGATGGTTTAGCTCAGGACTTGGACTGGGTCATGTCCTTGAACCACTACTTGGTGGTCTACTTGGGGTTAGTGTCCTTCTGGGATGTCCAATCAGGACAAAACAGGAGTGTCTCTGCACTTTCATGTTGTCATCCAGGACGTTGAAAAAATTATTTTAAATGTCTGATGCTTTGTAACTTCATAAGGTTTCTGGAGCCACTAGCAGAAAGGTTTCCTAGGATTATAGGTTCTAACCATCACATTATGTTTCCTCCAGTAGAACAAAGACATGAAGTTATCACAGACAATCATCCAGACATTACTGCACCAAAGAGATCTCCATGGTTACAGCCTCAGAAAGGTCACATGACTAGGAGGAAACATCAGGAGGCTACTTTGGCTTTTGCTAAAACCGTTTTAACCAAGATCCAAGCTTTTTGTCATCTGGCCTTTGAACTGATGGAGTTGTTTGGCCATACAGATGTTGACTGTGTCTGGAGTAAAGGACAAGTATCCAAACTGAAGAACAGTGTCCAACCATCAAGCATGGTTGTGCTAGCATAATGCTAAGGGGTTGTTTTGCCACTAGTGGTACTGAGAACCTCAAGATACAGGGTATCAAGAAAAAGGAAAATTATATCAGTGTCCTGGACAACAACGTGAAAGTGTCTGCAGAGAAACTCCAGTTTTGTCCTGATTGGATGTCCCAGAAGGGCACTACCTGAAAGTAGACCACCAAGGTAGTGCAGTCGTGGTTCAAGGACATGACCCAGTCCAAGTCCTGACCTAACCATATTAAACCTGTAGAGGAGTGTTCAGACAAAAGTGGTGGTAGGAGAGCATCCAAACGGACCCAGCGGTAACTATTAACCACCTGAAATAGACTTGGCCACCCCCTTGCCCATCCCTCCAAGGATAAAAGTATAGTTCTGTTGCTGTATAATATAGGCCCAATTAATAAATTGGGCTCTAATAAAAATCCTAGCCATGGGCCAGGACTCAGATTATTCACATGCTTTATACACAAATAACCTCAAGAAGGAAAATAAGAACTTTTCCATGTCCATGTGTGACAAAAACATAATTTTTTCATCTTCGAATGGATTGCTAAAATCAGGCCAATCCCCAGTGACAAGGATGTCCTCATCCATGCCTTCATATCATCTCAATTGGACTACTGTAATGCTCTTCTGTAAGGACTACCTAAAATAAGTTTTAGAGTTTTACAGATGGTGCAAAATGCAAATATATATGAAAGATGATCACATTACCCCAGTGCTGGCTGATCTTTACTGGCTTCCATGTCATGTTCGTGCTGATTTTAAAGTGCTTTTATTGACGTCTAAAATTTTAAATGGAGCAGCACCTTTTTATTTAAACGATTTGGTCTCATATGCACCTTCTCGTCCCCTCCACTCTAAGGGAACTGGCCTGCTGACTGTGCCTAAAGTTAGAAAAAAAGACAGTTGGTGAACAAGCTTTTTCTTTTCGTTCACCAACGCTGTGGAAGAGTTTAACAGTTTAAAGCAAAGCTCAAGACCCACTTGTTCACTTTGTGTTTTATGTCTTGATTTGTTTTACTGTGTTAATGTATTTTTTTATGCTTTATCGTTGGTGACTGATTTCACTGACTTTTGGCTGTACAGCACTTTGTTTCAAAGCACTTTATCAATAAAATTATTATTATTACTATGTCCAAAATACATTACTTTCTGATGTGTTTTGAGGATCTTAGAGAAGCATGACTAGAGCCCAACCCACAGCCGGTCAATTCTCCACAGGGAGCCCAGACAGAACATTTCATGACCAAGCTGCCTGTTCACGTTTCAGTGAACACAGTGAAAGTAAAGGCTCCCAAGGGTTTGATCAGTGCACAGAGAAAAACATTGTGACATATCATGAGGTTTGTTAAAGATTAACTATAGCATTGCTCCACTCAATGCAGTCTGAATGAATATACTGTAGAGATTAAGGAATTGTAGATATTTATTTTTTATCTAAAGGCCTGTTTATGCTCTATATTAAAGACAAACCAAGCTCTCTGCCCAATCTCTTCCTTTATTACACCTGTATTACTGTCCGTCCTCTTCCTTCATTACACCTGTATTTATGTTCATCCTCTGGGAGTTCGTGTGTGCAAAGTTAACTGGAGAATACATAGCCGTCTGGAAACGGTTTTGAGTTAGAAGAGAATAATTTTCAGAATTGCCAGAAATCGTCCAAAAGTGTCTATACGAGTGAAGACCTACTGACATGTTTATTACAACTACCTTCTCCATATCAACATAAATAAATTATCAATTAATCCATTATTTATTTTGATAGGTGGTTGACTATCAATTGCTAACAATTAATTGATAAGTGGTGATTTTCCTGAGAACCTGAATTTGTCTTTCAGTAGTGTCTACAAGAATAAAAGCTCAATATTGATTCTGTACTTGACAAAAAAAGCATGTCATATTCCTTCATGGTTGAGATTGAACCACTGGATAGAGTT
Source organism: Siphamia tubifer (assembly GCA_020466265.1). Taxonomy (NCBI): domain Eukaryota; kingdom Metazoa; phylum Chordata; class Actinopteri; order Kurtiformes; family Apogonidae; genus Siphamia; species Siphamia tubifer. Next base: position 20,040,789 of record CM035785.1, read on the forward strand.
CAGGGAATGAAATTCATGTAGTGGGACTGAATAAATTCTGCAGTGCATTTCCATCAGTAACTGCACGCATTTCCATCTCACTTGGACACTGAGCACACGAAGGAGTGAAACTGAAAGTTGTGAGATCAGCAAGGATGCAAACCTGTCCCAATACTGTTGAGTTGTGTATTTTAACTGCTCCACTACTCATGCTTTAAGCAAAGTAAATTGTAATGCAACCTCAATTTAACTGACAAGAAATGTGTGTTCAAAAAATGCACAGCCTGGACCTATTTTACCGATTGACAGCCACCACTGACGGCAACTATAAACTCAATTTGACCCTGCCATCTTTATATGATGTGGTTGATTGATACTGGTTCAAAGACAACGCAGAAGAACGTCTAGACTTAAGTCTAAAAATATTAAACTATCAAAAGGTACATGGATCCTGCAGCCACAGTATGGTTGCTCTCTCTCCGAAATGATGACGTTAAAGCCCACATTTGATTTCAACTTTGTACTTGACATTTCGAGATTCAAGTAAAAATTTCGACTTTAATCTCATATCAAAAATACTTTTTTCCTCACATGTCCTAATACTCCATCGTAATATCCCCCCTTGAAGAGGGTTTGGATCTGCCTCCATTTCTCAATTTTTCAGCACTGGGCAATAGTACTTTCAGTGAGGATATAATTTTTTTCTGAAAAGAAACATTAGGCTCAAAAAGATACTTGTTAAGTTCCCTGAAGGACACCAAACCACAAATTCACATAACTGATCCTTTTTTCTTCAACACCTCCCACAAGTTCAAACAGAATATCAAACTAAGAGGACACTCTGGTCGTGTGTGTTTCTTCAACATATACAACATGGTGGAATTAATTGACAGGTGATATAATCTGAGGTGGTGAGGGTCTACAATCTGTCTAGCCTTAGATCAGGTGGAGATTCCCAGCTGACATTTGAGATGTTTGCACAGATGGGCCTAATTGTGGATGTGTCACAATTAAGACTGATCTCATGAAGTAAATCATGTTTCTTCATTTTCCCTGAGGAGCTCTAACTTCTGACTAGCTTTATGGGGTCAAATGGGGTCATTTATTTCAACAGGCTGAAACATCTTCATGAATCTACTGATTTTGAGCCATCAATTAGCATTTAGTCAGTTATCACTGAAGGTAAGGGAATTTCTTGATTTTAAGATGCATTGCAATGTAGTCTGCAGTGCAGAAGGAATTATGCTCAGCTAATGCTAGTTACTGATTCTTCAGCCTCAGACTTTAAAACATAGTTGTAAAGTTACTCAACAGCCTTGCATTGAATACTGGGTTAATTTGTGACAACATGAGTGCCGAAGTAAAGTTACTACATTTTAAAATTTACATGATGAGTTTTGTTCAAGCAAATTAACAGAAATACAGATGTCTTACCACAGTAAATATATGTCACTTCCTGCTGCGTTACTGTCATGAAGCTTGGTTTCATCTCATAGATGTATTTTGTAGGGGTGTGCCAATGCATTCATCATTCGATTTATCGCAATGCAACACATGACAATCCAATACCGATTCATAAATGCTCCAAAACAATTATTTTTCATTATTACTAAATGACAGGAACACAACCGCTGCACATGTCTGATGCACACTGCCCAGATGCTTTAAGAATTGGACCAGTCACACCAATTTTGGTGACAGTTATAGAGTGTGAGTTTTACCCATTGGATTTAAAAGGTACCGTTTGGAAGTAGGGCTGTTGTGCTCTGATGCAGATGCTAGAGCACAGATACAAATTTATGGACCAAAGTATTTTCCAAGCAAGCAGATCCCTTACTGTACAATGATACCAATAACAGAGTAGTGAAATCACTGAGGTAAGCAACTAGGAAAACCCTGATATGTGATGCAAGCTTTGACTGTGGATAGTGAAATTTTTTGTTTTTTATGGGATTTATGTTGCTCATTGTTTGGATATTATATATTATGACTGAATAGGATGGCTTTGTGTTGATTCTGATGGAATTGGCTGCGTTATACAGTTTTCTACACAAACATGTGTAGGAATGGTCAGTTTGACTGGGTTCCCGGGGAGGTTTTGAGGGCCAAAAAAATATATATAGATTTTTTTTTTATTAGACTAACACAGAAATGTGTGAAAACTACTTTTAATTGAAATAAGTCTTATTTATTTCCAAAGTTATAATTTTCCCCCAAAATTTAGACATTTAACTAAAATGTTTTTTTGTATTGTTACCAGAGAAATATACATTTTGGAAAAGTATTGTTTTGGATAAACCAAATATTTTGCAGGTAACTGGAACTTTTGCTGTATATGCCCCTGCTACTTTTTTCCTATTAGTTTACCGGTGGAAATGTTGTTGGATCATCAGATAATGGAGGCAAATTTGTTGGACTACTTGAATGTATGTAGGTCACAGAATGTGTTTGTAATGTTTATTTCTGGAAGTGTGTGTGTGTGCGTGTGTGTGTGTGGGGGGGGGGGGGGGCGTGTTTCTTAGAGCAGCTGTGAAAAGATACAGCATTTTTGTCTGCTGATGAATTTGGGCTTTGTTTTGTTAATTGTTATAGAGCCTGACTGATTAATCGGCCAGCTGATTTAATCAAGCCAATTATAGGGTTTCACAGATTAATCTGTATCGGCCAATATGTAGTCGATCTATACTTAACTTTTTTTCTTGCTCAGTTTCTGTGCATGTCTGCTCGCTGCCCGGAGAGTCAAGGCTATCAGTTCTGCTTTTGCTACTGCTCTGACAATAAGCATATCATCCACACACATGTGCACCTGAAATTAGACTGCTAACCCCTCATTTAGTCCCCCACTCCGAATTACCCCAGCCCTGCAAGTGTTCATCCACCAATCTGAAACACCCCTGGCCGTGCGTGCTCTGACATGGACCACTCGTCTACACCAAACGACCCAGGCCCCACATGTGTTCCAATCAGTACTGCCACCCTATCATGGAACCCCACACACCGAAATGGAGCACTTTTCCCATCAGTCCGAAAGCCCCCCCTCTCTTATGAACCACCACACACGCGCTTCCCATCTACCTCACAATTCATTCTGTAGATAATGTAGGGGAGACTGGGGACAGTGGAAACATGGGTCAGTTTAACAACTTTGGACTAACCTAATTCATTCTGATTCTGCACAGGCTCAGTTCAGTCCTTACATCCACAATTATGTTTGAAAACATCATTGTGTGCTCAGTAATATATATTTTTTACAATTATTTTTGTCATTCATAGTTTGTAGTTGGACTCAAAGGCAGGTCTCACTGGCATTTGAAATATTTACCAAACCATTTTTATGTCAATACTTATAAAATAGACATGTTTTTCATACGTCTGCTCTGCACAGAGTAAAAACCACCACAGTATAATCTGTGGTTTCCCATGGATCAATTATTAGACTGATTTCACAATATTATACAAGGTTTGAAAGATATGTCGATTATCTTTGTGAGATAAACACAGATTTATACAACTGTTTCTGCACATGTCCAAAATTACCTAATATAAGATTATTATATCCCGTGTAGATAAATGTTCTTATTTCATATATCGTCCAATATACCGGTTATCGGCCAATACCAGATATCAACAGATATATCAGATGGTTCACACAGAGTCCATTATAGGAAAATGCAGCTGTTTACATTACACACTGTTGTGGCCTGATGTTTTAAAAAACATTCTTAATTTTTTTTTTTTTTTATGAAATTGAGACTGAAAACAATTAGCATTCACTGATGAAAAAGTGAACATATGGTAATGTACAAAATTGTAAGCGATCAATGTGACAGGAAAATCATATGTAAACTCTGAAACCAATGTACTCACACTTGTGCTTTTAATTATTACTATCTGCTGTCTGAAAGCATCAACTGGTGTGTTGCATTACAACATCTTTGCCATAATATTTATCAATCAAATAAGTGATTATCAAATTAGTTTCCAAAAGTAGCTAAATTATGCATTATATAAACAATGCAGCTCTTTCTACAGCACATTTGTTTAGAAAATTTGACTGGATTAGATTAGATTACATGTTTATTGATCCCGAGGTCAGAACCTACCAGGAAATTACTATAGTTTCCCTCCTGGAAACCTGAGTTTGTAGCGCAACAATGCGAAGAATGTTGTCAAACTACACTGTGGGACTTCACATTAATTTTCTGCCAGTCCCTGTTCTTCATGTAGATAAAGACTGTTCATCAGAATGAAAATAGACTGTTGTAATTAAACAATGACCTGCATTTTCTTCCAGAGGATTTCAATGAAGAAGTCAATGAAGAAAAAACATGAACAACAGCAGCATCGGGCCATCATAATGTTTTGACTTTGTGAATCCTAATCATTATGTCTTTAGTTTTGCAGTCCTCAACACTGCTTCGGAGGCATAGTTTACATTCCTGGGCTAATGACAAAAGAAGTATTACAGTCAGAAAACAAATATCCCAGTTGTTACAGTTTTTCCAAAAACAGTAAATAAGGTTTTTAAGATTGTTTAAGACAGTTGTCACATTTAAACAATTACAGTGTAGTTGTGAAAGGCCAGAGGTAAGATAGTTTCCTCCAGTGATTTGTTTTCTCTGGACTGGATTCACTTTGTGTTTGTCCACGTTATAAAAAGCAAGTTTCCTCTGAAATCCCTTCTGCTTCCCACATTTGCAGTAATGTAAGAGTTCTTAATTATTACTCACCACAATAGGCTGTTAAAAACAGTAAGACTAAATAGTTCAGTATAAATTTCTATATATTTGGAGGAGTCTCTCTCTCTCTCTCTCCTAATGTCAATGATACGAGCAGCATCCGCTAGCTAACCTGTGTGATAAGCTCCACAGACAACCCGCATTAACACTACACTTTTTACACGTAATATAAAAAGTGACGACGGTCCACTTTTACAGCCGTGGGTCCAGACCAATTGCAGACATATGTTCACCTGCTGTTAAATTTTACAAAAAACTCTTTGCTAACATTAGCCTTTGTTTTGATGCAGTTAAAATGCCATTTGTGTCTTGTCAGTGGACATTGTTACATTACAGTGAACTTTAATACAAGTTACTCATTACTGGACAGACACGTGTCCGTGTTTTTTGTTTTGTTTTGTTTTTAGCTGTGTGTCTGTTGTTTCTCCGCTGATGTCATCACGACCCGTTGATACGACTAGACTTTGACAGTCAACTTGAAAAAAAACTGAAGTTGTTAATGCCCTTATGTATGTATGTATGTATGTATGTATATATATATATATATATATATATATATACATACAAAGCATGAGTTAAACTCCCTCTTTCCTATTGTGGTGACGAACACATCTGTGAACATCAAATATCTCAGGATTGAACTGACACAGGTGGTACACATCCAGCCTGCAGTGAATGAGAACTATACCTCTAGTTTTGGCAAAACACAAATCAAAACTGAGCTACAGTATACCTTTTCTTCTGAACTGTAAGTGTGTATGTGGCTGATACCATCTATCTTTCAGCATGAGGTCTCTGCCTGCACAGAGGAATGCAGTGGGAATGTTATGAAATCACAGCTCAGACCTGCGTAAATGTCATGTCTGTTTCATCAACACAGCTTAACGCCGGATTTTTTCCTCAAGCCATTTTTAAAAAATCAGAATAACGCTGGATAAAATACCAGTTTAAGCAATGTACCAGAACTGAATTTTCCTATTGTATGAAGGTTTCTTATATCATTGTACTAAAAATGAAAGTGACCAAAAAACTATAATTAATAATACTTGTCTACATATAAGACCCTGCAGGATTCCGTGATATTGCGTTTGCAACTTCAACACAAACCAATCACCGCGACTTTCCCGCAAAATGTGACCAATCATTTGCAAAGTCTTGACCTGCTCCTTCCGGTTCGCGTCCCGGCTCTGGCTGTCCACATGTGGTAGTGTCCTTGGGCAAGACACTGAACCCTGGCTTAGGCCCCCAGTGGGACTGACCATAGACCTTAGAAACCCACTGGTGTATGAGTGTGTGGGTGAATGAGAGGCTAATGTAAAGCGCTTTGAGCACCATGAAGGTGGAAAAGCGCTATATAAGTGCAGTCCATTTACCATTTAAAGTATGAAGCAATATGCGCGCGGCCAGCAGTTCACATTTGCCAACTAAAATTATGCACTAGTACCAACAGGTGCATTTGGAAGAGTACTTTTTTTGTTGCATTTTTGTCATCCAGATAATACGTTATTTGCCATATTTGAAAGGTTGTCTTAATATTTGTGTCTTTGTTCTATTTTTGTCAAGAGAAACTGCCTCTACTACACAGTACAAAAATGGGTTTTTTTTGACTGGCTGAGACATTTATATTATATTTTATAACTTCATGTAATGTTGTGAGGTCATATGCACTTGAACCTTTGAACCAACAGGTGGATTTGGAAAAAATATGTATTTTGTTGCATTTTTGTAATTGTCTTAATCGGTTATTTATTATCAACTACAAAACAACAATGGCTTTTACTTCTAATCACTGTAGCAATAAAAATACTGCAGCATTCAACAGAACAGAAGGACAGACAAGAGTTTACTCCATACTAGGGGTGCAATGGTAACAGGCATCCCACAGTTTGGTCTGTACCTCAGTTCTTGTGCCACGGTTTTCAATTTTGGTTTGTGTTTTGTGTGTAAAGAGAGCAAGGGGTTTTTTTTCTACAAAAAGTAAATTTTTTACTTTGTCAACAAACACACTGTACGTTCACATGGTGTTTTTTTTTATTCTGAATTATTTCTTTTGAATGAAGTAATTTGGAATTAAAGCTATTTCCTTTTTGTTTACATAGTCATGTTAATTCCAAACAAGCGTTTACATGGGAAATAGGTGTATTCCACTCTAGTTAATTCAGCTTTAAGAGCTGGGGGTACAGTGGGTTCTGATTGGACAGAACGTGATGTCTTGACGTCTACCAGAAGAAAAAATATAATTGCATCCACTTCCTGTTCTGCTTTCGTTGCACCTATCAACATGGAAGACCAGATACTACATGATATTTTGGCAATTATTTTTTTTTAAATGGCTTGCTTCATATAGCCATCTCGGAAAATATTCCTACACTAATGCTGGCCGCACGGAATGCATGCATCATCAACAACGTACATCATCGCGACAAGACCAAGAGCATGTGCAGAATGACAGGATTAATATTAAAGCACAATTAACTGTTTACATGGAACAGGATTTATCTTATTTGGAATGAACATCGGAATAAAACAGTGGCTTTATTCAGAATGAAATTTAATTTGGAATTAACATTTTCAACCGGAATTAAGTGGGACATGGTCACCTTAAAGTGGAATTAACTTTTATTCAGAATTAAACAGGAATAAACACTCCCATGTAAACAAGCTGACTGTCCAGCCCTATTCTACATACCCCAAAAAGAAGAATAACCTCAAAATCTATATCAAGTCTATTTTCAGAAGTTGTGGGACAACTAATCATGTCTTTAATTCCATTTATCAAGCTCTAATACGGTCACTGAAGGAGTGAGAACTCGCAGTGTGGATACAATACCCTTTACCTCCTGAAAGGCTTTTTATCCCACAAAGAGGCCAGATAGTTTACCACACATTGGTTCTCTGGCTTTGTCCTTTCTCATGCTAATTGCCTGGAGCTGAAAGCAGAGCACAGCGCCAGACTCCCACTGCATGTTGAACTGTGTGGAATTGTCTCTCAGCAGAATTCACAAGGCAGATGATCACTGTTGATCACCCGTTTTCATTTGACAGATTTGCAGAAAATCAGCCACGCTTTGTGACCGTAATGTGGTTTCTATAAAATAAGACTCATTGTTATTCAATGCATTTGCTGTAGTACATACACACTTCAACAAAGAATCGACCCACCAATAGACCCCTACATATATTTCAACCACGTGTCCCTTGCATCTCAACTGCAGCATGTGGGTTTGATGTAATGCTTTTGTTTTACTTTAATCCTTCTTTATTTTAGATGATTTCTTTTACCACAAGCCTTGTAAACTATAATACGACAACAATAAAACTCAGTCATAAACAGAAACACTCTAGTTTTGAGCATTTTTAAAGGACTAAGAAAATAATCATTTTAATACATAAGGTCAAGATTTAAGAAATTATCAAGACTGCTTTTCATTTATTTAACAAATGATGATCTATTTTTAGTAATGTTTGCAAGTATTACACATTTCATTGTCGTTTACTGTAGTGCAGGACAGCTGTACTTGACTGTACTGCGTGAACGGTATACGTGAACAAATGTGTAGAGCTTAGAAATGTTGAAAGACACCCACCTTCAGTGAAGACACATAGTAAATAAAAATTGTCCTCAATGATCTGTGAAACTAAGCAAGACAATATAGATTTTTTTTTCAGGTGGGGTTCAAAATGGGTGCTACTCCTAAATGTTACATTATTGTTGCCTAAATGTAATCAATATATGTTAATAGAATGACTGTTCTAATCAGTATGTCTCACATGATGCAGCTACATATATCTTAGAGGGAAACTGCCACAATACCAAGGTTTTCCCTGGTATTTTAAGTCTATGGTGCAGTACCTAAACCAATTTAATGTTACATTAGTGTGGCAAGCATCAAATGTGATGACCATTGTTTTGAGATAATCAACACCTTTCTTGTCCAATGTGCCTATCTCCATCACAAACTTGGGTAAAATGCTTTTATGAATTACACTTTTTGAATGGGCTCTTCCCACAAACACACAGTCTCTAGACTACAGAAAAAAAAACAGTATTGTCCCTTTGTTTTCAAAGGATGAAGGTGCTGTTTAGATTCTGGTATCAGGACATAAGGTCACAGATATAGAATACAGAAAGAAAAAATACACAAGCTTCATTTAGGAACCGTTTTACAACTTCACTCAGAAATAAAAGTGAAATTACAAAAATCTCTTTAAAAAATAACTATATATATATATATATATATATATATATATATATATATATATATATATATATATATATGCGCTCTCCGCATTCATTTTAAATTAATTGTGGAGTGTGTCGAGACCAGAATGGTTTTAGTGCACCACCTCTATCATACTAACTTATTGGGGATAGTTTGACCTGCATTAAAACCCTGCAGTCTCGTAAAAAAAAATCCTTGTTTCACCACACAGCCCAAGTTTGTACACACGCACACCAAGTGTATTCGGGATGAGGTTGCAAACCAGATGAACTCTGTATTGGTCACATCTGTTGCTGGGCGTATGGGTTCTGTTTAGGATCGGTCTCTTCCAGGGTGCTGAAGTTTATCTCCGTATCAACACAAAGACAAAAAAAACATCCTGAATAAATAGAAAAACATACTCCTGGGGGACAACAACAAGGTCTGACTTTCCTTCTCCGCGGTGCTTTCCTGAACAACACTACCGCAGTCAGTCAGTTGATTTCTATGTGGACCGAGTCCCATCAGGAAGCCCGACTGCATTCACTGTCATAAAACTGTGTCAGGCCATGTCCAGCACCAGAGGTACAGGTGCTCCGCCACCCAGCCGGGCTACGAACCGTGGGAACGGGTCTCACAGCTAATGTGCTTGTCGAGGTCATGTTGATTAAAATGCCCTTCCACGGTTCACAGACGGCGTCTGGCGTTTGCATGACTTATCCACACACACCCCACCCCCTGGATGAAAAGCAGGAGTGCTAGCAAAACTTACTCAGAATGAAAAACAACTTACTGTGATGGTCACTTCGTGCTTTTTCAATCGATACTTGAGGCTCTTCATGGTGGAACGTATTGGTCCCCGTTAATAAAAGTTATCTTCAGCGATTACTTCAATTATAATGAAATTAAAAAAGGAGAAAGAAAACTTCCTTGACTTGCGGCAGAGTAAGTTTTAATCTGTCCTCTTTCACACACTCACGGGGCGAGTTTCACCTGACTCCTTAACCACAAACTTCAACCGCGCTGTGATTGACACAAGTTAAGCCAATCACCACTCAACCAGCACGGGCTGATTCGTACTCCACCCAATCCACTGCGTTGGAGGGGCGGAACTTCCTGGTTTCAAGAAGTTGGCGATATCCTGGGACAAATCGAAGTAACCTGACTTCAATTTACCTGGAAACCTCAACACTTTGTAAAACACCTTTCAGTCTATGTAGACAGCGGTCTAAGTGAACACATTTTATTTATCAGATTAAGCAAATAACTTGAAATGATCTCCTTATCTCCGTGTTAAGACTTTTACACCTACAACTAGAAACGGCCTAAACTGTTTGTTACCTGGTTACCTGTCTGTGTTACCAACAAAAGAACTACAAGACAACAGTGTGAAAACTGTATCGTGAGTGAAGATTGTCATGCTCAAATATTACACTGTACAACAAAAAAAAAAATCTGAAATACGTTTTTACATATAGGTTTTGGTGTCGTTTTAGTCAATTCTAGTATGTAGAATTCAAATTTGATATCCATTTTAAGATTCAACATGAGAATATTTTCTACTATATAAATTAAAACAAATCTTTTCACAATTATATAATACATTACATGTCTACTAAAATACAGTCTAGCATAAAATAGCAAGTAATACGTGGAAACAAAGAGAATGGAATTCAATATTGATAAATCTTTCATTTTGCTAGATATTTTGTCTGGAAGTCTCCAGCAGTAGTTCAGCAGTAGCAGTGGTGTAGACCTTTCTTTGGAATAAAGTGCCTCCATCTCAGTTATATCCTGGTGAAATCTAAAACCATGTTCATTCCACACTTCAGACAGATTTTTAGGGGGAAAAATATAACTGAGTCAATGAAATACATTTTTAGGGACATAAGTTTTCCAAACACAAATTCCACATTTTCTGAAAATCTACCTCCATAAGGCTAAAAAGTACATCTTTTAAACCCTCCTGAAATTCGGATACAATTCAGATGCACGTGTCACATGATATGTAAAAAAAATCTGTTGTACATTGCTACTTGAGTGAAGAAGAACTGGGTGATTAGGCCGATAATCTAATGATGATAAGACTTGCTACATCACTGTGCTGGTAATTTTCATGACAATATCAAATTATGTTTCTGCTTTAAAGAAAGATTTTTGACCCCTAGTGAAAGCTGAAGTTTGTGGTTTTAAATTGTAAGGCAAAGACAAAAGCATAGTACAAGACAAAATAAGATTTAAAAGAATGATTTAAAGAAAATATACAAATGCAATAACAGTGAAAAAAAAAATCGTCCTCACATAAACAGCCCCTTGGTGTTTTTTTCTCCTTTAGGTTAGATTAGTTTAGTGGTAACATAGACGGGTCCTACAGCCCTATGTGGGTCGGCCTTGTCCTGCATCCCATCTTCTGTTATGTTTGGCTGGCACTTACATCGCTTTTGTTTTTTTTTTTAGCTGGTTTTCATCTGTTTTTGTACTGAGTTTAATAATTTAATTTAATTAATAATTTAACATTTTTTGCAACCTTCATCAGTGATCTGGTCTCCCTTCTACATGACATGGGTCTCTCAATCCATGCTACTGAATCCATAGTATATTTGGGGGCTCCTCTTATCTTTAGTGACATTTTTTAGGTGTGTTGAGCTGTGTCGTTAGTGCAATCTTTGTGTGGGCTTTCTTGGGTTAATAGTAAAGTTTCTTGTGTTATTGGCTTTGTGTGTTTTTTATGCCTCAGCGGTTTTGCTGGCTTGTGCCTTGTAAGCGTTAGTATACACTGTGTGTTGGCAGCTTTTGTTTTCACAGGTATTGATTGTTTCCTGTGCACTAGGTGACACTGTGATTTGTGTATTAGAGCCTATACTTTGTTTGTTGCACTTCATATGAGTGCTTCTTTGAGACAGCCCCACGTCCTCTAGTTCTTTCACCATGGAGGCTTTGTGTATGAGTAAGTGTGTTTTGTGTTCCTCAGGATTCACTATACAGTATGTGGAATAACTTGAGGTGTGTAGCTTGGACTAGATGTGTGTGATTGCATGTTAACGTTGGTAGAAAATAATAAATCATGGACTTCATCAGAGATTTCATCTCATTATCTGGACCTGCTTTATCCTCACTAGGGTCACAGGGTCGCTGGGGGCCTAATCAAGCTACAATGGGTGAAGGTGGGGTACACCCTGTATGAGTCACCAGTTCATCTCAGGGCTGAACATATAGACAAACAACCACTCTCATATTCACACCTATGGACACCTTAGATTAACATGCAAATTTCACACAGAAAGGTCTGGTGTGGGAATCGAACCAAGGTCCTTCTTGCTGTGAGGCATGAGTGCAGACATACCAAGTTCCAAAAACTCATTTCAGGGAGATGCTTATCGACCCTTCCACCCCCCACTCCCCTTTTGAACAATCCCCCCTTTCTGAACTATTGAATGAAAACATGTAATTCATGAGTAAAAAATTACTAGAAAATTAATGAAAAGGTATGAATTAAATATGCGAGGTGTGTTTTGAGTGCGCAGACCAGGGCTATAAATTAAAGGCCTATTGGAGTCCAGAGGTCACATGATCCATACACTAGTGAACAAAAACGTGTAATTTGAGTAAGCATTTGCTCGAAAATTTACATTTATTAATTATTCATTAATTTATGTATTTCTTCATTCATGTATTTGTTTATACATTTGAGATGAATATACAATTGATTTAATGGAGAAAATTATAATTTTTTTAGTCTTGCCAGTCAATTAATTTTGTGACAGTCCCTAAACTCCCTGACAGCAAGGAAGTCACTCCTAAAGCCTCTCAAGTAGGGTAAGGCTGAGCGGACAGCCACTGATGCTTGTGGTGAAGGTCCACATCTGTCAAATATCAGACTTAAGCAGCTCACCGGGCTTAAGTTTGATCGGAGAGTCAGTGGAGAGGTGCCTTTGCCATAAAGTCTGTAATAAAAGCGCACATAAAATGTTGGAGTGGCTGGTGTGACCGCAGTCTTTGAATGTGTGCACAGGTTCCACCATTAGCCAACAGCGCCCCCCCCCCCACTCTCTCTCGTGCCTGCTCAATGTAGTTGAAGTAATCTAAGCCTGATGCATGGTGTATTGTCTTGCCTGCACGCTCCCACTTGCAGTGTTTAAAAAAACTCCCTCGCATAGTCCAAAATCCGGAATAATTTATCTGAATCACGGGCATCAATGAGCTACTATCGATATCAGGGAGACTCCCGGAACTTCCAGGAGACTTGGGATGTCTGTGAGTGCTAACCACTGCACCACCTTGCCACCCTTTATCAGATATTTTGAATCTAATACCAGCAATCGATAAGTTCAACGCTTTTACAAAAGCATGATGTAACGTAAAGCATCACAGCTTGATTTCAATGAGAGTGGAAGCGACGCATCAGTCAAGATGACGGACAGATTCTTCATCTAATCACATGCAAGGATTTTAGATAAGGCCCCTCCTTTGAAAAAGCTTTGGTTGCAGAAGGGTCCCAGATGGTATCGTGGGATACCATCTGGTGACAGTCAGTTTTCTCTCTTGTAGTGTAAAAAAGGGTGAAATTGCACAAACATTGTTACATTTACAACAAAAAACTTTAAAAACCTGAACTAATATGAACAACCTGCAATAACTGAATAGAAATGTTATCAATATTCTGCTGGTCATTTATTTAATGTGTGAATTTGTAAGATCCATTGTGATCTGTAAGTTGTGATGCACATGTAAAAATTATAAAATGCCTTGCAATATTTTTAAAATTGCACTTGTTTTTCTGAAGAATTTTCAGGTTGTTCATACTTATTCATGTTATGTACAGTTCATAGATGAAATAATTTTCATTACGGAATTTGAAAACTTTACTCAAAAACAGAGAAAACTTTTGAGTTGACCTCATTTATAAGTTCTTATCCTACTATCTATATTGTTTGACTGGTCTGGCACATTTTAGATCATATTGTGCTGTATGTGGCCCCTGAGCAAAAATGAATGGGTGTCTATGGGCCACGGCCACTAAGGGTTTCATATGTGACACTGGATCCAACAGTGACGTGGGGGAGAACGAAAGCTTTCATATGAGGTAAAGTTCGGTGGGAGGGGGGGGGATGTGGCTCTTTTGGTAGAGTGGGTCATCTGGTGACCGAAAGGTCGCCGGTTCTGGCTGTCAAAGTGTCCTTGGGCAAGACACTGAACCCTGACTTAGGCTCCCAGTAGGACTGGCAGAACCATAGAAACTCACTGGTGTATGAGTGTGTGTGTGTGTCAATGTGAGGCTAATGTAAAGTGCTTTGAGCACCATGAAGGTGGAAAAGCACGATATAAGTGCAGTCCATTTAGCATTTGTTTTTTTCTTAGGCGTTCACCGTAGACCACGTCCGGTGCAAGCAATCCATTTCAGCTCACATTTGACCCCCTGACCATGCATGAAATCTCACCAAATTTTGCACACACTTCAGTAGTTTGAAAAATTGCGAGTGTATGTAGTTTCATAAAAGTCAATTGTATTAGGCCCGATCACGTCCAAGTGAAGTTAGAGGTATGAAAGCGGTCACATGATGGCCACACCCATAAACCGGATTGAAATTTCGATTGAAATTTCAAACATGTAGAGTCATGGTTTTTTGTTGTCTTCATATTTTAACAAACCCCTCCTTGGCTGTTGGATCCAATGAACTCAAAAATGGTGAACACTATCTAGATAAGTGGGGCATCAAAAGTTATCTGCATTTTTTGGAAAAGTTACATCGTTTTTGTGCTATGATGTTGCAAAGTTTGCAAAATTGTTGGGTAAAAAAGACCAGTACATAAATTGCTTCAGCTCAGAAATACGAACACTGATTTGGCTGAAATTTGACACAGACGTCTATCTCCTGGGCTTACATCTATTCAGCTAAAGACATTCCCATTTTGTACAATAGTGCCCCCTAGAAATGTACTTTTATTAAAATGACTGTGGTTCAGACACAGCAATTTGCCTGAAATTTGACTCAGATGTCTATCTCTTGGGTCTACACCTGTTTCTCAAATTAATTTATTTCGCACTATAGAGCCCCCTACAGATTTGTCAAATACACGTTAAAAAATGGCATTAGATCGGGCATACAAACACTGATGTGGCTAAAATTTAAAATCTCCCAGTCCTACACCTGTTTATCAATAGAGATTATGTTTTTGCTCTATAGTGCCCCCTACAATTTTGCCTTTACTAAAATGGCTGTCGTTCAGACATGCAAACACTGATTTGGCTCAAATTTGATTCAGACATCTATCTCTCAGTCCTACATCTGCTTATCCATAGAAATTGCAATTTTGCTCAATAGCACCCCTTACAAATTTGCCTTTAGTTCGGACATACAAACTACAGCCATTTGGCTGAAATTTGACTCAGTTGTCAGTCTCACAGTTCTACACCCATTCAACACACATTTCAAACAAGTCACTCTAATTCAATTAAATTTTATTTATAAAGCCCCAAAACACAACAAAGTCGACTCACAGGGCTTTACAGAAACACAATCTACTACAGAGATACTATACGAAAAGTCCCAAGCATCCCCTGTCTTTAGACCCTCCTTCTCGGCAAGAAAAAAACTTAAAAAACCCAGTGAGAAAAAGAAGAAATCTTGAGGAGAACCACACTGAAGGAGAAATCCACTCCCATGGACAGACAGGCTATAGATGAATGTCCATTTATAAATGAAGGGGGGGGGGGTGGTCCAGACACCAGACAGGTGAGAGAGGAGGTCCGGGGTCACAGGTCAGCACAGGCGGGTCACTGCAGATCCTGTCGTCTACGCAGACAGTGTCAAGAGAGTCACCACTCCCCCCAGGGGGAGGAGGGGCGAAAGGGGACACCAGGTGACTAGCCATGAACAGACTTGGTATGTAAGACAGGTTATAAAATGACAAAAACAGATGCGAGAGGGAGAGAGAGAGAGACAGAAAGGGAGAGAGAGAGAAAGAGAAGGAGAGAAAGAGAGAGAGAAAGAGAAAGAACTCAGTGTCTGTACTTCCACCAGCATTCTAGCTCCTAGGGCAGCTTAGAGTGAACTGTGGGAAAAAGAAGAAATCTAGGGGGGGGAACCACATTGAAGGATATCTAGCTCCTAGACTGAACTGTGACTTCAGTCTGTTTTTAACTAACCTGAC
The DNA here is from genome assembly GCA_020466265.1 of Siphamia tubifer. Taxonomy (NCBI): domain Eukaryota; kingdom Metazoa; phylum Chordata; class Actinopteri; order Kurtiformes; family Apogonidae; genus Siphamia; species Siphamia tubifer. The sequence continues at coordinate 20,056,861 of CM035785.1, forward strand.
CATAGGCTTTCTCAAACAGGAATGTTTTCAACCTAATTTTAAAAGTAGAAACCTCTTTAATATTAAATGGAAGCTGATTCCATAAGCCAGGAGCCTGATAACTAAAGGTTCTAGCTCCTACTGTACTTTTAGAAATGCTTTGAACTTTCAATAAACCTACATTCTAAGAATAAAGGGTCCTATTGGGCTGGTACGGAACCAGATCATCTTTAAGATAAGAGGGGCCCATACCATTAATGGCTTTATATGTAAGGAGGAGGATTTTAAATTTAATTTTGAACTCAACTGGTAGCCAATGAAGGGTTTTGAGCACAGGGGTGATGTGATCTCTTCTGTTTGATCTTGTAAATAATCTTGCTGCTGCATTTTGAACCAGTTGAAAGCTTTTTAAGGAATATTTAGGACACGCTACAAGTAAGGAGTTACAATAACCTAATCTAGATGTAATAAATGCATGAATTAATTCTGCGCCATTTTTAGATAGAATATTCCCAATTGTGACTATGTTGCGCAGGTGAAAAAAGGCCGTTCTGCATGTTTGGTTAATGTGCGCTTTGAATGAAAGACCTGGTTCAAATAAAACTCCTATGTTTTTAACTGTGGCTGTCATGACCTCTGCTCTGGTGACCTTTCCCCCAGTTTTCTCCATATCCACTTGGCCCCGCACTGCGCAGCTGCAAGCCGTTCCTCATCTGCAACTATAAGAGCAGTGAGGCTTGCAGTTGCCAGTGCGGGACCATTCAATACTGTCACCTCCATAACGTGGACACTTTGTCATCTCCTCAGTCACCATAATCCGGATATTCATCATTACCACGGACTCTGGCCATTCTATTCCCAGGTTTTGGTTTGGTTTTGTCTCTGTCTTGTCTTTGTTTCTTAGTTTGTTATGAAATCTGTTTTCCCTTCAGCACTGTGCATCTGAGTCCTCACTCACCTCACCCCATTCATGACAGTGGCACTGGATGTTATACTTAAGTTGTCTAAAGTAACTATCTGGTCAGTTAGGGAGTCTCTTGCATTTTTAGGGCCTAATATAATGACTTCAGTTTTTTCAGGGTTCAATAAGAGATAATTGGCACTAATCCAAGTCTTTGTCTTGGACACATGTACTTAATTTATCTATTTGTCTGGTTTGATCAGGTTTAATCATTATATATAGCTGTGTCATCCGTGTAACAATAAAAATTGATGCCATGATTTCTAATGATGTTACCTAAAGGGAGCATATATAAGGTAAACAAAATAGGCCCAAGGACTGACCCTTGGGACACACCATAACTAACTCTGGAGAACGGCAATGATTGTTGATTTTATCGTTGACCAATTGGTAGCGATTAAATATGATTTAAACCAGCAGAGAGCGTTCCTCTAATATCTGCACTAAGATACTGTGGTCAATTGTGTCAAAGATTGCACTCAGGTCTATCCTGCCCCCTATATATTTATACAGAAGGGTGTGTTTCTGGCAGAATATTCTACCCATGGTACTATGTTATCTTGCTGTTGGCTGTTGTCAGCGGTCGTGCCCATATCCACAAACAAATCAAATACTGTGACTCGATCAAACACATTTTGTACACAGTAACTGTGTTCAAAAGGCAGTGGTAGGCGGCTGTGGCTCAGTTGGTAGAGTGGGTCACCCAATGACCGAGAGGTTGGTGGTTTGCGTCCCAGCTCTGGCTACCAGAGGTGGGGATTTCCAGGTCCATAAAGTCAAAGTCCTGCCATGTATTGGTTCAAACCTGTTAATTGAACCAGCCCATTTTGATGAGCACAATGCCTCATCCAGGTAAATGGGATAATTAGTGGAATCACCTGTGTTCAGTGAACAGGTTTGAAGTAATACATGGTAGGACTTTGACTTGATGGACCTGGAATTACCCACCTCTGCTGGCTACCCACATGTTGAAGTGTCCTTGAACCCTGACTTGGGCCCCCAGTACAACTGAAAGAACCTTAGAAACCTACTGGTGTATGAGTGTGTATGTGAAGCTAATGTAAAGTGCTTTGAGCACCATGAAGGTGGAAAAGCACTATATAAGTGCAGACAATTTACCAGACCATTTAACTCACTTTTAAAGGCTTTGGATGCTTTTGAAACTTTTCTGTTTTTTCCTGGTTACTTAGCATTATTGCATTCATGGCAAAAAAAAAAAACCCAAACAATAATGCAGTTTTACTCTTTACTTTATTACAATTGAGAAATTGTACTTTTTACTTAAGTAAAGGAGAATCAGTACTTCTACTTTTACCAGAGTATTTTTGTCACACAAATTGCTGTACTTCTACTTAAGTACAGAATGTGAGTACTTTGACCACCTCTGGATGAGGATGTTCATTTTCTTCTTTTTGCAACATGTGAGGTGGTTCAAAAATCCTTGGGGTTCAGTCTGACTGACTTAGTGTTTGTTCAGACTGTGCAATGTCATCTGTCTCTGTTACACGACAAGTGGCTAAGTAAGTTTAAAGAACAGAACCTTTGCGACTATGTGAGGAACTTCCAGTTTAAACTTCACCATTCTTGTCAGCTGGCAAAAACAGCTGCGCAATCAAAAATGAAAAGTGGTTTGATTAAAAACTTCAGTTACGTCCCTGGTGCTAAATCATTAGTTCTGTTGCCCATTGTTGGATCAGCTTTGCAGGCGCAGTTCACAGAATACCAGCCATAGAAGATCCAGAAAAATTAAATATTTATCAACTAATATTGGATTCCATTCTGTTTTGTTTCCACTTATTACTTGCTCTTGTATGCTAGACTGTATTTTAGTTGATATGTATTGTATTATATAATTGTGAAAACTAAACTTTTTAAAAAAAATCCATATGTTGAATCTTTACCCATAAAGAGCCACTGCTACTTTTGTGGCAGCTCTTAAAGGATTTAATTTAATGAAATGAATCTCACTTTAACTTTCTTAAATGAAAATGACAAAATAATTTTTGGTGTAAATCATGTATTTATATTTTAATCACATATCACTTAGATGTTCATGAAAACTCAGAGTAAATTCAAAATTAATTTTATCAAAACAAAAATGAAGAAATTTACTTTTTCCGCAAAGGTATTCCTAACTAAATGTAAAAATAAGTGTCTATCCACTTTCATTCATCCAACTCCATGGTTTTTACTGTTGAATCAATGTTGTTGTAGATGATCATGTTTGCATGGTAACGACAGAGCTCGTGAATGTTCAAAGCGGTCATATCTGATGATTCAGATTCATGATTTATTGTCCCCGAGGGGAAATAAATTTTCACTACTCTGTTCCAGACACAAAACACCAACACATGTGCCACACCATGAATTTCTATATATGTGTATATATATATATATATATATATATATATATATATATATATATATATATATATATATATATATATATATACTTATAATACATCATGGCAAATGCCAGTTCAAAGGCATTTTCACTCTTGAAACAGACCTAGATGCTGATTGGTATAAGCATAATCCATATTGCCATGCAGTGCTGGTCCATGTCAGATGCCTCCCTACCCACAGAGGTCCACAGCCCTTGCCCTTCACACACTTTTTCTGACAGCCTACAATGTGCTGTAGTCTAAATGTGAGGAATGGATGTGTATTCACAATTCATGGCGAAATACAAATCAAATCATTGCACTATTTTTAATGTGCATTTTGAAGCTATTCCAACTATTTTTATATTTATGAAAATATAGGGTGGCTGTGGCTCAGTTGGTTGAGTGGGTCATCCAGTGACTGAAAAGTTGGCGGTTTGTGTCCTGGCTCTGGCACCATGAAAGTGGAAAAGTGCTATATAAGTGCAGTCCTTTTTATATTTGAGATAGTATAAAATGGTAATTGGACTGCACTTATATAGCACATTTTCCACCTTGAAGGTGCTCAAAGCACTTCACATTCACAATGTTTTATTTATTTTCACACATCCTGTCTTCACTAGATCCTGCTGAATGACATGACTGCTTGAGTAGATGGTTTTCTCATCTACTTGTGCATCCTTCAATTTCTTTCTTTTTCTCCTCCACATTCAATTAGGTTAAGATACAGGAAGGTGGAAAATCCTGCTTGGCATTTCTGCCAGTCAAACCTCCTCCAGTGCCCGTAGGTCAGCCACAGGGTCAGCAGCCAGGAACCATCATTCTTGGATGTTTTGCCCCTTTAACCCTGGGACATCTCCTGTTGGTGGGGCAGTGAGAAGGATGTCTCCCTGTCACCCCCTGGAGCTGACAGCTGTTACCCCCTGTGGCTGTTTTGGGGTTAGCTGTTCTTTCATCCAACACCTGTCCGGCCTTCTGAGCCAGAGCTAGGAGCTACCATTCTCCAATTCTTCAGAAAGCCCTTTTGTAGCTTTCCTCAGTTCCCTGTTACTCCTTTGCCCCTCAGTAGCCATGTGGCTGGCAGTCAGGGCTCCAGACTAACTTTTTCACAGGTAGCACTGGTGCCACCTAGCTTTTCATTTAGTAGCACCAAAACAAATTAGGTAGCACCATATTTTTCATTGCATAGCGTGTTATTAATGTAATGTTTATAACAGTTAAAGATTGACAATGACCCAATTTAATAATTGTAATGTATTTTAATCTGAATTCAAGTTTCACTGCACCAGCAAAAGTACAAAAAGTTTACATATCAATTATGTGATGTCAGACAACATTCTGAAAATTTAACTTACTGGTAACTTCAAAATAACTCATTAATTCACACTGAACTTGAACTAAGGAGCATTCATATGTTCCCTGGCTGCCAGTGCTCATTCTTGGGTAATTATTTTCTTCCTTCTCCCCACTCTCCCCTGCCACTTGTTGAGCCACATTTTGTAATAACAGTGCATTTTGTAATAAATGTCCAAAATGTAATAATTTTTTAATTTCATTTTGTAATAAAGGCGAATTTTTTTAATAAACTGCCCCAATGCATTTTGTAATACATTTTGTGGCATTATGTAATAAGTTATTTAATTTTGAGAAGATAATTACAAAATGCACTTGCAACTTTTTTATTCTCTAGAAAATGTAATAACATGGTGCATTACGTAATAACAATTGTGAAGCATAGTTTATTTGTTGTTAATTGTATTTAATTTTACTTTAAAGTATCACTGTATTAGCCTAGTATCACTACTTAACAATTATTATCAGTGCACTATTCAAAAGTTGCATTAACAGAGAATATTCTTTAAATTCCAGATTTTTTTTTTTTTGATACCAAAACCACATCAAGAATAGTTATAAACATCAACAACAATAAATGCACACTTGCAGGCTTGTGGACAATTTAAAATAATAATGAACCAATGAATATAAGTTCTACCTTAAACAACGTGTCTTCTGCTTGTTTAGAGAGCTGATGTGACCAGATCCTTTATCCACAACAAATATGAAATGGCCTCCACAGCTTAAACAAACAACATTTCTATTTCCAAAATATATCCGTAATTTCAAATTGTCCATGTCTAATATGTTTATTACCAGCCAAACCATAAATCACTTGGAATATATTAAGGAGCTGGCTGTCCTATACAGAGCCAGAGTGATTAAGAAAGCTCAGTCAGTCCTGGCTGACCTGACTCACCCGCTGTCCTCTCAATAAAGGTTGCCAAAATGTAAGTCAAATCAACTTAAAAACTCATTTTTGCCAAAATCCATTGGCTTCATAAATGGCTCAATATAACTGGCATCCGGGCAATTACTGTGCACTCTATTTATTTATTATTTATTTGAATTTCATGTTGTATTAATTGCTGTGTGTGGTTGTAATGGTTCTCTGCTGGCTGTACAACAAATTGCCCCGTATGGGGATAATAAAGTTTTCTAATCTAATCTAATCTAAACAATCTACCTGGGGGTAGATTAGCCAGAGTGACGACAGAATGTCCAGGTTATGGTGAGCAGAGTTCAGATAACATAATGAACTGCAATTATATAACACTTATCCAACTTCATGGTGCTCAAAGCACTTTATATTAGCCTAACATTCACCCATTCACACATACAGTCATACACCAGAAGGTTTCTAAGGTTCTGTCAGTCCTACTGGGAGCCTAAGTCAGGGTTCAGTGTCTTGCCCAAGGACCCTTTGACATGTGGACAGCCAGAGCCGGGACGCAAACGGCCAACCCTTCAGTCATTGGGCGACCCACTCTACCAACTGAGCCACAACTGCCCTAATATATCTGTCACAGCAGTCACAGTAGGTGTGATGAGTGAGGAGGTTCAGATACCAGCCTAGAGAGCCACCACTGTTGTAAGGAATGGAGTGGGAATGAAGCCGTTTATAAATAAATTTATTATAGTTAAAAACAAGGTTAAAATACCCGGGCACAGATTAAAATGATAAAAATAAGCACTAATTGCTTAGTCCTTGGTAAAAGGGAAAAAAAATCTAAATACCCAGGCACAAAGTAAAAAGGATAAAAATAAGCACTAATTGCTTAGTCTATAGTTAAAAGAAAAAATAAAAATAAATTGTCCGCTCAGTGCTTCCAAGGTCCAGACTGGCCCTGCTGTTCTTCCGTTACTCCGGGCAAATCTTCTCCACCCGCCTCGCCGCCGTCCTGTTTCGTCTGGCCACCATTCTTTTGCTTGTCTTGCACCTGCCACTGCCACTGTCCTGCGCCGTCTGCGCCTCGTTCCTCCACTCTCCCGTTCCTCCACTCTCCCGTTCCTCCACTCTGCCGTTCCTCATGTCAGGCTCCTCTCTCCCGCTCCGTGCCACTTCCTCTTCCCATTTTGTGACTCCTTTTTCGATCGCGTCCCCAGCTCCTTTTATACTCCGCCTGCTCATCAGAGGAAATCAGCTGGAGGTAATGTCCAGCTGTTTTCAATCGCTGACCCACAGTCTTAAATTAAATGTCCGAATACTGCAAATCATAACACACAAATCAAAGAATATACACTGCAAATCATAACACAAATCAAAAAAATGTACACAGCAACAAGGAATGCACACCATAAACAAAAAACACAATATTTGGGTCTGCAATGACAAACAGCTGTAGAGGTCGCTTTCAACATATCTTTTCTCCATAACATGCCCGAGTTATGGAGGAAAGAGTACTGAATGGTCCTGCACCGGCAACTGCAAGCTTCACTGCTTAAATAGCTGCTGATCAGCAACGAATTGCAGCTGCACAGTGCATGCCAGGTGAAGCTGGTGAGATTTGGGGGGAAAGGTCATGACATCACCTCCCTTCAAGGGACAGCCCCTGACGCCCCTAAAAAAGAAACAAAAAGGAGACCGCCCTTCCATTGGCCAATGCTCATAATAAAAAAAAGGAAAAGAAATGTGTCCCACACAAAATAACCAGTACCCTACACAGAACCATCACCCCCTCAACTGATCAGTGCCACCCTGGGCCACTGACATCTAGGGCAATTGGCAATGGGTAAACTGGCTATGGGTATGGGGTGGAATACCCTCTGGGCGGAGTGGCATGAAGAACCCTCCAGGGGGAGCGAAATGGAAGCCCTTCAGGCAGAGTATCTTCTGGGTGGAGAGGTGCGGGGAACCCTCTGGGCAGAGCACCCTCTGAGTTGAGTGGTGTGGAGAACCCTCCAGGCAGAGCAGAGCAGAAACCCTCCAGGCAGAGCAGTATGAAACCCTCTGGGTGGAGAACCCTCCAAGCAGAGCAGTGTGGGGAACCCTTCGGGCAGAGAGGTGTGGTGAACCTTCCAGGCAGAGCGGTGTGAAAACCTCTGCGCGGACTACCCTCTGGGTGAAGTACCCTCTGGGCGGAGCAGCATGGTACCCCTCCAGGCGGAGCGGTGTGGGAACCCTAGGTCTGGAGGAAGATCTTGAGGGGATCAGGAAACTGGAGGGGATCTGAATAACCTAGAACTCTCTCGATGGTCAGGATAAGGATACAGGCAGCAAGAGACCAAGGTCTGACAGATAGGACCAGAAGATCTGAAACTAATTGGGAAGAGGACCATAGACTCTGACTGAAAAAAAGACGATAAGGGACATGAACAGGACGGAACAGAGAAACAAAGAATGAGACAGAAACAGGGCAAAATGAGGGGGCAGGCCAGGGTGAAATCAGATCGAACAAGGGAGGAGGGCCGGGCGTAACCAGGCCAAACAGGACAGAAAGGCCCTGGTGGAACCGGGACTAATAGAACCAGGCTGAACAGGACAGAAGGGCCAGGGCGAAACTGGGCCGAAAAGGACAGAACCCACCAGACTAAAGAAAAGACACTACACCAAACACACTACACCAAGCACACAACATAGAACAGAAAACAAGAGACAACTGACTGGACTGAGTGGAAACAAGACTGGACCGGGGGTCAGCCAGGGCGTTGGGAGAGTCCATGGTGATGACAGAATGTCCAGGTTATGGTGAGCTGAGTTCAGAAAACATGGCCGGGTTATGGAGAAAAGACAACTAAATGGTCCTGCACCGGCAACTGCAAGCTGCACTGCTTAAATACCTGCTGATCAACACAAACTTGCAGCTGCATGGTGCGGGACATGTGAAGCTGGTGAGAATTGGAGGGAAAGGTCATGACACTTTATGACTCAACTTTTAAAACATCCACATGTTTTTATGGTGACCCTGATCTGGAGAGCATTGCTGAGTTCATGCTGTATCTCATTGTTGGTGAGAAAACATTCACCCTATATTGTAAGATGTAGTCTCGCTGTATTTCTCACTTATCATATCTGTCCTTCACTGATCCTCCTGTTATTTTATTTTATTATATGACTAGTTTCAACAAAGTATGTCAAGTATGATATTTTTAGCCTGCCCCTCAAAAGGTAGGCAAGAGGTATTGTTTTTTGTTGTCCCTTGTTTTGGGTTTTTTTATGGTTTTTCCATCCATCCATCCATCCATCCATCCATCCATCCATCCATCCATCCATCCATCCATCCATCCATCCATCCATCCATCCATCCATCCATCCGTTTGTCAGCAACGTAGGATACACTCTCATGAACGGACAGAATATGCAGCTACATTTTTCATTATGGTGTTAAAGAGGTTGGGCATGCCCATAGTGTCAATGTGAATTTTGTCCCGGTCCCATGGTGCCTAGATTTCTGGCATCTACTCCCCTGGGGTTCCAAGCAATACGAGAATGTGACCTGTAAACAGCGTAGACACCGATTCGTGTAGCTATCTCTGCAATATTGTGCTATCAAAATGCGACCCACCATTTAAAAAAAAAAAAGATTTGGAGTTCATGATGTCATTCTGCAAAACTACACTGTGGTCGGTCATGGAGGTTGAGACATTTCTGTCTTTGGTGGCTGACGAAAAAAATCAGTGTGGGCTTGATGACATCTCACGATGATGTCCAGGTATGATAATATCTGTAATGGAAACGCTCTCAAGGAATAGTATGTGGTCCCTGAGCCAACTAGAGGAGAATCAAGTACTGTAGAGCCGATACCATGTAGTGGAACGGCAGCTTTATATGCAGCCCAAATGTAACAGTTCTGAGATCTGGCACTAATATTAAGGGGGAAACTATCTAAAAAAGGTGGGTGATACTCCATGCATTCATCCTCACAGTCAATTTAAGTCACAAAAATTATGTTGACATTGTTTGAAAGCTCTTTTTGTGACCTAAAAAACTCATAGAACAATTATGAAATATTAAAAGTTGAATATCTCTAAAAATATATTTTAAAATGGTTCATTTTCCAACATTCTGGTGACCTGCCCAGATCCACTGGACAGATCGCCAGAATGTTGTTCCTTTTTTTCTGACTACTGTATTGATTTATTGCTTTGTGTTCTTTGCTTTATCTCTCATCTAAAAAGGAAGTGGTAGAAAAGAGGGCAAATGTGCTTACAGTCAACTCTCAAACATAACTGAAGTGTAAAGAGTCCTGTGTCTCCATAGACACTTGAGTATCCAGTGTAAATCATTGAACAGGTGGGTATACATGCAGCGCACAGCAGCCCCGGATTTAGAATTAGGTACTTGGTGGGGCAGTAGAATTGCGGGGGGGAGACCTCCTCATCTGCACTATAAGGCACCATGTTTAAATCCACCGAACTCCCCTTATCATCATATAAATGTGTATACATATATATTAATCTTGTGTCATCTGTCTATCGCATAACTTTTAAAAAAAATATTTTTTGTGTATTATTTTTCATTTTACTTCTTTGTGTGTTCTTTGTTAGTTATGTGACTTGGAGCATAGCATGGCTCATAATGACAACATCAGTCATGTGGTTTTCTGTACAAAAGCCCTCACAAATTCATCCATATTCAACCTTTTGCTATGGCCTTTCTTTTTGTCTTTTATTCTCGCAGGTCTCAGTAATACAAACTTGTAATCTTATTACAAAAGAGCAAAAGGTAAAAAAAACAATATCAGCTGATCAATATAATCATCATTCTTTCATAAGCTACAGGACACAGTCAAAAAGCTATGTGCCTTTGTTGCTGTGCACATGTCAACTGAACAGCGCGTCCCTCAATCCAAACTATATGTATACCATAGAAACCCACTAACCAGTCACAACTCAGCACCAACAACACAGTTCTAAATCTGCACATTCAAATTATACATAGTCTACAACGTCACCAAACATTCTTCAGACTCATTCAAACTCAAAAATATTCATGATAATTACTTTCCATAATTTGGCTCTATCACTAGTAGCAGCAGACCACTGTCACTCCAAGCTTTAGCAACCAGAAATCTACGCATATGTGCCTGTGTCCAAGAGATGACTTTTTATTAGAGAATGCGTTCCTCCAGTGAGCATGTGTTGTTGCTAAGTTACACAAACGTCACACACTTCCGTGTTAGATCCATTGTATGTGTAAAAATTAACACCTTCCTTGTTATCAGCATAAAAAACTACTTTAAAAACAGTAAAAAACCTATACGTACCGGGAAGCCCAACTGACAACGCAACATCTCTCCATGCCTTCGCGTTTAACTCCGAGTAGTGATACCCCTTCAGTGACAGGTCATAAATAGTGGGGTTGTCTAAAATCGCTAATATCAACCACTCAGCTGGTCCAAATACTCCACCATTCTTCACTGTGTTAGTTCACTGTGGTTGTCCCACCTCTGCCTTGCTTTTGACAGTCTCTCTCAGCATTTTTTTAGCACTGAAGGCACTTAGGTAATTTAGCGCTCTTGATGCTGAACTACAGGGTTTGTATTGAAAGTTGGCGCCAACACCTCTAAAGACGCATCCTGTTGACACAGGCCCTATTGACTGAAATATGACCAAAACGTAAAAAATAAAGAGGAGAAACAGTGAACGACTGGATGCGCACAACCACTAAAAACAACGTATTGCTTCATTTCTATATTCTCAACCAGTGTCCGTACTCTTTGAAATCAAGCGTGAACGGTAGAGGTTGGCTGCTTGTTGCGGACTGCAACAAGCAGCCAACCAAGCACTCTCAATCTCACAGATTGAGTGTCTGTGCCAGCCGTTTTTATTTTATTTTATTTATTGATTTTGAGTTTTTCTTTTGGTGAATCATACAGAGTTATTTGGGGGGAGTGTGGGGGGGGGGCAACCTTTGTAGGCCTTCGCCACGGACCACAGCGGGCGCAAGGCCTATTGCGTCTGCTGTGTTTGCAAGGGTAATCTGCCCTTTGAGTTCTAATTTGACCCCCTGAACATGCACAAAAACTCACCAAATTTTGCGCACACTTCAGAAGTGTGAAAAATTGCTAGTATATATAGGTTTCATAAAAGTCGGTAAAGAAATGTGTCTACAGCGCCCCCTAGAAAAGTGAAAATTGGCCAGATCACACCCTAGTGAAGTTAGAGCTATGAAAATCGGTACACATGTTTGTCATATGATGATGAACCAAAAACCTTATGATGGCCACGCCCATAAACCAGCAGGAAGTCCGCCATCTTGGATTGAAATTTCAAACATGTTGAGTTATGGATTTTCGCTGTGATTGGAATTTAACGAACTCCTCCTAGGCCGTTGGGCCAAATGAGCTCAAAATCGGTGAAGGCGATCTAGACAAATGGGACATCAAAAGTTATTACAATTTTTCTTAAAAGTTGCACCATTTTTGTGCTAAGTTTTCAGGAAAAATTACCATTACATAAATTCCTTCACCTCGGACATACGAACACTGATTTGGCGGAAATTTGACTCCAATGTCTGTCTCTTGGGTCTACACCTGTTTGTCATACGAAATTGTTGTTTCGCAGTATAGCGCCTCCTACAGATTCGCCAAATACACTGTTAGTAAAATGGCTGTAGTTTGGACATACGAACACGGATTTGGCTGAAATTTAACTCAGATGTCTATCTCTCAGTCCTACACCAGTTTATGAATATAAATTGTGAATTCGCACTATAGCACCCCCTACAGATTCGTCAAATACAGTGTGAGTAAAATGGCATTAGATTGGGCATACAAACACCGATTTGGCTCAAATTTGAATCGGACGTTGTGCAGAGAGGCGGTTGCCAGGGGAGGCAGTCGTGAGGGACAGCGAAGGCATTTGAGACTGCTTGCAGTTTTATTTATTTATTTTTCTTGACAGTGGTATGACTTTTTTGATGCCATACCCCACTAAATGCCATGGCATTTAGTGGGGTATATATATATATATATATATTACAATGTGCCTATAAATGACAACTTACATTTTTTGTTTTTATTTTAGTGGTCAAAAATACATAATCAGTTGTCACAGGCATTATCCAGTTTTTCCCATGGATAGAGCCCCACTGTGCCAAGTCAAACATTTTCTATAACTCCTAGGAGTGAAGTTATTGCTGAGTGCTGATGGTTTGAATTCCATTTGTTTGTTTGTGTTTAATGGATAATGGATAATATGATGACATATTTTGACCACTTCCTTCCAACTTCAATTCATACTGAAAACAGTGTACTTGTTGTAACTTTTAATTTTGTGAATGTGAATGTTGTAACTTTTCGATTCGTATTCTGACAAATATCAAACACAACACATTATAAGTACAAATTGACTAATTTTAGAGTTTGCAAATATTTATTTTATGCTCAGCTACAGCCAAAGATGCTGCATATCCCAAATATGCACCGATTACTTTCCTGTGAATTTTGTCCCAAAAAATTGCTCCATACAATTTAAACAATTTTTGTGCCTGGTACTACGTTTTTGTGTCTTTGTAGATCTGATCCATAATACACATGTAGAAATGATATGTTGAGTCAAAATATTGTTTTTTAAAAATCTGGTTATTCATATGTTTTTTGTTTGGGTAATTTCTAAAAGTGGGTATTTTCATAATTAATGAACTTTTTTTTTGCACTAAAATACAGACAAAAATTGGGGTGGTCATTTATAAGTTATGTTATTGTAATGGTTCAGTCCACACAAGATCAAATTGGGCTGAATGTACCCCCCCCTTTGAGCTACCAAAATATTCAGCATCAAAAACAATGGGCAATTTGCAATGACATCACACTGCAATAGCACCCCCCCCAACCCCCACCCTTGTGGAGACTTGCCCCTTGCACCTCCAGCCTGCAGAAAAGTGATGTATCCTGTCCATTGTTTACTTTTTTAATCACATAAAAACAAATACTTCTACATTTGAAGTTCTACTCATTTTTAGTGCACTTTTGGAATGAAGAAAAGTAGATCTTGTCCTGTCATCTGAACCTGCTTTACCCTCACTATGTTATGAGTCTGGACTTTCTTGTCTTGTCCTGTGGGTTTTTGTATGTCTTCATGTTGTTTATTTCATTGTTCAGGTCTGGGCTTTTATTTTGTCAAGTGGGGTTTTGTCCACTGAGTGTCATTCTTCCTCCTGTCACTGGGGCCTTGTCCAACTCCTGTTAATTTTTCCTTATTTTTTTCCTTTCCACATGCATCAGATGAGGAGTATTCTTCCTGATTTGTTGTATGACCCTGGCTGTCTGGATATCTGGTTTCTGTCTGTCATTTGCTCCTCTTTGGTTTGTCTGCTTGATTCATAGTTTTTGGTACCTGACCTCCTGCCTGCCCCTGACACTGAGCTTTCCTGATCTCTACTGGACCTGCATCTCCCCCTGGACCATCGGTTTGACCTTTTTCTGTCTTTTTGTAACATGTTTTGGATTGACCTTAAAGAGCTCTGTTGGATACCTGGTTTTGACCCTGCTGTATGCTGTAACCTGCCCTTTATTCTACTTCTCAGTTGCTGTTCTGTGCTTGCTACATACCAGACTGACATCAGAGCAGTAGCTAATGATCTCACAATTTATCACTTGTGTACCAATAAACTGTTTGATATTCTATTCCTGTCTCGATCCCTGCATTTGGATCTTGTATCACACTAGGGTGGGAGTCGAACCAGGGTCGTTCTTGCTGTGTGTCATGACCTCCGCTCCGGTGACCTTTCCCCCAGTCATTTCCACACTCACCTAGTCCCGCACTGCGCAGCTGCAAGCCGTTCCTCATCTGTGGCTATAAAAGCAGTAAGGCTTGCAGTTGCCAGTGCGGGACCATTCAGTATTGTCACCTCCATAACCCGGACAACTTTCACCATCTCCTCAATCACCATAACCCGGACATTCATCATCACCACAGACTCTGGTCGTTTGTTCCCAGGTTTTGTCTGTCTTATCTTTATGTTTCTTAGTTTTGTTATTAAATTATTTTTCCCTTCAGTACTGTGCAATGGAGTCCTCCTTCACCTCACCCCGATCCTGACACTGTGAGGCATGACTGCTAAACACTGCACCATCATGATGCAGAAAAGTAGATATTTTATATAACTGTGTTAGTCTCAGATTATTTACAACAATGATAATTTATCCTCCTGTGCCTTCAGGGACATCTGTTGGACCTCACTACGAGAAATTAAGGGTCCTGTATGTAGGATTGTAAACAAAACTACTGCAATTGAATCTAAAATACTGTGGACTGTGGTATCCCCTCTGCCTCCCCCAGACTAAAGGCAATTCCACACCAACTATGGTAAGTGTGGTGTGCAGCGCTGAGTACAGCCCAGCTGGTACCCAGTGCTGCTGCTGTGTTGCGCGACATGGCGCAACTTGCTCAGCAACCAGTTCCGATTGTGAAGATTATGAACATGTACCTGTCAACTTTGCTGCTGCTGCCGAGACATAAATCCTTTAATTAATTTAATGAAAACTGACTCTAGATGTCTCCAACACTTGTAAATGAGGCCCTTTGTAAAAAAAAAAATCCAAACCATCCCTTTAACTTATCATTTTCCTTACTAAAATCACACATTTCTACACACCTGGCATATCCAAGGTTTTAGCAATCTCTTTCCAACTCTGTGTCTTTAAAACAAGGTCACTGTACATAGTAAGGCTTGTGTCCCAGAGCACAGGAAACTGGGACACGGCATTTATGAGCTGCTCCTCCATTACGAACATATACAGTGTATGATTACGAGTTCTAAGCTCTCGTCAACTAAACAACCTCTCTGCTATTGGACATGCCGGGATGACGTCACAGCACACTGCATTCAAATTAAACACTTTTGAACTCCTGCAATGGTGGCAGGCTCCCCCCTTGTGCACCACTGAGTGACACGCAGAGGTATGCGCCCTTGCGCCGTGGTAGCACGTACAAAATGAATGGGTTTGCCACCCGCTGCCTGTGCTTGCAGCGATCAGTGTGGAAGCACCTTAAGGGTTGCCAGATCCACTACAAGGAGCTACCATTGCAAACAGTGAGTTGCACATCAGTACTTATACTGTCTCGCTCAAGACCCAGTTTGCTCTGTGGCTAAAGTCCCAGCACCACAGCTGAAGCTCCAGTTTGCTCTGCAGCTCTGAATACACCATTACTCCACCCAGTCATCACTGAGCTACTGAGAACTGCCAATCGTTCTCCACATTCTTCTCTGCTTTTCTCTGTCTCAATGTTTCAAAAGCATTTGTGTTCAGAAATGCTCCAGATACAGCACAGTGGAAACCGGCAACCTGTATCAATACTGACTCTGACTATTGATTGGTCAATAGGTGATAGGCAGAGCATCAACCAGAACAAGAAATGACAACATAACCATTATTTAGGGGCAGGCACAGAGCTTTTCAAATGCAAATATTTTGGTTGTTCTACTACTGTCAGTGATATCAGTATTTGAAATTAACAGGATTCCTTAGGAGCTGCTGACAATCAAGGCCATTTTATGATTAATTGGGAATAAGGTTCCTACTTATAGCACCTTTAACCAACATATTTTTTGTCAGTATTAATCTCAAATTGTACAAAAGCTATTTTTGCAGCATGTAAATTGAGGTGGGGGGCCCAGGGATTTCTTGCTTAAAGCCCCAAGAGACCTTAGAAACACCCCTGCCCATTCAGGTCACACATTTGAAATGTGGGAGCTAACCACATTTAACTAAACTCAGCCTGTCTTCAGAGGAGTCTGTGCCTGCACTTCCATGGCAACAGTGTTACTATGGAGTCAGTGTCATTGTCCGTGTGGCTCTGGCAGTCTGAGATGGAAGCACAAAAACAACTGACCTGCTGAGGTTTCCAGGCTCTGCATGCTCATCCTGGTGGTAAGAGTCAGCAGAAAGGACTTCATCTAAAAACCTGAGCAACAAACTAGTCCATTACCAACTCTAACACACTGGGCGGAGAACAAATAATGTCTACATTTATTTGCATGAATAAGAATGAAAAAACATGGGTGTATACCACAAGAATGGGGGAAGAAAGACAAATACTTAATATGTGAATGGCTAAAACAACATACATTTAGTCTGCTCCAAGGTTTATTTATTTAAACATTTTATAATAGACTTGTTTTAGATATCTATGTCCCTGCTCTTAATGGTTAATGAGTTGTCTAATTGTGCTGAATATGTAACAGAGCCTGAATGCCAAGATCAAATATATATCTACACTTACAGTATATTCTAATTCTATAAGAATATTTATTCATTTGTTCTATATTGGTTCATTCTATTTGTTGGTTTTCTGACTGAACTGCAAATTATTGTTAGTCATTCCAGATAAAATGAAAATGAGACCTGTTGTTGTCATTTATAATGAATGAGCATATTCTATTGATCCTGTGCTTATTATATTTACAACACAAGGCAGTCAGAGTCAGCAGACCTCCGCCAAGGCTTGATTGGCGTCACATGATGTCAACACGTGACGTGATCAAGCCATAGGTATTAGCCCATCTGATGTCCGAAGGTGAGACAATGTGAATGCAAAAAACCACGAGATTCTATCTTGTCTGAATCCTGAGATATTTTTTTAGCTGTTGACCTTTAGTTTGACCTTGACCTTTGACCTTCATTGCTCCAAATTTAATGGGTTCTTCCTTGACCCATTATCTATCATTCCTGAAAGTGTAATCAAAATCTGTTAAGAACTTTTTGCGTAATCCTGCTGACAGACAGACAAACAGATCTGAATTTAATACCTCCTTGGCGCAGGTAATAAAGTGAAGTGCCTGGACAGAAGGTGCTTTCTGAAGAGGTGGGTCTTCAAGAGGCATAAACATGTGTGCCAATTATCTCACTGATAATTGATAACTGATTATATCACTGAAAAAACAGAAGTCATTATAATTGGCCCTAAAAATGTGAGACTCCCTAACTGACCCGATAGTTACCTTAGACAAACTTAAGTGTAACATCTTGTGCCACAGTTAAAGACTTAGAGGAGTTTTATTTGATCCAGATCTTTCATTCAAAGCACACTTTAACCAATCATGCAGAACTGCCTTTTTTCACTTGTGCAACATAGCCAAATTTAGGAATATTCTGTCTAAAGAAAATTAATTCATGCATTTATTTAATCTAGATTAGATTATTGTAACTCCTTACTTGTAGTGTATCCTAAATATTCCTTAAAAAGCTTTCAACTGGTTCAAAATGCAGCAGCAACATTATTAACAGGATCAAATAGAAGAGAACACATCACCCCTGTGCTCCAAACCCTTCATTGGCTTCCCGTTGAGTTTAGAAATAATTTCAAATCCTCCTCGTTACATACAAAACTATTAATGGACCCCTCTTACCTTAAAGATGATCTGGTTCTGTACCAGCCCAATAGAACCCTTCGTTCTCAGAATGCAGGTCTATTGAAAGTTCCCAGGGTTTCTAAAAGTACAGTAGGAGCTAGAGCCTTTACTTATCAGGCTCCTGTCTTATGGAATCAGCTTCCATTTAATATTAAAGAGGACGACACAGTCTCTACATGTAACACAAGGCAGTCAGAGACAGCAGACCTCCGCCAAGGCTTGATATGTTGTCGTATGACATCAAAACGTGACGTGATCGAGCCATACGTGTTGATCCATCTGATGTCTGAAGGTGAGACGATGTGAATGCAAAAAACCACCAGATCTGAATCCTGAGATATTACCACTTATGTGTTTAAAATGTTGACCTTTAATGCAACGTTGACCTTTGACCTTCATTGCTCAAAATGTAATGCATACTTTCTTGACCCCTATCATTCCTTGAAGTTTCATCAAAATCCGTTCAGAACTTTTTGCGTAATCCTACTGAAAGACAGACAGACAAACTGACCCGAATTTAATACCTCCTTGGTGGAGGTAATTAGGTTGAAAACATTCCTGTTGAGAGACATACTAAAGTCAGAGTTCAGTCTAAGCTACCGTAGGAACTAGAATAGGGAGCCTAAGTCTCCGCCCTTTCCGTTCGGTCCACTGGGTCTAAGTCCGGAAAAATTTAACATGAGAGTGGATGAGGAGAAAATTATTATTTTCTGCTCCACTTTACTTTATGCCCTGAATCACATATTTGCTGTACTTCAATTAAAATCATAACCAATGATGTGCATTTGGAGTTTCTTTGATACGTGTTTTGTGATTTATTAGCATGTAAAAATATGTAATTATTTGGACTACATATCAGACGTCGCATAGCTGATGTCACAGCAGAATCTTTCCCTGCAAACTTTTCAAAACCGTATACCGCCTTTTCTATTTTTCATTTGAAAAAGCCTGTGTGTTTTGTGCCCCGGTATAATCACAACACCATTTCCACATGTTCCCTCTACCGCTTCCTGGCTGACGAGAGCTTGTCCCGCATGCTGGCTCTCACTCGACCAACTATCTCTCCCCCGGAGTAGCTGCCACTTTCCACATGCCCCGATTTAAAGTGGTTTTCTCCACGTTTGATGCTCTTGCCTTCGTCCTGAAAGGAGGTGAAGCTCGCCAAAGTCACAGCCATTTTCAAAGAGTTTGATGGTGAAGCTTGGTGGTGACGTAATATTTGTGAGACGAATGTTGTAGTCCATTACTTACTCTCACATAAAACCTACCATAACTTTGGATGCCTGTCCAAAGTGAGTGCTTTCTCAATGTGAAAATGTATCTTTAAAATTCACAGACATCATATGTGAAAACTGTAGCACATTTCAAACGGGACCAGAAAATTACTTTTATCCCTCCAATGACTTGCGTTCATTTTTTTATGGCACTTAGGCACAATGGCCCGGAAATCAACCGGAAATAGAATCGCGTCACTTAGGCTCCCTAAGTGACGCGATTCACTTGTGACTCACTTGTGTCACCGCACTTGTGTGGGGTCACCGACCTGTGACCCCAGACCTCCTCCCTCACCTGTCTGATGGATGGACCTGGTACCCCCGTTCATCGACAAATGGACGTTCATCTATAGCCTGTCTGTACATGGGAGTGGATCTCTCCTTCAGTGTGGTTCTCCCCAAAATTTCTTCTTTTTCCCACTGGGTTTTGGAGTTTTTTCTTGCCAAGAAGGAGGATCTAATGACAGGGGAGGCTTGGGACCTTTTATCAATTGTGTTTTTGTAAAGCCCTGTGAGATTACTTTGTTTTGATCATGGTGGGGCTCCGCTTTCTAATTTCTATGGACTACCACTAAGCAACATATCGTAGGAGGAGGAAAAAGCAATAAAAAAAAATCTGGTCAAAAACAAAAACATCATGATACTGCCTACAGATAAAGGAAGAACAACAGTTATAATGGACACTATTGATTACATCAAGTCAGCAATAACAGACCACTGCAGAAGGGAAAATCATATTATGGACTGGGACAATGCAAAAATAATACAACAGGAAAACAATAGATATCACCGTTGGATTAAGGAGTCCATAGAAATTAGAAAGCGGAGCCCCACCACCATGAACTGGGATGAGGGGGCATACATGCACTCACACACCTGGAGCGCCATCCTGAGAGGACAACTCTAACAGCAGGTGGTGTAACAATATTGACAGGGAGGTCACACCTCCACAACATCAGATGTTTTTAAAAGCACGTCACTGCAACATTCAGATGAGCCTCTGATGAAGGCAGAAGTAACATCTTAAGTTTAAACATTTATTAAACAAATACACACAGAGAAAACCTTTGATGTCATTTCATCTCAGCTGAGAGGGGTGAGGACCAAGAGAAGGTAGAACAGCACTGCGGCTTCTAGTTCTGAATTCAAATGGCGCTCACTTCCCGGGTTCTTCCTCTGGGCAAAGCCCTGCCCAGTGACATCACTCACTGAACAGGAAGAAAGGGCATGTGGTTAAATGGGATTGGTAGATTGGGGGGCGTCATATTACACAGT